>JALPQD010000358.1:527260-1269760 GCA_023101885.1 Typhlomys cinereus | reverse complement strand
TCTCGTCTATGGACAGCTTCCCCAATCTCCTTTCCAGCACTTCTGTGGCAAGCAGAGAGGGCTTGTCTGTATTTATCTCCAACATGGATTTTAGGATCTTAAGTGTTATTGAAACCCAAAGATTGATGGGAACCTGGAATAGAAATTGGTTATATTCTTAATATTTACTTAAGGAGGGGCTGGAGAGGTGGCTCAGTGGTTAAGCCTCTGCCTTGCAGGCAGAAGGTCCTGAGTTCGGATCCTAGACCCCACGTATAGACACCGGGCAGAAGTGGGGGCGGCATGCGCTTCTGGTCCTGGTAGGGTGAAGCCTGTGAATCCCCGGGCAGAGTAAACAAGGAGGAGATGGAGGCGGCCATGGTGGTTCCCGAATTCGTCCATGGTTCTACATACACACACATACATACACGCACACACGCACAATTGAATAAATAATAAAAAAATTTACTTAAGGAAAACAAAGTCAAGCATCTGACTATATACCCATTGAAAAGGAGCTTCGGTCCTCATAGGCTGTGAAAAGATGGAAGAGTTCACTGAGTTGTGTCAGAAGCACACGGTTAAATTTAGATATTGTAATCAACCCACAGGGTCTCAGCATAGCCTGGAAGAAGGCAGCCTCAGACAAAGAACCTGAAAACTAGACATCTCCAGCAGTCTTCTCATTCTTTACCTGTTCCCCAAGCATGGCCTGCTGTGCTACAGGGCTTCTGTTCAGGGATTGATGACCCCTGTACTATGCACACTAAGTTAACTAAACTGCCAGTGTCTCCTTAGCATCATGTTTGCTCTCTGACAAATAAGAGGAAACGTGCAAAACAAACCAGGGCTAAAATTAAAGCTCAGTGGTAGAGTGCTTGCTTAGAATCTGTTCTAATCAGGCTCCATCACTGGCACCATAAGAAAAGAAAATCAACGAAAAATCCAGCATCCTCATGGAACTCATGCCTGGGTCTGCCTCCTCAGAGCTTTCTAATACTTGCATTTCATGTGAAGGTTTGTGTCTTGCAAGAGGCAATCAGCTGTAGCTCCAAACTCAGAGATAAACTGAAAGGCAGATTTCTTTCCAAATCGCTGTTTATGCATTTCTTAGGGGGAGTGGTGTAGATTATTTTACTTTTTTTACATGGGTATGATTTGGGGTGTGTGTGTGTGTGTGTGTGTGTGTGTGTGTGTGTGTGTGTGTGTTTAAGAGGACACTTTGAGCATGTATACCTGTGGAGACTCAAGGGTGACATTAGAATCATCCTAGATTGCTCTGCCTCCTTATTACTTTGCTCTGGAATTTCCCAGGCTCTACATTCTAGGGTAAGAATTATAGGCCATTGCCATTCTGCCCAGCATTTTTACTTCTTTGTTTTTTAAACACCTTCTTTTTTTTTAAAGATGTTTTAATTATTATTATTTATTCAATTGTGCATGTGTGTGTGTGTGCGTGTATGTGTGTATGTGTATGTGTGCGTGCGTGTATGTGTGTGTGTGTGAAGAACTACGGACAAATTCGGGAACCACCATGGACGCCTCCACCTCCTCCTTGTTTACTCTACCCCAGGATTCACAGGCTCCACCCTACCAGGACCAGAAACGCAGGCCGCCCCGGCTTCCACCTGGCGTCTCTATACGTGGGGTCTAGGATCGAACTCAGGACCTTCTGCCTGCAAGGCAGAGGCTTAACCTCTGAGCCACCTCTCCAGCCCCGCACTTTTACTTCTTACATGATGATCTAAGCTCAAGTCTTTTCATTTTGAGGCAAAGGCTTTAATCCCCAGCCCTTACTTTATTTTTTACCCATTTACTTTTAATTTTGCATGTGTGTGTGGGGATGCGTGTGTACTTCCATGTCTGTGGCTACACTTCTGTGTGTAGAATCATGTGACTTGTGTATATGGAGGCTCAGACATCTAATGTCTTCCTCAGCAGTTCTGCATTTGCTGAGGCAGGGACTCTGAGTTGGATCCAGAATCACCAATTGGCTAGGCTGCCTAGCCAGGTTGTCTTGGGGATTACCTGCTTCTGCCTGTGGAGTGCTGGGATTACAGGTGGTCACATGCCTTCCCAGCATCTACACTGGCTAGGGATCCAAACTTTGGTCCCCAAGAATGCATGTTAAACACCTTACCCACTGAGATATCTCCCAAGTCCAGAGTTTTGCTTTACTGTGGAACATCTCTTGAACTTAATGTTTTTTTTTTTTTCCCTGTGAAGAAGCAAAATTAGCAGAAACTAGAAACTGCCTTCACTTCTAGCAGGTTTCTCCATGGTTCTTCCAGCTACGCAGAACTAGCTTGGAATTCTGGCTCCACTGTGTACTGCCAGAGGGACCTTAAGTCACTTTTTGACTTCAGAAAAATGCAGATAATAAGATCCACAACAGAAAATGCTATGACTTAGTGAGTTGGGTAGAAACAGCAAGTGACAGGTACCTTTCTCTTTTCCCAGTAACTCAGATGCACAAGTCGAAAGTGCCTGCTTGTGGCCCACAATGCTGCCTTGCCATGGATTTTCTGAAACACTTTCAGGGCTCCTTTCAGGCAGAATGCTACATCGAGAAATGCCTTTTGCAATGTCTCCTAGTTCTGATGTTGCACTGCACTTAACATCATGGGAATTACCTTAAAAATAAAAAAAATATATGGACACATATGATCTAGCACTGAACATCAAAGTGGAATTAGCTTTCCTTGTCTTCATCTGAAAACTAAATATATGCTGCCATTTCTATTTCTTGTATTGTATGTGTATATACATGTGTAGTATCTGCATATATGTATTTGTGGGTGCAAATATGTGTGAAGGCCAGAGTCAACCTCAAGTGCCAGCTTAGCTCCTCAGAAGTTGTCCACCCTGTTTCCTGAGACAGCACCTGTCACTGGTTTGCAGCCCACTGAGTAGGCTATGCTGGCTGATAGGCCAGGAGTCTTGATATCTGTCTGTCCTCATGTCTTCAGAATTACAAGCCTACACTACCACATCCAGATATTTTTTCATGTGTATATGTCTATGAAGTGCATGCATATTTGGATGTGTATTTGCATGTGGGTGGATATATGTCTGTGTGTGGATTCATGTGTGTATATGAGTGTGTGTGTATACATGTGTGCATGTGTGTGTGTGTGTGCGTGTGCGTGTGTGTGTGAATACTCTAGAGTGACAGTAGATCATTCTCTATCACTCTTCCACATTATTGTTTTGAGTCAGGGTCTCTAATGAAGCCCAGAGTGGGCCATTCAGGCTAGTCTACATAGACAGGGAACTCTGTGGATTCCCAGACTCCATGTTCTGAAGTTGAAATTACAGGTAGGGAGCTCGGACTGCCCAGCATTTTACATGGGATCTGGGGGTCGGAACTCTGGTCCTTTTGCTTATGTGTGTGGTGAGTGCTTTAATCACTGGGTCAACTCCCCAACCCTCACTTTTAGTTCTAAAAACCAAAACAATTGGATTTATGTCACTGTGTATTAATGACAAACTTGGAAAATTTCATTTGTTATTGGAATTTCAAATTTGATTATAAATATGTACCCCCTCAATGTCATATATTAGATAATAAGCAGAAACAGACTTGCATTCTTTTCAGTAAATGATTGCCTCTAATTAAAGGGTCTGCTTCTCTATTAATGAGTTAAAGGCCTTCATGCCACTGTGGTTGCTAAGTGACTGCCCTTCTGATGTGAACGTTAATATCTAAGAGGGACATACTTTGAGTGCAGCCGAAGCTGCTATTTCCTCCAACAGAGAAACCAGAATGAAGCCTTTACTGCAGTCCCCACCAGGAAATGATAACAAAATATTCATGTTCCTAAGAAAAGCAATTAAAGCAGGCAAAACATTTAGAGACATTAATGGCATATTTGTAGAATAGCTTGTACTTTTCATGCATTTTTATTTGTCTCATTTTATCCTCAAAATAACCACAACTGACTTTTTAACATAAACTAATTTTTCAATAAAATTAATCACATTAATTTTTACAAAACAATTTACAATGTAGTCCAAAAAGGAATTTTTCTAAGGTGATAAAAATACAGTTATTTGTTTAGGGTGGAACCGTGTGAAGTGTGTACGCCATTACATGGGATCTCTGTGTTGTCCTGTATACTAACTTGAAGCCTCACTTCTTCATGCACAATACAGTTATAGTTACAGACACAGCAGTCCAAGAAACAATATCCAGCAACCAGAAGCACAAAGTTAACTAGTATCTTTCGGCTGAATGTCAAGCACAATTTTACATATCCACTGGGATCCTTTTTCTTAGTTTGCCAAGACACAGTCTGCATAAACCAGAATCAGAGACACTCCAACTTTTCTGAGAGCTTGCCGTAAGGAACTGTGATGTTGCTTGGCAACACCTGATAAAAACAATTCTTAACTAATCACTGAAGCATCGTAACATTTTTCTGCATCATGGGTATCAAAACTCTGGCTATTTATACAAAAGCACTTTTGGCAATGGTAAGTTTCCCCTTCCACATTTTGTGATGTGATCCTGGAAACTATTAGGTGATCTTGTTTTAGATTTGGACCGTGGCAATAAGTTGGCCATAGAAAAGAAAAAGAACAAAGAACAAGTCACAGGTTTTACTTCCTAATGGCTTGTGGGTTGTTTTGTTGAGTCTTTCATCTATGCATCCTGAAAATAATTGTCTACCAGGCTTTCAATGTGAGGCACCAAGATACCTACTGACCATGGAAAAGGTAAAGCCAACTATCACACTGATGCCTAAAGTCTTTTTAACTAAGACACTGTGGCAAGCATGGGAAGTGATTACTGGCTTAGAGTTCACTGAGGAAGGAAATGTTCCTGGCTGACTTTTTGTGTTTTGCCTGTCGAAAGCATCACCATGAATGACATCAGTACTGGAAATACTGACACAAGCCTGAAATTCCATCACTTACATGCCAGATTATTTGGTGGTGGTGAAAGATGTGGTTTTGGTGATGGTTGTAGTCCTCAACAGTGTAGTGTTAGGTGGTGACCGTTGGTAGTGCTGCTGATGGTTGTGGGGTTGATGATGGCTGTGGCATTAACAGGAGGATGGAGACCTCAAGGTCAGCCCAGTATACATAGTCATTTCTAGGCCAGCCTGAATTACATAGCAAGAATCTGTCTCAAAAAAACACAACAAAAACGAAGCAAAACAGCAGAAAAAAAAAACCCAGTTGGACAGGGGATCTAACATTTCCAGCTTTAAGACACGATCATTAATCATGACTGCCAATTTGTCTGCACTGGGAAGCTCTAGATAAGTACAGCCCAGTCTGGATGCCTCTGGGACAGTGCTTTCCGAGAGAACTGCCCAGAGTGATAGATGGACCACTGATGCAGGTAGCAGCATCTGACTGGCAGCGAGCACAGGCAGAGGAAAAGAGGAACAAGACAAAGCCCGCAGCAGAGCACATCTGTCCGTGCTGGGTGTCCTGGGAGGAGGACACTTGCTCGACTTGCCTTTCTGCCACCATGAGGTTCTGCCTGGATGCACGGGCCAAGTGACCAGTGCTCTGCTGCCATGACGATGCATGCCATGCTGTGTGCCTGAACTCATGGGGCTAAGCCCAGATAAAGGTTTCTTTTCTCCCTTATGTTGTTTTGTCAAATACTTTGTCATGACAATAAGAAAGAGCAGGAAAAGGTGGGCTAGTTGGAGTAGTAATATCCCTGTGGTGAATAGTTGGAGTAGTAATATCCCTGTGGTGAAAGTCGGTTTCATAGCATAAACAAGTGACTGACTATCAACTTCATGCAGTTTTGTGAGATCATGGGAATTAAAAATGCAAGTGACTTCATCTTAGCTCAAAATGGTTGCTGATAGGTTTAACCAAGAGAACAACATGCAAGGGCAGAATCTATCATATCACATCTAACTGTATGGTACCTACCTTGGCTTCTCGAGACGGAAACATGTTGACCACAAACCATTCAAACATGTCTCGAAAGGAAGTAGCTTTTGCTCCTCATTGACTTATAGAAATAGTCCCAGAGGGGCAATGTTTCGTTCAATAACTTGGACTGATTTGCTGGGAACAAGGGGGATGTCCTAATTCATCTTTCTTAAAGACAGTCTTGCCACAGCTGTGAAGTTCAGTTGCTAATGTCTTGCCTGTCTTCTAGCACAATGCGCCTTAGATTAATAAAGATTTTGTCCACTTACTGTCTCTTTGCCAAAAGTTCCTTCAGTTTTTTTACCATCAGAATGAAAAGACTAAACAAAATGATGATCAATTAAAACTACATTTCATCTTTTCTTCATAATTCTGACATTTGTACCAATAAATTCATGTTTTAATGATGTTATGATCATGGTGATCTCTACAATATTTGCTAGTATTTCTTCTCTACCTATTTTTTGTTCCAAATTTCATCTGGGTTTTGCTAGAATACTTACTGCTATTTAACTCTTCTGGACTCTTACTCAGATACCTAGCAAATACTTCATTATAGATGCACACACACGTACACACACATGAGAAAGAGAAAAAGAGAGAGAGAAAAAAAATCCAATGTTTGCTAAACTTCTACTCTAGTCAGGTGAATTAGCAGTTAAGTAAAGTTTAATTTTAATTTTACTTGTTGGAGGATTAGACTGGTTTTAAACGTTTTTTTCATCATCCCAGAATTTAGAGTCTGGAGATTATACATAGTACTTTCTCCCTCTTCTCCACACTGCAGAGGAACCCTACAAATATAGATGAATTATATATGTCGTTTGTCTCTAAGCAGGGAGTGGGAAAAATAATAGCTGGAGATAATATCATCTTTGCCAAAGAGAAAAAGTTTTCACTAAATGGAAGAACCTATTTCATTATTCTTTCATGATTCAAATGGAAGAATATGCTTCTAAAACCTATTTTATACCTTTGTAATTTAAATTCTAGATATATAATCTGTGCTGATTTCATTTGCCTGATAAAATACAGGATGTTCAATAAATTTCCATATTGCATGACACATATATGTGTTGAAAATTCTCTATCTGAACTCCAAGTTTAACTAGTCTCCTGTGTTGCCTTAATCTGCAAGTATATATAGCAGAGAAGGAAAGACCTTAGTGGTATTGATAATAAACAAGGAACAGAGCTTGCTAGTCTTTATGCATTATTAGAACTCCTCCATTCTTCTGTCATACATTAATCATCAGAAAAAGTTTTGAGAAAAAAAACATTTTTTGGTTTAAGAGTGAAGTTTTAATTCAGTCTAAGTAGTAATGGCTACATGTTCAAAATTGTTACTTTCATGTAAAAATAAGTCTATTACTAACACACAAATATGTGTGTATATGTAGAACATTGTGTTAAAGAAATAGCACTAATATTGACAGGAGTGAAACCAATGAATTCTTCTGTATGGACAATTGTGTAGCATACTCTTACTCAAGAAAAGTCATTCAAAAATCTTTTCTGCCATGTCATGTACAACAGTGAAGCAGGCTAAAGTTCAGGAAATCAATGATGAATTATAATTACTTCAAATGCTTAGGATGATGGAGTAGCAGTACTATAAAATGTTTATGTTGTAGTTAAGTTATAGGCTTTGAAGTAGCTGTGCAAGGTAGAGCAAAGCTAATGTATAATAATGACAGAAGGTCTGCTGAGCCAGTGAATGAGTGCTTTCTCATCTTTTCCCATGTATTCTAACTTCCATAATGTGCAGGGGAGGTAGCTCAGGAGCAAGCACTGGCCTACATACACAGAGCCCTGGGTTCAACCCCTGTTACCTTCCTAGGAAGAGTTGATCTCCAGTACCACAAATAATAGCAATGATACACTTACAACATTTAGGATGTATTGCAGTGTGAAAGGACAAATCCAGGGCCTTTCATCTGCCTGGCAAGCGCTCTTCCACTGAGCTATATCCTGGGTCTCTGAAAATTTCTACATTAAATGAAAATTGGCTCATTTTTGTGTTAATGAACTCATCACAGCAAAAGAACAGAAATACCAGACAGTCTGCAGACCTTTTGGACATCCCCATCACTTGATCCCACACACAGGCCAGGGTGGCTATCCCAGAGCCAAATGCACCAAGCACTGTCACCTGCATCCTAGAGGTCGTCAGTGCAGAGTAGCGGTAACTGAGGACGAATGGAGAGATTTGATTCACATCATCCCCGTGGTGTTTCAGGCTTCAAAACCAAGAGTAAAACATAAAGAAACTATGTAGAAAGACAAATGAAATAGGGGTTTTCCAACTTTTTCAACCTCTTCTCGAAGTTGGCCAGTCTCAGTGAGCTTAGGCAGATTTGTAGCAATCAGAGTCCAGACATCACAATCACAAGAGAGCTCTTCCTTGAAGAAAAGAAAAAAATATAGAAACAGACACAGACTCTGATTGGCTCTTGGAGGTTGCTGTGAGTCAAGATCAGGGGCCCTTCCTGCCTTTCACTCCATTTTCTGCCCCAGCAATCACCTATCTAGAAATACCAGCCCACGCTTACCAGCACAGATGCATGGGGCCCAAGTCCTTCTCTGTGTTCTGCCTCTTTGTCTCTCTGAGAGATTCCTTCACATCTTTTTGAAAATTCAACTCAAAGTTAGCCCATACCTTTCTTAGTACTCCATTCAGTGCCAATCTCCCTTATTATGAATCCTATTATTTTGGGTTTTTTTTACTGTTAAATAATTTATTATCTCTTATTTTCCTTTTAGTCTCAACTGCATTCTTTGGATGAACTGAAAAAAAATGAGCTGCATATCACCAGTGGACAAGACACTTTTATTCTGTAAACAGGCTGTTTGGATGTCATGAATAAACATCCACTTTATATGATTTTTGTGTATAATTTATTGTTTAACTCAGGTATAAGCGTTTCCCTTTTTCTAGACACATTCTTTTTACATCTCACGCTGTAGTTAAACAAGAGGCTGTCTCTGTGTCATGGGTAAAATACCCAATTTATGTAATTTCCTTTGTGTGTAATTTATTGGAACTCGGTCTAAGCATTTTCCATACTCTGGACACATTCTTTTTATGTCTCAATGTCTTATGGCAAAGGCTCTGCTTCTATCATACCTCTTGCCAGCCTGAAATATTACTGGACATTTAATACCTTTGCAACCTTAACTGAGTAGTGGTCATATTGCCATAACTTTTGTAGTTTGAAGTGGGACACCAGAAAATGTGAACAATTTTCTTGGGGAAATGTCACACAACTAATTATTGACATCAGATAGGAATTCAACTCCAGACTTTATATAATTGGTATAAGGTCCAATCTGATGACCTATAGAGTTTATTTTGGTTGCTTTCAGGAATAGGGATGAAGGTTTTTATATACAGGAGCAAAGAAGACTCAAAAGCAGCACCAGAACCAGAAAGTCCACCCCGATATAGCTGCTGACTTCCCCATGGCTGCTAGATGGAATTCCCCTTTAGTTGATCTTCCTCAATCTGTATACCTTAGTGTCCCTTCCAGACCTTAAGATCCTAAGGGCATATAGAATCCATACTACTAGCTGGAAAGTGTTCTAAGCAGGGTCAGAATCCCAGGTGAGACCTTCATGACCCCCTCTATTTAATGACTCCCTCAAAGTCAGAGGGAGTGTCAATGAACAACGATATGATCTTGGGTCTTAGACAAAGATGGCAAATGTTTGTTTGGAGCAAAATGCCACACAACATATGCATGATTTCTTTGTGAGTACACACGTACTCACGTGTGTGGAGTCCAGGCATCAACTTCAGGTGCTGTCATTCACCTTATTTTTGAGACAGGGCTTCTTATTGGTCTGGAGTTTGCCCATTAGACTAAGCTGGCAGTCAGTAAGCCCAGGGATTCATCTGTCTCCACCTCCCAGCACCAGGATTAGAAGTGCATCCAAGCGGTTGTTTATACACAGATCCTGGGGGGTAGAACGGATAACCTCTGCTCACATGGCTCTGACTAAGCCATCTCTACAGCTGTTCATTTCTTTTTCCTTCACAATTTCATGGGTAGATTTGTTCTTTCCATAACTCTGAGCAACCTCATCGTATGATTCTTTTCATCATGATTTTCTTAATCAAAAACATTCACCTCTTCACTTAAGGAAACACTTGATGGCATCTCTAAATTCTCAGAGGAGACACGGCTTATAAGTAAGCTACTTGAACACAGGCATCACAATAGTGTAAACAAAGCTACTTGACGCAAGCACCATGATACTGCAAGTATCAGTCTCATAACCTAGACTGCCACTGAGTGATTAAGTAGGTGGCAAGTAGAGGGACATGCTGGATAAAGAGAAACTCTGTGCTGGGTGGATGGAGAAGGTGGCTTGAAATTTTACCTTTCTCAGAGCAGTGATACCTAAAAACTCATGAATTGATTACTTCTGGACTTTTACATTTATTATTTCCAGAGTCTGTTTTATTTTTCCTGTGAACTGAAAGAAAGCATGAATTGCAAAAGCAAAACCGTGGATGCAGGGCAGATGCTGATACATGCTCCACACCTGGGGTCTGTCACAGGTTGTGCGGCCCCACCCCGTATAACGAAATTCCAGTGAAGGTATCTCCTCAGTCTCATTGGAATTGCGATCACATGACACTGGGGATCTACAAATAGATGATACAATAATATCCTGAAATGAGTCTCAGCCCACGGACCCACCTCTCATGTACTGTCCTGAGCCCTCCTCCCTCAGATTGTTTTTCAGTGTGACCCTGAGGTTGTTAGTACTTGCAATGGTGAGCAACTACACACTGAGGCTTCAACCCAGGCAATACCATGGCCCACAGCCACTCTGTGGTGACTTGAGGTACTATGGTGTACACCAGTTCTAGTTGAGCTCCAAGTCCGTTCCTCCTGTAGCTTGAGTTGCAGGCATCTGCAAACTTGCTGCCTCCATAAGGCGCTACCCTTGAACTGGTGGGTTTTGGGGTGTCTCATCTAGGGAATTGGGTCTGGGTTTTGAAATCTTTATTCCAGTCTCTATCTTATTCAAGAGCATGTCTTATATGTTCCATCTCTCTCTGGCTGGGTCCCAGTGTCAACCTCGAAATTCAGTTTATCCTGGTCCTTCCTAGAGGACAGGTGAGCACAAGGTACCACTACATGGCTAACTTGTCTTCTCTTTGCCATGAGTTTGATCCCAAAAGTGTTGGGAAATAGCTAGGCTTACATGGCATTCTTTGAAACACAATTTAAAGACAAGATGTCAAGCTGTTCCTGATTGCTTGTTGGTTTGTTTTGTGAGACTGGTTGGCCTCTAACTCTCTGTTGTCCTCCTGCCTCTGTCTCCCAGGACTGCTGAGATGACAGTTTGCACCATTGGGCAAACTGTTTGGGACCTATCATGTTTAATACAAACACTTTTCCCACATACATTATATTTTATAGCTAAAATTTGCATAAAACTCAGTAAACTCACTTGACTTCAGTTCAATAAACAAGCATTATTAATACAATATGAAAATTAAAAGACAAACTGAATCAATTAGGAACACACAATTTGTATAGTTTGACACACACCAGGAGAGAAAGGAAATTCCCTGTGACTCATGGAAAATTTATAACCTTGGCCTTTTCAAAATGCCCTTTGAAAATGCCATCATGATAAACCAACTTTTCATCTCTGCAGTACCAAATACTTTTCAAAGTGTCCTTTATTTCATTACTCTTTGTTTCCATGCGAGGAAGGAAGAATTACTTATAAGACTGAACTTCTAGGAAGAAAAAAAAATATAGTGAAACCTACTTCTCTGGACTCTGACTCTAATTTTGGTACTATTTTAACAATTTGTTTAGGAGAAACAACTGAGTCATGATTTTCAATTTTCACTTCCCTGGGAAGATAATGAGAATAAACATCACCTCCCTGGGAAGACAATGAGAATAAATATATCTCCCATATTTCCCTACTCTCTCTTACCAGAGGATGGAGCAGACCAAAGCCCACCTCTTTGTCTATGTGGTCTTCTTCCAAGATCTTCATGAACCTTCTAGAGGAGGTGCTTTATTTTGGGTTATCGGAGTGGAGATCAGTGGTTCTCCTCAGCCACTGGAAAGCTTCCAAGCATCTTGTTGTAAGCATGATTGGGTCAGTCACTATAGAACATACAGGAAGAGGCGACTTCCTCTTTGAAGACAGTTGTTTCATTTTCTTCTTTCTGAGTTTCTAGTGTGCTTTCAAAAAAGCCATAAAGCATATCTGGTTGCTATGTAAAGAAACTGAAAGTTTCTATTTAATGTCAAATATATATCACCTAAGAACATCCTCTCTTGTGGCTGTATAGGAAGCCACAAATAGCCGGACTGAAATGATACAAAACATGGAAACAGGTGACCATGAAAAGGCATTTTACTTTATTAAGATTTAAATCTTTAGTATAAAATGTGGTATAGTGTGATCTCACTGGAAGGGGAGAGCATGTAGTCTGGCAGATAATAAGTAACCATTTTGCAAATGGGTGATTGACCCCTTCCTCACTGTGGTTTCCTACTTTTATTACATCTACCTTTGAATAAACTCTTATAACAAAACTCTAATTTAACAGCTTTTTAATCTCTGGCCAGGGGGTGACATCCAATACCCATCAGGATGGAGTGAAGGGCATTGCAGGAGCAGCAAAACCGCAAAAGAAATCCAGAACCTCAGAGACTCTATATCAACCACTTAGAACTAGGCCAGCCTAATCTCTCCCCATCCTGAAGCTCAAGGAAATTTGCGGAAGAGGGGGTGGTAAGAGTGTAAGAGCACAAGATGGGAGGAGCAATGATATGCAAGATACTCCACACAAGTTAGGGCCAGAGCAATCATAATTGGACTTTGCATGCCCTGTGCAATGTCCAACACACTATTGACCCCACAAAGTCTAGCATTTGCTAAAAGCACCAAGATCCTTGGAGGCAAGGGATTGACAGCCAAAATTGTGTTCCTATGCTTAAGGGGAACAAAGGAAAGGGTTCAGGGAAATGCCGCTGGGTCCTTGTAGGTCATCGGAGAGGAGGACCCAGAGGAGAGTTTGGCATGCACATTCAAGGATTCTCTGGGGATTGGGGGAGGGGAGGCACTGGGGGGTGAAGAAGGAGGGGTGAGAGGAGGGGGAGCAGGTAGGTCGGGGGGAGGAGGAGGAAGGGAGGGAACTGGTGTACCTATTAAGTTTGTATGAGCGGAGATAATAAAAAATGTTAAAAAAATAAATAAATGAAAAAAGAAACTTGCAAAAAAATGTGGTATATTATCATGGCTACAATCTTTATCTGCTACCTAGTTATTAAATCACTCACGTTCATTTAAGTTTCCCAGAATTTTTGAAAATGCCAGTGTCTTCTTTCAGCACTCTTGAAATAATAGCCCGGCAGATGTAAGTCAGTGACTCCGCAGTAGGTGAATAGTAACAGCCTGAGAAGCACTGGAAGGACACACCTCTCTGCTCCCCAGTCTGCTCCCCAAATATGACTCTTGTCCATATTTGATGCAATGGAGAATCCTCTTCCACAGATTCTCACTAATTCTCTTCTAAAAAGGTTGTCCAGTTTCTCTGTTGCCTCTGCCTGCCTGGGGCCATTGAGGCCAAAAGCTATGCATGTTCAAGAGACTTTCTAGTCTTGTTCAAAACTTAAATGTTCCCCAAAATAATGAACTGAGACTCTGGTGGTAAAAGTTTTCCAGAAGTCCATGGTCTTTTGGATGCACTAGTTCTGTTCTTTTGAGAGAGTCTCGCTCTGTGGAGGCATTGTGTGATCATATCAAATGCTAGTAAAACAGAAGCCATAGGATCTCTTTGGATGACCACAGTGTACAGTATAATAAAAGATAATGTCTAATAATTAGGTATTAGCTTTTAATAAAATAAGTAATGTATCATGATGCTCATATGTTTGGAATTATATAACGTCATAGTTATATTACAACTTTTCTTTGAACAGATGGTTTTATAAGATTATGTTGTCATTATTAAAAAAAAGTTCAGAAGAAATTGAAGCCAAACTCACCCAGTGAAGTTTTCAAAATAGGGAAGATTTTAAATATGAATGATTCCTGAGGCTGAGATATTTGAAAGCAGGTCCAAGGTCATAGGAGTCATAAAATCGTATGATCGTCACAAGATAGGACCTCAGATAAGATTTTTACATGGAGTCCTACCATTTCCACTAGAAAATAAAGATACTAACAAAATGTAGACAATTAGAAAATAATGGGGTGTAGAACAAACGTATAGTAGATTCTGACCTAGAAAGACTTCCTGGATCTAGTGTTTCAGGGGACATCTTGTTCAAGCTTCTTTTTGTCACGCCAACCCAAATCAAGCTAGATCTATCCTGTGACGTGGGAACAGAAATGCTTTCCTATTTCCATTTTCTCTCTACCTTTTTTGCATTCTCTAGGGTCAGTTCCACACTTCTGAAACTATATTCTCAATCAGGTTTGTTTTCATTCATCTTGAATTTTCTTCAGCTGTAGCCACATCTTGTGGAAAGCCGCCCTTGCCTGGCTTTGGAGCATCTTAGCTTCAGGCTCTTACACTGAAGTTTTCCTTCATCTTTAGAGTTTCTCTTGTCCCCAGGACATTAAACTACACAGAACAGAACTCAGCCAATGCTCTGCAGCCTCCTATACCTGAGCTGTAGGAGTCTTGGCGGCTTTTATTCTGTCAATGGTTTCCTGACTTTCTCCTCCAGCCAGAGGTTTCATTTTTAGCTGTGCCTCCAGCATCTCCACCTGGACATTCAGCTATTTCGCTCCTCACCAGACTCCAAACTTTCCAGAGCGACCTGATTGCTCATGGCAGTAATCATTTGCAATCTCAGCACTTGGGATTTTGAGACAGGAGATCATGAGTCCATGGCCAACTAAGGCTATGCTAAACCAAATTATTCTTCCTTTATTTTTATTTTTTATTTTTCTACTTTTACAAGGATATTGAGTATTCATCCCAGCTTCCCTTTCTCCCCTCTCCCTCCCATCTCCTCCCTTCCCTTTACCACTCCCTCTCACTCCCATTCACCCTTCCATCTGTATGTTTCTACGGACCCCAAGGTTCACTCTAGCCTGTCTACTCCTGTGAGGGCTCAGTCCTCTGTGGTATACCAAGTGTTGCAGTCAGCCTTCATGATTGCTGATAAATGACCGTCAAATGGCTTAAGGGAAAAAGGGGTTTATTCCTTATGACAGTCCAGTTACAGTTCTCAGTCCAGCTTGATGGGAGAGCATGCACAAACACCAGGGCCGATAGAACTGCCCACACCATCTCTATACAACAGCTAGAGAGGGGCAATCCTTACTTCCAGACCAGCATGTCTGGCCAAGTATGCAGAAGGGTGCCAACTTCCTCAACTGACTCTGATATTTTATTCATCTGTTCAGGGCCTAGTCCCACCCACCATGGGCTGAACCTTCCCCATCAGCTAGACAATCTCCTGCAGATTCACTCTGGGCTTAACCACTAATTCTCTACAAATATGCCCAGAGCTCAAATCCTGAACTGTCAAGTTGACACCTATGCCTAATTATGACACCAAGTTACCTCTCTTAAGGCCACCCATTGATATGTGCATTTCCCTTCACTCATCCAGCTTTATACCCAAAGATTTCCACTGTAAGTTCCCATTCTATGGGTATAATAACAGCTGCCTTCAGAGCACTTTGATGTACTGTCTTCCTATCTATAGGTTTATTGGCTGTTTTCCCTATTAATCTATGTTGTAGCTTGCCTGCATGATTGCTGATAAATGACCATCAAATGGCTTAAGGGAACAAGGGGTTTATTGTCTCTGGCAATTGTCTAGTTATAGTCCAGCTTGACAGGAGAGCATGCACCAATACTAAGACCGAGGGAACTGGTCACACCATCTCTACATAATGGCTGAGAGAGGGATGATCCTTATTTGCCAGACCAGCATGTCTGGCTAAGTGTACAGAAGGATGCCAACTTTCTCAACCAGCTGTCTGTGTTTTATTCTAGGGCCTAATCCCACCCACCACGGGCTGGGTCTTCCCCATCAGCTAGACAATCTTCTGCAGGTCTGCTCTGGTCCTAACTTAACTACTAATTCTCTACAAGTGTTCCCAGAGCTCAAACCCTCAACTGTAAATTGATACCTGTGCCCAACTATGACAATCTATTTCCTTCCTTTTTTTTAGGTTCTTGTTCTAGTTTACAGTAACAGGGATGTGTTCCATTCTGACAAGCGGGTCTTGAAACCAATCAGAAAACTGTTGGTTTTCTCCATGGTACTTATGCCCTCACACTGTTGGTCACCCGTTACCATGTATCTCGTAACTTATAGATCTCATACTGTTGATGGGGCTTGTGATTATTTCTCTCCTTTAGCAGCTTCTACAGTATTCTTTGATACTGTGTAAGCTATCCAGCAAGGAGAAAGTCCTCAGACCGTTCCAGGTGATATATTTTGTTACTTCTAGTATAATTTTGTTCCTGGGTTCTAAGTGAATCAGATCAAGTTATTTTTTTCCTGTTTTCCTCACTTTATGCTTCTTTGTATAGGAACTGCCCATTCTTTTCCTTTCTTTAAAAGATGTGGGTTTTTGACATATTACTAGCATAGGATGTTTCTTTCTGGTTACTTCCCACAACCTTAGGTTTTTCTGCAAGTCTTTCTCTCCCTCTTATCTCCCATCTTCTCATTCCCTGCTATGTATTTTTCTCATTTATTCCCTCCCTCATTTTGTCCTGGGATCCAAAATCTCCCCTTTAAAAGGTTTCACCCTGACCATCCCTTTCCACTTTCACTTGAAAAATTTTTGAAAATTTCTAGTTCTCATAGTGTTTCTAGTTCAAATATATTGACAAGGATGTCAGTTCAATCATTCACCTGCATATAAGAAAAAAATGAGGTGCTCAACTTTCTGTATCTGAGATACCTCATTCAATATTAAAGTTTCTAGTTCCATCCATTTACCAGAAAATTCCATAATCTCATCCTTCTGATGGCTAAGCAATATTCCATTGTGTATATGTACCACATTTTCATTATCCATTCCTCTGTTGATGGGCATGTTGGTTGATTCCATTTTTTGCTGTTGTAAACAGCTGCAATGAACATAGATTAACAAGTGACTTGGTAGTAAGATGTAGAGTCTTTTGGGAATATTCCAAAGAGTGGTATAGCTGGGTCATATGGCAGGTCCATTTTAGGCTTTCTGAGGAACCTCCACACTGATTTCTATAGAGGCTGTACCAGTTTACACTCCCACCAGCAGTGAATAAGTGTTCCTTTTTCTCCACAGCCTCACCATCAATCTCTATTGTTTGTGTTCTTGATCTTAGCCATTATGACTGGGATAAAGTGGTATCACAGGGTTGTTTTGATTTATATTTCTCTGATAGTCAGGGAAGTTGAGCATCTTTTAAGATATTTGTTTGACATTTCAATTTCTTTTTGAGTGAAATCCCTGTTTAGTTCCAGGGTCTATTTTTTAATTGAAATGTCTGCTGTCTTGGTGTTTAATTTTATGAGCTCTTTGTATACTCTGGAGATTAATTTTTGGTCAGATTCATAGCTAGCAAAGATTTTCTCCCATTCTGTGATTTGTCAGTTTTGCACAATTAACAGTTTCCTTTACAGAATAGAAGCTTTTTAATTTCATGAAGTCCCATTTGTTGATTATTGGTCTTAGTTCCTGGACATTTGTTGTTCTGCTTACAAAATCTTTAGGTAGGTTTATCAATTTAAGTATACTTCTTACTCTTTCTTCTAATAATTTTATTCCAGAGTTTGGGGTTTGAAGTCAAGGTCTTTGATCCATTTGGAGTTGACTTTTGTCAACTTTTTTCCCTGTTTTCTTCACTTTTTATGCTTCTCTGCATAGGAACTACCCATTCTTGTTTCTTTCTGTAAAAGATGTGGAGTTTTTTGACATATTACTAGCATAGGATTTTTTTTCAGGTTACTTCCCACAGTCAATTTTTATTCTTCTACACATAGATGTACAATTTTACCAGCACCATTTGTTGAAGATCCTCTTTCCCCAGCATGCATGTTTGCTACCTTTATCAAAAATTAAATGGCTGTTCAGGGAAATTTGCGGAAGAAGGGGCGGTAAGATTGTAAGAGCACAAGGATGGGGGAGCAATGATATGCAAGATACTCCACACAAGTTAGGGCCGAAGCAATCATAATTGGACTTTGCATGCCTTGCACAATGTCCAACACACTATTGACCCCCACAAAGTCTAGCATGGACTAAAGGCACTAGGATCCTTGGAGGCAAGGGATTGACAGCCACAGTAGTGTTCCTATGCTTAAGTGGGACACAGGAAAGGGTTCTGGGAAATGCCACTGGGTCCTTGCACTTCATCGGAGAGTAGGACCCAGAGGAGAGTTGGGCATGCACATTTAAGGATGCTCCGGGGATGGGAGGGGGAGGTACTGGGGGATGGGAAGGTAGGGGGAGGGGAGGGGGGCACAGGGCAGTGGGAGGTTGGAGGGAGGGAGGGATGGGTGTACCTGTTAAGTCTGTATGAGTGGAAATAAAAAAATATTTAACCTAGAAACAAAAAAAAATTTAAATGGCTGTAAGTGTTGGAGTTTATCTGAGTGCTTAGTTGTGATCCATTGGTCAACCTATTTGTTTTTGTGCCAGTACCAGGCTGCTTTTATCATTATATCTCCGTAATATAGTTTGAAACCTGGTATGATGATACCTCCAGAAGTCTTATTATTGTCCAAAATTGTTTTGGCTAATCATTTTTTTTGTTCTTCCATATGAATTTTAAGATTGTTTTTTCCAGTTTTGTGAAGAATTGTGTTGAGATTTTAAAAATCTGGAATTGCATTAAATATTGAATCTGTATATTGTTTTATGTAGGATGGTCATTTTCACAATTGATCCTACAAATCCATGAACAAGGAGGCCTTTCCACTTTCTAGTGTCTTCTTTAATTTCTTTAGCAGTGTTTTGTAGTTTCTAGTGTACAGGTCTTTTAGTTCCTTGGTTGAATTTATTCTAAGGTATTTTATTTTCCTTGTGGCTATGGTGAATAGGATTGATTCTCTCATTTCTTTCTAAGTTTTTTTGTCTCTGGTATTTAGGAAGTCTTCTGATTTTTGTATGCTGATTTTGTAGCCTGTTGCTTTGCTGAAATTGTTTATTAATTTGAGTAGTTTCTTGGTGGAGCTATGTGGATCTCTCAAGTATAGAATCATATCATCTGTGAATAGGGATATTTTGACTTCTTCCTTACCTATCTGTATCCCTTTTATTTTATTCTCTTGCCTTATCGCTCTAGCCAGGACTTCAATCAAAATATTGAGCAGGAATGGTGACAATGTACAGCCTTATCTCGTTACAGATATAAGTTGGCATGCTTCAAGTTTGTTCCCTAGTTAGGATGATGCTTGCTTTAAGCTTGTCACATATAGTCCTTTATCAAGTTGAGATAGGTTCCTTCCTTTCCAGTTTTCTCCAAAACTTTTATCACGAAGGGATGTTCAATTTTGTTGAACATCTTTTCTGCATTGATTGAGAGTATCACATGATTTTGGTTTTTGATTCCGTTAATGTGATGGATCATGTTTATGATTTATGTATGTTAAACCATCCTTATATTCCTGGTATGAACCTGACTTGATCATGGTGTATGATCCTTCAGATATATTTTTGAATTTGGTTTGCTAGTATTTGTTGAGGATTTTTGCGTCTATGTTCATTAGGGAGGTTGGCCAATAATTCTTTCTTTGATGTATCTTTGTTTGGCTTTAGAATCAGAGTTATATTGGCTTCATAGAAAGAGTTTGAGAGTATTCTTTCTATCTCAATTTTATGGAATAATTTGAGAAGTAGTGACGTTACTTCTTCTCTGAAGGTCTGATAGAATTCTGCACTGAATCCGTCTGGTCCTGGGCTTTTCTTTAGTTGGACGACTTGTAATTACTTTTTCATTTTCATCTCCTGTTATTGGCCTGTTTAATGTGTCTATTTCATCTTGAGTCAATTTTGGTAGGTCATATGTGTTTAGGAATTCATCCATTTCCTTTAGATTCCCTAATTTAAGAGAATATAAATTTTAAAAGCATGTCCTTATGATTCTCTGGATTTCTCCAGTATCTGTTGTAATTTTCCCCTTTTCGTTTCTGATTTTGCAGATTTTAATGTTCTCTTTTCTTCTTTTAGTTAGTAAAGCCAAGGGCTCATAAATCTTGTTTATCTTTTCAAAAAACAGCTCTTTGTTTTTTTTATTTTTTTTTTGTATTGTCTTTTTCAGTTACAATTCATTGACTCTGCTGGGACCTTGAATATTTCTTCCCATGAGCTACTTTTAGGATTGGCTTGTTCCTTCTTTTCTAAGACTTTCTGGTGCAATATTAATTCCTCTATTTGGGATCTTTTCTTTTTTGTGATGTATACATTTAGTGCTATAAACTTTCCTCTTAGTGTGTCCTTTCAATGTGTCCCATAGATTTTGGTACATTGTGTCTTTATCTTCATTGCTTTCAAGGAAGTTTTTAATTTTTCATTTTAATTCATTTTTGACCCAGTTCTTATTCAAAAACAAGTTATTAAGTTTCCATGAGTTTCTGTGGTTTTTATTGTTTCCTTTGTTGTAGATTTCTACCTTTATTCCATGATGGTCAGACAGCACTATGCAGTGAATGATTTCAATTTTCTGTACATATGTACACACATATATATAGTATATGGTCTGTTTCCCAGAATGTTCCATGAGCTGCTGAGTATAATGTGTATTCTTTCATGTTTGGATAAAATTTTCTGTAGATATCTGTAAGGTCCATTTGATTTATGGTTTCATTTAACTTCAATGTGTTTCTGCTTAGTGTTTGGCCCGTTGACCTGTCCAATGGTGTGAGTGGGGTATTGAGGTCTCCTACTACTGCTGCATTTGGGTTGATTAGTTGTTTTGTCTCCTGCAGTATTTGTTCAATAAATTTGGGTGCTTCCATGTTTGGTGCATATATGTTTAAGATTGTGAGATCTTGCTGGAATTTTCCCTCTACTAAGAGGTAGTATCTATAGATGTGGATACTAAGATGTAGTATCCATTTGCATCTTGTATGGTTTGCTTTAGTTTGAAGTGTATTTTTTTCTGATATTAAGATGGCAACTCTTGCTTGTTTCCTCATTCTATTTGCTTGGAGCACTTTTGATCATCCTTTTACCTTGAGGAAATGTTTATCTTGCAAGGTGAGGTATGTTTCTT
This sequence comes from Typhlomys cinereus, assembly GCA_023101885.1. Classification (NCBI taxonomy): domain Eukaryota; kingdom Metazoa; phylum Chordata; class Mammalia; order Rodentia; family Platacanthomyidae; genus Typhlomys; species Typhlomys cinereus. Next base: position 1,248,657 of record JALPQD010000358.1, on the reverse strand, counting down.
GGAGGCAGAGAACAATGGGTCATGATGTTTAATCCAAGTTATAAGCCTGTGTCCTTCGATTTGGGAGTTGAGCTCAATGATATTTAAAGTTATTATTGAAAGGTGACTACCAACTGTTTTTTCCATTTCCAGAATCCATGTGATTCAGCTTATTCTGTAATGGTGAACTTTCTAAAAATAATTCAGCCTATTGGTTCGGCCCAGCTGTCAGTACTTTCCATTTGCCTCACTACTCCACTGCTTTCTGTGGGTCAGTCTTCAGGGTGGGGTAGCTGCTCTTCCCTGCATCCAGTTGCCCAGCTTATTTTTTTATTTTCATTAATTTAATTTTTCCTGTTTTACAAACATATTGAGTACTTATCCCTGCTTCCTCCATCTGCCTTCCTCCCATCCTCTGGCTTTCCCTTCATATCAATCCATCCCACTCCCTGGGCATTTCTATGGACCCCAGTGTTTCCTCTGGCTTGTCTATTCTTGCAGGGGTTCAGGCCTCTGTGGCATACTGAATTACCCCTCTTTGGGTCACCCCAATGATAGAGGCATTTCCCTTCACTCATACAGCTCTAGTCACCAAGGTTACCACTGTATGTTCTTATCTTTCTTGGGTTCCTTGATAGTCTATGGGGGCATGTTGATATGTTAGTCATTATACAGGCTTGGTAAGGACAAGTCTCATTGCAGTGAGCATCTAGACACAGCAGTCCTACTTTAAATGGAATATCTTGTCCCACCCATGTTTAGGTTCTTACAATCTTACTGCCCTCTTTTCCATAAAGTTCCCAAAGCCTTAGAATGGTGAGATATTAGATTATCTTGATTCTGAGTGAACATTGCCGGGTTGCTGCTAGTCTGCATTATGGCTGGCCATTGTTGTCCACTTCACTGCTCTTCTGCTGGTCTAGGCTGCATCCTGTCAGGGTGTTAAGATCTTCTACCTCTGTTGTAGAAGAAAACTTTTACACTGTGTGCCAAGTGCTCTTCAAATCTATAGGTATAATAGTAGCTATTTACAGAGCAGCTTGGTATACTGGTACTGTCTTCCTACCTATGGTTTCATAGCCTGCTTTTCCTGTTGACCTATTTGCTTCCCCTTTTTAGGTTCTTGTTCTAGTTACAGTGAAAGCTGTTGGTTGTCTCCTAGATACTCATGCCATGGTGATCTTGTGAGTTGATGAAGCCTGTGATTATTTCTCTCCCCCAGTAGTTTCTACAGTATTACTCGCCTCTCTGCTGACAAGTTTCACATTGGAAGGTGCTATACATATTGTTGGGGGAGAAAGCACATTAGTGGTTACCCAACCAGAAACTCTATGAACTAAAATATAAATCTATCAGGCAACACGTACCCAATGTTGCAATAGCAGCACAACTGTCATGGGGATAGCCAATTGCTCTTTGATTAGTTGTGAGGCCTACTCTGAAGAGAGAATTCATGTCTGTCACTATAAATCTAAGCAAAATACCATGACTAAGGAGGACGTAAATTCAGGATGAACTTACCACATCTGTTTAGCTAAAACAACTTAGCACCAAGCTACCTTCTAAATATGTTTACACCCAGAGAAAAATACTGCCACTCCTCAATCAGAGATCTTTGTCTCTGTAATGAATGATAGTGAAGGCAGAGATGTATAGCTGATCAAGTTGTTGAGAAGTGAAAGTTAAGTGCTCAGACCTAAACAGGTAATTTATGTACCTCCTATAAGGCTCGGGAATCATCATGGAAGAGGAGGTGGGAAAATGTAAAATCCAGAAGATGAGGATGGTACTTAAAAAACCTAGCCTTTGGGGTACATCAAAGGCGAGACCTGCTTGATCTTATAGCAGCTGTGGCCACATGCACAAGTCTTGCCTGCCAACCCTCATACTCAGATGAGGGAGGGGCTCACAGACTTGTGCCTCACTGCCAAACTATTGACTATTGATAGATTTTGAGGGATGGCAAGTCAGAGTTATTACTAGCTGTATCCAAAAAGGATACCACCAGACTGCATGGATACTTCCAAACACAGACCACCTTGGTTGAACAGAGTGAGTCTGATACGAAAAGTAATCAGTAGATAAAAATGCCCACATAAGAGTCATCTGAATTACACATACATGAAACTGTCAAAATATAAATTCAGTAAAAGTTCAAAAAATGTTCTGAAAAATAATATCATATTATAAGATTCCCAGTAAAAGCTGAATATGGTGGTATCTGCTGAGGCAGGGACAACATGATTTTGAGGCCAGCTAGAGCTACAAAAAATAGTGAGGCAAGGGCATCATGACTTTGAGGCCAGCTAGAGCTACAAAAAATAGTGTAAAAGTACAGTGATTCCCAAGAGGCTTCATGGAAATCCTCAGGCGGATCAACCTTTTTATACTAATAGTGATGGCATGAGATTTGTGAAAAATCTATTGGACAATACTTCAATTTAAAATTATTTTTCCAGCTGGCATGTAATAACTCAATGGCAAAGCACTTGCTAAGCATGTGTGAGTCTGGGTTCAAGCCCTAGCATTACTTAGCTAATTAATTAACCAAATAATTAATTATAATTAACCAACAAATTAACTAATAAAAGAATACTTTCCCTAGGGTTGTATTATAACCACGAATTTTGTTCTTGCCAAACACGTTGGCAGCAATTACAAGTTTATCAGCCACTATGTGATCATGTGTTCCCAAATACATACATATCCTAAAATGTATTCTATTGGGCAGAGGAAGCCCCATAGACAGAATCTTTGTAAAATTGCTGTTGTTTCTTCCTTAAATGTTGGTTAGAGTTTATCTGTGAATACACATGAGCATGCAGCTTGTTTCTGGAAAGAATTTATACTGATTTTGGTTTTCTTAGTGAGAAAAGGTTCTTTGAAGTGGTCTGTTTCTTCTGACTTGGTGTGGTTTGGGGTGTTGTTCTCCCACTATGTTTAAGATATCATGTTGATGGTAACACTTTATAGTATCTGTTGTTATTCTTTTACCACCATTGCTGACAATTGGTGGACTATGTCTACCATATGGTCTATAACCAAAGGTCACTGATTAGCTTCACTGGTACCTATTCCTTCCCATTGGTTGTGCCATTCTAATGATTTCTGTTCTTTATTGCTTTCTTTTTGTTTCTTTAAACTTACTAATGATAATTACCTACTGCACAACTTACTATTGCCAAGATCTTATATGAATTTAACTCAAAATAATCAGAGGATATCACATATTTTCAAGTCTGGAGTGCTTTACTCCACTCAGTGATGGCTTTTATTAGGAAATCTAGATGTCATATACCAGGTTGCAGTGTCAAATACAAAGAAAGGCATCCAAGGAACCCCATACCAATACAGATAGGAAGCAGTTGAGCTTTTATCAAGGCTGAGAAACACCAGATTCCTTAAAATCACAGACAGAGAGCAGGGTTGGTTGTTATTTCCCGCCCCCAGCATTCCAGGAGCAAGTGTGCAGGCAGGCATTCCATCCCCCCAATCTGCAGCTTGTAATGTCATTTTTTCCTAAGGAATATGGGAGGAGGTAACATGTTCCCCTACCTGCCCATGCCCTATTTACATGATTTCAGGAGCCAGAGTTAGCAGCAGGGATGTTCCTAGCCTTCTGCCCATCAAGCTTCACCACAAGCTGCTGCCCTCCATCCAACACAGTCCACCTTCTGTGGCACCGTGGACACATATGGACACATAACTTCTGCACACCTGATTTTTATTTTCCCAAGTGTGGCGTTTAAAATGTACTCAGGAGTAGCCCAAGGATCATAAAAAAAAAATTCCTCCTTCAGGCCATGTCCTGGCAGCATTAACCTTCCTTATCATATGACATGAGGGATGAGGTGCCGTGAGAGCAATAGAAATTCACAGTACATACAATTGTAGTTTCCTGCTTTTAACTGTATCTGCTTTCTATCTTGAATTTTAGCTTAAAACACACAATAATTCAAACCAAAAATCAATTAACAATTCTTTGATTCTTAAAAAACTTTCCAATGAGTTAAAAAAACTAAATATCAAATGTATATCTTATATCTTAAAGTAATATAAGATATATTACTTTAGTATTCATAGTTTAAGTTTTGGGCAAACAAAAATTATAACCATGAAATAACCAATAGCTTCTTTAAAACTCTCTAGATAGCTCAGGCTGGGGATCTTCAGCCCTCTATCCTCCTGTCTCTGCATGTTCGATTCTAGGAAAATAGCACTGCTATAAAAGAACACTTCTGTTTTTTTCCTAAGATTTAGGGAAACTAAACAATAGGTTAGTCATAAATGTTCCCCATCAATACAGAATTCACACATGGATAGGGAATACAGTTCATATAGGAGACAATTTCCATTACATACCTACTGTTCAGATCAGTAGCATGAGACTGCCAATGTTTCCTCATTCATGTTCAAGTAATGCTTTATTAAGGTAGAATAGTGCAAATCATACCATTTGCCATTGTCACCAGTCACTATTTTTATGTTATGTCCAGCTATTGTGTCAAATAGGACAATATTCCTTTTTATTTTAAGAATAAACCTAAAGTAGGTCTGGAAAGCTTGGACAAATATCTATGGAGAGCATTTAGCAGACTAAAATTCTGATTAAGGAATGGTGTCCAACTGAGTTCATAGAGACATCTTGTGGCTATTTTAAAAATTGCAGTTATAAATTCTAAGCTACTGATCAAGGCTGACACAGAGAATAGTTTCCCTCCCAAACAAGAGTGCAGCAGCTCCTACCCCACTCATTTGTCGGATTGTCTGGCTAGAGCAAAAGCCCCTGACCATTACCCCAGTGGCCGTGAGTAAGGGCCATTACTCAGCAGATGTCACCTGAGCAGGTTGTCTCCGTCAGGGCGCTTACTCAGAAACCTCAACACTCCTCCCTTAACAATGAAATGGAAAAGTAGCTCCACCGGAACCCTGATGATTCAGAACAAGCCCACCTTAGGGATCTGTGGTTTCTGCTCATTTTAGAAAGTATTTACTGAAAATGCTTCATGGAGTCAAGCAGCAGAATACTGATCAAAGGTACCAGGTAATACTTTTGGAAAACCAACTTCACGTTATCTCAAGAAACTGCACATACTTGTCTCATGTGCTCTAAATGTGAACTGGAGAAACTTGTCCACACTCCCATTGCTCTTTTTCCTTTGCCTTCTGGACCTCTGGAATTGTGCTTATGAGCTTTATCAGATTAAATTGCTCTGTCCTTGGGGTCAGGTGTGGTCCTAGGTTACATGTATTCTCAGAGTACAAAGCCTTTCCCTGTATGTGACCTTTGGCTGTGGCTGCTAATAAACTGCTGTTAGGAGCAAAACTTCATCGATTAACACTTTCATATTTCCTTGGTATCTCTTTGTTCACTGGACCTAAAAGATACCTGTTTTCATTATGGATAGTGGAAGTGTATGTCTTCTCCCTCTTCATACCTTAAATTGATGCATTGTTAGTGACTTCTAGTCATTAGGTTTCCCTGACATTTATTTCTGTCTTCTGTGTTACTTTCTGAGCTTTGTAATTTTGTCTCACATGAGATGAATTTACTCCTCTTTTTCTAGTTTATTTGAGTAAAAACTCGAATAGCTGACTTAAACATTTTCATACTTCTGATAAAATCGTTAATAAAATTAATTTAATAATATTAATTTCTTCTGGGTCAGGAAGTTTCATTGTTAAATTTTTTAAATATTTTATTTATTTATTTGAGAAAGAGAGAGAGATCCATGGTGGAAATCAGATAAAAACCTTTGAAAGTTCTCTTCCTGTACCATGTAGTTTCTTAGAGACCAATTCACGTCTCTAGTTTTATGGGAAGGTACTTTTACATGCTGATAATGTCATAGACCTAATTGACTGATTTTCAAGGGCAGCTAATTTTGCATTTCCTATGCTTTTCTGATCATGTGATGCTTGATTTGGTTTGACACAATTTTGCTCAAGAGTACTGTTTTTGGTACACCATACAATTTTTTTTAAGCATTTTGTTCTCTGAATACATGGGCTGTTTTTTCCCTTTTTTAAGAATTTCTTTTTATACAAACAAAATGAGTTTCTGTCTATGCCCCTTCTCTCTTCCCTCCTACTGCCTTCTGTCCCACCCTCTCCTCCTTTCGTCCATCCATCCCTGACCCGCCCTTCCTCATGTCCTCTGCATGTGGGAACCATGGGGCTCCCTTCAGTGCTCCTGTGCTAATAAGGCATCGAGCCTTTGTGGTAGTATAAGTGGCACTTCTGTGGGTAACCCATAGGTGTGGAAGCTCCTCTTCACTTCTGTGTCCCTAGGATTCCCTGAGATAACTTTGCTTGAATCCCATTAAGTGTAGTTGTTTCTCCTGCAATATCCTCACTGATTCATGGGGGAATGTTGATGTGTCTGTCAGTCATTGTATAGATCTGGTGGCTGTATATCTCACTGCAGTGTGCTTCCGGATACAATAGTCTATCACAACTGAGTAGCCTGGCCGGCAGTGTTCCCTTCTCTCACCTTTAGGTGTTGGAACCGAAGTTCCTTTCAGGCCCCTTACCCAGACCCCGAAGGAGACACGAGAACCACTAGGTTGCTGTAAAGACATGAGGCAAGATTTATTAAACTGGCGCGTGCCAGGACCGTCTCCCTGCTCAGGCAAAAGAGAACGGCCCCGACTGAATTTGGGGCAGGGTTTTTATAGGAAAGCAACTACATTTGAGCAAATACATGCAGTAAAAATTCCATTACACACAGGGAGGTTGAGTCGGTTCACAGATGTTCCAGCCGATAACCTCGCCCCAGGCGGTTCCCGGCACGCCCAGGGGGAGAAGTTCAAAGAAGTCCAAAAGGTGAGATATGCAGGCAGGCTCTGGTCAGCCCACCCGCGGTGAGTTGGCACCTGCAGGAGAGTTTGCCGCTGGCGGGAGATTTGAATTTCTTGCTGGTGGGAACTTGGGCTTCACAGCGGGAACCTGAGTTCCACATTCCCCCCTTTTCTTTTGGCGGAATTTTTAATCTTAAAAAATATGGTTAGAGGGGAGACAGGGGAGGCCGAGCCAACTATATGGGAACTGGGGCGACGACCGCTCTAACTTCTTCCTGCTGGAAAGGGTCGGTGTCCTGGGGTCATGATGGCTCGGCCTCTTGTCTCTGGAAGGGAACAGGACATTGTTATCGTAAGGATTCCTTTTCTTCCGCCCTAGCATGTTCATAGGCATATTGTTGCCTCAATACCATAATTTGGACAGCGTTTAGCCTGTCCTTGACAAAGGCAAGAAGTCTATTAATGATGTAAGGTCCAAGAGTTAGCATGATTATTAGTATTAAGAGGGGGCCAGCTAAAGCTGATAGCAATGTCGTGAGCCAAGGGGAGCTATTAAACCATGTCTCAAACCATCCCGGTGGCTGTTCTAGTTGTTTCTGCCGCTTTTCTAAATTTTCTCTGACTTTAGCTAAACTTTATTAAACTTTTCGCCGACCTATGTCTCTGGTTTTAACTCTACAGCACAAACTGTCTTTCTTGGGTGCCTCAGGCCAGAGCTGCAGCCTCGAGACCAGGGCTCCCCTGGATCAGGTGAGGCAAGGAGTCAGCAGAATGGAGAACAAAAACAACTCTCTTGGCTTAGTGAATCTGGACCCGTTTACTGTTCTCTTCTAATACCTTTGGTGCGTCTAGAACCAGAGCCACGTGGATGACTTTATAACAGTGCTAAACTATTTTATTCTACTAAGCCTAATCCTTGAATATTTGGGCACTCAGGCATGTAAACAAAGGAATGCCTAAAAAGCATCACTATTTACTTTGTGAGTGCAATGAGCCTGTCATTTTCTTGATCTTAAACATTTTAGTAAAATCAAAAGTTGAAAAAGCCTAGGAAGGAAGTTGAGCACTAGAATTTTGTGCTCCCTAGTCCATTAACATAGAAACAAAGAGGCTTCCCATTTGCACGTTAAACCCAAGGTTCTCACGAGATGCTCAACCTGGCACTTTTGGGCTTCCTTTTGCTGGATATCAGTGGCAAACTCCTTTTCCATCGGAGGGAAGCTATGAGCTTCAGGCCATTACATTGATCTCCACCGGGGTGTTCGACCCCTGGGCCCTGGGGTTCAGGGGGCAATCTTTCCTCCAGTGGAAATTCCCATGTTTGGGACATAGGCCATATGAAAGCTTCCTGTGCTCACAACCGTCTCAAAGCACCCAGTCTGGTCATATTCAAAGCATCTTTTTCCACCTTTCCCCTGTCGGGAGGGGTCCTGGGTTGATCTGCTTGGGGTGCCTGTTTAATCTACCCCTAAGGCAAATGTCAAGTTCTGATTTCTTTGCTTTCTGGTTCTTTCTCTTTCTTTTCTCTTTTTTTTTTATACTAAGTCCTAGGTCACCTGTCCTATTTTTAAAGTCCTAGGACAAACAGAAACAAAGGATTCTACCTCCAAGACAGAAATGAAAGCTTTCTGATGGTGCCAACCTCTCTCTTACAGATGATGGGGATCTATTTCCCTCAACAGATGAGAGCCCTGTTGTCCTCCACATGAGCGTTTACTTCCTCCTGACAGATGAGGACTTTGGCTGACATGGAAGCTAAATGAAATTCCTAGCATTTGTTTGTCTAGTTGGATGGTAGTATAACTTAAAGATCTTTCTGGGGTAATTTCTTGTCTAAGATGTATACAGGGCATGTATGACTTGACCCTCTTTTAGGTTGGTAGAACTAAGCATTCACAATTTCTTAAATAGTCCCTGGACACAGGAAGGGGAAATCTCTCTCTTTTGGCTTCAATTAGTGAACCTGGACTTGAGGAAAGGACGCGTGGCTCAGCAGAGTTCTGATAATCACTATACACAGTGTTGTCAGCAAAGACATCCATTGATACTATCCACGGTGTGGTCCCAGGATGCCAGCACTCCATCCAACACCACCAGAGCCCCACCCGATGACACTAAGAGGGGAGAGTCCATGGTCCACACATGCCTGAAGCTTCCTGTATTCCCTATGCTATTTAAACAGCATAGTCATGGTCTCAGACTTGAAACACTTTCCTTCAGGGCAAACATTTTTAGGAATTTCCTTTCATTGATTAACAAGAGCTAAAGTTACATTGATCCCCACCACACGGCGCAGACAGACAAAGGATGGGAATCCCTCCAGGAGAGATCATTCAAGCGCCAGCCTGGCCACACTCTTTGCAGAGTCATGGGTGATAACTTAGCCATAGTGGGTTCAGCTATTTCGTGACTTGCGATCGGATTCTAATCCGATCCCACCCTAGACCATATGTTATCACCATGGAAACGCAGAACTGGCCCAATCGAATCCCGTGGCTTTAAGAGATCTTAGGGATCTTGCCGTGGGACTACAAACTCGAGCACAGAGGTGTTACAGGTTTCCCACCTCAGGCCGACATTCACTCACACATTCATACAGAGGTTAAAACATTCCCTCCCTCATTTTGCAGGTGCCCTTTTCCTCCCCCTCCAAGAGAGGCCTGTTCCAAAAGGTGAGTAGAGGTTGGTTTAACAGCTGGCCTTGAGTCTGTTCCAAGCTGCAGCTGAGGCGGGGCCTCGGTTCCTCCTGTTGGTCTGATGCTGAGCAGAATCCTGCTCTCTGGGAACCCATTTCCCAGGGAGCAGATGAGGGCCCTGTTAGGGCTGCTGTCTTATTTAATCAAAACAAACAATTGAAATACATTTGAATACATGAAGCTTAATTCTTAATTTCTAATTTTTGCGGCTCAATGCCTTTTCTTTTAGGACATTTCCTTTAACCATCATCTCTAACTTTTAGTCTTCTCATAAACCTAACATTCCACAAACCTTCACAACATTCCATAAACCTTCACCACATAACCAACTCATAAACCTCCTGCACATACTTTAACTCTCTAGGTAAGATAGCTCATCCCATAAACCCTTTTTTTAAACCCTTCTTTTAAACCTCTTGCACATCTAACTACCATACATATTTTCTTTCATACTTGATGGTTTTCTGTTGTTTACCCTTTAAAAAATGTCCTTTAAAAGAGGCAATAACAGTAGACCTCATCTTAAAAATCATTATATCCCAATTAAGTTAGCAAGATTGTAACAGAACACAGGAGTACACCTGGAAACAGGGAATTAGCATACATATCAGGAGAATGAAGAAATTCCAATGAATTTCTCAGAAATCAGTTTTCCTTTCTGGCTGTTAGATGTGTTGGTATTACACATGGGAAAAAAAACTTTTAAAGGAATTACAAAAGTGATGTTATTAGATCCTAGGTAAAAACACAATATCATCTTTTGTGAAGCTTCATAGAAATCAAGATAAAACAAAATATTTTAATCAGTACGTACTCAGGACTTTTATGTTGTTCTTAAGTGTGCACGTGCATTTAAATTGAGCATGCCACATAATAAAGAGTCAAAAAAACCAAGATGTAATTATAAGCGTGCAATAATTTGAAGTGGCCATAGCTTTGTTATTTTGAAACATAAAACACACATATTATGGAAAGTCCAGATAACTAAGCAAATCAAAACACTTAAAGTAACTCTTAAAATGAGATCATCATAAACACAGCACAAAAAACGACAGACAGTTCTTCTGGCCCCTCCAGCACAGGGGGGCAGAGGCTTTCTTTCCTTAAAACAAACATTTACCGCCCTAGAAAGTGGGCCATTTATCAGAACAGAGGGTGGTAAATTTCATCCCCCAGGAGGCCGGCTGGTCTGGAAGGCCGGCCACCCTGCCAGTTTCCTTTCCTGATATCCCTAACGTCCGTCCGATGGTTAATAGTCAAGTCAAGGGGCGTTGATTGAGTCTGTCCCATTATATACTTAATTTCTTGAATACAAAAATACCCTAGAAACACAGAAAACGACACAAACACGAACCCAACAATTATCTGCTGCATCGGGTCCCTACGCGCTCGCTCGAGCGGTTTTTCTCCCGGGAAGGAAGTGAAAGTAAAAGAAGCCGGCAACAGAGGAGTCCGGAGGCCCACTGCAGTTCGGGTACATCCTCCTTCTCCGAAAAGTTTCACCATGAGCTCAGTTGGGAATCCTTCTTCCAACTGCAGCTTACTCGACAGGGTTGGGTTCAATTGGGAATATACCGTCCAATTGCCCAAGCCTTATGGGGGAGTTCAGCTGGGAATATACCATCCAACTGAGCCCAGCTGGGAATATACCATCCAACTGCGGCTTACCCCCTGCTGCCCCCGGGGTCAGACCGTCGTCTTTCTACCCCTGGAAGGTCTCGGGCACGTCTACCCACCTCTCGACGGGTACAGCCCCAATTTCGTCCCACCTAGGTGGCCTGGAAAAGAAACTGACACGAGAGACCACAGACACAATGCACAAGACACAGGACAATTCAGGATCTCCACTTACCTCCAACCCTGGTCATCGGCTCCCCCGAGTCGGGTCAGGGGCATCCCGGATGAGCCCCCATATGTTGGAACCGAAGTTCCTTTCAGGCCCCTTACCCAGACCCCGAAGGAGACACGAGAACCACTAGGTTGCTGTAAAGACATGAGGCAAGATTTATTAAACTGGCGCGTGCCAGGACCGTCTCCCTGCTCAGGCAAAAGAGAACGGCCCCGACTGAATTTGGGGCAGGGTTTTTATAGGAAAGCAACTACATTTGAGCAAATACATGCAGTAAAAATTCCATTACACACAGGGAGGTTGAGTCGGTTCACAGATGTTCCAGCCGATAACCTCGCCCCGGGCGGTTCCCGGCACGCCCAGGGGGAGAAGTTCAAAGAAGTCCAAAAGGTGAGATATGCAGGCAGGCTCTGGTCAGCCCACCCGCGGTGAGTTGGCGCCTGCAGGAGAGTTTGCCGCTGGCGGGAGATTTGAATTTCTTGCTGGTGGGAACTTGGGCTTCACAGCGGGAACCTGAGTTCCACATTGGTTCTTATAATTTTACCACTCCCTCTTCCTCAGGGTTCCCTGAGCCTTGGGATGGGAAGAGATTTTGATGGCCTGATTAGAGCTGAATATTCTAAGGTTGCCCTATACTCCGCACTTTGGTTAGTCAATTGTGGTTTTCTGCCTCCCTAATTTTCCATTATAGTAGGGTGCATCTTGTTTGAGGGATGAGATTTTTTCTTATTTAAGGTTATACTAAAAGGCATTTAGATGGTGGTTTAATATCAAGTAATTATATTTAATACTAAGACGTGTTCTTGTCTAATGTCAACTTTTTATATGAGATTTCTGATAGTTATGGACTTCACATGCAATTCTGTTTTCTTAGAAAGTATATTCTGCATGAAAAGAATCTGTTTAACTTTATTGCTACTAGTTATTTCACTTGATTGATTTTCTGAGACAGAGTCTTGCTCAACTTGCATCCCCCTGTTTCAACTTCAGTTCGGCACTGCCACCTGATGGCCTATTGATACATCTCTATGCCCCTCAGTCAGTCTAGCTTGTCAAATGCTGCCGGTGAATTTGAAATACGCAGGCAGGTCTACTGCTGCTGGTACAGTGTTGCTTGCATGGGGTTTTCTGGCAGCTGCTGCACCTTTCTGATGCTCTATTTTACCAGACTTCCTTCCTGTCCATTGTGTACAGAATGGTTGTTGGAAACTCTAACTGTATTTCTATCTCTTTTTCCTTGAGCTATTAGAACTGAAAGGATTCTGTGTCTACTTGAGTTGATATTGATATTATTCTGATAAGCACTCCAAATAATCCTTTACCTAAAAGTTACTTAGAAAGCTATTTTGTCTGGTATTCGCATAGTTTTCTCTGCTAAGTATAACTCTATCTTCCTTCTGGTTGGTGTTAGTATCATAAGCTTTTTTACTTTAAATAACCATTCTGCAGTTTAAATTAACGTATTTCAGCTAGTACTAAGCAACATTAAGAATTTCATGTATAAATGTGATGCTCCAATACACTGTGAAGCATTTAAATCAATTTCATTTAAGTAAAATTTATTTCTTTAAACATGCTATATTTCTTTATGATGAGGATATTCAAAATAATTTTGGAATTATCATTACATGTAACCATCCTCCTGTGTAACAACATGCCAGATCATCATTTAAAATTCAGTGTGACTTTCCATTGTATGTGTTTCTCTCATCTTTTTATCCAACCTCACTTTCTCCACTTGGTAAATCAGATGATTTAGATTCATTTCACACTATTTCTTTACTTTTCTAACCCACCTTTGATCTGATGGGGCTCCCCATGTGACATGCTTTTTATCTATCTAGGAGGAGTGTTTATTTTGACTTACATCTTAAGGATCCAAACCATCGTGGCAAGGAAGACTTGGTGGCAGGAACGGGAAGCTGCATCCATGGTCAGGAGCTGGAAAGAGATGAATGCTGGTTCTCAGATCATTCTTTTGTCATTTAAATAACTGTTTGACTAAGAGCTAGATGACAGTGGTGATTAGTATATTTTGCCAGAAGGTCATGTATTTTGCCTATGACTTTTGCATAAGTGCACTGAACTAAAAGGAAAACATGGCAGAGACAGCAGGGGCAGACTTGAGTCCAGTCCTTGGCCATGAAAAACAGTAACAAGAAGATGCATTATTGGGGAAAATAATTTTAAAATAAAATTTAAAAACCTAAGAATTTCAACTTGGATCCTATGTAAAAACATAAGGTAGAAATTGTGGCCTGCATTTCCATTCCTGGTAGACAGAGTCTGGGAAATTCCAGAACGAATCAAAAAGGAGGTAGAAGCAATCCAAGATGACTCCCGAAGTCACCTTTGGTCCTCCACAATAGGAACATACAGTGCCCTCTGATACACACACACACACACACACACACACACACACACACACACACACACACACACAATTAAAATAAAAAATTGTAATTAGAAAAAGAAGTGAAAATATTCCAAAGGCAAGAGTCTGGTACTTGCTGGAACAAGTATACAACATGGAGGAAATAGCACCCCCACATCTAGCATTAACCCTCAATACTCTCTCAAGGAGGTGTGGAGCCTCTTGAGATCATTCCCTTCCAAGGTGAAATGTTGATTGATGAATCTTGAGCAGGTCTGGTGGAAGTACATATAGCTGCAGTGTATTCATGGATGCAATAGCTTTGTCATATCCAGGATACTAACAATACCCATCCACAGTTTCAAGCTATCGCATTCTTACCGCCTGCTGTTCTGCCTTCTTCCCTGAGCCTCGGGGAGGAGGGGCAGTGAGTGGTTTCAATATCCTGTTCAGAGCCAAGCAGTCTGCAGTCACTTATTTACTACATATTGATCAGTTGTGATGTGTGTGTGTGTATGTGTGTGTGTGTGTGTGTGTGTGTGTGTGTGTGTGTGTTCAAGAGGGCACTTGACTATGTGTGCCTGTGGAGGCCCAACTGTAACTTTGAGAATCATCCTGGATTGCTCTACCTCCTTGTTGCTTTACTCTGGGGTTTCTCAGGTTATGCCTTCCAGGACTGAAAGTACAGGCTGCCACCATTTCTACCTGGCATTTTTATGTCATATCTGGGGATTTGAATTCATATTTTTCCACTTGCAAGACTTAACCTGTGAGCCATTCTTCAGCCCAGCCATGATTCTTGTATTAAACATTTTCCATTGCAGAAGGAAGCATCTGAGTTGAGTGCCGAGAGCATCTATAATTCATGGCATAATGGTAATTGTTTAGATGTAACTTTAAAACCATGTCCTTTGAGCTAAACCTTAATGATTTGTTCCCTCCTCTGAGGGTCTCTGATCTCCCCTTCCACACGTTCATGGGAACTATTTAATTTATTCTATTTCTATCCTTTTGAAGCATTTCATTGTCTTAGAAAGAAAGTTAATATTGCATTACAATTTCTTTTTCAGAAAGAGAGTTAATATTGTCTTATGACAATATTAGCAGTGTTCTCTGGGTGATACACCTTCTATTGGCCCCGGTCTCTGCTGGCTGTTAATGATGTTGAAACTCAGATTTGCCTATAAGTCAAGAGAGAAGGTCTCTACCATCTGCAAGCCTACAGGCTTCATGATGAACAGATCTCTCTCTAAAGGCAACCTCCTTCGAGCACAGCTGGGGACTCCTAAGATCTGGTTCAGCAGCCTTCTGGCCCCTCCAGCTCTCATTCTGCTGGCACAAATCCATGCATGCATGTGGCAGTGAGCCAAAATAAGTCTCCCAGGCAAACACCTTCAAGTCGTGGTTCTTTAGGGCCTATAATCAGCACGCGAATCACTGGTAAGTGTTTTTCCAGTAAGAAACATCTCTCATGGCAGACAGCCTAGAGACCGTGTTTCCCGGATTGGAAGAGCAGACTCTGGAAGGTAATACTGATTTCTCTGGATGAATCATAGACCAGCTTTAATTTCAGCAGACCACCTTAGTCAGTCTATGCTTCATCAAGATAATGAAAGCTGAATGTCAGACTGCTCTGCTGTAAGGCCTGGGCGAGAGGAGCCACCGACTGTTGTCCTGTTCTCTGTGAGCGAGTGCCTTTAGCATGCTGAGCCATCCTGCTGGCCTGCGCCCTGTGCTGTGAACAGGACCATTCTGGCTTCCGAGAATGGCCTCCCCTACCTGGGGTAGGAATAACTCCAGACAGGACTTGCTTGATGTCTGCTCTTTTTGTTTGTTTTTGCTTGTTTGAGAGAGAATCTCACAGAGCCCAGACTGGCCTAGAACTTTCTGTATAGCTTAGAATGATCTTGAACCTCAGATTCCACAACTTCAACCTTCTGGGGTGCTATGATTACAGGTGTCTGCCACCACATACATATGTGACATGTGAGTGCACATGTATAAACGTATATATATGTTTATATATATGCACATATAAGCTTGAATCTAGATTCATCTATGAAAGGCCACATTCATTGTTGTTTTGAGCCTGGTCTGTTTCATCTAAACTAATAATCTCCCACTTTATCCATTTTTCCAGCAAGTAACAATTTCTTTTTTGTAACCAAAACTTTCCATTGTGTGTTTGGGCCACGTGTTCTTTATCCATTTCCCCATTGATGGTTACTTGGGCTAGTTCTGTTTCTTAGCCGCTGTGAATAATCAACCAACGGCACACATGTATCTTTGTGGTAAGACTTAGAGCCTCCGGTATGTACCAAGCAACTTAAGGGAGAAAGGGAGATTTACTCAGCTTATGATTCCAGAGGGGAGATATAGTCTTTCATGGTGGAAATAAAATGACTGGCAGCAGAAACTGGAGGTGCCCTAGGTCGTATCCATCATGGAGACTGAGGGCTGCAAAAACTGCTGAAGGAGCAGACTTCTCCCAGAAGTAGAATGGGATTAATTCACCTCAAGGCCCACCTTCTCTTACTGCCCACTTCCAACAATACTCCACCTTCTAAAGGTGCCATGACCTTCCCAAACATATGAGTCTGTGGGGTACACATTTCAAATCATGACATCTGCTTTGGAAGACTGTCCAAACTCTTCCATAGCAACTGCACTGGCTCACGGTTTTACCAGCAGTCCATACCGTCCTTTCTCCCTGCATTCTCACCCACACTTACTGCCATTTGTTTTCTCGGGGCTAGATTCCATTTTCACTATTCTTCCTGACCTGTATGCTGTTGGTCCCCTGCAACCATGACCTCTAGCCCAACACAAGCCCTTTTCAGATGTGTCCTCCTAGTCAATGCATTCATCCCAACTCACCCAAGATGCAAGTATCTAAATATCTCTCCTTCTTACATGAGATCAATGGCCCCATGCTGCTAGTCAAATTTCATGAATGGTTCTCCAATCTATCTGGTATTTCCCATTCTCTCCAGTGCTGCCATAGATCTGCCTCCATTCCTTGATAATAGTCAGTACTACCAGCCATCTCCCCATCTTCTTTCTGGCCCCGGTATTGCAATATTGGATTTCTACAGAATAATTAATAATAATAAATCTCATCAAGACATTCTTCTCTTTGAAAACATCATGGACAGTTACAGGAAAACCAGACTCAGAAAGACAGACAATACATTGGACTTCTCTTGGACAAATCCAGATTCACAATCCCTCCACCAGTTGCTGAAACCTCCCTCTCCTTCTTCTCCATCTCCACTGTAACTTTCTAATGGGAGGCCAACTCATTCCAGTAACGCCACCTAGGTGTGCCCCCCCACACCTGTGGATGTCCCACAGGGAGCCTTTCCCCTAAAACACTGTTAGCCACAGATGCCTTTCTTAACTCCTAAATCATTTCCTTGCCAAGCCCTCTCACAGGGTCTTTAGTAGGAGCTTTGCTGCCAGTCTTCACAGTGCTTTCAGTACCACATGACAGATAGAAAGCTCTTCTGCCACTTGAGATGCAGCCAGGCTGCCTTAGACCTTGTGGCTTCTGAGTACCTACACTGCTGAACTGCGGAGAGCACAGCCCTGTATGATGCTGCTTGGGCACAGACTGGTGGTAGGACTCTGTTTTCAAATGAAAGCTGTTCAAATTGTTTCTCAGTTGTATTCCCTAGAGCTTTCAGTGGATGATGTCTGGTCTTCAGGTCACTTTTCCTCTTGTTCGAGAGGTTGCCTAGCTTCTCCTCTGCCTCTACCCTCTTTAAGGATTATACTGTGAGGTTTCTCTTCAATGACACTACCTTTTTGTTATTAGTTTTTAAAGTTATAGAAAACGTAATGAGCTTCATTATGGCACTTTCTCACATCCTCTGTTATTTGTTCTGGTCTCCCAATTCACTCTCCCACGCCTCTGTTCTCTATTTCGGACACCTTTGTCATTATGACAAAATGCCTGACAGAAACAACTTAAGGAAAGGATTTATGTGAACTTACAATCTCAGGTAACTTCAATCTATCCTGGAAAAGAAGAGATGGAAGCAGGAACTGGCTGGCCCACCATGCCAACCTTCTGAATCAGCTCTATTTTATTTCAGGACCAGACAATTTCGCTCTGTAGGTTTGCTCTGGGCTTCACTCAACAAATGATTCTCTACAAATGTATCCAGAGCTCAAACCCTCAACTGTCAAGTTGACACCTGTCCCTGACTATGACACCCCCTCGGGCGGGTCAACAGGAAGATCCCAGTAACCTGTGGTTCCTTCACCAAAATCCTGGCCACCATCACAGTTTCCCCAGAAAATCCAGGCTATGAGCTGATTCTAAAGTTTCTCATTGGAATAACTTATTTATTGTTCTTGCAAAACCATCCAAGGAGGACAAATGGCTTTACTGTTGCCCCTAATTGAGAATGAGCAGAACTTTTTGTGTTGGCTGAGCTCATTAGCTTGAAGGAGTTCGAAGTGGATCATCCTGATGACTGACCAGGAAGCAGAGAATACATGGAAAACAGGGCTTGATCGTCACCTTCAAAACCCAGACCTAGTTCTACTTTTTCTATCCAAGCATCACCTCCTAAAAGCTCCAAAGCCTCCCTGAACACATTAAATGGAGATCCCCGCAGCTCTCCCTGAACCACACAAAGTGGGGATCACCACAGCCCATTGCAATGCACAGCAGGTAGTACTCAAGTGAACTTGATTCTGGAAAGTATTACATTGGTATTCATCGTGGCAGCTTGGAGGGATTTCAGTGAGTGACTTCACTGTTTAGATCATTATAGGAAAAGCAGTTTATTGACCATACTGCAAGAAGGCAGGGAAATCAATGGACTCTTGGGAACAGGTGTCTCCATTTGGGTGTACCTGACAAGGCAAGTTTCTTTGTGCATAGTTTTCCACATGTAATTCACACTATGCAAAGAATTTCTAATTGTGCCATCTCAGTCATGTGATTAGGCATCACTCAAATCAGGGTCACAGAAATAAGGGCAGTCCTGGTCTAAGGGTTTGATGAGGTACCAGACTGCGGTTCTGAGGAGACATGTCATCACGTTCCTGGATCATGTTTGTGAAAATTCCCTAACGGCAGACCAGCTACTTTTCAGGTTTCAGCCTTCCTTCCATAATTTCAACAACAGAAAAAAAGATTAAGGTAGTGATATTGCATTTGAAATATATCAGAATTTCTTATCATCAATACTCTAAATATTTGGTTGATAGGAAACAAATATAAATGCAAGAACAGCATGTACAAGCAAACAGTATATTATTTCAACAAACTTTCATAATTTCAAAGATGGTAAAATTATGAAATTAAAAGTTTATTAATAAAAGTTTTAATGTAACACTTACAATGGAAAAAGTTTTCCTTGAATATCAACTCTTTTACATAGCGTAAATCAAATAATAGGAAACAATGATTCTAATCTTTTCTGAGTAATTAAATTCTCAATGCTATGTGGAACTCTCACCAAGAAAAACTCTAGGATGGTCAGATGTTGAAAGAGTTAAATGTTGAAAAAGAATCTTGTAAGAATTACATTTTATTACACTGAAAATAATACATTTTTTAGTAAAAATAACAGAATTCTACAACATAAGTGTGCATTTCTGATACCGTTCAAAGTCCAGAACAAATTAGCCCAATAAGTTAATCTTTTGAGTCATAGTTACTCCTTATATTCTGAGTTCTGTCTGTGGCTTGATTTTTCTTATCTCATTTCTTTTCATGATCCCAATGATGAGAGTTAGAAAAAATGGTAGAAAAATGAAGACACCCAGAATAAGCCAGTTGTCCTGATGCTTCCTGAAGCTTTTTTTAAAGGAAAATGTATCTAGAAATAAAACATGAGAAAGTACAAATCTGAGGCTTAAACAAATTCACAGTGTTCTCATCTCAGACATATTTATATATGCATAGAATGATTAAAACTATGACACATTACAAGCAAGCTATCATATGGAAAAATAAGGGAACATTTTAGCTCACAACCTCCAAACCAGAATGGTATATATTTAATAGGTTTTCTGCATGTCTTTTATGCATGTTTGCTTAAATATTCTAGTGCTGTTTAGTTGTTTGAATGATGGTCATTGATGAAATCAATAATTCAAAGATCCCATTTATCAGTGTCTCCAGGTCACAGGGTAAATGTTACAGTTAGTAGGACAAGTCATCCTTAGTGTACTTTATACAGTGGAGTGGCCATAGCTAAGGACATTGCATATTCAGAAAAATTAGAAAAAATATCACAAATGTCTCATGAGACAAGTATAATCTAAGCCAAATATTGCATAATGTATACATATATTGAAGCATTTCATCATGCCTATTTTTACATTCTTAATTCATGTATAATTTGAAAGTGATTTTCATTTAAATAAAACAATTTAAAAGTTAATACATTAGTACACCTTAGGTTAAAATTTAAGCCACTGCCTGACTAAAGATAAAACAACTTTAAGTGCATTAACATTTTATGAGTATAAAATCCTTCATTGTAGCTATGTCTGTGACTTATCTGTAGCTACATATCTGTGTAACATGTACACATGTGATGTGTGTTTCCACTTTCACTTTTGGTCTTCAAGAATGGCATGTGTTTGGCTATTTAAAACTTTTTAAAAGTTGTCATATTTTATTTTCCAAAAAGTATAGGACACACATTGAATTCACTAAATGAATATGCAAATATACACGTGCCCACTCTCCAGGTCTCAAAATAGATCCTGTTGGCATCTACAAAGCACTTCAAGACATTTCCTAATCATTTTGTCTGCTCCAAAGTGTGAACACATCTAATTTTTCCAGTGAGATTATACTACACATAACATTTTCTTTCATTATACCTTTCTTTATAAGCTTTAATCTGGTTTGTGATTTTATTATTTTTACTCTTAAATATTGCCCACTTTGAGGGATCTACTGCTGTTCTTGTTTATGTTTGTAAAATGTATTTTTGTGTGTGCATGCATGGTATATGCATGTGTATAGTGCATCCATGTGTATGCAGGCATGTGTGTGTGAACATGTAGGCCAGAGTTTGACGTAAAGTGTCTTCCTCCATTTCTCTCCACCTTATTTTTTTTCCACCTTATTTTTTTAGAAACGATTTCTCCTTGATCTTTGAGGTCACTATGTGGGTACATTGGCTGGCTGACCAGCAAGCCCTCGCCCAGCACTGAGGTTGTGGGTACACACTGTTGCCCTTGGCATTTTTTAAATGTGTATCTCTATGCCACTCAGAGAACTTCAGGGCCTATGTAAGTTAATGGACTGGTGGAGGGTGGGAGGGAACAGGTAGGAAACATCTAAAGGAGGGAGGGAAGGAAGGGTGGAGACAAGGAGGGATGGAAGGAGAGAGAGTGGGAGGGAGGGACAGAAGGGGGAAGGAGGAAGGGTGAGGGTTTCTACTCATGGAGCTTGTATAACTAGGGAAAAAATAATAAAGGAAAAAAAAGATAAAATCATATATTGTGTAGGGCACCTGTGGCTAATGAAGTTTATAGGACAAAGTTGCCCGAGTCAGCCAGCAGAATGAAGGCACTGCACTCAACCAACAGTGCACATAAGGCTGTGCTAAGCTCAACGTACTTTCTCTCTTACAGCGTACATTAACCTTAGCTTACTATAATGTTTTTACATCATGAAAAACTCATTTTTTGCTTTTTGACTCTTGTAAAATCACGTAAGAATAGATGCACATTGTATCTGTGTGCAAAATATTTTCTCTTTTTGTATTACAAACTTTTACCTGCTGAATATTGTCTTAAGTTTTTAACTTTTCACCATTTTTTTATGTTGTTAGAAACAGACACACAAACGTTGAGGTCTGAACGATGCAGATTGTAAGAAGCACTGTGGCACTCCTGCTTCCTCTGGAGGCTTGGCGCTCTGGAGCCTGCTCAGTGGACTTGCATGGACTCTTCTAGGAAGGGCTCACAGTCTTCAGGACAGTCCCAAGGTGGTTTGCTCAGCTGCTTCTTTTTCTGTCATATTTTTGTTTAGAAGCAGTAGACAAGTACAAACTTTAGGGCCTTCTCATAATGTAGTGGGCTGCCTCAGCTCACTGAATGGCCTTAAAAGCTGATGCAATGACTCCTTGGTTGGCTGGTTGGACTACAAAGCTAGGGCTTGGAGAGAGAAATCCCAGAAGTACAGCCTGCAAAAATCTTGAAAAATGAAAATGGACTTGAGCTTCTCTTTAGCTCAGCAATTCAGGAATGGGTGACAGGGAGCCTGGGTGGCCACTCTTGGAGCACATTGGCTTGTGTGTCTGAAACTTCCTCATGGCCATTTTCAAGATAGTTTAAGATTCAGTCAACTTTTAGTTTCCACTCCTGCTGAGGAACTGACTCCAATCCTCCCATAGATAAGATG
This sequence comes from Typhlomys cinereus, assembly GCA_023101885.1. Taxonomy (NCBI): domain Eukaryota; kingdom Metazoa; phylum Chordata; class Mammalia; order Rodentia; family Platacanthomyidae; genus Typhlomys; species Typhlomys cinereus. Next base: position 1,226,576 of record JALPQD010000358.1, on the reverse strand, counting down.
GCCAACTTCCTTGTGAAGGGATAGTGAAGATGAGCTCTCCACATCAAACATCTTGGTCTCTAGCCCACACGGACCCAAGAACAACTGGGTTGGGATCCAATGGGAGTTAACCAATGAGAAAAAGCCAGTTTCCAGGGCTTGTCTAGGTGTATAAATATGCCTGGCCCTGGCAGTCATCTTTGGCTTGCTAGCACCTCATGACACTCAAGGTGCCATGAGTTCTTTTTCCAGCTATCCATTTCTCATGAGTTCTCCTGCACCCTAGCCCCTCCTGGCATTAATGTCATGAGTCTGTTTTTTGCCTGCTTCTTACAGAGGCACCCTAGCCCCTCATGCACTAGTGCCATGGGTTCTTTTCTTGTTCCTCTCTCATGAATTCCATGCCTAGGCTCCCTGAGTTCTCCAGGGCGCCCTAGCCCCTCACGGCACTCCACGTCTGGAGTCCATGAGTTCCAACCTTTCCCTTTCTCTCCTCTAATAAACTCTACCTTAATCCTCAAAAAAAAAAAAAAAAAACCAAACTTTTAGTTTCCAGATATCTTAGGGGGGTTCTCAGAGTTGCAGTTGTAAACATTCACATTAGGTAATAAATGTGAATTTGTTTATACTGCTAGGAGCTGGAAGTGTATTCTATTTCTTCTTCTGTCTGTTTGTGAACTTCTGTGGGGAGCTTTTTACTTCAATTAATGTGCTTTCAGCTCCAGAGTGGGATTTCTTTCTATTTTTTATATTTTTATATTATTATTTCTATTTCTTCATTTCACTTTTCTCAGAATTTACCTTTAGTTCTTTTCTACTTTCTTTGAGGTGTTTGGGTACATTTAAGATAAACATTCAAAGTCTTTGGTGAATTTTATTTCCATCAAGGATGGCATTTATTAATTAATTTTTGTCCTTGTAAATAAGTCAAACCTTGTGATTTTTGCTGCTGAAAGTGAATATTTGACTATTGTAACAAGGAAACAAAATCTCAATCTGCTTTGCTTCCTCAGGACTTGCCATTTGTTCTGAATATTGAAGACATCAGTAGTGAATTTGCTTAGTGACGTCACAAACTCTTTTATTATTATTATTATTATTTATTCAATTGTGTGTGTATGCGTGTGTGCACGTGTGTGCATGTATGTGTGTGTGTGTGTGTGTGTGTGTGTGTATGTGTGTATGCCTGTGTAGGACCAAGGACGAATTCGGGAATCACCATGGACGCCTCCACCTTCTCCTTGTTTACTCTGCCCTGGGATTCACAGGCTCCGCCCTACCAGGACCAGAAACCCAGGCCGCCCCCGCTTCCGCCTGGCGTCTATATGTGAGGTCTAGGATCCGAACTCAGGACCTTCTGCCTTCAAGGCAGAGGCTTAACCCCTGAGCCACCCTCCAGCCCCCACAAACTCTTTTTGTGAAAACTACATTCCTAATTTTATCTTTAATCAAGTAGGATTCCCTAGCACTGTTTCAAATAATCAAAAGATAAACAAACAAACAAACAAACAAATAAGCTCACATTCAAAGAAATGAAAAATCAGCAAATACAAAGGAAAAGCACTCCCAAGCCTTCGCAGAATGAGTGTGCAGCAAACCATTCCCAGTAACATACTGCCAGGTCTTTTATCTACAGCAGGCAAAATTCACAGCCTTCTTAGGTGCATCTCCCTCTTCCTTTTTTAATTTCTTTCCGTACACAGGTGTGTTTGAAAGTCGTAATTTCCGGTCTGGAGAGGTGGCTCAGGGGTTAAGCCTCTGCCTTGCAGGCGGAAGGTTCTGAGTTCGGATCCTAGACCCCATGAATAGACACCTAGCGGAAGCAGGGGCGGCCTGCGTTTCTGGTCCTGGTAGGGCGGAGCCTGTGAATCCCTGGGCAGAGTAAACAAGGAGGAGGTGGAGGCGTCCATGGTGGTTCCCGAATTTGCCCATGGTTCTACACACACACATACATACACACACATGCACACACGCATACACGCACAATTGAATAAATAATAAATAATAAAAAATTTTAAAAAAAGAAAGTCGTAATTTCCCATTAAATTACCAGTTATCTGGCTTATCATGTATCCCAAAGGTCCTGCTACTTCAGACTCGTAAATCCGTCCATCACGTTCGTCTAGTGACACGGTCTTGATATAGGCCACAATATTCCAAATCATTCCCATTGTTGCCCATGCCCTGCCTGAGTCTTCAGCAGAGAAAGACTGTATTGTTTTCCTGGCAGAACTACCATTGCAACAGAATTGGCTGCAGAGACAGAGCGTCAATCCAAGCGAGCAAGCCAGAAATGCTCTCTCTTGTGAACCCAAAGGGTTTCCATGAACACTAGACTCTGCATGCCTCTGGATGATCTCCAGAATAGCAGAGTAGAATGAATGGGATTAGGCACATCATTTCAAAACATTTGCATATTCTCTCTTTTTGTCCCTCTCAACTGAATCTTCCATCACACGCATAGAAGAATGGTTGATTATCATTTCAACAAACAGACCACTCCTTTCTTAAGGACCATGCTCTTATTGATAAATACCTCATGTAATTCTCTATTATTAATCTGTCAGCATCAGACACAGGTACTCATTTTACTGCTTCTGTTTTTTGAGACAGAGTTTAATTAATCCATGTTCACCTCAAACTATAACAATCCTTCTGCCTCAGCTTTCTAAGTAGAATTGCAAGTGTGATACAGCACCCCCTGGCTTGCTGTACCATTTGTTTTATTGTTTTTAAATGCAGCAGTCATCTCTGAGATTGTTTCTAAAATACTGTTGCCTTCTAAAGTTACAAGCAGTGCTCTTATGCCTCTATACACTCTCATATCCTGCAAATCCTTTGATCAGTTAACTGTTTGAACCCTGATGTCCCTAAGGAGTTACTATGGCTTTATCTCAGACCTATTGACTCCTTTACATGGCTTCTATCACAGAAGAACCCTGCTGCTGTTTACACAAAATTATTATTTTTTGGTAGAGATGAGGTCTTGCTTTGGCTCAAGCAGATGTAAAACTCACTCTTCAGGCCAGTCTTGCCTTATATTTATGGCAATCCTCCTGCCTTAGTCTTCCAGGTGCTGAGTCAGAGACATGTGTCATTATACCCAGCTTTTATTACACAATGTGAAGTGGGTTATATATAGGTTCTGTCCAACATCTGATTCTTTTGTGAAAACTTGTGTAGAATCCTCACACATTTTTTTCATGTATCAAATGTCAATTGACAATAATAATTTGTTTGCTGTGATTTTCAAATACTTGATATTATGAAGCGACTTAGTCAACTTCCCTTTCTGAGTCAATTTTAGACCATGAAAAACAAGACCACTGCATAAGTAATTTATTTCCTTTGTCAACCTTCCATGTTACTGTTTGTATAGATGTTCTGAAACATGAATTTCAATTTTATTGCTCCTCCAGACATCCAATAATATATTTATAGAAGGAATGTATATTTTAATGAAGGGTTGGGTCATTGAATAGCTTATAACATTGCCTCCATCATAGGCACATGGAACAATATAAGTATGTACTCAAAATGTGACTGGCTTACCATTTTCTAGTAAAGATATGTAATCATATTTTCAATATATTAATTAATAATGATGTAGTTTTTACTATGGGATTCGAATCATGTGTATCATTTGCATTGTTCCATATATTTTTAAAACATTTACTTAATGACTCTTTTGAAATTTAAGACTACTATCTTATTTTACTTTAATTTACTAAGGTCACCGAAACTTACTGAGAAAATCTGATTCCAAATATTATATAATGTTTATTTTTTAATGCTAACTTCCTCAGGTAGAAGTCTGTGAAAGATTTGACTTAGATATCTTTCATCAGTTTTATAGAAAGCAACATTATATTTGGCTTCACAAGTTTGTGTGTACTGACCAGATTTGAGAACATGTCCGTCATCAATACTGCCCCCTGGTGAGCCAGTCTGTAATTCACAGTCTGGAGGCTTGTAACCAGGAAAACACTGACAATTACCAAAGTTATTACATATCTGAAACAGAAAAATATATAGTCATTTCAAATTATAAGTTTTTAAAATGATATAAACTCCTGTATCATGCAAGATAAAATTTATTATGATTTTTGTGACTATGTAAGTATTCTAGAAAATCTCATTAACATAAATGGCAAAATCATCAATTACATGAAAAAGTATTTTAAATTTCTTCTCAAAACTGTTTCAGTGAATACTTTTATCTGCTTTCCTTTTAAACAAAATCAACAATAAAGTTATAACCTTTATGTTCACCAAGATGAATTGAAAGTTTTAATAAATATTGCCTCATTTATTTTGGAAGCACTTGTTGCTACTTGACATTTTCTCATTTGTGTGTTTGATTTCTAAACAAATCACATATATGATTTTAAAGTTAAAAGTTTTATATTACTGATACTGGTATAAAATGGCATATACATTTATAAATCGAGTAATTTATGTTAAGAAAAGTATAAAAGCTCATGAAACAAATTTAAAAATCTGTAGAAATGGGAAGATCTTCCATGTTCATGGAACATGTTAAGATATCTGTTCTTAACAGCTCAATCTGTGGATTCGAGGCAATCCCAATCAAAATCCAAGTAGTTATTTTATGGATAATGATAAACTATTTACCAAGCTAAAGTATACATTTAAAGGAAAGACGGGTGGAGCAATAATGCTGTGGTCTTATAGAGGACCACAGATAGATTGGCAAAGCTACAGTAATCATAAAAGCATGGTGCTCACAAGCAAGTAGAAAACAAATGAAAAACAACAAATCCAAGGAACAGAATGCAAAGCCCAATAAGTAGAATGAAATCATTTAGTTTTCCTTTTCAAAACTGTAGTTGAACAATAATTACACAAAAAATAGAAATAATTTTGAATGGAAATATGAAGAATGTAAATGAATGGAAAAGTTTTATCTGATATATTTCCCTGATAAATATACTGTTTCACATCACATTGCCAAAATTAAAAATCCAAAAATGTCTACAGAAAAATCACAACTGAATCTATTGAAAATTTTATTTTCAATAAAACAAAGTATCAAAATCCAACAATATTGTGTTCTGATTTATAAAAAATATAAACAATAAATATTAAGATAAAATTTTAACAAAAGAAGGAAAAGGCCTGGGCAACAACTGTATTTACATTAAATAATACACAAAAGAACATGAGTATTCTTTGTGCTGATATTCCACACTAAATTATTGGCATTGTATATATTTCAAACCTAGTAACATTTTTGAATTATGAAATTGAAAACTTTTGATGAGTTAGTTTATTTATGTATTGTTTATTATATTGTACACTGATTTCCTTTTGAAAAGCAATGAAATAAAAACCCTATCTTAATTAGATACTGGTGTCAACTTGATGGTCAAGGTTCAAGCTCCGGGCATATTTGTAAACAATTAGTAGTTGAGTTAAGTCCAAAGTGATTCTGCAGGAGATTGTCTAGTTGATGAGGACAGTCCAGCCTATAGTGAGAGGGACTAGTTCTTGAATAAAATGGAAGGAACTGGTTAAGAAATCTGGCATCCTTCTGTGTACTTGGCCAGATATGCTGGCCTGATATCATCTATCTCTCTAAGCGGATGTGGTGCGGCCGTTCCCTTGGCCCTTCGTGTTCTAATGGGCTCTCTTGCAAAGCTGGACAAGAACCTGTAACAGACTCTCATAAAAGAGAATAAAACCCCTTGTTCCATTAAGCTGCTTTATTGTGGATTTATCAGCAACAGTGCAAGCAAACTGCAGCAAACCTCTATCCCCAAAAGAAAAACCCTACAAATTTCAAGAAAATAAATTTAATAAGTAAATACAGAAAAGTTATGTTATCAGATCTAAACAGATAAATAATTGCAAAGAAATAAAAATGTGCTAGTAACATAAGTAGCTCATGCATTTTGTTAGTGTTAGAAGACTGAAATTTACCTGCATTTGATTAGCTTATTTGATTTTTATGTGACTCCTCTAGACATAGACATAAGTATTTTAAAAGGAGCACGGGCTACTAGTTCCTAGAACTTGACTTTCATTTTACATTGCCCTTGGCAGTCACAGCCCAGTGAGTCCCCACAGCAAGGCTACTTACACCATTTCCTTTGCAGTCCTGCATAGCATCACATTCATTGCCCAGTTCATGAGCTCTTTTGCAGGTTTTGTTTATGCAATACTAAAATTAAACACAGAATAATTCATAATTACTCACATATATAATAATTATATAATATATAATTAATAAACAATAAATAAATAATTCACAATTACTCTCATAAAAATGAGAAAGTATTTGTTACATATGCATGTAAGATACACAAGTTGAAGGACTTCTTATCCACACTTTGTTGAGTCTGTCATTCCAATATAAACGTCTCATCAGCAATGATAGGAAAAGAAGCTTAGAGGGTTTGCTTTGGAATGAATTATGTAAAGATTAGAGTTCTTGTTTTAATACCAACAACAGAAATTGACTGGAATTTATATCAGTGTTTTCCACAATGTTGTTATTTGTTATGAATAACTGGTTAGATATGCTAACAAATTAATATTCTGAAACTGCAATGTAATCTTGTCTAGGTTTCAACTATAATTCACAAATTAATTTTAATCTTTGTCATAGTATGTCAGGAAACATATTTTTACTTTGTTATTTAATCATTGTTAAACCTTGTTATGGCAAACTGAGCAATCAAATGGTGATTAGTAATCTCAGTGTTATTTTTTGTCTGACTTATCTATTTCTGTTTTAATTGACTTCATCTTAATAGTTCTTTTGAAAAGTAGCAGCATAAATTATGATTCATAATTCATAACATAGTACATAATGAGAAGGAAAATCAACTTTTTGCAAGTATTTGTTCAAAATTAACATACAGCTGATAAAAATTATAAATTATAACAACCATCTTTTGTTCCCTATAGTCAATATTCAACATGATATCAAATGTTATATTGATGTTGATATATTATATTGAATGTTATCTTGAATGTGATATTGAATAGCAAAAAATATGTCTAAACTATAGCAGAAGCAGTGGCATTATCTGTGTAAATGATATGGTCTTTCCTAGAGGTGACCTCAAATACAGAAGAACATACCAAATAAACACTCAGACATACACACATATACACATACACATGAGTGCACACACACATTCATAGATGCATGCACACAGATATGCACATGCACACATATATGTATGTGCACGCATGCATTCATACACACACACACACACACACACACACACACACACACACACACACACCATAGAACTAAATGATTCACCAAGGTTTTGGGACAAAAATAACAACATGAACAAACCAGCTACATTTCTACTAACAATGAGCAATGTAATGAGGAATTTATAATTTTACATTTGTAGCAGTATAGCAGTAAATCTATCCAAAATCATAAGTGCACAGCAGTAAATCTATCCAAAAAGCAATTCAATTTAGATCTTAGACTCAAAATGCAGAAGCGAAGCCTGTCAGCCCCTTCATACCTTCTGGAAGACTTCAGCCAAATCCGAGCCAATGGAAACTTTCCGAGGACTTTGCTGTCTAATGTAGAGAACCTGCGAGGTGCACACATACTTGTAGAAACTTACGTAATTGAACACTCTGATCCTCTGCCCTCTTTGATATCTAGTCTCACACTACTTGGAATGTAAGCTGCAATTACAGGACAGCCCTGGGAACATACTTCCTTAATTTCGGCTGGCTGGAGAGAGTGGTTCCTTCCAAAATCATGAAAGCACTGTTCCTTTTTGTTTACCAATTCTTCTTTCCATGTCTTTCACCTCTCTTATTATCAGCAGAAAGAAGAAGCCAGGATCTAAGTCACCAGATTTGTTAGGTACCTTTGATGCTTTCCACAGAGGAAAAGAAAGGTTCTTTAGTCATCTGCCAACCAATAAGATTGCTCTTCCTTCCGTTCCCTGCAAAGCGATTCCTTTACCACCTCTTGGCCTCTAACACTGTTTTCAAGTCCAGAGTAGTCCTGGGAGGATGAGTGTCTCTGACAATGTTTTCTAAGTGCTCTGGATCTGGGTTCTACATTTCACACTCCAACTATCAGATATTTCTTATAGTTCCACCATGTTTCATGAACCAAATGCTATATTATCTACACTGCATGACAAAGGACTTTCAAAGTTAGTGGTATGAAGCCACACACCTTTTTCATTGTGGAAATATATTTCATTTCCCACATGTATTTGGCAAAAATTTCAAGGTAAACAATTATTTTCAAATTCAGGAGCAATGGAAAGGCCTTTAAGAGCTAATTGTATATTAACTTCAGGACTAATAAGATTCGATCATGGAAAGTAAGATTATATATTTTCAAAACTAAGGGGTAAGTGAAGGCTTTTCCTTGCATAAGTCTCCCTCACCCTGCTTCCAAACCCCTTGTTGATGATCCACACATGTCATGTGTACAAATGGTGGCAACTATAGCCTCCTGGTACCTGGGGAAAACATTCCACAAGTGTTGGACCATCATTCTAGTGACTTCTACAAGTCACTTTTGAAATTTGATTAGGAATACAGCCTCTTAGAAAAATGCGCTTCATATAAATCTTATATCATCCTAAAAGGATCAATTGTTAACTGTACAGAATACACACAAAAACTGTTGTACACATTCTTACCTCTGTGCATCATTCATCTTTATCTTTGACTTGTGAATTCTGACCTGCTCAAGTGTCATGGTTAGATACAGTATTAATTTGGCAATTAAAGTTTTTCAAGACTTTAATTGCCAAATTGACTCTGGACACAGTTGTGAAGAATTAGTAGTTGAGTCGATCCCTTGGCAAACCTGCAGGATATTGTGTGATTGATAGGGAGAACCAACCCATGGTGGGTAGGATTAGGCCCTGGGCAGGTGGATAAGATAGAGAGAGCTATTTAAGAAAGTTGGTACTCTTTGATATACTTGGCCAGGCATGCTGGTTGGGCAAGTAAGGACTGTCCTCTCAGCAGTCCTGTGGCTATAAGAATATAGTGGGGCCAGTTCCCTTGGGCCCCTGGTGTTGGTGTGGACTCTCCTGTGAAGCTCAATTAAGTACTGTAACTGAATAACCATAAGCAAGAATAAAATACCTCTTAGTCCCCCTTAAGTTGTTTGGTCGTGAATTTATCAGCAACCACACAGACTAACTGCCACATCATGGAAAGACAAGAAGGCCCATGGCCGAACGCTCCACAGGAATGTGCTCGTTGCACACAGGACTGCATACTTTTATTCCATGCGTTTCCAGACCTGCCTAGGGTTGGGCCACCCAGTGGGCTGCTATTGCAGTGCTTGCACCGGGGTTCCGGTGTTGAGATCCAGCATGAACAAGCATCTGTAGTCAGCTTTTCCCACAGTTGTGTACAGTGGCAGGAGGGTTTCTGGGGTTGCTTTTGGAAAAGAAGTTTTAGGGATCAACTTGTGCAGTTTACACCTTCACATGGTGACTCTTGTCATTCATGCTTGAACTTCTTAGAAGTTCACATGTCTGGGCCTTGTATGATGTGCAAGGCAGACATGCTGTCTTGGCAGATGTGGAACTCTGGTTCAAGGGCCAGCTGGCTACAAGGCATCCTGGGATCTAGGTGAGCTTCCTGTTGTTCAGACATGTGACTGGCCAGGCCTCAACAACATCTAATGAAGCTCCAAGGGGCACAGTTCTTATGGAAAGTCTCTGAGTGCACATCCTCCTACCAAGCTGTAATCTTCCCTGCTCTTGGATGGAGACTGGCATGTCTCTCAGTGACGGCATCTTGCCTCAGCAAGCAACCATCTGAAAAGACCAGATAATGTGCCCATACAAAACAAGCACCTTTGTCTTACCTACCAAAGCCTTTGGCATGTCTAATCTTTTACCTTTATTCTGTTTGTGAGAAGCAAGTCATTCGATGTAGCTCAAGAAGTTTTGGGCACCAGGTAGTGAGCACCAGGAAGCAGGGCTCTCAGGAGCAAACTCACCAAAGTAAGCTAGCTTCTCAGGGTCAGAACTGCCATCTCAATTTTCAGAACTGGCTATTTAAGGAGCCAATTAAAGGACATGGCTCAGTGGATGGGCTTCAAGAGTGAGGATCAGAATTTGGATTACCAGAATCCATATAAAATTTGGGTGAGGCTGTGGCACATGTGTAATTCCAGTACTTAGGAAATGGAGACAGGGAATACCCAGAGCAAACTGGCTAGCTATAGGTTTAGTAGTCGACCCTGTCTCAGTAAATAAAGTGGAGAGCTAACGAGGAAGATTCCAAGACACTTGTTAACCTCTGGCACTGAGACACACATACATATACATATGCACTCAAACACACACACACAAACATTCACACACACACACATACACACAAGTAGTTGGTACTCCATTTTAAGTTTTTGCTTTGTTATTGAGTTATGTGGACAAGCATTCACCTGCAGGATGGAGCTTTAAATTCCAAATAGCTTATATTATTGAATTTTCAAAATTGTGCGTGCTTGTACTATAGATTGCCAAACTAAGCTGTGAAGTTAGAAAAAGACTAGCTTTCATTGTGTAGTAACTGATTTGATATAGCCTTACATATGTATACATACACATATAAGTGCTACAACTCTAACCATACTTTCCCAGTACAGCTCGTTTCATTCTTCCAAACTTCTCATAGTTGCATTTTGATCAGATGTATCAGCAGATGGCTTAATTGATATTAACAGGCAATAATGACTTGTAGTGAAGCAAAACTCAGAATTAGCATTTTACTCTTTGAAGCCATTAGATTCAAAGCTCTAAAAATAGTAGCATCTGGCAGTTGGCAGAGTCTTGTGTTTATAGCACATGAGGACTTAAAAGAAGTAATGTGAATGAATAACCAGGGCTTATTTTAATTGCCATTTAACTCCATATGAGAAGTAAATTTCAGGAACAGGTTCAAATTATGATAGTCATTGCATTTGGTCTGTGATGAGTAACATAAATTAGCATGGCTAAATAAAAGCACCAGCCTCTGTTACCATTTGTGGTCCGCATACAGTGCCTTCAGCCACATAAGCAGCATCTCTTCCATCTGGTCTAACCGATGACTCAGGAGGTATGTAGAGACACACATTGTCATGCACATATGCATATACTGCAGATCGAGTGATACTTTCATAATTATTTTCATGTGGTTGAACACAAACTAGTTTCCCACAGAGAACATTCCTGGAAATGGAAAACAGAAAATACTTGAACATTTTCTTTCTTAATATCAGTTTCCAGTTAAGTATTATGGGGATGATAACATAAGTGCTAATGATTAATGGTATAAAATCTGAAAAACAGTAAAATGAAAATACTGTTCTGTGATGTTATAAGATAAATGTGGCATCTTATGAATAGTTAATTGCAGCAAGGTTAATTAGCATTAAAACAGAACTGAAATGCACATAGTGAAATAAGACATAAACACATGACTTCATCCTCTGCTATAGAGCTCACCCTTGTATTCTGCCCTCCAGTTATTTTTTAATTTTTTATTATTATTTATTATTTATTCAATTGTGCATGTATGCATGTGGGCGCGTGTGTGCATGTATGTGTGTGTGTATGGTATGTGTGCGTGTGTAGAACCACGGGCGAATTCGGGAACCACCATGGACTACCTCCACCTCCTTCTTGTTTACTCTGCCCTGGGATTCACAGGCTCCGCCCTACCAGGACTAGAAATGCAAGCTGCCATCGCTTCCTCCCTTCATCTATATGTGGGGTCTAAAATCCGAACTCAGGACCTTCCACCTGCAAGGCAGAGGCTTAACCCCTGAGCCACCTCTTCAGCCCGTCCTCCAGTTATTTTAAGAGTACACATCCTATCTTACCATATTATTTCCAGAATGCTTCACTTGTACCTACTTTGGTAAAAATTTAGCCAGCCTGGTAACGACTACCTGAAATTTGCTGAGAGTTGCTAAAATGCACTTAGTTTTTTCTCATCTTTTGATAATGTACACACCTCTTCTGATGATATCTAGGTTTCCAATCAAGATCTCTACCCAACATGTTTTTGTACCATAAACAAGTTATTTCAATTCCAAATTTCTTTCCTTACACAAATTTTCAGTACATTTGAATTTGTTTCTTGAGAATTTAGGAAATTGTGTGACTATCATTTTAATTTAAATTTATATGTGGTGTATGGAGGTCAGAAGACAACCTTGAGTGTTGATTCTCAGATACTATTCTGACAACCTTGAGTGCTGATCTTCAGATACTATCTACCTTGTTGACAGAAGCTCACTAATTGGTTAGATTGGCTGGCCAGGGAACCACAGAGATCCATTCATTGTCTCTGCTTCACCAGTAATGTGATTACAAGTACACATTACCACACTGTTTTGCATATTTCTGGAGATTAAATTCAGGTCTTTCTTGCAAGGCAAGCACTTTACCAACAGAGCCATTTCCCTAACCCCTTTGCGGATATCTGAAAGACCTCAGTGAAACTCAGAAAACATTATAGCAAGGTAGGCACTTCCTTTACTGTAATTATTATTATGTCGTGTATAGTAAGCAAATTCCAATAGTACAAACAGTTAATGAAAATGTATTTTAAAGCTTTTCATATCAGTTTTTGAGGAACAAACACAATAAAATTAAAATTCCTTCCTCTTGTCAATTCTATCTTGCAAATGGAAACACTGCCTTTAGGTTCTTATCAATAACATGAAAATCCAATTTTACTCTCGGTTCAGAGTATGAGGCCTGGTGTCACAGTTAGGTACAGGTGTCAACTTGATGGTTGAGGATTCGAACTCTGGTCACATTTGTAGATACTTAGTAAGGAGTTAGGCTCAGAGTGAACCTGTATGAAATTGTCTGGGTGATGGGGAGGGCTTACCTCATGGTGGGGTCGAACTAGACTCTAAACATGTAAATAAAATACAGAAAGCTGATTGAAGAAGTTGGCATCCTTGTGTATACTTGGCCAGATGTTGGTCTGGCAAGTAAGGATCGTCCCTCTCTCAGCCATTACATGTATATTATGTGGCCAGTTCCTTTGGACTTAGTATTGGCGAGTGTTCTCCGCCCAAGCCAGACTAAAAACTGTAACTGGACTACTGTAAGAAAATAACCCCCCCTTCCCCTACTCTGCCGCCCGGGGCACGCCGGGCGACCTAGGTAAGTTCCGCCCCGGCCCAACCCCAGAACCCCAGGCAGCCCAAGGGACCCAGCTCCTCCCACCATCAGCTGGACCCCGCAGGGCGTGGGAGGAGGACACCCCCTCTGCGCCCAGGCCGCCCCAGCTCCCCCAGGTTAGATAGCACCCCGCCTAGGCCCCATCCTCCCTTCCCACACTCCGCCACCCAGGAGGCGCGGTCCAGCCGGGCCTCACCTCAACCTAGACTCCAACCAGAACAAACCCATGGAAAATGGCCATGAAAGCCTGACCCACGATAACGACTTTCAAAATATGATCATTACCATGTTCAATATTATGAAAGAGGAAATCCGGGAGGAATTAAATAATCGAATCAATCACTTTGAATAGGAACACAACAGACACTTGGAGGAGTTGAGAAAAACAGTACAAGAACCAGACTCAAGAAGAGTTTAAAACTGAGCTAAAAGACAAGTTATCTTCAACCCAGAACGCCACAGAGAGTCTTATCAGCAGAACTAATGAAGCAGAAAACAGAATTTCAGATTTTGAAGACAAAGTGGGAGTATTAACCAGCTCAATGGAAGAAGTTGTTAAAGCCAAAAAGATACTTAAGAGAAATATCCAGGAGACATGGGACATCCTGAAGAAGCCTAACATGCATATTCATGGAATACCAGAGCAAGAATCTCAAAATACCACCCCTGAGGAAATTTTTCAAATGATCATCAAGGAAAACTTTCCTCATCTAAAAAAAGAGAGGCCCATCAATATACAAGAGGCATTCCGCACCCCAAACAGATATGACCAAAACAGAAGCTTGCCACGGCAAATAATAGTTAAAACACTCCACATTCAAGATAAAGAACTGGTGCTGAGAGCTTCAAGGGAGAAAAAAACAAGTCACTTTTAAAGGTAAACCTATTAAAATAATAAATGACATCTCAGTCGAAACAGTAAAAGCAAGAAGAGCTTGGGGAGACATACTTCAAGTATTGAATGAACAAAAATGTCAACCCAGGCTGATTTACCCTGCAAAACTATCCATCATGATCGAGGGAGAAAGAAAAATCTTCCTGCACAAAGACAACTTGAAGGAATACATGTCCACCAAACCAGGCCTTCAAAAAATGCTAGAAATGATACTCAAGCTTGAAGTAAAAAAAAAAGGCATAACCAGGAGAACAGAAGGCAAGTATAACACCATTAAAAGTGAAGCAATATACTTATAAAAACTACTAAACATAATAAATGTCCAGAATTAAAAATAGTTTCTCCATTATAACACTAAATGTTAATGGAATTAACTCACCGATCAAGAGACACAGATTACAAATTTGTATTAAAAATCACAATCCATCAATCTGCTGCCTGCAAGAAACCCACCTCAACACAAAAGATAGGCATGCCCTAAAAATAAAAGGCTGGTCAACAATTCTACAAGCTAATGGAAGCAGAAAACAAGCAGGGGTAACCATTATGATATCAGACAAAGTAGACTTCAAACCAAAGAAAATTATAAGAGACACGGATGGATACTACATTTTAGTCACAGGTACAATTCACCAGGAAGACATCACAATACTGAACATATATGCACACAATACAGGCCCCTCCACATTCATTAAGAAAACCCTACAGCATATAAAGCAAGAAATCAACCCCCAAAAGATAATTCTTGGGGACTTCAACACTGCCCTCTCAACATGGGATAGATCAACAGGTCAAAAGCTTAACAGAGACACTTTGGAACTTAATCAAACCCTTAAAGAAATGGACCTTACAGATCTCTATCGAACTTTTCACCCACGCACAAAAGAATACACATTTTTCTCAGCAGCACACGGAACTTTCTCCAAATAGATCACATACTGGGCTACAAAACAAATCTACGCATATACAAAAAAGTTGAAATTCTAACCTGTGCCCTGTCAGACCACCACAGCCTAAAGCTGGACATCCACAACACAATCAAACAAGAGAAAATACACTAACTCCTGGAAACTTAACAATATGATCCTGAATGAGAACTGGATTCAGGAAGAAATTAAAAAGGAAATTCAAGATTTCCTGAACGAAAATGAAAATACAACTTACCAAAATCTCTGGGACACAATGAAAGCTGTTCTAAGAGGTAAGTTCATAGCTCTTAATGCCTACATCAAACAAATGGAAACATCAGAAATAAACAACTTAACAATGCAGCTTAAAGCTTTAGAGAAACTAGAGCAATCTGATCCCAAAAGTAGTAGAAGAGAGGAGATTAGCAAAATAAGGGGAGAAATATCTGAAATCGAGATTAATAAAACGATAGAAAAAATCAACCAGTCAAAAAGCTGGTTCTTTGAAAAAATCAATAAGATTGATACACCCCTAGCTAAGTTAACCAAAAGCAAGAGAGAGAAAACCCATATTAACAAAATTAGAAATGAACATAGACTTATCACTACTGATACCCAAGAAATCCAGAGAATTATAACATCATATTTCAAAAAATTATACTCTGTGAAGTTTGACAACACAAAAGATATCAGACAAAGTAGACTTCAAACCAAAGAAAATTATAAGAGACACGGATGGATACTACATTTTAGTCACAGGTACAATTCACCAGGAAGACTTCACAATACTGAACATATATGCATCCAATACGGGTCCCTCCACATTCATTAAGAAAACCCTACAGGATGAATTTCTAAGTAAACACAACTTACCTAAATTGAATCAGGAAGTTGTGAATTATCTAAATAGTCCTATAACATATAAGGAAATTGAAGAAGTAATCTCAAATCTTCCCAATAAAAAATGCCCTGGACCAGATGGATTCAGCACAGAGTTCTATCAGACATTTAAGGAGTTGATAACACTAATACTCCTTAAACTGTTCCATCAAATAGCAAAGGAAGGAATACTACCAAATTCCTTCTATGAAGCTAATGTTGTCTTAATCCCAAAACCTAATAAAGATTCACTTAAAAAAGAAAACTACAGGCCGATCTCTCTGATGAACACAGATGCAAAGATTCTCAACAAAGTCTTAGCAAATCAGATTCAAGAACACATTAAAAAGATCATTCATGGGGACCAAGTAGGCTTCATCCCCGGCACACAAGGTTGGTTCAACATACGAAAATCAATAAATGTAATTCATCATGTAAACCAGTCCAAAGTCCAAGACCACATGATACTCTCGATAGATGCAGAAAAAGCTTTTGACAAGATCCAACAGCCTTTTATGATCAAAACGCTAGAGACAGTAGGAATGGAAGGAACCTTTATCAATATAATAAAAGCTGTATACAACAAGCCCACAGCAAGGATTATGCTCAATGGGGAATAATTGGAAGCATTCCCACTTCGATCAGGAACTAGACAAGGCTGTCCACTCTCACCACTTCTATTCAATATTGTACTTGAAGTCTTAGCCGAAGCCATAAGACAAGAAAGGGACATAAGAGGGATTCAAATCGGCAAGGAAGAAGTCAAGCTATCCCTATTTGAAGATGACATGATCTTATACCTGAGTGATCCCAAAAACTCCACCAGGAAGCTCCTGGAACTAATTGAGAAGTTCAGCAGGGTGGCAGGATACAAAATAAATGTGCAAAAATCAGAGGCCTTCCTATATGCCCAGAATGAAAGAAGTGAAAAAGCCTTGAGAGAAATAATCCCATTCACTATAGCCCCTAAAAAAATGAAATACCTTGGTATAAACCTAACCAAGGAGGTAAAAGACCTTTACAATGAAAACTTTAAAACCCTAAAGAAAGAAATAGCAGAAGACACCAGAAGGTGGAAAGACCTCCCTTGTTCCTGGATTGGCAGAATCAACATCGTAAAAATGACCATCCTTCCAAAGGCAGTACATAAATTCAATGTTATACCAATTAAAATCCTAAAGCAATTCTTCAAAGAAGTTGACCAAACAATCTCAAAGTTCATATGGAGGCACAAAAGACCCAGGATAGCAAAGACAATCTTGAGTAACAAAAACACTGCTGGAGGTATTACCATACCAAACCTAAGTCTGTATTACAAATCCATAGTTATAAAGACAGCCTGGTACTGGCTCCAAAATAGACACACAGATCAAGGGATAAGGATTGAAGACCCAGATATAAGCCCACACAATTACAGCCATTTGGTCTTTAACAAAGGGGCCCAAAGAATCCAATGGAAAAAGAACAGTATCTTCAACAAATGGTGCTGGCAAAACTGGATCTCCACATGCAGAAGATTAAAGCTGGACCCGTACTTGTCACCATGTACAAGACTTAATTCCAAATGGATCAAGGACCTTGATATCAGGCCAGAGACTATAAAAACCATAGTTGAAAGGATAGGGAACTCCCTCGAGCTGATTGGGCTAGGCCAACAGTTCCTAAACAGACACCCAATGACACAGTCACTGCTACCAACTCTCAACAGTTGGGATCTTGTGAAATTAAAGAGCTTCTGTTCAGATAAAGAGATTGTAACATGAGCTCAAAGGCAACCCACAGAATGGGAGAAAATCTTCACTAACCACATATCTGATAGAGCTCTACTGTCCAGAGTGCACAAAGTACTTAGAAAACTAAACTCCAAGGAAACCAATGGCCCAATTAAAAAATGGGCTTTGGAACTTAAAAGAAATTTTACCAGGGATGACATTAAAATGTCTAACAAATATCTTAAAAAATGCTCCACTTCCTTATCCATCAGGGAAATGCAAATCAAAACTTCCCTGAGATATCATCTCACCCCGGTCAGGATGGCAAAAATCCACAATACAAACAATGACAAATGCTGGAGAGGATGTGGAGAGAGGGGAACTCTCCTACATTGCTGGTGGGAATGCAGGCTCATACAGCCACTCTGGCGAGCCGTCTGGAGATTCTTAAAGAAGTTAAAGATTGAAATGCCATAGGACCCTGCTATTCCTCGTTTGGGAATAACCCCCCATGGAGCAGAGGTTCACCTCAATAGCACAAGCACGACCATGTTCATAGCAGCACTGTTTACAATAGCAAAGTCATGGAATCAGCCCAAATGTCCAACAGTTGATGAGTGGATAAGGAAAAGGTGGTACATCTATACAATGGAGTACTACTCAGCCATCAAAAATGATGAATTACTGGAATTTGCTGGGAAATGGATGTCATTAGAAACAATTATATTAAGTGAAGTATCCCAGGCCCAGAAAATTAAGTGCTGTATGTACTCCCTAATAGGTGGCTCCTAGTACCAAACCCACCCAGCCCATCTTGAGACACTCATAGGTAAATCTATGTATTACCTACAGTAATTACAAGGATTATGAACAGGAGGGATGGGGTTGGAGGGCCACATGAGAAACAAGGAGAGAAGTGACCATGTTACAGTAGTGAAAATAGGCCTCCATCAAGGACTGCAATTAAGTAATGTGACACCTGGTTAAATTCACAGACGTTCGTTCCTGATCATTTATAACTAAGGGGGTATGATCTCACCAGAAGGGGAGGGCATATAGTCTGGCAGATAAAAAGTAACCATTTTTCAAATGGGTAATTGACCCCTCTCTCACTGAGGTTTCCTACTTTTATTACATCTACCCTTGAATGTGCTCTTATAATAAGATTCCAGTTTAACAGCTTTTTGTCTCTGGCCAGGGGGTGACATACAGTGCCCAGCAGGATGGAGTGAAGGGCATTGCAGGAGCAGCAAAACTGCAAAAGAAAATCAACAAACCACAATCCAGAACTTCAGAGACTCTATATCAACCACCTAGAACTAGGCCAGACTAATCTCTCCCCATCCTGAAGCTCAGGGACATTCACGGAAGAGGGGACGGTTAGAGTGTAAGAGCAAAAGGATGGGAGGAGCAATGATTTGCAAGATACTCCACACAAGTTAGGGCTGAAGCAATCATAATTGGACTTTGCATGCCCTGCGCAATGTCCAACACACCACTGACCTCACAAAGTCTAGCATCAGCTAAAGGCACCAAGATCCTTGGAGGCAAGGGATTGACAGCCACAGTAGTGTTCCTATGCTTAAGGGGAACACGGGAAAGGGTTCAGGGAAATGCCAATGGGTCCTTGTACGTCATCGGAGAGGAGGGCCCAGAGGAGAGTCAGGCATGCACGAGAAAGACTCTCTGGGAATTGGGGCGGGAGGCACTGGGGGATGAGGAGGGAGGAGTGAGGGGAGGGGGAGCAAAGGGTTCAGGGGGAGGAGGAGAGAGGGAGGGAACCGGTGTACCTATTAAGTTTGTATGAGCAGAAATAATAGTAAAAAAAAGTGACAATAAAATCCAATTTTCTACAAACTTGAAAAAAAAAAAAGAGAGAAAATAAACCCCCTCTTCCCTTAAGCAGCTTTGTCAGATTTTATCAGCAACCATGCCAAGGAATTGCTACACCTGACTTTGGCAGTTAACTTCCTCTGACACAAGCAGCAGCATGCTTCTCCTCTAGTCTCCATCTGAGAACAGTGCCAGGTAAACCTAGGAAAAGAGCCTAGAAGCCAGGACCCAATTCAGAGAAACAATTGTTCTTAGTATACTTACCTTTGTCCACAAGATAATGGCTGTGAATTATTGAAACTACAGTTTCCAGATCTTTCACGGGGAGAATTAACTTCTTCAAAACAGGCATAGGGAGCACCCTGAGCACCTTAAATGCAAACATGTCATTGAGTTGTCATCACTTTTCAATCACAAACAAATAAAGCTTTCACTTAAAAATAGTCATGCATTTGCTCATGCTTTGGTTTCCATGGGTAACCTACCAATGCCATAAAACAAAAAAGGATCATCTCTGCTGTTATAAGCTGTATTGCTATATTTGTTTGTTTGTTTGTTGTTTTAAGACAAGGGCTTGCTTATAGCTCAGACCTAGAATTCAAGCATCTCCTGTCTCAGCCTCCCGAGCACTGGGATGATAGGCAGATAATACTCTGCTTCTCTACTGTATTATTTTGTAAAACAATTTTCTTCCCTGTTTTGTGGGAGCAACTGTTCCTTGTTCAATGGGTATTGGACTTAGCTGAGAGTTTGCTCTTTTGAATGAGATGAGAAACTTAAGCATGTCACTGCTGAACAGAAACATTTGTAGCTGATACCTACTGTACTATATTATCTTTCTCCAGGGAAACCAGTATTGTAACTAGAAATTCATCTTGCAGACTGGTCATCACAGTGATGGTGATGTAGAGTACTGAGAAGCTATATTGGGTACGTAAACCTGGAAATTTTGGGTATCACTTCCATGGCAATAAATGGCTGGCAGGGAATCCAGGGATGCAGTGCTACTCTCTGATGGCACTTAATACATGTGGCATGGGCATTGGAGCCCAGCGGTGTGTGGTGAAAATACTGTTTCCAGAGACTTGAAGAAGAAATGTGATTTGAAGTTGCCTTATCAGCCACTTAAACACACACACGCGCGCGCACACACACACACACACACACACACACACACACACACCTACTTTTCAGAAGGGACTGTATGGAGGAGCTTAGGCAAGGAACAAGCATGAGATGCAGACAGGGGAATGAAGATGGAAGTGGAAACAAAAAGTGTAATGATTTTATGTTTCATATATATACATATATGTTGGGCCTGCCCAGGAATAATGGTCTGGGAGGGAGTGAGCAGGGCATGGCTTAGCACATGAGACCAAAGATGGTGCTGAGAGCTAGTGTCCTGGGCGTAACCCTGATCACATTATAAAGAGCCCTAATTGGCTCATAGGAGCCAACATAGATATATGTTTAGTCTGACCTATGCAGCCTGAGTGCTGTGCTGACCATTAAGGTAACTGGCTGCCTGTTTTGTGCCCTGCAGTCTGCTGTCTATATAAACTGTTTCATTGCCCCCAATAAAGTGAGAGAGTCTTGCCTCGACAAACTCCCTGCTGTGTCCGGAGTCCCCTGGATTTCGGTGAGGGGGTGAAGGACCCTGAGGCCTGGAGTCATCACATTGTGTGCATGGGAAAATCATCCCCGCATCTGGTGCCCCATGTGAGGCAGCGTCTCAAAACGGGTGGAGGTAAGACTTCAGCATAAGTGAAACTTGGAAAATATGGGAAATTCAACTTGCAAGCTTGACCCAGTGCCAGCAGCACTGAAATCTATATTAAGAAGCCATGGTTTAAAGGTTACAAGCTCTGCTATTTCAAAAATGTGGCAAACAGCCCTTGAATTAGCATCTTGGATCCAATCGTGTAATGTGTTCTTGTTGACCACCTGGAATCCGGTGAGAAATCTAGCCAGGAAGTGGGAGAAGCATTTTGGGGTGTCCCCTCCTTCAGGATTTTACCCCATTATTTTTGCCCTTGAGGCAGCGTTCCTTCCTGATCCAACCCAGCCTCACCAGAGCCGAAGGTGCAGGCGGGACAGGGAGAGGAGAAGCAGGAGGGAGCCACTAGAGCCGTTTCTAGCTCCCCAGGCAACTTTGGAGCCCCTGCAGCAGGGCGGGGATTCTGCCGGTGTGCTGCTGGGCCATGGTCGGGAGGGGATTTCCCTGGGCTGCGGTGGGGGTGGGGAAAGCAGCAGGAAGCAGACCAATCACTTAGAGGGATTTGCACTGGGCCACGGTGCCCCAATGCTGGGCGCTCAAGGAGATTGGAAAAAGTCCCGGGGGAGAAAACCCAGATGACCCAGGGGGAAAGTAAAAGCCGTGGGGAGCTGAGTAAGGGGGTGGAGCTGCCAGTGCTCCTAGAACTGCCAGACAATGCAAGCAAGCTGCCATCCAGAGAGGGGACAGGGCTGCACGCACCCCAAGAGCTGCAGGTTGGGGAGTGGCTAGAGATTGAACCTGGCACCAGTGGTTCCTTTCATCCAGATTTAGCTCTACTCATGGGGTAGGGGCCACGTGCAGTGCAGGGGCTGGAAAAAAATGCAAGTGAGCAACTGTGAAGTGGGACCGGTCTGGGGAATGGGGCCAGTCTGGGGAGTGGGATTGGGACCGCTCGCCTGTATCCAGACTTACCTCCCTTCAAGAGGAAACGGGGCCAAGGCGAGCTAGACAAGAGCCCTCCCCCATTCACCTTCACCAAAATTTCTCCCGAATTGGCACTCAGGAGCACTGGTTCCTATCAGGCTAAAGCAGGGAATCTGGAGCTGGAGCCCAAGTATACTGAGAACCTAGATCCAGAGGGCAATCCCCTGCAGTATGGTATCCCTGGGAAGCAAAGAAATTAAAAAGGACAGTTCTAGAGGATGGCCCAAATTCTCCTTGGATCGAGACGCTTCTTCAAGATTTAGCTCATCAACTCTGCACAACAAAAGACTGGCTGGATGTGGCCAGAGTGGTGCTTTCCAATCCCACCTCATTAAATGGACAGCATGGAAAAAACTAGATAAAGGTCCCTCTGGAGTGCCAATAGCAGGCATTGTATAAAAACCTGGCACGCCTCCCCCTTTGCCCCTAGCACGTAGCAGGAAGAGAAAAATGCCATCAATCACCATTACTTGGGATGGGGGGAGGGGAGAGGGTTGAGGAAGACTAATACAAATTCCTCAGTTCCCTGTGCAGGTGAGTGGGAACTGTCTCTGTGTTTATCTAAGCTTGATTTTAAAAAGCCTTTGCCCCTCATCCCCTGGGGGGGGGGGGAACCAGAAAAACTGTCTGTTGTTCTGTGTACTTTGCCTGTGATGAAAATAGGATAACTGACCCAGGACTTAATTTGAAAAAAGGAAAAAAAAAAAAAAAAAAGAAAAAGAAAAACAACCACGAAACAAAGAAATCAAAACTTGAATTTACCTAAGGAGATAGGTAGAAAACCAATAGGCACTCCCAAGCAGACAACCCAGGACCCCTTCTGACAGGGGAAAGATAAAAGATATGCTTTGAATATGACCAGACTGGGCACTTTGAGACGGTCGCAAGTACAGGAAGCTTTCGTGTGGCCTATGTCCCAACCATGGGAATGTCCACTAGAGGAAGATTGCCTCCTGAACCCAGGGCCCAGGAGTCGAGCCCTCTGGTGGGGACCAACAATATGGCCTGAAGCTCTTAGCTTTCCTCCGATGAGAAAAAGGAGTTTGCCTCTGATATTCACTGAAAGAAGGCCCAAAATGCCAGGTTAGGCATCTCATGAGAACCTTGGGTTTTACATGCTAACGGGAAGCCTCTTTGTTTCTAGACTAGGGAGCACAAAATTCCAGTGCTCAACTTCCTTGCTAGGCTTTTGTCAATCTTTGATTTTACTAAAGTGTTAATGATCAAGAAAATGACAGGTTCATCAGTCACTCACAAAGTAACTACTGAAATTCCTTACATGCTTAATGATGTTGCTTTTAGACATTTCTTCGTTTTATGATACAAGATAGGCAGTTCACATTGTTTTAAACAGGTTTTAAAATGTGATCATAGAGATTCACAGCTGCCAGAGGAAAAAGGTCTTCAGTATGTAGATTAGTTCTTGGTTTTACACCAGACAAAGACAATGACTATTCCAAGTGAGGTAACAGGTTTTCTTTACTAACTCTTGCTTTTACCCACAATAAGATTACTGAGCTTATTTGGTTTATCCCATGTGCCTTTCCAGTTATAATGGTTTAATCCTTGTGTAGATCTTAAAAGTTTAACCTGTGTTTTTGTCTCTTTTAAAGTGACCTTAAAGTAATAAAGCCATCTGTCAAAGACCTCTAGACCATCACAGCACTTATTAGATGAGGACGTCAGGCTGTTTTCACTTTCAACGTCCCATCTCAGCAGGAAGTAGTCAAAGAACGATCGTCACTCCTCATCCCTTGAGCAGCCAGGATCCTCAAACAGGTTAAGGGGTAAAGTAGGCAGGTTTAGAACAGCCATCCTGGGATGGGTCTCTCAAGGTCCTTGAAGGTCTTTAAAATTCCAAAAAAGACATCCCCCTCTGCTGAATGACCCCATACCCAACTAAATTAAAGGTCCAATTTCTAAAACAAAAAGGGGGAGTAAGCCCACACCAACAGCTAGGGTTGGCATTATTTATCATCAACATTTTAAATTTTAAATTTTCAAAAAGGACAACTTGAATCAAAAAGGACACTGGGAAGCCTATTCATCTAACCTTTGTCAGGAAACTATCCACGGTGTGCTCTAGGAAGATGCTAACCATAATCTTTATAGGCCTGATCTAACTCAAGATGGCCTGATTGATACCTTGCCTAAACCAAGGTGGAGTTGATCTGGGTTTGACCTAACATCTAGTAAAGATTGTTCTTTTAATAATCATATCACTTAAGTGTTTTCTCAATGCATCTCTCAGCAGCGCTCCATCAGCGAGACCACATTACAGACGTTTATGGCTCTTGAACATCCATACCATGGCCCCCCCAGAGACGTGATTCAAGCTTGGAGGTTTGTGAGGCCTTGGTCTAATGACAGACCAGGCAGACCCGTATTGCCTGTGTGAGCCACATGCAACTTCCCCAAGCCACCTGCTGCCATACCTGGTGCGGATGCCAACCTGCCTGACTGAGAAGACCAGCCGGAACAGGACAACAGCGAAAGCTCATGCTGGGACTTATGGGACATTGGACATATGTATAGTTAATTGTGAAATACAGTCTCTATTAAAACAAAAAGGGGGAGATGTTGGGCCTGCCCAGGAATAATGGTCTGGGAGGGAGTGAGCAGGGCAGGGCCTGGCACATGAGACCAAAGATGGCTAGTGGGAGCTAGCATCCTGGGCGTAACCCTGATCACATTACAGAGAGCCCTAATTGGCTCATAGAAGCCAATATAGATATATGTTTAGTCTGACCTATGCGGCCTGCATGCTGTGCTGACCATTAAGGTAATTAGCTGCCCATTTTGCTATCTATAAACTGTTTCATTGCCCCCAATAAAGTGAGTCTTGTCTCGACAAACTCGCTGCTTTGTCCGGAGTCCCCTGGATTTGGGTGAGGGGGTGAAGGACCTACAGCGCGTTCGCCTTTCTCTGCCCTGACGGCCTGGAGTCATCACAGTGTGTGATGGGAAAATCAACCCTGCAGATATATCTGTGTGTGTGTCACAGTGAAATCCATTGTTTTATATTCTAACTAAAAAAAATGGTACTAGAAAAGACATTGGCCCTGGTAAACGCATACATTACAGAGAGTATTATGGCTACTCCTAGATACACATGACTAGGCCCAGCAAGTAGTAATGTAACTGACTAACTAAATCTGTAAGAGAATCAGAGGCAGGAAGTAAAGAACCAGAGAACAGAGAAAACCAGAAGTGTCCTGTCCTGTGACTGGTGGGTATACTGGTATACTGATGCTTGTGGGTCAATATCCTCTAGCCAAGTCATTACATATCTTAGTTGTTCTGTTTCTTTCCATGGTAGATGCTCTTTGGTGGTGCTGACTTGGTGGATTAATTCACAGATTTCATATTTCTTTCTCATTTCCATGTGTTCATTGATGGGCATATTTTTATCGTACAACTTTTACCCCTCTCTTAGGATGTGCCTATCTTTTGTGGTGAGATGAGTTTCCTGAATGCAGCAGATTGCTCGATTGTGGTTTTTAATCCAAGTTTGTAATCTGTGTCTCTTAATCGGTGAGTTAATACCATTGATATTTAATGTTATAATGGTGCCCTAACCAGGAACAGAAACACAAGCCCACCTTATCACCCTTCCAACCTTTCCACATCTTAGCTTGACACCTAGCAGCTGGACTTTTCATTACTTATCATCATAACATCTGTGCTCCAAAAACTGACCATGTCTGCTTCTGTAACTAAGCATTCAACATCTTTTGAGGGCAGCCCCAGTGAGGCTGTAGCACAGTTGCTATTCCCTTTCTGCCTCATAACTAACTGTCCACTAAACCAGCCCTTCTCAAGAGTAAACCTATATTTGCTCTACAACTGTAGGCCATGGTGGAATTTCATGCATTCACAGATATGGGACAGGAATAAAGGAACTTTTCAAGGCAGAAGGCATACTCCCTGAAGCTGGTTTTGGTGCTGGTAAATATTTGCTTGAATTCTTATGAATGATTTCCATCTATATTAGTCATTTGACTAGGCAATCTGACACACTGAGTTCCAACAGTGACAGATACAACATGACAATCACCTCGTATTCAGAGTCCAGATTGTCCATCACTACAGGGTCTGTTGTAACAGGCCCCTCAGTATTTCCAAGTCATGCCTCCTGCCTTGTGAAATGTGTAAGTGTAACCCAATCCTTTCAGAGTGCTAGCTGTGTTTTGGTTACTTCGTGCGATTCATGGAAAATCTGGAATGAATTGGATCAATGTATTATTTTCTGGAATATCCAAATCTTCACTTTATTCTAGCACCATTTTTTTTAGTTAGAATATAAGACAATGGATTTCATCATTGACAGTACACATCAGTTGTACCTTTGCTGGCTGCTCTTCAACACAATGGGACCGTGTTATACTTCTTCCCTCCACACCCTTTTGTAGAAAAAGGAACTTATGTTGCTCCTCTGCTCCTACAGCGCATTGCAATTACTTCATCTGTCTGGTTTCTGGCAATGAATGTTGCTGTCCAGGCTTCACTTTTAAGATCTACTCTCACTAACTATGGTGGGCAAGACTACTACTGTCATATCAATCTGGGATACAGAAGTCACCTCTGGACTGTATAAAGAATCTGATGCTTGGGTTTTCCTGTTGGGCCCAATCACTTGACCCCCCCCCCAGTATTCACAGTGTAGATTATCCACTATCCCACTTCCCTGAGTATTGTCTACTTTGCTCCATGGTTAGCTTTGGAGATCCTATCACTTACATTTTGCCTAGCTTGGGTCTGTATGCTCTGGAGGTCATCACACTAGATTACATTTCTTGTCTTAATTCTTACATCTTATTTATCAGAATGCTAAATCTTATACCTTGGTAAATTGCTCCCCACAAAACCTGTGCCTCTGCTGAGGTATAATTTCCCTCCTGCCATGAAGGTTTCAACATTCCTGTCTCTTCTGAACTGGGCTTCAATTCAACTTTCAGATGGCAGTCAGGAAGGGAAAAGGAAGATCACAGAGGAGAAATGGTCTGTTACAAATGAGAAATTTCTGTAGTAGCTTCAGTCAAGAGGAACATACTCATGCATGGAGGGGCTCAGAGAGGGGATGGGACTTGGTCTCTCTATAGAGTCTTAAGTTCCAGAGAAGCCTGGAGGCTGAAAATGTTGGGGATCATATTGACAACTATCCCATTTCAAACAGAGGTTCTGTTCTTTTTCCAACTAGACTTATATTCCAGACAAAAATGGACCTGATTAAAAATTTAAACTCCTTCAAACTTCCTTCAAATTGTCAGCTACGTCCTCGACTCTTTTTTTTTTTCTACTTTTACAAGCATATTGAGTATTCATTGGTCCTTTTTAAAGTCCATTTTTTCTTTAAAGACTGGTGACTCTTTTTACGTCATCGGGGAAGACATTTGGGTTCACACTTGACTTCAAATGCTCTTGGTCACCTTTTCTCAAGTTCAGCAGTATGTCTTGACAACTACCTCATCTCTCTGTCCCCACGTATATAGGCAACTAAACTTTCCCTCCTGCCTTTTCAAAAAAAAAGGTGTTGTTTACAGCCTTGAAGAAAATGATTTGGTCTGATAGCTTCTTATAGGAGCTCTATTACCCCTATACATTATTCCTAGTACCAACTGTTAATGCCTAAGCCCTTCAGAAAAATGGCATCTGAATAAGGTATGATGTTGAGTTCAAATCAGAAGATTTGGACATAAAGGAGGAAGTAAGGTAGAGCAGATTGGAATGGAAAGCTCACCCAGCAAAGCTTGGATAGTGGCACAGGGAGCCATACAGCATATATGGTCTTCTTTTGATACACCATTGGACCAAAACAGTCAGGTTCGGGGATCAAATTTCATCTAATGTGTGCTGCCCTAGGAAAGGTATGCCTTTGGACAAGGTGTCTGTGTGGTTGAGGCACACTCTGAAGGAGTTCCCACCTGATTTTTCTTTTACAATTCTGTTTTCTTTTTTTCTAAATGTAACTAGAGCAGCTTATAGTTTTATATTTTGTATGTGCTTTGTTCTTGAACATCAATCCTGCTATGTAGCATGGAATGATGCTCGTCCTAAATGCTCTGAATACTGTGCACATAGATAGTCAGCAATTTCAGATGGATAAATATGCTCATCTTCCCACAGTTAGCTAAAAATTAAGTTTGTTTATAGAAAATGCAAAATCCATGCAACTATTTATTAATTCATTTTTCACATAGCAGTGGAGATCCAAGGGTGACTTTGAGGATCATTCCAGATTGTTCTACCTCCTTTTTGCTTGTGTTCTAGGGTTTCCCAGGCTCTGCCATCCAGGGTCAGAAGTACAGGTCACCACCATTTCTATCTGGCATTTTTACATGAGATCTGGGATCCGAACTCAGGTCCTTCTGCCTGTAAGGTAGAGCCTTAACCCCTGAGCCTTCTCTCCAGCCCAAAGATTTCATTTTTTAATTATTTTAATTTTTAAAAGATGAGTCTATGTTCTAGAGTCTCCTTATGAGTAGTATTGTCTGATTTTATTTTAAAGAGATATATTAAAGCCAGATATAGTCCTTGGGATGATAACAAACAATAACATTCGAATACAAATAAACAGCATAAAATGTGCCAAAATCCCACCAAAGTCACAAATTCTAACATCTCCCAAACAGTATATAGAAAATAGCACTGCCCTGTGGTTTAAGAACTATAGCTTTGCAGCTAGGTCATCCAACTTGTCACTAAAGTGAAATTTCCAATAACTACAAAGAACACACACATGTGACCTGGTACAAGCCCTGCTATTTAGCTTACTGTGTGGCAGGTAATTGGCATCAAGTGTTGCACTATCTTCACTTATATTAGAAAAAACATATTTGAATATATTTTATTGTAAATTTTTCTTGAACTTTTGGTGATTTCAATTACTCTACCAATATAAAATCATATCAGAATACACTAAAAATGTAAGCACACATGTATGCCAGAGTCACATTCGAATTCTTCTAAGAAGCTATGTGAAAAGAAAACAGAAACAAGAATATTATCTGGATGTGGTGGTGCACATCTGTGATCCCAGTTCTGGGAGGCTGAAGAAGGGGGATGTTGATTTTGACTTCAGCCCAAGCAAGGAGACTCTATCTCAAAACACACAAACGACAAACAAATGGACAAAACACCAAAAGCTATAAATTTTTTAATTTATACTTGGATCTTAGCAGTTGCTTCTCAAAATGAAAATTATTGTACTTGAACAAATTTCTTCACTGTAAGCTTTGTAGAGTTCATGGTTTTGGAACTAGATTATGAATGTGTTTAATGAAAGGAAATTAAGATTTTGGGATCTGTTGATTGACTATTCAAAAACTTTTTATACAATTTATGAGTGGTAAGTAATCTATTCTTCCCAAATAGCCAAGTATCAAAGCCTAATCACGAAAAAGGTATGCATGACATGATTCTTGGGAAATCTCAATCGCCCATATAAAACCTTTTCTTCTTTAATTCACATTTAGTCACTACTGCAACCCAAAATCTTCCATTTTTAGACTTGTGTGGTCCATAGCAAAATCTACAGAAAAATACAAAGTCAACATGCACAAAATATAAAAGGAAAAGCAATACCTTTTCCAAACACATGGACACACTGATTATCCACATTGTCCATTTGACATTGTCCATTGTAGCAGTATCCAGATTCAGACCTGCACAAATGGCCATTCAATGCAAAAGTGTCAGGAACACAATGGCTGGAGGTTCCGTTGCAATATTCCATGAAGTCACACTCTGGATCATAACTCTTCCTACAGAGAGTACCTGCTGCTGCCAGCTGGAAATGGGAAAGAGGGAGTCATCATCTGTGAGTGACTCTCCATAATTATCTACCTAAGAGAATAGCAAATAAAACTTACCTAGTGACAAACAATGTGGGAATAACAAAATTCCCAAAGATAGGACTTATCCAAAGGAAAAACCAGGTTCTATCTTCCAGTGGATAACCCAAGAAAGATATGCAAAGATCCTTGTTGACAACACTTCTGTCACTGACTAATAGCTGTTTTCTTCATGATCCAAATTCTGACTTAACAGCATGTACAGTGAATCTAAGCAGATTGGTTTAATCATGCCTGTTCCCTGAAACTGTTCCCTGAAAATGTTGCTACCTGTATGTTTAGCTTGCATGTTGCCAATAAATTCATGACAAAATGGCTTATGGAAACAAGGGGTTTTATTTTTGACTTATGATTGTCTGGTTATAGGATAATTCATACCAAAACCAGGGCTGAAGAAACCAGTCATACTAGATCCACAGGACTGCTGAGAAGAGTCAATCCCATTTATCAGACCAGCATATCTGGCCAATTTTATTGAAGAAGGCCAACGTCCTTAACCAGCTACCTATGTGTTATTCTGCCCAGAAACTAGTCCAACCTACCATGTGTTGGGTCCTCCCCATCAATTAGACAATCTCTAAAAGGCTTGCTCAGGGCTGAATTCATCTATTAATTATTTACAAATATGTACCAGTGTTGAGCCTTTAATTGTCAAGTTGATAACTGTATCTAACTATGACATTCCTCCCTTTGTCAAATTGATACAATAGATCATTTCTAAACTATAACTTTTTAATCAAAGTACAACATTAAAAATTCTTATAGTCTAATTTTAAAATGTTCAATCATTAAATATTCATTCCAATATTTTAAAAGTTAAAAAGCTCTTAACTTAAGACTGTAGCAAGTCAAAATAAGTTAAACACTTCATCACAAAAAAACATTAAAATGAAAACATTATGATACAATAAGAAAATATCAGTTCAAATTAAAAAAAACAAAGATTGGTAGAGTATATACCACAGCCTGTAACCCAATGTTCATCTTCTCTTGTTCCTTGTAGTCAGCATGGCTCAAAGATCTGGGAAAGCCCAGCCTCCCTTTACAGCTCAAAGTTGGACAAGCAGCTTTTCTCTGAGTGATGTCAAATCTGCACTTGCAGCCATCCTCAGCACATGTCTTATTGTTCTGGTATTTCCAATATTATGGGTTCTCTTTTGAAGCTATCAGTTTCACCTTCCTTTGCAGAAACTTCAAACCTGTCACTTTGTGACAAGCCTCAGTCAGTCATGAACCTCTTAATCTCATATCAAAAACAGTACCATCTGGATGATGCTGCCAAGTTCCACAACAAGGTTGAGACATGGCTTAGCCCATTCAAATCATTAACTTTTGTGTGTTGATCCTGAAAAAGCCCTAAAGGGCAATAAATTGTTTCAGTTTAAAATTTTGTCCTCTAAAGGAATCTGGATTTTCAAAACACAAAATTGCCATAAAGTGATATTCATTTCTTCCACAATCTCAGTGAAAACACTGTTTTTTTTTTTCTCCAATAATGTTTACTTGTCTAATAGCCATAGCTGCTCTGTTGTCCACTTTGTTTGTAACTTAAGGGCCTCTACCAAACAAACCAATCCTTCATTTTCAAATTCAACTTCACCAAAGTCCTTATTACATTCATCATAATCTGAGCTTAAACAACTTATAACTCTGACAGCTTTACTATTTTCTAAATGGTCCATTAAACACTGACCCATGGTTTTTGCAATCCATAATCTCAAAATCTTCAAACATTTCCCAATTTCTCCCCCAAAAAGGCTCAAAATCCACAAAAACATACATACCCAGATTTTTTCAGCAACAACTCATTCTCTCATACCAAATTCTGTCAGTTTAATAACAACACTTTCTAGTATTGAATTCTCTTAGTCACATGGTATCACCCCATTTTCAGTAGCAAATTCTATTGCAAGTTTGCATGCACATTCCTGATAAGTTCACAATAGAATGACTTATGGGAACAAAGTTTTTTTTTTTCAAAAAAAAACAAAATATAAAAAACAGTAATAATAAACTTCATGCTTATAGGCTATGAGAGTATTTTCATGTAACAACCAGTAGCAGCATATTTCATGAAATTATCTGATCAACCAAAAATTAATAAACTTGAGGACATGGTTCAGTGGTTAAAAATGCTTGTTGCACAAGTGTGATGATCTTGAGTTTGGATCCCCAGAATCCACATTGAAAACTGAATAGTAGCACAAGAGTCCGCAGTCCCAGTACAGCCTCAGGAAGATGGGAGGTGGACCCAAGAGCATCTACAGAAACTCCAAAGTCAATTAGCCTGGCTTATGAAATGGAGAAGAAGCCTGGACTCAAACAAGGTGGACAAATGATAACTGAGACCCAGAGTTTGTCCTATAACCTCCACACATACTCTAGGACATGTGCACCCCTCCATGTACTCATACAAAACCTGTGGAAGCAGTTAACTATACTTTGAAAGTGTAAGTAATAAACTAATTACAAAATTAAAATAAAGTTGTATGTCCTAAAGTTATATGTTACATATAACTTTGGGATTTATGTTAAATTTATAAAACAATTGTGAGTCTCATATGGAAATTCAAATTTGTTCAATTGCCTTTAAAAATAGTTTTTCAGTTTCTTATAATGTCTATTTTCTATATGACCTAGCAGTCATATTCTACTGCATTTGGATAAGAAAAATGAAATGCTATGTTCATGCACAATTTGCTTGTGTATATTATTTATAATGAGTACACTTTCATCATCCCAAACTAAATATCCCTCAATCAGGGAATAGATTAATAAGCTGTAGTATGTCAATATGATACTCCCAACAGCAGCAGCAGCAGCAAAATGAATTGATAAACATGACATGAATGAATCTGACACACACTATGTAATATGCTTGGTTCATATATTTACACATATTGTATAATTCAGTGGATGTGATATTGTTGCAAAAACAAAATTCTAATGGTAGAAAATTAGCTATCAGGGTCTGAGACATAAAGTGAACTAAGTACAGAGAAGCATGGGGCTTTGGAGGACAATGGGATCACCTGCCCATGATCAAGATGCTAGCCAAAGCTTGAGTCATCAGTTATAATAATACTCAGAAAGTCTTAATGGCCAAAACTTACGTATTAAATTAGACTTACAGAAAAACCAGACTGGAAATAGTGGTTCAAGCCTGCAATCCTAGTATTTTGGAGACTGAGACAGGAGGATTTTAAGTTAGAACCTATTTTAAAAGACCAAGTCCCACAGTGCCAAAAAGTACTTAGAAAAATCAGACAAAGGAAATGTCTCATCTAAACCATACTGTCTTAGAGAAAATGTTATATTAGTACGAGCATTTTAGCCCACAATAAACTATTTTTATGTGTAGTATACAATATTTTATGTATCTTTACCTTGTCAGCATGTGATTTTTACATAGCATGTGCATTGTGTGTTTTTTAATTAACTAGTGTGTGTGTGTGTGTGTGTGGTGTGTGTGTGTGTGTGTGTGTGTGTGTATGTGTGTGTGTGTGTGTGTGTGAGAGAGAGAGAGAGAGAGAGAGAGAGAGAGAGAGAGAGAGAGAGAGAGAGGCACTGTGTTCCTGTGGAGGACCAAGGGAGATTTTGGGAATCATCTTGGATTGCTTTTAACTCCTTTTTTCTTTGCTCTGAGATTTCTCAGGGTCCGCCCAACAAGAACAGAAATGCAGGACTCTGTCATTTCCACCTGGCACTTTTACTTCAAATACACATTCAGGACCTTCTGCTTGTGAAGTAGAGTCTTAACCCCTGAGCCATCTCTCCAGTTCCAAGCATTGTATGTTTTATTTTCTCATCCATCATCAGTCAAGTGACTTTATTATGTATTTGAGTAGTAATATTATATGCAACATATATGTTTTTCTCTTTTTTGATAACTCAGAAGATGATAAACTTTGTGGTTTCAATGCTATAGAATAATAAGTGCAAAACTGAGAGTCTTCTGTATTTCACAGTAATTTTCCTTGTACAGTGGCTATGCATTGCATACTTTATTTCATTGAATCGCTCCACTTCTATATTCTTTTTATCAGTTCCACACTGATTCTTCCATTATTACAGTCAAATTTCCCTTTCAAAGACACCAACCACTTACCTCACAGTTTGATGTACAGCATGATCCAGAGCCACATATTGCTGAGCCCTTCAGTTTGCATGTTTCATAGTCACAGCACCTTTTAAATTGGCATTCCTACAATTTCAAATGAAGAAATAAAGTTGCAGCACAAACATAACTTAAAAATTCTTGTCGCCCTCTTTTTTTCACCTTTTTGTTCATTTTTAAAAAATTTTAAATACAGCATCATTTGACCTATGGTGGCCTCTTATTTACTAACTACAATGACATTAAACTCCATCCTCCTACCTCAGCTTCCCAAGTGGTGGAGTTTAAGGAATATGCCTCTGCTCCCAGTTTAAGAATTCCCATTTCTTAATTTCAATTTCCATTTAATACTCCATGCTCAGCTTAAGTATTACATAACATAGTTATATTCAGTAAAGCTTTACCACTTTCAGCTCTTATCTAGACTATCTAAAGGTACATGTGACTGTAAGAACTAAGGAAATAACATCTAAACTAACTAATCATCAGTAACATTTATCAGTGAAAGTTTCAGGAATTAACGTGAATTACTAATATGAAAAGATATTTTCAGAAAACAAATGACTTTCAAGAAAAACACACTTTCCTTGATTGTGTCATTAATGATGCTTGCTAGAAATTTCTGAGAATGGACCCAAGAAGTATATGAAAAATCTGCGCTTATTTGGATAATTTTCTATCTCTAATAGTATCATTAGAGATATTTGTCAGAGTCAGAGTCTAGCAATCATAATGATGTTTGGAGATTGCTGGCATTGAATCCATATGCAATGCTTCCGAGATGTCTCTGCTATCACTTCTCACTTTCATATGTTCATATAATGCTCATGTCTCCATCTAGCTCACACTGATCTTTCTTATATCCTGACAATTTTGAGGTCTTTGCGTAACCTTTAACATCCTTATGTTTCTCCACTTCACAGGGTGCCAAAGTGTGGATCTATTACCTCCTCAAGGTGCGGATCTATTACCTCCCCATATTACTAAATAGTTGAAAATGTCAGTTGTGGATTTCTTCTACAGATGAGGGCTTATAATTAAATATATCTTTATGGAGCTCACACACACACATGCACATGTATGTATACACACACACACACACACACACACACACACAGAGAGAAAGAGAGAGAGAGAGAGAGAGAGAGAGAGAGAGAGAGAGAGATTGAAAGATTGTAGCCAAGCAGTCTTGCAGCTCTCAGCCTCCAGGATGTTTGCAGTTACCTAGGCCTTCTTCAGCTTCGGCCACCAAACCATGCCACCTCTGCCATGAAGACTGTTTCTCCCCTCTGGAACCAAAGGTGACTCTTGTGATGATGGGACTTCATAATGCTGTAAACCAGCCATGGCAAAGGGAATCCAAGGAGAGCATCCTGAAGATGCTGGATTTTCTAAAATTGCCTTAGACAAGGAAAGTTCGAAGTCATCTTTGACTTGGGAGATGGAAAGAGGATTCAGAGAATTTGGAAGAATTACTATGCTGAGTTTTATGGGGTAAAGTTTGTTGTGGATTCCAGTGATGAGGAGAGAATGGAAGAAACAAAAGACCATGTCAGAGGTACTAAGGCATTCTGGGATATCAGAAAGGAGAAATAGTCAAGGACTCCACATGATAATCACTGCTCCATGTTCTGAGTTTCTCTCATTCTTCCTCATCCACGACATTAAAGGCAAAAATACTGAAAGAATGGTTGTAGGTCTAGAGATTTAAATTTTATGACATACAGTTTAGGCATTAATGCAGTAAGAATAAGAATACTGGCATTAGTACTTTTATAAAGAAGCAATTCCAATATGACTTTTCAACTAAAATCATGGCACTAGTTTTGTACTTGAGTGGTGGCCATAGAATTCTCTGTTTTTCTTCATGTAGATAAACTTGTAAGTATTAATAAGTGATGAATTCATAATGATGGTATATTTAATTCAAAGCATGCATTTAAATCAAGGTAAAGATAATATAAAGAACAACTTCCTTAGTGCCCTTTTTAAGGTTGGTACATTTAGTACCTTATTTGACAACAGACATGCACACATCTAATAAAGATTAATATGATTATCTACTTTGAGAAGGTTTTTTGTTTTGTTTTTAAGAGCAACACATTTTTTAGCCTACTGTACTTTTTATTAGTCAGGGCATTTGCTACATTTGTCATCATCACTGGGATAATTTCTTTCAGTTTCTGCATGGCACCTATATAGCCTACTGAGTAGAAAATATCCACTTCCTATGTGAAATTTATAAATCATAGCCAAAATTTGAAAAAGTACTTTAATGTGAGGAAAAGCACCGCAAAAAGATAAAATATAAATTTTGGGCTGGATTTTAGACAAAAAATTACTCATCATTTTGAGTCCTTTTGTGATAGTAAAATAAAGTTTTAAGACTAAACCCATGCTTCTGCTATGTTTTTAACATCCATCCAGTTTGAAACTAAAGTTGTTTCCTCCCAGTGTTTATTATGGTATGCATTAATTGCTGAATACTTCAGAAAAATGACTTTGAAATTTGGTGTATATTAAAATGGAATGAATGTTTTATATAGCACTCTCAAAAATGAGTGTGTTTTCTTAAAGTAAAGCACACTAAAAATCCCTTAATGATGCTTTGTAAATCCAGTGGACATTTTTATTCTTACTCATTATGAATTCTAACATTTTTACACACTAAAAATAATGTGTATCAAACTGTCCACACTTCAAAAAAAGCTGGTTGTTGAATATTCCTCAGAGAACTTTCTCATGTAGAATCACAAGCATCTGAGACATTTTCCCATCATGATTCTGTGAAGACTACCAGTAGTTTTCAAGACCACTGAGCTCATCTTATTAAGGGATATATATAAAGGAATATATACCACGGAGGCCTTGGAGCTGGCAGAGAAGCAAGGCTCTGGCACAAAAAGTAGAAAAACTGCAGGAACAGTGAACAGGGAGGCCATGACTGTAGGGGAAATGACAGAGTCTTTTGTAGATGTCAGTGGTGTACTTATTGACTTATTCGACTGCTAGCACTCAAGAAACTGAGGCAGAATGATCTCAGGGTCAATAATGGGTAACATAGTGAGACCATTACAGAAATTCACAAATATAGTCACAGATTTCCATTTATTAAAAATGGGCATTATTTGCTTTCAGGGAGATAGCATCATCATATAAAAGGGCAGGTAAAAGGTTGAATGCACATTCATGTATGCACATATTCATACATATGCAAGTGTGCACACATGCATACATGCACACACAAATGTATGTGCATATTTTGCATGCATACATTCGCACACACATGCAAATACACATACATACCATACACACATCCACACCATACATGCACATCTACATACATGAACTTAAACACAGAGGCATTATATTGTGAAGATGATTAAGAGAAGATGTAGGAATTTAGCAATTTGTGAACACCTGAGTCAGTTACTATATATAGGGAAAAGAAGTTAGACAATTTCTGGGGAAGAAATATGAAATATTTTATTTAACCATAAAATTGTTAAATATCATATAATAATTATAATTATAACAGATTACATATGTGGCTCCACTGGTTGTAAGTAGGACGCTTTGGAAACTTGACTGAAGGAATCATACCCAAGGTCATATCCATGTTTAGAAATGAGCAAGTAAAAAACTTATAATTACATATATGTTTAATAATAGTGAAAAACAACATATTATAACATTTAGAAAGTTTTGCAATCACAAATTTGGCAGAAATTTTAGTAAAAAGCAGAATTGGGCCATGGGAGTTAGGAATTGGGGAGGGGACTGATGCACCTGTTAAGTTTGTATGAGCAGAAATAATAATAATAAAAAAATTAATTAAAAAAAGGAATTGACTACATGTCATATACATATTCAAGAGCTATCTGTGGGAAGACTTTTCCACGCTTATGGCAGCCATGCCCACGCGACACACTTGTATTTTTCAATTTGAGAGGTGTGAGAAGATCAGGGCAGGCTGGAACATGCCTGTTATCCGAGTATTAAGGGGGATGAATAAGGAGGATTCATTTCTGGCCATTTTGAGCAACAACAAAACCCTGTCTCAAAAAATAAAAGAAGAAGAAGTGTAGAAAAGCAATTTATTTGAATTCATCTTCATTCTTACATCTCAGTTGAAGATGTCACACGTGTGATCATTAAATTACAAAGACATGATCAAACTTCAATATTTGTCACTTACCTTCTCATTACCACAGTCACATTCTTCATTAGACTCTATAACTCCATTTCCACATATTGATTGGTTTTGAGCTAATGGACGCAAACTTGAAAGGTTGTGAAGACATTTGGCCTGAAATTTTGAAACATAATGCATGTACTCATACATGCTACAGTTGCTAAAAGTCTTTACACCATTGGCACTCCTAAAATGAAACAAAATCACTCAGAAAAATAATCTTTGCTACTAAAACCAAATCTAAGCAGTGCTATATTCGTTTAATCATATGAATCACAGGTAATGCTTCAGCAGAGATTAAGTCAACTCCAATTAAATTGAAAAATTAATATTGTGTAACTTAACATAATTCAAAAGTGTATTTCTACAGAATTCTATGGCCACACTCACAAATTCAAGTTAGCATCAATTCTACACTTAGATAGATAGATGATAGATAGATAGATAGATAGATAGATAGATAGATAGATAGATAGATAGATAGAGAAAGGAAATAGAGAATAGACTTTGGGCATGTTCAAGATGAGATGATTCACCAGGAGGTAGTCAATATGACTCAATACATGAGACTTTATAAGAAGAGACCAGAGGGGACACACACACACACATTGTACATACATTGACCTTTCCCAGGTGATGATTCTGCCAGTCCAAAGGTCCCACAGAGGTGGCCTCTAAACCTTGTCTGCAACATGAGCCTAAATAAACATCTTTTCTATAAAATTTTATTTTCACTGTGATGCCATGCAGGCAGAATACTGACTTTGTGAATGGATGGGTGGAAATAGGTATCAAATACACCTCTCACTTAACACTGGAAATACATTCTGAGAAACTCAGTATTGTGTCATTGCACAAACATCATGAAATGTGCTTACACAAAGTAGGATGTTTATAATATCTCTAGGCTATATAGTCTATGTCATGTATTTGTCTGTTCTCTTTATTAATGGGCAGCATGCTTTGTAGAAAGACTACAAATTCCACTTCAGTACTGTTCAAAATACATCTAACATGTCTGTCTCATAAAACCTAAAAAACTTTTCTTGAAGTGATAAAATGTTAACCCAAATTGTACTGAATCTACGAACATTTTCTAGAAAAATGTATAAGTATATGTGATTGAATTTACTCTGTCATATGTATATACTCATTCATTTTGATAAATTTTCATTTTTAATTTTTAAAGTATCATCTACTCTGCGCATATATGTGTATATAGGAGAGAGAGAGAGTTTGTGTGTGTGTGTGTGTGTGTGTGTGTGTGTGTGTCTGTGTGTGTGTGTGTGTGTTTGTGCCATATACATAATGGAGAGGTCCAAAGACAGCTTCCATCTGTTTCCAGAAATCACTCAGTTTGTCTGGCTTTTAAAGAGGCACTTTATTGGCTAAGCCATGTTATTGGCCTTGATATTGTTGTTATTGTTCTAATTGCATATTGATTTTACTGATTTTTCTAGGTGAGGAATCATAATACATGCAAATTATGTACTATTAATCCCTCGTCAAATCCTTCACCATTTTCCTCGAAATATTAGCAAAACTGCTAGCAGCGAAGACTATAACAAACAAAACAGCAATAGTATCATCTATTTAGACATTTCATAGTTTACATCAACATTAAATGTACCTTCTTATAACTTAAAAAATATATATAACATTGCAGAATTATGTATCAAAACAAAATGTTCATATAATATTCAAGCATAATATAACTTTGGAACTTATGATATGGAACTCAGTATAAAAGACTTCAAAATTCCATATTGTAGAAACAAGCTAACAGAAATATGTGTAACATTTGTCATACAAATCCTTACAATGTTTTCAGCTGCATCACACACTCAGCTCTGGGACAAGAACAGCGACTGGGGTCATCATGTGTCAGTCCTATGTTAAGGCCAAGCAGTTGGGTTAGAATAACTGAAAATCCCTCCAAACCAATATCTTCTGGATACTAAGGAATATGGAAAAGAAAGATCATTCGTGAGACAAAAATAAAAAAGCAATTAACATTTTGCTTTTATAAATCATATGCTTGGATGGATTATGTTGAGCTGACTTTATAATAATTTATCTTGCTGAATCACTGATACACACATACATATGTGTGTGTGTGTGTGTGTGTGTGTGTGTGTGTGTGTGTGTGTGTGTATTAATTTACTGATTAGGATAAACAAACCAGTATACAAAGGAATAAATTATGACATTCCCCAGTTTAAAATTCAGCATAAATAAGACTGTACAGTTTTAATGCATAGTATTTTTGTTATAATCAAAGTAGAAAAATTTATTTTAGTTTAATCAATTCATGTAATCAACAAATGTTGTTCAGCATACTTATTTCTCTGACAGCTTACTGATGGGAATATAGTTGATTTTATCTCTACCTAGAGCTTTTCATATAGAAAGACAGAAAACAGGAATCCACGGTGAACTTCTATGTACAACTGTGTCAAGGAAAATGCTACAGAGAAAATGAAGTACTTCAATAAGGGAGTCATAAGAAGGATTATAGGAATACATTAGAAATTGTGGGACCGATATTTATACTGAATTATTAAATTTAGGAAATAATCCAGCAATGTAAAAATATGCAAGATGCTGGAATGAGGACCAGCTAAAAGAATGCATTATGAGTAAAGGGAAGAAATGGCAAGAAAGCAGGGACGTGGGTGTGAACATGTTGGAACACTATATCACCCTGCTTGGAATGATGGGTCAGAGCCATTGCCTACCACTTCTGGGAAGCAGCAATCCATGTTAGATTTTGTTTCTGTCTATGGTCACTTGCCTGTGAGTACTAACACCAGCTAAGAACTCATAGTTAAAACTGAAGGCATGATTCTGGGTTGTAATTATCTCATGGCTTACAAAAAAAAGCAGTTTTTAAACAAAACAAGCTCTGAAAAAATTGGTTAAGCAGGTTATAAAATCATTAATGAAATTAAGAAGGATGCTAAGGCAGCTATGAGGTTAGCTTCTGAGACCATAAAAAAGATTACCATGTGAAGGAAGATCAGGAATCACAAGCATCTGCTATTGGAGAGAAATAAAATCTACACATTGATGAGTGCTTTCACAGAAGCAAAAGGCAACAGATCTGACCAATCACAAAAAGATGATGATCACTACACAGGGTGATATAGTGATCCAACTGTGTTCTATTTTGCCTGCCAGTCACTAACACATGAACATACACAAAAGTAACAGGATTTTAACATAACCATGACAAACAATATAATGTGTGGTAATAAGGTTCTTTTTATATTTTTTCCACTCATACAAACTTGATAGGTACCCCATTCCCCTCCCTCCCTCTACCCCTCCCTGGATCCCCTTGCTCCCTCCCCCTTTTCCCCTTCCTTTCCCTCCTCTCCCTTCCTTTTGCCCAGTGCCCCTCCCCCATTCCTGGAGCATCCTTTAGTGTGCATGTCAAACTTCCCTCTAGGTCCTCCTCTCTGATGAGGTGTAAGGACTCAGAAGCATTTCCTAGAGTTTTTTGTGTTCCCCTTTAATATAGGAACACTTTGTGGCTGTTAATCCTTTGCCTCTAAGGATCCTAGTGCCTGTGATCCATGCTAGACTCTGGGAGTTCAATGATATGTTCTCATTGGGCAGGTCATGCAAAGTCCTATTATAGTTATTTCGACCCTAACTTGTGTGGACTATCTTGCATATCTTTGGTCCTCCCCATCTTTAGGCTCTTACAATCTCATCGCCCCCTCTTCCGCAAATTTCCCTGAGCTTTAAGATAGGGAGCAATTAGGCTGGTCTGGTTCCTGGTGATTAATGAAGAGTCTCTGATATTCTGAATTATGTTTTTTTTCTCTTCCAGTTTTGCTGCTCCTGCACCGCCCTTGGCTCCATCCTGATAGGTATTGGATGTCATCCCCTGGCCTGAGAAAAAAGGCTGTTAAAATAGAGTCTTATTATAAGTGTAGACTCAAAGATAGATGGAATAAGAGAAGGAGACTGTAGTGAGGGGAGGGGGTCAGTCTCCCATTTGCAGGATGGTTACCTTCTATCTGCCAGACTCTATGTCCTCCCTGTCTGGTGAGATCAAATCCTATCAGTTGCAAGTGACCAGGAAGGAAAGTCTGTGAGTTTAACCAGATGTCTCCTTACTTACTTGCAGTCCTTGATGGTGTCCTATTTTCTCTGCTGTAGCTTGATCCTCTTTCTCCTTGTTTCTGGGGAGGCCCTCCTTCCTCTTCCCTCCTGTTTATAATCTTTGCAATTACTGTAGGTATTACAGATATTTGTCTTTGAGTGTCTCTAAGTGGGTTTGGTATTAGGACCCATCTATTAGAGAGTACATATAGCACTTAATTTTCTGTGTCGGGATACTTCGCTCAATATAATTTTTTCTAATTCCATCCATTTCCCGGAAAATTGCATTAATTCATCATTTTTAATGGCTGAGTAGTAATCCATTGTATAAATGTACCACATTTTCCTTATCCACTTGTCAACTGTTAGACATTTGGGTTAATTCCATGACTTTGCTATTGTAAACAGTGCTGGTATGAACATGGTCGTGCTTGAGCTATTGAGGTCAATTTTTGCTGTATGGGGGATTATTCCTAAAAGTGGAATAGCAGGATCATATGGCATTTCAATCTGTAACTTTTTTGAGAATCGCCAGACAGCTGGCCAGAGTGGTTGTATAATCCTGCATTCCCACCAGCAATGTAGGAGAGTTCCATTCTCGCCATATCTCTCCAGCATTAGGTGTTGTTTGTATTGTGGATTTTTGCCATCCTGACCGAGATGAGATGATATCTCAGGGAAGTTTTCATTTGCATTTCCCTGATGGCTAAGGATGTGGAGCATTTTTTCATATATTTGTTAGACATTTCAATTTGGTCCCTGGTAAAGTTTCTTTTAAGTTCCAAGGCCCAGTTTTTAATTGGCCCATTTGTTTCCTTGGTGTTTAGTTTTCTAAGTTCTTTGTGCACTCTGGATAATAGAGCTCTATCACATATGTGTTTAGTGAAGATTTTCTCTCATTCTGTGGGTTGCCTTTGTGGTGGAGTTACAGTCTATATGAACAGAAGCTCTTTAACTTCATAAGATCCCATCTGTTGAGTGTTTGTTGTATTGACTGTGCAATTGGTTTTCTGATTAGGAACTGTTGGTCTAGTCCAATTAAGCTCCAGGGAGTTCCTGACCCTTTCAACTAAGGTTTTTATAGTCTCTGACCTTATATTGAGGTCCTTGATGCA
Organism: Typhlomys cinereus; assembly: GCA_023101885.1. NCBI lineage: Eukaryota > Metazoa > Chordata > Mammalia > Rodentia > Platacanthomyidae > Typhlomys > Typhlomys cinereus. Next base: position 1,183,107 of record JALPQD010000358.1, on the reverse strand, counting down.
TCTGGAATTAAGTCTTGTACATGGTGACAAGTATGGGTCCAGTTTTAATCTTCTGCATGTGGACATCCAGTTTTGCCAGCACCATTTTTTGAAGATGCTGTTCTTTTTCCATTGGAGTTTTTGGGCCCCTTTGTCAAAGATCAATGGCTGTAAGTGTGTGGGCTTATATCTGGGTCTTCAACCCTTATCCATTGGACTGTTTGTCACCAGTACCAGGCAGTTTTTATAACTATGGATTTGTAGTATAGATTAGGGTTTGGTATGGTGATACCTCCAGCCGTGTTTTTGTTACTCAGAATTGTTTTTGCTATCCTGGGTCTTTTGTGCCTCCATATGAATTTTGAGATTGTTTTGGTCAAATTTCTCTAGGTGTGGTATTTTGGGATTCCTGTTCTGGTATTCCATGAATACGCATGTTAGGCTTCTTCAGAATGTCCCATAACTCTTGAATATTTCTCTCGAGTATCTTTTTGGCTTTAACAACCTCTTCCATTGAGCTAGTTAATATTCCCACTTTGTCTTCAAGGTCCGAAATTCTGTTTTCTGCTTCATTAGTTCTGCTGATAAGACTCTCTGTGGAGTTCTGGGTTGAAGATAACTTGTCTTTTAGTTCAGTTTTGAACTCTGCTTCAGTCTGTTTTAACTGCTCTATGCTTGTTTGTGTTTCTTAAACTGTTTTTCTCAACTCCTCCAAGTGTCTGTTGTGTTCCTTTTCAAAGTGATTGATGCAGTTATTTAATTCCTCCTGGATTTCCTCTTTCATAGTATTGAACATGGTAATGATCATGTTTTGAAAGTCGTTATCCTAGGTCAAGCTTTCTTGGCCATTTTCCGTGGGTTTGTTCTGGTTGGAGTCTATTATTATGGGATTAATTCCTTCAGTGGGAGATTTTTTGGGGGGTGTTGTTTCTCATGGATTTGTTCTTTGACTTGGGCATTGTCGTTTTAACTATTAATACCTTCTTTCAATTTCTGTGCGTTTTTCACTGAACTGAATTATTTGGCCTGGGGTTTGGGGTTTAGGGGAGTGAGCTTACTTAGGCCGCAGTGAGTCCCGGGTGGACTGCGCTTGTCCTGGGCAGGTGGAGAAAGGGAGGAGGTGGCGATGGGGGGGCGCTACTTAACCTGGGGAGCTGGGGTGTGGCCCAGGGGGTCTCCTCACTGGCCCGGTGCAGCGCCGGCTCTGGCTGGCTGGTGGGAGGAGCTGGGTCCAGTGGGCTGCCTGGGGTTTGGGGTGGGGCGGAGGGAACTTACCTAGGTTGCTCTGAGTCCCGGCTGGACTGCGCAAGTCCCGGGTGGGTGGAGAAAGGGCGGTTACAAATATTTATACTGAATTTATTGAGACATTCTACAAAATGTCTCCAGAGTAGAAAAAGAAGAATTTCTCAGATGTGTTGAAATGTAGAAGCATTTTACAATTGAATTCAAGAACTTGGACAAAACAAATGTATTGCAATTATTCAACTCAAAAAGAACTGTCCAATATGCAAACAAGAAGTTTTAGTATTACATCATTGTTTGGCCTATAAGACAATAGCATGATATTTTAAAACAACAAAACTATTAAGAAATCACAAGAACAGCTTGATGACTTTTGCTACCTTCTGAATGTCATGTAAAGTTTAGGTTAACTTAAAAATCTGAGATATATTACTTCTATGTAATATTGTACTTGACAACTTAGCTAGAGCCATAGGACAATAGAGGGAGATAAAAGGAATACAAATAGAAAAAGGAGAAGTCAAGTAATCCCTATTTACAGATGACATGATTTTATACCTGAAAGTCATGAAAACCTCCATCAAGAAACTCCTGGAACTAACTAATACATAAGTTGAACAGAATGACAGGTTACAAAATTAATGTTCGAAATCAGTGGCTTTCCTATACACTAAGGATGAAAAAAATGAGAAAGTTTTAAGAGAAACAATTCTATTTACCATAGCCCCTTAAAAAATGAAATACCTTGGAATCAATCTAACCAAGGAAGTGAGAGAGACCTGTACAATGAAAACTTTAAAAACCTAAAGAAAGAAATCCCAGAAGACACTAGAAGGTGGAAAGACCTCCCATGTGTCTGGATAGTTAGAATTAATATCATAAAAATGACTATCCTACCAAAAGCAATATAGAGATTCAATGCTATACCAGTCATAATTCAAAGGAAATTCTTTACAGAAATTGACAAAACAATCTCAAAATTCATATGGAAGAACAAAAGACCCAGGATAGCAAAAACAATCCTTAGCAATAAAATCTCTGCTGGAAGTATCAACTATACCAGACCTTAATCTATACTACAAATCCACAGTAATAAAGATAGCATGATACTGGTTCCAAAATAGACACATAGATCAATGGATAAAAATTGAAGATCCAAACATAAGCCCATAAATTCACAGTTACTTGATTTTTGACATAGGGGCTCAGAAAACTCAATGGAAAGAGAACTGCATCTCCAACAAATGGTGCTGGCAAAACTGGATTTCTACATACAGAAGATTGGAACTGGACCTGTACTTGTCACCATGCATAAAAACTAACTTCAAACCAGAGACTATAAAAGCCCTAAAAGAAAGGTTAAGGAATTCCCTTAAACTGATTGTACTAAGCCAACACTTTCTAAACAAGACCCCAATATCACAGGCACTGGAACCAATACTCAATGAATGGAATCTCATGAAATTAAAGAGCTTCTATACTTTTACTAATTGAGCAAAAAGAAAACTCACAGAATGGGAGAAAATCTTCATTAACCACACATCTGATGATAGATTAATATCCAGAGTATACAAAGAACTCAAAAAATTAAATATCAGGAGATAAACAGCCCAATTAGAAAATGAGCCATGGAAACTTAAAATTAGCTTTTCCCCCGATGAAAATGAAATGCCCAACAAATACCTTAAAAAATGTTCTACCTTCCTAGCCATCAGAGAAATACAATTCAAAACTACTCTAAGATATCATCTCACCCTGGTCAGAATGGCTAAAATCCAAAATACACATAACAACAAATGTTGGAGACACTGTGGGAAGAAGGGAATCTTCATAAATTGTTGGTAGGAACATAGGATTGTACAACCACTCTGGAGATCAGTATGGTGGTTTCTAAAAAACTGAAAAATGGAAATGTCATATGACCCTGCTATACCACTACTGGGAATGTTCTCAAAAATGCTTCATATAGAAGTACATCCATGTTCATTGTAGCCGGCAATGACAAAGTCATGTAATCAACTTAAATGTCCAACAGCAAATGTATAAGAAATATGTGATACATATAGGTAATGGACTACTACTCGGCTATCAAAAAAACAAATTAATGAAATTTGCTGGTAAATGGATGAAACTGGAAGACATTATACTGAGCCAAAGTATCCCAAGCACAGAAAGTGAGACATCATATGTTCTCCCTTATAAGTGGAACCTAGTTCTAAGTCCTCATAATGACATATCCAAAGGGAAATCTCTATAATACCCATTAATACTGCAAATGATTATAACTAGGAGGGTAGAGGAAAGAAGACCCCCAAAAGAAAGGAGACAAAGGATAAATAAGGCAACTGACAAGAAAGGCCCTTAAGTAAAGATACATCTGATCCTGTCAACTGTCAGTATCCTCCCTGTTTACAGGGGTTTGGACTAGTTTGAAGTGCTGAATGTGTGTTCCCAGTCATGGAGGAGGAGCTAGTGGTTAGTAGGAAGCCGATTGGTTGCCTGGAGACTGACCCCACTCACTACTGTGTCCTGTTTCTGTTCTCCTCTTCCCTTTTAAGTCTTTTTTCATATAAAGACCTTTTTTAAAAGTTTTTTTATCTTTGGATAGGAGAGGATCTCAGCACCCAGACAGCCTTGTGCAGAGCAGAAATAACAAAAATATACAATAATAGCAACCACAATGCAGAATTCCAGCAACCCTACAATGTTCACCGAAACAGGCCAGCCATTCTAAGACTCAGGAAACCTTAGGAAAGAGGGGATGGTTAGATTTAAGAGCCTAAAGATGGGAAGGTCCATCACTGAACATAGCATTCCGCAGGGCTACTGCAGCCAGGAACTCACTACAGTGAGACTTGACCAGAACTGAACAATGGTTGACATATCATGGTGCCCCCATAGACTAGTGTGGATCTCAGGAGAAATAATTCCAAGCAGTAGGACACTTAGGGGTGAAGGGTCGGATAGAGGGAGGGGACTATCCACACAGTTGTTGGCCCAAAGCAGGGTTTCTTGGTCTTCCACAGAAGCCTGAACCTTCATTAGAGCAAATGATTCAGTGAGGACTCCAGACCTCATATAAGCTGATGGTCAGGAGGACGGTAGGGAGAAGGTTGGATCCATGAAGGGAGGGAAGTAAGGAAGGGATGAAGAGAAGGGAGGGAGAAAGGAGGGTGATGAGGATATTCACTCATTGAGCAGTAAAAAGGAAAAATAATTTTAAAAATCTGAGATAATTTCAGCAAATATAAGCTAGTAAAAGTGTATGTTAATGTTGTATCATGCTCCTCATACACTTGCTGGATCTGTGAAACTCCAAATGATCCAGAGTGTGTCAGAGATCCACAACCTGCTTCCCTTCTTTCTTTCCTATCTCTAGACTGCTGTTGAGACCCGTCAGACTTCTATTGATCTGTAAACCAGTTCCTTGTCTTCTTGTCTGCCTCAGATTCCTGATAAGTCCTTTGGGGACCTCTGACTAGTGCTGTCCACAACATATTATCCAGCACTAACCCAGTTAATTAACACTGGGGACCATAGATACTGAGGCAAGAGACTGTATGAACACCATTCAGACATGCACTTTCCACATCTTATAGGCATGGGGGTAAAAGATGATGTACACCATTCCAGGTGAGATCCACTCAGCTACCCTACACATTAATCAGTACTTAGCATCACCATAATTAACTCCAATCATCACCTAGCCTAACTAGGAGCAGCTAAGCTGAGGTAAGTCCAAGTACCAGTCCAGTCTCTCGTAGAGGCCAAGTGTGCCTGAAAGACTCAACTAATAAATAAACAATGGATATACAAATCCTTAAAGCAGAAACACAAGTCACAGGAAAAAAATTAAGTCAAATGTATCCTTCAAAAATTGTTGATTCCATAGGAACAGTCTTGAATGAGGATAAAACGCAGCAAATTTCAAAAAACCATATCATACATGTTCAAAGAACTTAAGTAATAAACCCCTAATGAATTTCAAAAGAAAATAAACAGATGAATGAATGAGGAAGTATATTCAGGATACAAAAATAGAATTCAGTAAAGAGATAGAAATAAAACACAGATGAAATGAGGCTCAAAAGGAAAAATTCAGTAAGTCAGAAACACCTGGAAAAGGATTATCAGCGTAAAATTGATCATGGGACAGAATACGATGATAAGATAAGATAGGTGAATCAGATCATTGAATTAAAAATGATGATGATTGAACATGTGAGATCTAGGACACCATGAAAAGACCAAATAGATGAGATAAATATCCAAATTTCTAGAACTTATATTGCCAGACATGGCCTTGTACGTGTACAACCTTAATGCTGAGGGGTGGAAAAAGGAGGATCCCCAGAGCTCACTGACCTGTCAGCCTAGTGAAATAAAACTCAGGTTCAGTGAAAAGACCCTGTTGCAAAGAAAACACACACACATGCGCACATACACATGCAAACATACATACAAGACAACCAAAAATAAATATGAATAAGTAGATAAATGAATCTATGAGCACCAGTTATGACCATTCTGCAGAAGAGTACTGCAAGTAGTATTCAGACTGAAGAAAAGAACAAACACATCCTTGAAAGCTTCAAGGAAAAAAATAGATGTCACTAAGACAGTTGTTAAGCAAAAGAGAACTGAGAAAACTCCAAATGCTACAAAATCAACATTACAGAGTCAAAACCAATATTATCAGAATCAATTCACACCCTTTGACATAACTCTGATTATCAACAGTCTCAGTTCCCCTAATCAAAAGACAGACTTAGCACAGTGGATTGGAGAACGGATTCCTATTTTTGCTGCTTCAAAAAAAGCATACAGAGACAGAGAGACAGAATGAGCAAAGGCATTTCAAGTAAGTGAAACAAGGTGTCATAATCCTATAATCTGACAAAAAAGATCTTAGACTAAAACTAGTCAAGAGATGAAAGCAATTTACACTAATCATGACAAGTTCCCGCTGTCCTGAATCCCCCACCATAAGAGGCTGTAGTCGTGTGACCTAGAATAAACCCTTTCAATCTTAAGTTGCTTTTGTCAGAGTATTTTATGACATCAATAAAATATAAGGTTTTCTAAAAAGCAATAGTACTAAGAAGAGCAAAGTTACTTACCATGGCAACACCTGCATCGTGGCTCTTATTGCATATGGCACCAGGAAATGTGGCTGCAAGGTATTTAGGGTGTTTCCTGTAACTACATCATGATGGTATTCATTTTATATTAATGTAGCTATTTAAAACAATACATGAACATATGCTTATCTCTTAATCACAAAATTTGGAAAATTACTTTAAAAACATACAAAGTTTCCATCTTTAAAATTAAGCAAAAGTCAAAATTATAGAAAATTCTAGTTCATTTTAATGCTAATATTCTTTTCTCACCTAACTCTCAGACTTAAAATTATTATATCTACTCTAGTTAAGCTTTCCTTATTTTGTATTCACTCCTTTGGTCACCAAAAGTTATAAAGGCATTTTCACATGCCTATATGCACACACACACACACACACACACACACACACACACACACATGATTTTCAAGGTGGTCACAGAAAATCAAAGAATATAATAAATTTAATAATTTATCTCAATGACATTATTTATCTGTTTATGCCTGCAGAACACTGGGACATTGGACTTACTTACATAAGTAAATGTGTTATGTCACGGGATGGTTGGTTAAAATTGTCTTGTTTCCATGCCAAAAATCTTTGTAAAACTTCATGGGCGTCCCCATTAGTAACAATTTTGTTTTCATCTGACCACAATTCCAAGGAGGACAATTTAACAGTCAAGTTGAGCTGATTAAACATCTACAAATAAGATTATAGTACATATTTTTAAGAAATATCAATTACATTCTAATAGTACCTCAAAAATAAAGTTCACTTGAGTATTATTAAACCAATAAATATATCAAAACCATTAATTTATCATAGTAATAAAATGCAAATTATATTCAATGTTTTTATAACGTTAGAAATATGACATAAAAAATTAAGAAAAACTGCATACTTACAGTGTTGACAAGCCCAATCACCTGGACAATTTTCTGTGTTACAGTCATAGTTTCAGACCCCATATAATCATACTGAAATACAAATACATTGCTTTAGGGTCTTAAAAAGACGTAAATGATAGTAACTTTTTCAACTGGTGAATTCTCTTGGTAATTCCAGGCAGGAGAATCATAGGCTTTGTCAAGCAACAAAAACATGCTGACCTAAGGCAAAGCAATCTCAAGCACATAGAGTACACTTAGCATGTACTGTCAAGACAGTCTCAAGCAGTAAATGAGCAAAATAAGAAGCACTAACAAAGTTCTGCAGATTTTTACCCTAGAACTTCTATATAGCTGGAAACTTCCTATTAAACAGAGAATCAAAATATCTCAGATGAATCCAGTGAGTCATACATACAAAAAGATGTGAAAGTAGGAGAGAAACTGTATGAAATGAGACAGAAGGGGGACAGGACTATGTAATAAGAGTTGCAAACACATAAATTCATTGCATTTATGTATGAAAGTATCAAAGAATCAAAAAGTATAAAAATAAATAAAGTCTCTCCTTCAGCACCAAAAAATTAATCTTCTACTAAATGCTTCATAAAAGAACAAAAAAAAATAAAAGAAACAGAAAAATGAACTAAAATTCAAAAATATGTCTGTTGAAGAAGACTAGAAATCACCATGAAACATACTGAAAATTATACAGATGTGTTATTTGTTCCAGGATAGTCCAAACTGTATGTTCCAGGATAGTCCAAACTTTTACTCAGAGTGGAATGTGAAGGCCACATATTGACTTATCTATCACACAGAAAATATACTTGGAAATTTTTTTAAAAATCACTGTGTCTTTGATTCATTAAGAGGAAGGGAAAAATGAAAAAGAAGGGGAAGGGATAGCTGGAAGGGATAAAGCAAGAGGAGAGAGAGAAATGATGGAGGAAATGAGGCAGTGTGAAACCTGACAAGACAAATGAAAGAGGAGGGAAAGAAAGGAGGAAGGATGAGAAAACAAAAGGAAAATTTGACTTACCAAATTTTTTTCCACTACAATGTGTATTTCTAGAAGTTGGGGTAAGAGTTGTGAATGAGTTTTGTCCTGGGACATAACCAAAAACTTTTATCAATTATTAATGTTACTGAATTTATTAAGAGCAAAATTTGTCACATAAAGAAGGTAAGAAAGGTGCACATAAAACCATCATGAGGATTTAAACATAAAAATTAACAGTAAAATACACAATTAGATCAAAGCATATAAATTAACAGTAAAGTATACAATTAGATCAAAACATTCCAGACTTAGAGATTCCCAGTGAGTGCTCAAGGGTACGGTAATGAAGGAGGCCAGAAGTCTGTAGGAGGAAGGAGAATAAGGAGAGAGATTCCATTGTCTTTATGATGGTAAATCTGCATGATCAGCTCAGAGCTAAGAATTCTAAATACCTGCCCTACACACTATGTGAATGCCAACTATGGTTCAACAGAAACTTTCCAGGTTTTTATTTCAGCAAAAATATATGTGAAGTCCTCAAAACTGGATGACTTCTGGTCTACACATAAATTCAGATACAGAATTTGATTTGCCTGTTCATCATTTGGATGAAGGAAAGAGTTCAACAGTTCCAGGGAATATTCCAAGTGCACCATCTCAAATGCAACACCATGTGCCTTGATTGCACTGTGGAGGGAGAAAGGCATTAAGTAAATGTTGTTAGCTGTATTAGAATTTTTTTCTTGTCTCCTTATTGAAGAATTTTGCTTTTAGGCAATTTCATGAATATATATAAAACATTCTGATTACTTTGTCACATAGGTTTTCTTATCTCCTTCCACTTGTCAGTTCTCTGTACAAATCTCCCTCCCATATTTATGTCCTTTCATGTCTCATTGGGTTTTAACTAGGGTCTTTTGTATGAACCTGGACTTGAGACAATTTCTTAGAGGTTAGGAGGCTCCTCCTGTGAACCTGGATATTTTATCCCCTCTCTCTAAATCAATTAGTTGACCATTGTTCAGCACTTGATAGGACCCCATGGATTTCTCCTCAGTTCATATCTATCCATTGGCCACATAGGTCCACTGTAAGCCCAGCATCAGTAATCACCTGTGTTATTGAGTCAAAGTGTCATGACTGAGTCATTTTTGGAGGATGGCATTTCATAACCCTTTTATCTGTCTTCTGGCTCTTTCAGTTATACTTTCACAAACGTCCCTGAGCCTTTAAGGACAGCATAAATGCAATGCTGTAGATTGGATCCTCAACCATGACTCATTCTCAGCATCTTGTAAACCATGGTTCCATTGTCCTTGAGAGAAAGAGGGTTAGATGTCCCACTTGGGGTCAAGCATTCCACAGTCATCTCTTCTAAAGGCTGAGAGTGGCACTAATTGATGAGCTGTAGGCCTGGTAACCTCCCCATTCACAGGTTCTAAATGTGACTGCAGTATTAGGCATGAATTGTCTCCTCAAGAACAGGTCTTGAATCCAGTGGAAAACCAGTTGATTATATCAAAACATCTATGACACTCTTGCACCAATAGGCACATCTGGAGCCTGTTGTCAAGCTTGTTCTTGATATGGTTTCAGTCCTGTGGAGCCTTTAGGTTTTCTCAAATATGGAATCATTATTTTCTATAAATAAGGAAACCTTAACTTCATCTTTTCCTGTTTTTATCCCTTTAATCTCCTTCTTTTGTTTTCTCTAAAACTTCAAATACTGTATTGAATATGAGTGATGAGAGCCGACAATCTTGCTTTGTCCCTGACCTTAGTGGAAGTGCCTTAAGTTTTTTTCCATTAAGGATGATGTTTTGCTTCTCATATATCACTTTTTATTATATTGAGATAAGGTCCTACTTTCTTATTTTTCCAGGTCTTTTATTATAAACAGATGTTAGATTTTTACTGAAGGTCTCTTTTGCATGTATTTGAGATGATTATGTGATTTCTGTCCTTGGGTCTGTTTATGTGATCAATTACCTTTATTGAGTTATATATGTTGAATCATCGTTTCATACCTGGAATTGATCTGACTTGATCATTGTAAATTGTCTTTTTATATGTTTTAGAATTAGTAAAATAAATATTTTATTGAGGATTTTTCCATCCGTGTTCACTGGAGAGATTGGCACATAATTCTTTCTTGTTGCATCCTTGTTTGCTTTTAGTATTGGGGTAATATTTGATTCATAAAAGGCATTTAAAAGTATTTCTATTTTACAGAATTGTTTGTGTTGTAAAATTCTATTCTGAATCCATTATTATAAAAGGTTACTTTCCAGGGGAAATAGAGTCATTCCATGGTGGGAAATACATAGTGACAGAGCAGAAGTAAGAGGTCAAATGGTACTCTGCAGCCATACACAAAAAAGAGAGTTTCTTTCTGGGCAAGATAGAAAGAAATAGAGAGAGAGAAAAGAGAGAGAGAGAGAGAGAGAGAGAGAGAGAGAGAGAGAGAGAGACTGTGAACACATGAGGTAGGGCAGAGTTATCAAATCTCAAGCTTCAAGACCCACTCCCACTTCCTCCAGCAAATCTCCCCCTCTTAAAGGTTCCATAACCTGAAATAGTGCTACTAGCTGTGGATCTAATGTTTAACTACATGAGCCTGTGGAAAACAATTCACATCAGATGCTGCAATATAAGAATCACCATAGTTACCTGTACATTCCAATGAACTTGAGAGAGTTGGCCTTTTTGCCAAACACTGCTGTAATTTTCTGATAACATTGGTACATCTAGATTGGCATTTTTCATTTGATAGACTATGTGTTCAAATCTTTCTGAAGAGTCCAGTGGTTCGATTGCATAGCTGATGTTTACAAACTGCAGAAATCCCCTGAGTATTCAGAAAGGGAATGATTATAAGCATGTTCCACAGTGCCATCAGAGCTATCTATCATCTGAGAAGAGATATAAGAAACCACAGAAAACGCTGAATCTATTTTCTTTTCCTATTTGCTTTTTGTAGTCAACTATGAACAGCCACCATATCTGCCCTTATTTGGACCTTTATTTTTATTTGTTTACTATTTGGAAACAGGGTCTCACTATGTAATTAATGGTAGCCTTGAACTTTTAATCCTTTAACCTCAGCCTATCAAATGCTGAAATCACAAGCATGCACCCCATGGCCAGCTTTCCTTGCTTTTTCAAAAGGATTATATAATTTCTGAATGATAACCTCATTCATTCAAAATATACTGAGGTTCTGACATGAGGTATTAGACTAAAAGATAATTTATGCCTCGGGAAGTAAGAGGAATCAGATTACTGTTGGAGAAATTATGTTCAGATGAAAGAGAGAGAAGAGCTCCGGAAACGAAGAAAGACATGACAGGGAAAATTGAACAACTTAAAAGCAACTCAGAAAAGCAACTCAAAGCAAAGTACAACGAAGTCTGCAACTTCAAGTCTGAACTTCTCAGCAAAGGATGGGGATAGTTGGTTTGGCTATTAATCGACTAAATGTTCTAGGGCAGAGAAACCCAAGGTTCTTGCAAGCTTTGCATCAATATCTTGATATGGTCTGAAAGGAATTCCTTTGTGTGGCAGGCTAGCTTTGTTTAACAAATTCATTATAACTGCAAGCATCATTGAGTGTCATCGCCCTGAGCCATCTGGAAAAGTCACCCACTTTTAGGAACCATACTATTCTGAGTGTCTGTAAGTATGGAAAAAGCACATTTGGTCTCCCAGGGAATACCCTAACTCACAACTGTATGGACAACAATCACAAGAAACAATTGTGGTCTGGGAGCTCCTGTTACAAAACAGCCATAAAACCGAAAGCAACCCGCAGATTCAGTTCAGTTTTCATCACAAAAATCTAAAGATAGAAAAAGTCAGAAACTCACATAGAAACATAAAAAACCCTGGACATCCAGGAAATCCTTAGCAAAATCAGAAAGCCATGACAGCAAGATAGCTCATTTCATATTATACTAGAGAGCTATAGAACAAAATGACAGTATTGGAATAAAACACATACACATAGAACAATGGAATAGGATAGAGAACCTAGAAATAAGTCCATACGTGTCTACGAGCAACCAGTTCTTAACAAAGGAGCCAAAGGAAGCTGAAAAAAGGCAGTTCTTCAATGAATGTTGCTAGGAATTCCAGGTATCCACATGCAGACGACTAGAGTTCAATCCCTTTCTCATCTTATACAGAATTCAACTCAAAATGTATCAAATCTTATAGAGAATTCAGCTCAAATCTTATACAGAATTCAACTCAAAACGTATCAAAACTTTGGAAGCACAGAGCAAAATATAAAATAGACACATCAAGATAAAGGCATCAAGATAAAGACTTTCTGAAAAGGACTCCAGGCACTTATGAAGTAAAAACAAAAATTGATAAATGGCAGTGCATTAAATATAAACTCCTGTCTGACAAAGGAAATGAGCAATAAAGCAATCTAAGAATGGGAGAAATCATTGCCCAGCATGCACCTGATGGAAGATAAGTGTCTAGAATATATAAGAACTCAAAACTCAAAAAATTAATCCAGATAACAAATAGGCAATAATGCAAAAGCCACTTCCCCAAATGAGTTCAAACGACCAGTAAAAACATGAAAAAGTGTTTAAGATCTTTAGCCATCAGATAGATAAAATGCAAACCAAAACTATATAGGTGTTACAGTCAGCCTGCATTGTTGCTGATAAATGACCATCAAACAGCTTAAGGGAGCAAGGGGTTTATTTCCTTACGGCAGTCGGGTTACAGTGCTCAGTACAGCTTGACAGGACAGCACGCACCGACACCAGGGCCGAGGGAACTGGCCACACCATCACTGCATAATGGCTGAGAGAAGGACAATCCTTATTTGCCAGACCAGCATGTCTGGCCAAGTGAACAGAAGGATGCCAACTCTCTCAACTAGCTCTCTGTGATTTATTCCAGGGCCTAATCCCACCCAGCATGGGCTGGGCCTTCCCCAGCAGCCAGACAATCTCCTTCAGGTTCGCTCTAGGCTCAACTCAACCACTAATTCTCCACAAATGTGTCCAGAGCTCAAACCCTCAACTGTCAGGTTGACATGGGATAGCTCATGGGCAGACCGTTTAACCAGTTGGCCAAAAACACTGGGTTACAGTCCCAAGAACTGCAAAAGAAAGAAAAATATATTGAGACTCTTTTCACCACAATTAGAATGACTATTTCTGAAAATAAATAAATACACAAAAATCATAGTAAATATTGACAACAGCCCAGGGAAAGAGTCTTTCACATTATTGGTGGAATGTGGATTTCTGCAGTTACCATAAGAAACAGTACAGAGGCTCTTCAAAAAGCTGAAAGTAGAATCACCATGTGATCTACCTGCTCCATTTATGGAGACATGCCACATTTTAATCAGCTTTCCATTGCTGTGACAAACTGCCCAAAAAATACAACTTTCAGAAAGAGAGAATGAGTTTTCTCACTTTTTAAAATTTTTTACTTTTGTGTGTGTGTTTGTGCGTGGGTGTGGGTGTATCAGAGGGTCCCTCTAGAAGCCCAAGGCTGACTTTAGGAATCAGCCTGGATTGCTTCTACCTCCTTTTTGCTTCATTCTAGGATTTCCCAGGATCTGCTTCCAGAACCAGAAGAAAGCAGGCTGTTATCATCTCTGCCTGGCATTTTTATGTGGGATTTGAAATCTGAACTCAGGTCCTTCTACTCATGAGGCTCAGTCTTAACCTCTGAGCCATTTCTCCAGTCCCCTTTTCTCATGGTTCTGAGGCTCTGCCACAAGCCCTTGGCTCCAGTGATACTAGGCCTGTGGAGAGGCAAAATTGCATGGTAGAGAAAGTGTCAAGGACAGGTGCTCACTTTATGTCAGACAGGAAGTGGGTAGGACTCACAGACATTCCCTATGATCTGCTTTATCTGCTGTAGCTGCCAGGTTATTTGAGTATGAATCCATCAGTGGATCCATTAGTGTAGTATATTTTCAGAGTTTCCACTCATGAGCCAGTGAGCGATATTCAGTAACTGAACACAGGGAAGTGAAATCAGCAGACATAAAAGATGTTTGCACACTATGTTACTGTAGCATTAGCCTAGATGTGTGTCAACAGATGGATGGATAAAGAAAATACAGTATGCATACACAGCCGAATATTATCCCGTGATAAAACAATCAAACATTCCTATTTGCAGTAAAATTGATTGACCTAAATGTAACCACATTAAACCAGTTATGTCAGGTACAGAAAGATAAGTAGCAAATGTTTGTTTTTTTTAAATTTGGGTGTTAGAATTTTTTTGGAAAAGTGACCTCAGATTTGGAGAGCAACTACAAGGGAAGAGACTACCAGAGACAAGGGGGCAGGTGTAAGAACAGGTAGTTTAGAGGAAGGATATGATCAAGTCATGACACACAAATGTATGGAAATACCACAGTGAAATACATTTATGCATATAACTAAAATGTCCTAAAATTTTTAATAAAAACCACATGCCCTTTAAGGCCTTAAAAAGCCAGTGTAATTATTGAGGATTACAAGAACAGTCCTAAGGTTACAAGGTAAAAATGAAAGGAAGGGTGTCCAGGAAAACTACACAAGTCAATTTTTCAAAACCACAGGAACAAATTCTAGAAATCAGGTTTCAGAAGTAAGAAAAATGTCAGACAGCACCTCACCTCTTACTTGGCTCTTGATTCTTCTTCCCTGGGCAACTGTTTCATAATTCACAGCATATGACAAACATTACTTACCACTAAAGACTCTTCTTAATTGGCTATTTTAAGTCTGATATTAAACGAAAACCATATTGTAAGGGCCTATTTTATTTAGGTAAGCACTCAAGGCCATTTTCATAATTAGATAGTAACAGAGAACAAAATGATCTTTAAAGGGTTAGTCTAAAATTGCCTTTCTGAAACCATCACTTCCTGCCCAGGAAACTGGATGCCCTACATTGGTATTATTTGGATGATAGTTAGATCCAGGAGTTAATGTTGGAACTATCATTAAAGGGGAAGCCATCATAAAAGAAACTTTGAGATTCTGATTTCAGACTTTCCTGAATAACTTCTGCTCATTAGTGTTTCCTGTCAAGTGTGTCTCCCACCCATCCAAGCTGTGATTACCTGAGCCCTGTACATAAACTGAGAGTCACGAGAGAATCTGGAAACTCAGCAACATATCCTTGGTAATGGCAATGCGTCTGAAAAGCAGGGTAGGTGGAGTCATAAGTTCTTCCTAAGTAAAAGTATATTATCAAATATTTCAGAAGGCATGCAATTTGGTAATATTAGACCTGGAATTATACATAATTATAATTCTCAGGAAATGCAGTTTTTGACAGCTGTCTTCATTTTGAACACATATATGTTCTTTTATACCTACATTCTATACTTCACTCTATGTCTCTATACAGCAGTTGTGTGAAAGGCAAGTCAGTCTCCTGTGATTATGCCAGGTCTGTATGCAGCAGTTACTCATCTAGCAGGTCATAGTTACACAGAACTTGAATCAGACATTCTTTTTGGGGATCGGGATATAATTCAGTAGGTCAGTGTTGGTCTAGCATGTGTGAAAATCTGAGTTTAGTCCCCATCACCAAAAAAAAAAAGTCTTCTAGGAACAAAATATTATAATTATATTGTATACCCACTTTAGCAATGATCGTAAATGTCTAAGACTTTTGACTCTTACCATAGAATATGAAGATTCAGAATGTAAAGATCCAGTTTCATCATATGTGTAGACTAAAAAATTCTGGGGTAAGAAGGAGCTAAAAGTAAATCAATAAATAGAATTTAAGTCATTGATTTAACATGAATATACACATTAATGAAAAAATTGATGTTAAGTGGATTGGATTCATATTTAACTAGTAATTCTAATATGGTATCGTTGGCTCAGTGCATCAGCAAAGTCAGGTAAACTCAGCACTGAGTAGACCCTAGAATTACATTGTCAGGCACTGTTAATTCTACTGATGTGGTATATGTCTTCATTTAACAAATATTCACTACCATGCTACTACACAAAAGGTTCCTAGGCGCTGAGAAAGCAGTGAGGCAAAAACAAAGCCTGTGGCCATTCAGAGCACTTGTTGTAACCTATACTATACCAGTAAATAAGGCTCCAGTGTTATGGGGGTGGACAGAAGCATGTTCGAGGCAAGGTTCACCAGGCGAAGGAACCTGACACAAAGAATAACCTAAATGGACATGCAGAAAAATGTAATTCAGGCAAATTAGGAAGAGATGCAAGGGTTTTGAGGCAGAAATATGTTTGCAGATGTGAAAAATAGCTATAAGCGATGTGTGTAGGATGGAACATGGAAGAGATGGTTTCATCCTGGGAGAGTTAGAGCAGATAGGGTAAGGAATAGGCCAACACTTGAAAAGAATCCATTTCAGTATTATGTTGAGAGTAATCTGCAACTACAGATGCTGGAAGACTCTATGTGTGTGTGTGTATGAGTGTGTGTGTGTATGAGTGTGTGGGTGTGTGAGTGTCCATGTGTATGTGTAAATGGGTGTGTGTGTAAGTAGATGTGTGTATGTGAGTAAATGTATGTGTATGTGGATATGACTTTGTACATGTGTATATGCATATATGTGCATGTATAAGAGTATATATGTTTACGTGTATATTTATGTGTGTCCATGTATGTATGCATATCATGTTTAGGTTCAAGGACATATCTCATTGAATATTTCCAAATATGTGACTAATTTTCTTAATTTAAAAATACAAATTGAAAAAAATAAGACGTAAGAACTTCACATATATAATATTTAAGCCCCAATGAAGCATAAAAGTGTATAAATAAAGTAAGTCTAAATCATACTCTATTAATGAATTTAACTACTGTATATAAACCTTAAGAAAGTAAAAACTAAAAGTTTTTCCTTTTCCATAAATGAAACATGAGTCTTACTGTTTTTTGAGATGCACGGTGTATGGTTTTCCAACAATTGTAATGATATAAACCACCTTAAATAGAGCATATTGGTAAAGACAAATTAATAAACAAAATATGTAAAGTAAAGCAGCAATTTTCACCCATTTATAAAAATAACCCAGCACATTAAGAGTTAAAACATTATTTAGAATTTATCATACCAATAAGAATTTTGAATTTGTCAATTTTGGAAAAATATGATTTAATGTTTAGAGAAATAAATGTTTTTAAAAGATTTTGAAAATCCGGCAGGTGTGTGGCTGCCACAATGTGCATTGAAGAAATTTACATGTGGGTTTGTAGCAGGAGTCTCGGGAGTCCAGCCACAGGCCTTTGTCAGGACTGATCCAGGGGACTCCAGTGTATGCCTGTGGGTGGTGCTTCAAGCAGCATGAACTCAGATAGAAATGTCCTTTCCTTGCAAGGGAAATAACTTAGAGTTAGTATTCATAGGACGTGATGTGGGCTATTGTGGTAAAGGACACACCACTCAGGTAATAACATTCACTTAGCAGTTTTCAGGCATGAAAACTCTGAACATATTACTTCCTCTTTAAAAAGGCTGGATTAATTCTTAAGAAAACTTGAATTATTGTGGGAGGAAAATCGGTTCAAAAGATCATGTATCCTTCACATTTGCAAATAGAACCCAGCAACCCGGAGTCCAACTTTCAGTGTTGTAACTACCTCAGTAATGCTATGAATGTAAGCTATTGGGATAGAGTTCCTAACTTGAAACAGCAGCCAATGCCTGTGGTAATTTAATGTCTTGTCAAATGCTTTTAGCAATTGGTTATATGTCATTCTTGTTATAGAAGAATATTTGCCTTTTTTAAAAAGCTTATTAACATTCTTCCAATTTATAAAAATTTATTCTTCCAATTTAAAAAAATTAAAGAACACTGGATTGATCTTTTGGGGTAAAATAAAATACTATTGCTGAATACCCAGGGTAGGGTGGGGTGGCTGGAGAACCAGAACTATTTTTAAAACATAAGGTTTCAATATAAATACAACTCAGCAACTGTTAGCTTTGGGGGTAGGGGAGTTGTGTGGGTTTTCTTTTAACTTATTGATTAGTCATTAAAGTTTTTTTTTGAGATTACTGGACCATCATTAAATGTGTACTGTGAACATATTAATGATATGTATAAAGGACTGTACCAAAGTCCACTAAATAAACACTATTCAAGTACAAAACTGCAAACCAAATGTATCTGCGCTATGACATTAACTGCAAATAGCGAGTATGGTGCTAAAGTCTACACAGTGGAATTAGATGAGTGCTATGCACTCAATTTTAAAATAAAACTAGTTTTCACTAAAAAAAATTACAATTTTGTCATCATTGACACTCTATTCTATCTAGAAGAGCATGCATCTTAATAAAAATAAATGATACATGATTGGATTTACATTACACATCAAATATAACAAACTAATAAAACATTTATAGACATGTATATTTTATATATGTATGTGTGCGTGTATGTGTGTGCATACATTTATCAACTCTCAAAATGTAAAGGCTAGAAGGAAAAAAACCCAAAAGGCTATACAGAAAAGAGATAATGAAGATACCAAGTATCAGGAACTGACACGGTGATCCTCCTATGTAATGTCATCCAGAACCAGGAGGCAAATCTGTGGAGTCCCTGGAGAAGGTCCAAAAATGTAGACAGCACTTTGACTAGTAAGTCTCTATCAAACTGTGAATTTGGCATAGAGACCCTGATTGAAAGCTCAGAGGACGCCCAAGAGAATCCAGGCCTCAGGTGCACCTGATCCTAGCAACTCCCTTAGACAAGTGAGAAGTGTGACACGGGCTCCAGTTCTGCATTCCAGACCAAGTGCAAAAAGTCACAATAGAAAGTCAGACTAATTTCAAGTACAAAGGTAAATACTCAATTTAAAAAGCTGTTTGATTTCTGAGTTAAAGAATTCCAAAGGGAATATACAACACAGCAAGCAAATGAAGGAAATAATTACTCAGATGAAATGAAGTTTGGGATAAAACAGGAACTTAATATAAGATTATTTTGTACCTTTAAAAAATTAATTATGGCTATTGTTCCCCAAAGTGAGAACAAGCGACAATACAAAGTTATGCCCAAATATTTCTACTAAAGGAAAGCTTTTTATATGCAAGCTACAGACAACATGCGGGTACTGCCTCCAATGTATCCTGCAGATTTTGAAGAGTTGCATTTTTGTATCTTTTAGTTTTATCTCACCATATTTTACTTAGGTATCTTGAATTACTTATAGTTATCTTTCTTTCCTTCTATTGATTTATTATTTCATTCCATTATGGTTAAAGAACATACATTGTACAATTTCCATAATCTCAAATATCAATTCACAAGCACTATCACAAATACTTTTTATATTTGTTAAATTTTTTGTTGTGTTATTCTTTGAACCAAGGTGTAGACTTGGCCTCTATCTCAAGGTGGTGTTCTTATCTCCCCATTGAGTGCTGATGTTATAGGCATGTTCCACCATGTCAAATCTAGGTTTGTTAAATAATTTTACTCTCACTTAATCAAAAATATAAATTTTATGTACGTATAAGTGTCTACCTAGGAATATTTGGTAGCAACTTTAATCATAATTGTCAACCTTTAGAGGAATATACTTCAATATGGGCAAAAGAATTTTATATCATAATGAAAATAAAGTAGCTATCTTGCCACTAAAAGATACAATAGATGCAGAAGAGGGGACCGCAAGATTGTAAGAGTTTAAAGATGGGGAGGACTAACAATATGCAAGATACTCCCCACGGGTTGGGGCTGCAGTAGCCATAATCAGACTTTGCATGACCTGCACAATGGCTGACATGCCGATGACCCCCCCCCCCAAAGTCTAGCATGGATCATAGGCAGTAAGATCATTAGAGGCAAGGGATTAAAAGTCATAATAGAGTTCCCATACTAATGGGAAGCCCAAGAAAGGGCTCGAAGCTATATGCCACTAAGACTTTGTACCTCACTAGGGTGGAGGACTCAGAAGAAGGTTTGGTATTCACACAAAAGGATGCTCCAGGAGATGGGAGGGAGAAGAGGGAGACACTGGGAAAAGTGGAGGGAAGGACAGGGATGAAGGAAGGGGAAAAGGGGGGGAGAGTAAAAGGGAGGATTGGGGAGGGATGAAGGGAGGGAGAGGACAGGGTACCTATTGAGCTTGTATGACTGGGAAAAAAATAGAATGTGGGAGAAAATAAAAAGGTACACTAGAATCTTAAATACACTTAAGTGAAAGAAAACATCTGAAGTCTAAACACATTCTAGATTAAAACTGTAAGCAGTAAAATGGGTAGTTGCTAGGGTATGGGTGGATGACTGAGTAGAAGATATGCTGTTATAGATTTGTTTGAACTCACAGAATGTTTAGTACCAGAATTAAATCCAAGTAATGTAATAATGAAAAATATCATGGAAATATCAATAGCCAAAATAAAATAAACCTAAAGCAAAATAGAGGTAGAAAATGAAGAAGAATCAATAAAACTTGAAATAAAAAAGCAACAAGTAAGGTAAACCTAAAAACAGTAAATAAAACAAAGCAAAACCTGCTTCTTTTGATAGGCAAGTCCAGTCGGATCTAACAAATAAGAAAATGGAAAATATGTCAAGTACAAACATTAGAAATGAATCATCTGATGCTAGTACATATGCCACAGTCACAAAAAACAGGTAACAATGCCACACACAACATTACACAGGAACTACCATTAATGGAATTAGTTAGTCAATGTTATATAAAATGGACAAACTATAACAAGCACAAACTATAACAACTTACTCTGTACATAAAAGAAACTTGCAAGCAATTTAAACCTACTGTGGAAATTGACTCGGCAATTAAAGACAAATAGGAAAATAGTTTCCATTGGAAATTGTACCCAATATTGAAGCAATTAACACTAAAGTAGGCAAACTGAAGAGAACACTTTCTATTTCATTGCATGAAAATGACGGTGTACTGATAACAAAACCAAAAACTGTGTCAAATAAACTGTAGGTCAATGTGTGCGCATGCACACACACACACACACACACACACACACACACACACACACACAAATCAATTACATGATCAATTACATGTATTAGCACAATTCTAATGTAAAACAATTTACCATCATGAAAGCAATCACACACCATGACCAACTGAGATTTATTTCAGGGCAACTTGGAAGAATGAGTATTAGAAAATCAGTTAATATAGATCCCAGACTAAGCCACACAATCAATTTGTCCTAAAAAAAAGTCACTGAACAAGATCCAATACTGTTTATGGTTTTAAAAAATTAGCAGAAAAATATTAACACAGGAAAACTTTCTCAATTTAAAAAGATCATTTTCATAAATTTACAGGTCATATTACAGTTAAAGGGAGACTAAAAACACAGGTGGAATTCCCAGTTCATGGTTACACACACTAGCTCTACAAGGATTATTTAGGGCAATAATTAGAGAAAAGAAAAAGAGCCAATATGTTTCAAATTTCTAAATTGGAAAATAAAAATATAAGGACTACATATGTGTGAAGTCCCACTTAGGAGGTTGAGAAAAAAAAATGGAAGATAAAAATTAGATTAACTTACAAAGTGAGATCCTGTCTGGGAAATAAAGCAAAATAAAGTAATAGTAATAATATCAGAAGGAGGGATAGAGGAGGGAAGGAAAAAAGTTGTGCTTTATAGATAATGTGATTGTAAATAAAATTTCCAAGTATCTACTGTTACACTGTTATAAATACAAATAAATCTAGAAAAAGGAGTTTAGTCAGGTCAAAAAATACAAGGGTTCAGATTGAAAATAAACTGTATTTCTGCACAGTACAGATGATGAACACTCAACATATAAATTAAAAATAAATCCCATTATAATTGCTTATAAAATGAAACACATTGGCATAAGTGGAATAAACCACACATGAATGACTTGACATGAATGTTGAACTCCACAGATCTCAAGACATACTACACCTTTTTTTTAAGATTTTTTTAAAATTATTATTATCTATTCAATTGTGCCTGTGTGTGTGCATGTATGTGTGTAGAACTACGGGCGAATTCGGGAACCATCATGGACTGCCTCCACCTCCTCCTTGTTTACTCTGCCCCGGGATTCACAGGCTCCGCCCTACCAGGACCAGAAACGCAGGCCGCCCCCGCTTCCACCTGGCGTCTATACGTGGGGTCTAGGATCCGAACTCAGGACCTTCCGCCTGCAAGGCAGAGGCTTAATCCCTGAGCCACCTCTCCAGCCCTATACTACACCTTTTTAAGAGATGTTTAATGCTAATGCCAGACAGAGGGGGACTTCTTTTTTTTGTTCTTTTTTTCTTTTTTCTTTTTTCCACTCATACAAAGTTGATAAGTAGCCCATTCCCCTTCCTCCCTCCTCCCCTCTCTGGACACACCCTCCCCCCCACCACCGCCACCCCTCCTGCTCTCTCTCCCCCTTTCTCCTTCCTTTTCCCCCTCCCTCCCCCTTTCCCAGTGCCCCCCCTCTCCCATTCCTGGAGCATCCTTTATTGTGTCTATCAAACTTCCCTCTGGGTCCTCCTCTCTGATGAGGTGTAAGGACTCAGTAGCATTGCCTAGAGCTCTTTCTTGTGTTCCCCTTTAGTATAGGAACACTATTGTGGCTGTTAATCCCTTGTTTCTAAGTATTCTAGTGCCTGTGATCCATACTAGACCTTGGGGGTTGTTCAATGATATGTTGGTCATTGCGCAGGTCATGTAAAGTCCTATTTTGATTACTTCGGCCCTAACTTGGGTGGAGTATCTTGCATATCGTTGCTCCTCCACATCTATGGGCTCCTACAATCTTACGGCCCCCTCTTCCGCAAATTTCCCTGAGCTTTGGGATGGGGAGAGATTAGGCTGGCCTGGTTCCAGGTGGTTGATGTAGAGTTTCTGATTTTCTGAATTATGGTTTGTTGATTTTTTTTTTTTTTCAGTTTTGCTGCTCCTGCAATGCTCTTGGCTCCATCCTGATGAATATTGGATGTCACCCCCTGGGGCACAGTGTCTCCTGGCTGGAATGCGGGTGGGTGGGGGAAGGGAGAAGGGGACTTCTTTATTCAATCATTTACCTACTGCTAAGTCATCCATTTCCCAGTAAGTACTCAAGCACAAACCAGTACAGATATCCCAGCTGAATCCCATATATGCAAAGAGACTTAAAAGTTAGGAGGAAAACTGGCTAAAAGGAGAAACTATGAAGCAGGACAGGAGGGAGGATGGGCTTAGGTAGTAAGGGATGAAAACACAAATTCATTGTATTTATTTCTGACATGTCACAGAGTAAAAAAAATTTTAACCAAAGTATATTATAAAAAATTGAAAAATCACAGAAAACTCAATAGCATTGCTGTATTCCAGTGGAGAATTATCTTTATAGAGATCAAGAAAGTTGGCTGGCCTCATGGTGCAACAGTAGCATGTCTGACTCACTCCAGAAATCAAGAAAATATTCCCACTTACAGTACCTACACAAAATCAAATACGTTGGAATAAGTTTATTAAAGAGATAAAAGAGCTCTACAATGAAAACTATAAAACTTGGAGGAAAGAAGCTAAAGAAGACATACCATGTTCATGGATTAAAAGAATAAATATTTTCAAATATCTAGACTACAAAGGGATCTGTAGATTTAGTGTATTTCTGTGGTAGTTTACCTACATGGTTTCTGATAAAATCATGACAAAACAGATTAAGGAAATAAAGGGTTTTATCCTCTCTTATGATAGTCTAGTTACATTTGCTTATTCTCCTTGGCAGAAAAACTCACACCAACATCAAAGACTGAGAGGGAACTGTACACACCATAGCCACATAACGGGATGCCAACTTTCTCAACCAGTTCCCTCCACCTTATTCACCTGTCTAGAAACTAGTCCTTAGTCCTGCCCACCATGAGTTGGGCCTTCCCCATAAACTAGATAATCCCCTATAGGTTCACTCTGGGCTTAGCTCAACTACCAATCCTCTACAAATGTGCCCAAGAGCTGGAACCCTCAACCATCAAGTTCACACTTGTATCTCAGTGTGACAGGTTCCTTTCTGAATGTCAATAACATTCTACACAGAACTAGATAAAACTTAGTATGAAAACTAAAACCTCCAAAAGAGTCAAACAAGAACCTAAAAAGGGAAGGAAATAGATTAATAGGGTAGGAAAACAGTACATCAAACTGCTCTGTAGACAGCTGTTATTATACCCATAGAATGGGAACTCACAGTGAAAACCTCTGGGTCTAAACCTGGATGTGTGAAGGGAAATGCACATACCAATGGGATGACCTGAAGATGCACTTATGGAGACCTGAACCCATACAGGAGTAGGCAAGCAAGAGTGAACCCTAAAGTCGATAGAAGCATACATGTGGAAGAGTGGGACAGAATTGTGAAGGGAAGGGAGGGAATGGGAAAGATAAGGGGAGGGAAGGAAGCTGGGATGAATACTCAATATGCTTGTAAAAGTAGAAAAAATTAATTAAAAAATTTCAAGTTATTCATAACATCATACAGGCATCTTAGGATAACTGCATAATGTTATTTTAACTAAGAGATAAGTAGTGATAATAACTAATGTTCAATAATTTTCTGTATTTAAATTGTATTAACAAAAAAAAAACTCCCTTGTAATTGGTAGAATTACATTCAAGCTCTTTCTCAAGTATATGATATATATCTACTGTGCCATGACATATTGGTCTCAGAAATATATTATTTTCTTTTTCCTTAATAGATTATATTATACTTAATAAGTTTATCTAGTTTTTATTAAATCAGAGTCTCCAACTTAATTAGGACATTTTGATTCTATTAAAAGTAGTTTTTTCTTTCTGAAAATATCTAGAGTTCAGTTAGCACAGAAACATTAAAGATAACTGTGAATTATAATGACCTCTGTCACATTGAATCCATGATGTTTAAAAAATGTGATTCTTTAATAAGGTGATTTCAAATGACTGAATGATCTGGAAAAGATAATAAGCATATTTGAGAGTAATATTCAGCATATCATTCCAGACATTCAGCACATCCATCCACCTAAAGATCCTTTTACAAGCAATTCTTCATTCGATAGCATTGCTCAATGGTTCTCTATCAATACATTTATAAAATGTATACATAGCTTCCAAATTAGTTCTTTGTTCTAGATTTGCAGAAAAAATACATATCTGATGGTTAATAAAATCCCTTCTATTTTTCATTCATCACAAGCTGTACTTGAAAAAAATTATTGACTATTGAAGTACATTCTTGATTTGATGTAATAGAAAAATCTCCTTGGTATGGCTGGATAAAAGAATGTAGTATTAGTCTTGCTATGAGTTAATCCTTGGGAAAATAGGTGTCATGGTTTGAAATGTGTGCCCCACAGTCTCATGTGTTTGGCAAGGTCATGGCACCTTGAGAGGTGGAGCCTTGCTGGAGGAAGGCAGCCACAAGGGGTGGGCCTTGAGGTGGATTAGGCCCACCCTACCTCCAGGAGAAGTCAGCCTTTGCTGCAAGCAGTCTGCAGCTCTCAGCTTCCAAGATGTCTGCAGTGACTTAGCCTCCTCCAGCCAGCCATGCCACCCCTGCTTTGAGAGACCTCCCCTCTGGAACCATAAGATGAATAAACCTCCCTTTCTCCCTTAAGTTGATTGACTTTGGGTGTTCTCTCACAGCAATAGTAAAGAGTAACTGATACAATAAGGAAAAGAAGGAAAAAAAAAAAAAAAACTAGAACCTATCTGAGCAGTAATGATGCTCTATTCTGTAAAAAAGAAAGTCCCAGACAATCACAGTGTCTATTATTGAATAAAAGAGTGCTTATTTGTTCCCTAGGCTTTATATCAGTTAAGAATGAAATGGAGAAAATTGCATTTAGAAAGAGAATTTATTATGAAGGAATGTTCAGTATTTATTTCCTATATTTTAGGGGCTACAATATACCAGAAGATGCATTAGTTGACTCTACACAAGGTATTCATTTTAAAATTATTTTATGATCCCTCAAAAGTTACAAAATAGTTCATGCCTTGCATGTGAGTCTCCTGTTGTTAAAATTTCATTTTTATGATATGACTGAAAGAACTAATAAATCACTACCAACACATACAAAAAAAATAAAAGCTAAGCTATGGTGAAAATGTCTTCAAGAATTCCAACTAAGAAGAATATAAAAATCAAGTCAAGTATGGAGTCTCTCAAGTTGTGGGCTGTAAAAGGGTCTTATGACCTGATATACAGTCCTTGCATAACTGAAATTCTGCAGGTGAGAGCTTTCTCAACTTTTTTGTATGATATTTATATATTGCTGTTCTTTTAATCATGAATATGGCATTGAAATTTTTTCTTTTTCTTATTCTCTTAACATTCATTAATCCTAATATATCTAATTTTATGTGTCATGAAAAGCGTTTTATCATTTAGTGGTGACTAACAAAATTTTGGAACTTCCTTTTGGACCATTGTTCTGTATGACTAGATAGATAGATAAATAGATGATAGATAGATAGATAGATAGATGATAGGTAGGTAGGTAGATAAATAGGCGATAGATAGATAGATAGATAGATAGATAGATAGATAGATAATAGATAATAGGTAGGTAGGTAGATAAATAGGCGATAGATGATAGATAGATGATAGATAGATAGATAGATAGATAGATAGACGATAGGTAGGTAGGTAAATAGACAATAGATGATAGATAGATAGATAGATAGATAGATAGATAGATAGATAGATAGATAGATAGATAGATAGATAGATAGATAGATAGATAGATAGATAGATACTACCAGAATGTTTGCTGGAAACTACTCAATGTTAATTGGCAATTAAGAGCTAAAGAAGTTAAGAGAGGTCAAGAAGGCAGGAAGCCGCAAAGGAGAGAGCAGTAGAGACTGAGACAGGCTGCCCCATAGCTGACTAGAGACCGATATGCTGCATGCTGCACTTTGCCAGTGACTACCGCAGAGAAGGATTGGCATCAAAGATAAATAAAAAGCCGTCTAGTTTTAAGTAGTTCGCAGTTCTTATGCACTGACCTGCCGCTGGGAAGTTCCACTCTCTCCAGGCCCTGTCTTCCTGGGCACTGTAACATGCAGAAGCAGCCCATCAGCATCTGCAGGAAGAACATGATTTTTTGTGGCTTTTTTGTTTTTCTTCGTCTTTTTTTTTCTTTTTCTTCAGCATCTACAATGTTCTTAACCTGAGTGCATCCTAGGGCCTATGATAGCAAACTTATTTCTAAAACTCTCTCTCTCTTTCTTGGAGCACAGCTTTCAGCGAGCACTGAAAATGACCCGTAGCCAAACACTGCAGTTTCTATTCAGCATCTTGCTCCAAGTGTCTCAGGACTGAGAAGTGTCAGGACGATGAGGGTACACCTGCATCCTCCACGTCAGGATACCCCGACTTGTCCTCCTCATGTGGGCACAAATGCACAATAGATGCCACTGCCTTTACCCTGGGTTTACCTGGCAGGGTTTGGGGCTGAGGGTGGCCTACGATGCCTGAGAACTTCGGCTGGGAATCTAGAAAGTGGGTGGGGAAGTGAGTCTCAACTGTGGGAAACTGCACCCCCATCCCCCTACCCCCCAGCCAGGGACCCTGGTTCAGCTCTGAGGCAGAAGAATCAACGTGAGGCTCTCAGGCACTCACAGAGACCAGCTACTAGCACCCACAATTGGGCAACTAAGAAGAGCAGGGCCATGGCGGGCCGGAGCTTAAGCAGAGCGGGAGATGGCCGTTGCCCAACAGGCTCGTGGGCACCACGCAGGAGCACAACTGTGGCCCCAGGATCCAGTCAGTTTGAACGCTCCCTTACCCTCGCAAAAGGGGCAAATGGAAATGATGCACACCAAGGTTTTCTGGCAGGTTCTACTTAATGTGATGGAGGAGAGAAAGCGAATCAGGAATGTCACTTACAATCACCACAGATTCAGCTGGGCTAATGAAAAAAAAAAAAAAAAAAAAAAAAAAAAAAAGGAAACAAACCACATCTTGACCAGTCAGCCAGCACTTTTTTCTCACTGACCTTTCTTACACCACCAACTTGTAATTGGTAAAGAAAAGGAAATTTTCACTACACCGTGTGTGTGTTTTGTTAATCTTTATGCTATGCATGTTGACTACTTAGACATAGGAAATACATGGGGGGGAGTGTCTGAGGAGGAAGATTGTCTTCTGGCATATGCCCAGCTGCATATGCCCTGCTAACTTCTGCTGGAGGAGCTGTACTAACACTTCAGAAGTCAACTCAGACCTCAGTTTAGTCCTCGGGGTCTTATTCTGTCTCAGCAAGCTAGAACTTCAATGGTCACTAAGGCAGTCAGGATCACCATGGTCCCACAAAAACTAATGGCTAGAGGGAGGGGGAATCATAGACTCCCAAAATTAATGTCTTCTAAGCACTTATGATGTGCATAATTCTATTCCATACAACTCACATATTGAAAATGCACAGTTGAGTGATCTTAGTGCATACTTGGTTTGTGTAACCATTAACCCTGTTAACTTTACACATCTTTCACTACACCAAAAATAGGCTTGAGAAATGACTTTTAAAGCACTTATCCCACAAGTAAAAGTACTAGACTATTGATATCCAGATCTGAATATTGGTGGAGCAGTCCTCCTGTAATTCCAGTCCCAGGTGGCCTAACCTGGAAATCGCTAGAGCTACTGGCTAGCCAGATTTACCATACAGGAGAGTTTGTGAGGCTTAATTAGAGACCCAGACTCAAGACAATAGAGTAGAATAATAATGATTTCTGATATCCACACACATACACACACATGTACATCTACACACATCTGCACCCACACACATGCAAATATAAATCATACATGTACATGTTACACACACACATGAAAATGGAAAAAAATACTATGTCATGTAGTCTTCACCCCCTACACACCATGTCTTTATTACCAGACTCCACACCTGAGCTAACAAACTGGTAAACCAGTTCTTTTTACAGGTATCTGTTATAGACATTTCATACAAATATTTGACACACAGTCTTTCTGACTTTTAGCAGAATGACTTCAGAATTCATTCATGTTACAGTAAAATTAGTGGTCATTTGTTTTATGGCTGAATATTTATTTGGGTGTATTGTGGTAGTTAGTTCTGGATGTAACTTTGACAATTTTGGGCGAGTGGATAAGACAGATTAGCAAGCTAGTTGAAAATTGGATACAGGTAAACTGGTGACAAAGTATGTTTGTTTCTCAGCTTTGTGTGGGCATGATGTTGCCAGTTCCCTCAACTCCTAATGTTATGAATCTCTTGGTGAACAAAATTGAGAATCATAAGCAAAAATAAACCCCTTGTTCTTCTGAGTTGTTTTGGTCAAGTATTTATGTTGGCAATAGAAGAGCCACCAGAACATGGTGTATATCCACTCATTCTTCATTTGATGGATATTTGGGAAAGAAAACTGAGTCTGTGTAATGGAGTTCTTCTAGCCTTGCCCCAGGATCATCTTTGTTTTGGGTGGAGACTCCGTGCGTCCTCATCAAACTCCAGGTGGATGAATGATTCCTCATCAGGTATCATGTTTTTGGTATGCCAAAGGAGAGGGGAAGGATAGCAAGTAAGAAAAGCTCCACTACCGTGAAAGTCAGCAGAGTTCAAGTTTTCCAAATGCAATAAGGAGCACACCTCCTTGGAGAGATTGGAACAAACACAGCCCATGGAAATGATTCCCCCCAAGTCCATCCTGATGGACCAAGGTATTTATGGATGGGAATGACATACAGGAAAATGGATGATCTACAGGAGTGTGGATGACTCAAAGACACCCATGTCATCAAAAGCCCAGGTGAGCTCTAGCAGGCAGTAAGATGGAACACTCCTCCCTACCAGCCATTGCTTGTTGCTTAGATAAGCTCAAGGAGGGGCCGCCTGAGTCAAACTGTCTTAACTTTTAGGCTTCCTTGGCCTTCTGAGTCTTCAGAACCTCCTTTTTTTCACCAGGAAGCATGTTTCAATTCAGAGGAAGTAGCTACATACCACCAAAGGACATAGATTAGACATAGTCAAGAGACCATAGAAGCATTAACTGTATCTAGGAGAAAACCTCAGTCTAAGAAGTTCCTTTAAAAGAGAATGGATGCAGGTGACTTTCTGAGACCTGCAGAGGTCATCTTTACCCCTAAGAGCTCCTTTAGGCATCTTCAAGGTTGGAATGGACTGAGTCAGAGAATGGGGAGCAACATGACGGGCAGCAACAAGAATGGAATGTTTTCTGCTTAGAATGTGAGTAGGTTAGGCTGCTTCTGGCCCACTAAGGCATCAAGGCTGATGGGGGAGTTGACAAACACAAGCTTGAGTACTTTCAGCCACAGGGTTTATTTAGGGTTCTGTGAAATCAAAGATGATAAGCCACAATTGAGAGAAATCGGTTTTCATTCTTGGATCCGGCTATTTCAGATTGAGCTTCTTGATATTATTTTTCCCCCATCATGGCTTTGGATATTACACATTACTGTGTAAAAGGAACACAAAAAGCAGAAATGTTAAAATCCTTATCATCAACAGTTATTCAACATTCTTATGAAGCCATAGGTCTAGCACTTAAGTTACACAATAAGTTAGTATAATAGGACATGAATTATACCATTTGATCTACAAAATTAATAAAACTTTCTTTTTTAATGACTAGTTTGCAATATCCTCATTAATAGAAGATGCTATAACATGGTTTATGTTTCATTCCGAGTCTTTAAACTTTAGAGGAGTAAAAGAAAATTATTGATAGGAAGAAAGGGGAAAAGTTATAACTCTCTTGCCTGCTGACTACTTGCAGATTAAGAGCTGACTACTTGCAGACCAAGAGCTCTTCCACCATCTTAGAGACCAAACTCTCTTCACTTTCTTCCTCACCCAAATACCAAATTAGGTCTTAAACTCATGTCTCAATGTATCATTGCAACAGTAACATTACCCATTGTGCCTGAAGTTTTGAGTTCTTTATGGGTTTTTCTTCTGTTCTAACCCCCAAGCACTCATCTAGTGAGAACTCCAATTTTACCTCTATCATGTCTCTCAAAAAAATGTTTTCCTTTCTGTTATCTTTCTATGCCTTTCCTGTGTGTTCGACTGGCTTTTACTTGCTTCGTTTTTCTCCACTTGGGCTGAATTTACTCTCCCTTACTTCACACCAGAGAAACTTAAAACCATTCAACCATAACAGACTAAATCCTGGCCTTACCAGTTCAGAAATACTTGAACATCTATCCATATATGAAAAATATAAATCAATCATCATGTATGCCAGAACTTGTCCTGACTCATGGGTACTATATGGATTTTTTTACTCTCATAAACTTGAAAATGAATTTTGAAAAAAACATTGATAACAAACTTTGGAACCAGAGAGGGCCTGTAAATTTTAATTTTATACCTTTAAACTATATTATATTCTTTCTATTTTTCCCTCTCAAATCTAGTGGAAGAGTATTTTCTTAACTATACAAAAATTAAATTCTAGCCTTTCTGTCTTTCCTGATTTATATTAGTAAATCTTATTTTGATGCTGATGCCTTCTACATCAGTCCAAGGTCCCTGCAGTGTCTCCATTTCCACCCCCAAAATAACTGACTATACAACAAAAACATTCAGCATTATGCATGTATGTTACCTTCCTGGAAGTTTAGTCCTCCATGAACCTTCTCTTTTACTCACAGTGAAAGAAAGGTAGCTTCTAAGGCTCTGCCCTGAGTTCTTGGCCTTGAATATCCCATTAAGCAGAACCAGCCCTGGTAAACTGTCATTCTCTCTAATGGACAGGCTCAACTACCTGTTTCTCAGTAGGGAGCTCTTGTGTTAAAAAGTTACCCCTTAGATACAGGGGTGGATTCTGCCAGCCAGGTGTCTGTGTAGGATGCTAGATAGCATAACTGGAGCTGTAAACCTCCATCATTGTCTCAAGTATAATTAGGGCATAGGTTCAAATATGATGCCAAGATGCAGACAATGGAATTGACACTGGGAGGTTTAAAATTCTAACAAGAAACTTTAGTCTTTGGGGCTCTCCCCTTGGAGACCTTGGTGGCAGATAGGGGAACAGCAGTCTTCTGACTTAACCATCAAAGTCATACATGAATAGATGGCAGACAGGTGATTGGTGACTGCACTAATGTGTGGAGCTTTCAAATCTTTCTGCTTATTCAAGTATAGCACATAAATTACCGTAAGTACCATTGCTTTTGCATATGTGAAAAAATCTGTGTAATATAGAGATGCCTCTTTGATCACCAGTTATGTTAAAGAACTGCCTTTTTGTTTTTAAAGAGATGTGTGTGCTCTTAACACCTCTCCCACCTCCATCAGTATAAACCCCACCCTTCATTCCCAGCTCTTTAGGATGCCTGTATCTAAATGGTTCTCATAGTTTAACCTGGAGGCCAGGTTTGAGATATTCCCCACGGGCTCATATGTTTGAATCCTTAGCTGCTGTCATTGTTTGGAAAGCTTTATGGCACCTTTGGGAGGTGGAGTCTTGCTGGAGGAAAACACTTCACAGGGTGTTGGGGCCTTAAGGACGGTTAGCCCTACCCTACTAAGAGTCTGTTTTAGAATTGCAACCAGCTCTCTCTGTTTCCATGATGCCTTCAGTGACCTAAGCTTCTTCCAGCATCTTCCAGGCAACCATGCTTTTTTACCATAATGGACTGTATCTCCCCTCTGGAACCATAAGCCAAATAAATCTTTTCTCCCCTCAAGCTGCTTGAATTCAAGTGGGGTCTCACAGCAGCAGAGAAGAGTAGCTACTACAAGATTGATGTGTTACTCTGCAGCATGACCAACTGTTGTTTATAGACACATGGAATTATTTCAATTTCTTTTTTTTTAATTTTTTTATTTTTATTATTATTATTTATTCAATTGTGCATGTGTGCATGTGTGCGCGTGTGTGTGTCCCGGCGTCTATATGTGGGGTCTAGGATCCGAACCCAGGACCTTCTGCCTGCAAGGCAGAGGCTTAACCACTGAGCCACCTCTCCAGCCCCTATTTCAATTTCTTATCCCCTTTCCCTCATTTTTTAAAGTGAAGGCAATAAATAAGGAAGAAGTGAATGTGAATGTGAGTGTGGTTTCTCACAAAGTTGCAAATAGACTCTTACACTCAGAAGCAGAAGATGTATTTGTCCATATATATATATATATATATATTAAGAAAATGCTGTGTATCCCTTTAAATTATAGAATGTTATAAAAATCTGACCCATAGTAGTTTACATTAAACATTTTCAAAATTCTTATCAAATGCTTTCTTCCATCAGTCTTGTTTTACCTTATGCAATTTAACAAGTAGGAACCCAGATAAGGAAATGTGAGAGAAACAGTTTTCTCATACTGGGATATCGTTGTTAAAAATTAATAGGTTATAACCTATATTATTTTGTAAATAATATGATTTCTTTGATTACCTTTAATGTTATGACTGAATGCTACTATTATTGTTTTCCTCTGCTATAGATCTGTGTAAAGAAAGATAGGGTTAAAGATAAGGTAATCTTAAGGAAGGTCAACAAAAACAACAGAAGTTTATGCTAAATAATCAGTCACTGGGTACTAGCTCCTTTTTCACAGGTGATCTTTCATGCAAACTTCTTACATTCCAGTTTCATCTTTTTCAAATACTAATCTAAACTTTCAAAGATATAAAGTACTTTTTAAGATTTCAAACTAATAACCCACCCATAATTTTCTTCTATCTTGTCTACATGGATGATGGGATGAGTTCTTAAAATATCCATTACAAGATTTCTTTATATTTATATATATTTGCATACAGATCTTCAAACTCCTAAAATTTTCAATTATAATATTTCTATCAAGTAACTATGTAAATGACTTATATTTAGAAAAAAATTGCATTCACTAATGAGACTCTCAATGAGACTTTTGGGGGGCTATATTTAACAGCATTCTATGGTAGTACCCAACATAACCCAACAAGTACTTTGTGATGAGAAAGGCTCAAGGTCCTCTTGAGCCACGTATGGCAACATCAGAATTGAATACCTAACTCATAACAAGCACAACAAAAAATGTAGATGCTAGAGAATAAGCTCTAAGAGGCAGTGTCTATCAGTAGGTT
The DNA here is from genome assembly GCA_023101885.1 of Typhlomys cinereus. NCBI lineage: Eukaryota > Metazoa > Chordata > Mammalia > Rodentia > Platacanthomyidae > Typhlomys > Typhlomys cinereus. The sequence goes on along the minus strand of JALPQD010000358.1, from coordinate 1,148,805 downwards.
GCTGGTAACCTATTTGAAAATGAAATAGATGGAAGGGTTGGCACAGATGTACAGGGTAAGAGGAGGCAGAGCATTCCCCCCAGACAAGAGCTGAAGCTAGTCACACAATAACAGGTTCTGTCCTGGGTGACTCATGACCACACTTGGGCCTTGGCTCCTTCACTTTCTCCCTTGAGGTCCTAAGTTGCTATGACATGATTTTGTGCACTTTTTTAAGTCAGTGATTTTTAAATATTAAGATCCTTCAAAAATTGGATCTCTAGGTCACTGCAGACCGCACTGCCGGCTCCTTCAATCTCGCCCCAGGAACTTGCGGCCACCAGCACCATGCCCTATCCATACCCTGCACTGACCCCAGAGCAGAAGGAGGAGCTGTCTGAGATTGCCCAGCGCCTTGTGGCTCCGGGCAAGGGCATCTTGGTTGCAGATGAGTCTACTGGAAGCATTGCCAAGCGCCTGCAGTCTATTGGCACTGAGAACACTGAGGAGAACTGGCGCTCCTACCGCCAGCTGCTGCTGATGACTGATGATCGAGTGAATCCCTGCATTGGGGGGGTCATCCTTTTTCACGAGACACCGTACCAGAAGGCTGATGATGGACGTCCTTTCCCTCAAGTCATCAAATCTAAGGGTGGTGTTGTGGGCATCAAGGTAGACAATGGATGGGCTGTCCCAGCGCTGTGCCCAATACAAGAAGGATGGAGCTGACTTTGCCAAGTGGTGGTGTGTACTGAAGATTGGGGAACACACCCCCTCAGCCCTTGCCATCATGGAAAATGTCAATATTCTGGCTCGTTACGCCAGCATCTGTCAGCAGAATGGCATTGTGCCCATTGTGGAGCCTGAAATCCTCCCTGATGGGGACCATGACTTGAAGCGCTGTCAGTATGTGACTGAGAAGGTGCTGGCTGCCGTCTACAAGGCTCTAAGTGCCACCACATCTACCTGGAAGGCACCTTGCTGAAGCCCAACATGGCCATGCTTGCACCCAGGCCATGCTTGCACCCAGAAGTTTTCTCATGAGGAGATTGCTATGGCAACTGTCACAGCACTGGCGCACAGTTCCCCCTGCTGTCCCTGGGGTCACTTTCTTGTCTGGAGGGCAGAGGGAGGAAGGGGCATCCATCAATATTAATGCCATCAATAAGTGCCTCCTGCTGAAGCCATGGGCACTGACTTTCTCCTATGGCCGCGCCCTGCAGGCCTCTGCCCTGAAGGCCGCCCAGGAGGAGTATGTCAAGCGAGCCCTGGCCAACAGCCTCGCTTGTCAAGCTAAGTACACCCCAAGTGGTCAGGCTGGGGCTGCAGCCAGTGAGTCCCTCTTGGTCTCTAACCATGCTTACTAAGCTGAGGAGGGTTAAGCTGCCCGCCAATACTTCAGGCCCCTGCCCACCCACTCACTCTCGAAGAAAGGGCATCGTGGGGTTCCAGGCTCTTTCCCATCACTCCTGCCACCCTTGTGACGATGGTTTGTGGTGTTGTCTGTGAATGCTAATTCTGTCATCCCTTCCAGCACACTGCCAATAAACAACTATTTAAGGGGGAAAAAAATTGGATCTCTAATTTAAATATCCTGATTTTTTCCAACTTGTCCATTATAAAATAATGGAAGACTCATGCCAGTTATCATTAATTTAGGTGAATTATGACAATTTTGTTAGTGTCTATACAATTGGAAAAGCATTGCCCTAAATTTGTTAATTGTTGACTTATTTGAGAATCAAGAGTATTGTTGGAAATTTTATATCATTATTTTCTACCTATTGTATAAGGGAAGCATGGAGAACAGTTACCTAGGATGAACTGCAAAAGCACTTGTTCCTTTCAAGCCTTGAGACAGCTGTGATTTGCATTGGAGTTATAGTCAACACAAAAGCTGCACACAGGCTTAATTATAATTTAGAAGCACATGTGCAATATTAATCACATACAAACCATGGAGAGCTGAGTATTCTTTTTTTCATTCCGGATTTTTTTATACCTTTGATATATTTTAGCCACATATTTCCTCCCAGAACTGTCAATAGAGATATTAAAAAAGGCAATCAATTCTATCTAAAGGGTACTGAGGCTTAACAGAGGGGCTTCAACTACCATCAGGATGTAGAGGACACTTTTCAGAAAACTAAAAGAGTTTTTATTTATCCTGACACTTTGAACTCAATAGTTCATCATCCATCCAAGAAGCCCTACTTGTCTATCCTAATTATATCCCAATACTTCTTATGGAGCACTTTTACTGTGAATATAAAATAAAACATCACTCACCCTCCACTTGTAGTTTCTTCTCTGTGTTGCAATCCCTTTGTTCTTCTCCATTTAACCACAGCGATGCCAAGTACAATGCCAATTACAGGTAGAAAAACATAGAAACTTGTCCAAAGTATCTTTTTACGACGAGCAGCACGTTGGCGATTTAAGATTAAAGACATGCTCTTATCTGAAAGCAGGACAGACTATGATCAAATCACACTGGTGATCTAAATTATAAAAAAAAACTCTTGAATTTACATGACATTTTACTCTTGAATAGTGAATACATTTAATTTAAAAGTGTCTACCAACTTTCCATTCCTATGACTCCAAGTTTAGCATACAGTTGTTGCTGCTCAGCAAACTTCTGCATGTCCTTGATAATAAAAGAGCATTTTCACAGTACAACCACTGGCAATGCATTATGTCATTATGCTTATGCTTAATGCTTAATCTTTGCTTATATATTTTATCTATCACTCTGTTACAGTTAGTTATACTAAGTGATAAGATATGTTAAATTATATTACTTAGCACTAAATTCATCAGTTTATGAAATAGAGGAAAATAAATAACTGCTTTCTAAAATAACAGAAAACTGAGTAAGATATCTGAGTTATATCTGTTAAAAGAAAACAAGAAATACATGTTGATGATAGGATGTGAATAAAAAAAATGCTGGAACTAGTCTGGAAGCTTCTTCTTTGCTGGCCAACTTTCATAGCACTAAGAAATACTATGCAAGCTGCTAGAGGAGAAAAATATTCAACAGTCTCATCAGTCCATGAAAGTTGTAAGTTATAATAACAACCATCCTGGCAAGAGGTTACCCTTGGTTCAACAGTGGCATAAATAAATGTCAATGAGGTGGCAAACTCCTCTTTTCTAATTGCATTTTAAAACTAGCTTTGCAGCAGGAAACACATTTCAGGCCAAGAATCTATGAAAAATGTTAGTATAGACTCGGGGGGGAGGGCACAAATTATTAAGGTTTAGTTGGAAAAATCTTTATATCAAATGGCTTTTTAAACATGTATTATGGGCTGTTCATCCCTCAAGGAGATATCTAGACTTCCCCCCTACTCCAAAGCTCAGGAAATATCATGGTAGAGAGGGCAGTAAGAATGTAAGAGCCTGAAGTGAGAGTTGCAGCCAGTCATTATCTTCTGGACATGACAGGGATGTTGCATCTATGAAATGTACATGAAGTGTGGGAGTATATACAAAACCTGAACAGGATTTAACCTATCAACATTTAACCTACCATCACAGAATGGGAAAGATCTCAAGAAGTCCCATGCTTCCCCGAGATACTGTTGAGAATTAATGATATATGGGAGGGACAGAGAGAAAATGTTTTCCTCAATGATATACCCATTGATATATGATGCATGCCACACTTAGTACTCAAGCACATGTTAACTTGATGAAACATAGTTGGCCATACATACAAAAATACATGAAAATGAGAGGGAGACTTGGAGAGAAGAAGAGTTATAATGGGAAAAGAAAGGGAGAAAAGATTAGGGAATAAGGTGTGAAAAAGTTCAAGATCAGTAGACTCTAGAGAAAGTAAATAAAACAATGAGATAGCACCTCATACCTTACTCTAGTTAAAATGACTATCTTAAAAGGTAAAGTTCAGGGGTGGGGAAATGGCTTAAAAATCTTTTCTTTGTAAGCAAAAGGACCTAGAGTAGATCCCTAGAAACCATGTAAAAATGTCAGACAAAAATTGGGATGGTTTTAAATTTCAGTGGCTAGCCCTGGAATTCAGAGCCAGGGAATTTCTGGAGCAAAGTAATAAAGAGGTAGAACAATCCAGAATGACTTCTGGTCTCCATAGGTAAACACACTCATGTGCTCTCTTGTATGCACACACACACACACACACACACACACACATACACAGAGGTGCACACGTGTGTGTGTACTCACAAAAATAAAGTTAGTGATGATGTATGTATATGAAAGGGAAAGCTTGTGTATTACTGATAGAAACATAATAGTATAGCCACTATAGAAAACAGATTTCGGAAAAAGTTAAAATGAGAGCTACATATGAGCAAGCAACCCCATTGTCAGATATTTATTCAAAACAGATGAAACCAACATGTCAAAGACATGTCTACTTCTATATTTATTGGACCTATTCATAGTTGTCAAGATGTGTCCAAAAATCAAAGGAAGGTTAAAGAGAATTAGGTACATATCTATTCTGGAATACTATTCCCCTATAAAAATGGATTACTTTCTGTCACTTTCATAAATATGGATGGAAGATATTATGTTAAATGAAATACACTCAGTTTGGAAAGAAAAACTCCAAAGAAAATCAGTTATAGCCAAAAAAAAAAAAAAAAAAAAGAAACAGAAACAGGACAGCAAAGGCTACCAGAGTCATGAAGGATATAGATATAAATAGAGATAGATGATATAGATGTAGATATAGATATAGATATATAGATATAGAGGAAGAGCAACTATATTGGTCAAAAAATACAACAATATAGGAGGAATTTTGGTTCTCCGTGGCTCAGTGGTACAAGTACAGTTAGCAACAATACCTTGAATATTTCTTAATAACCAGAAAAAAAAGCATTTTGAATGTTCTCACCAAAAAGAAATGTTACACACTAGAACTATGTTATATGCTAATTACTCTGAGAAGGTGTGTAAATAAACAGATGAGAACAACTAATGGAAGCATTACATTGCCACTTAAAATGTGAACAACTATAAGCCAAACACAAAAATAAATTAAATGGCAGAATTATATGGGATAATGAACATTGATATTTAAATAATAAATATTCTTTAGCTTCAACTATAAGAAGCTAGAAAAAATGAATGTTATGTTAAAAAATGTAAGATGGAGGAAAGTGATACCAGTAATTAATTAAAGTATTAACAAGATAGTAATATGAAGTTATTATAACAGATAGTTAGTCAGAAGTAAAATTGCTGTGTTGTCACACTTGACTAGAAGAACCATTCTGCAAGCAAAGATACAGGCATATAATTCAAATTGCACAAAACGAATCTGCTAAAATCAAAAAGGTATTTGTTCATAACTTTTCACCAAATAAGCTTTGAAGTGTTTAATAGCACATAATATTCATGTACTGAGAGTTGAGATTTGAGTACGTCCCTCAATCAATAATATATTTTTTATAGATAGGAGACGTCTATAAACTAGCACATTGTAGTATAAACACCTTTGAGAAATACCATGCAATAGACTATCGTCTTTTCTGTAATTCAAGTTTATGCAGTAAACCATGCCATAAAACTAGAAATGCTCTATACATCATGATAAAGATTACAGAAATGGAGGTTTGTAAAATGCTGACTTCCAGGTTACATTTAAAATAGACACACAGGTTATGTATACTTACATAGGGTAAAAATAGACACACAGGATAACACACACCTACACAGGATTAAATAGACATATCAACTCTTTAGTTGTATTACCTACATCCCAAGTTTCAATAATCATGGGGATTAACCAAAATGTAAGTTCCCCTGAGCAGGTGGAACTTGTTCTGGAACTAACCTAAGGGCAGCCAAAAGCCATCATCTAAGCTTCCACCTGGAGATGACAGTGTCTTATCACACTCCGGAGGTGCATACCCTACATCACAATGACAGTTGTCGTAATTGTTGCAAATCTACAATCAAACCAAATGAAACTTCAGTACATTGTATATAATATTATGCATATATAATGTAAAAATCAATTGTATTGTTGGACTATGCAAATTACTAAAACATTAATTTACGTAAGCAGTTTTAATATGAAAATAAAATAAAAATAAATAATAATAAAAAATAATACTGCCGGTTGCTGAAAGCTCAGCAGTTAAAAGCATTTGCTGCACACACACACACACACACACACACACACACACACATTCCAGGTAAATGGCAGGCGGGCATGGTGGCATGACTGTATTTCCAGGCATGGAAGGCAGAACCCGGGAATCTATCAAGCTGGCTAGTCAGACTTAATGCTGACAGTGAACTCTTAGTTTAATTAGAAACACAGCCTGAAAAAATAAGGTAAAAGAGTGATGAATAATGTTTCCTGTCATTACCTTTGGGCCTCCACATACAATGTACATGTGCTGAGATGTGGAAATATCACCACATTTCTAGTTTCTCTCTTAATTTCTGCGTGAATATTTTTATTTCTATGCACCTCAGCTGCCATTGCCTCACAGAGTTTTCTTTCATGTTTCATAGTCTCTTACTACAGTTAAAGACGTAACACAGGAGGATATAAAAAATGCAATTTAAAAATGTGTTGTTAACTATGAAACAGATTATATTCAGTCAAAAGAAAAGAATAGCCTGGGATCATCAAAAGATCAGGAAATACATGTTTGCATGTATGCAGTCAGGGGAACAAAAAAAATGGAAAAGCATTTCTTAACCAAAGTGAATTGTTAAGTATAAGATTCCAAAGATAAAACTTGAGAAACATCTGTTGTAGCAGCATTTGTAATAGTTAGTGTAATAGCATTTTGAAGACCAGCAATACTTATAATAGTTAGTGTGATGGCATTTGGAAGACCAGAGTACATGAAGTTTTGAATGCAGTATGGAAGTTCTGTTAAGGGACACCAATTGTGGGTGTCGAAAGCTTAACCATATCTGAATACTCAATACTGATTCTATTAAAATTTTATAAGTAATGTGTGGGTTATACATCCACTTAATTTCAACAAAAAGGTACATTTAAATGTGTGATATATTCATAGTGTTTGATAAATTTACTTAGATGCTTTATAATAATCTTGGTCTTGGTTTATTTTAGTATATTTGTGCATCATTCAAAGTTTTTACACTTAGACATCCTATGAATTATGTTATCTATATAGATAAGAGAATTAACATTCTTCACTTAGCTAAAAATATCCAAAAGAGATATCGATCTCAAATAATTCTGAACCTGATAGTCCTGGAAAAAGCTTGATGTGAACTGACGTGACGTAACCCGACTTAATAAAAAAATGACATGGTTACATACCCCGTGCCCTTGACATTTGCTCTCTGAGTTACACTGTGTTCTAAATTCGTATTGTGCCAAATGTACACACTGTCCTTTAATACAAGCCTGTAAAGCAAAGTAAAGCAGAAATGTTAAAGCCAACAGCAATGGGAATTTAAAATCTAGTCAAAGAACTGTATTTGGAATAAGGTTATATACGGGGTGATACACATAAGATTTAATCTGTGTTCATAACATTTCGTCATTCTAATACAAAAAAGATTAACAAAATCAAAATGTTGTTATGACCTCATAATATAGGAAAACTTTCCAAATTAATAGTTTTCTCCTGGATAGAAGAAAGCTAAACATGTATCATGCTTCATTCCCCAGCCCATGAAAAATACCAGAGCTCTTGCCATGCTCAAGATTTCTGCCATCTCTTGCTTTAGCAGAGTAACCCAAGTGAGTCATCTGGTCTTTCTGAACATGAATTATTCATCTTTGTCTTCAGAATTGTGTCAAATTGTCCTCACAGTTAGTGCAGATGGAAAAATTTCTCACGTGCAAATAAAGAAAAGTGATGTGTGACTTATGGACAATGCTTATTTAGTATGATGATTTGTAACATTAACTCTGAATTTCTCATAAACCTTTCTCATTTAATGTGAACATCTTCTGATGCATCTTTTAAGACAATTTGCAGACTTTTCTCAGCTTTGGGGGAAGTATTTTACATGCGATGAATCATCTCTGTGGAAGAGCCTTGAATTGTACAGTTGCACTTGGGGAACATGAACAGGCAGGGGGAGAAACACTGGGTTTGATTAGGTGTGGACACCTAGTCACATCATTTAGTTCATCTTTCTGCAGTGTACCTTATGAAAATGTCAAGCTAGTCCATTCTGCATCTCATTTACTTTAACACCTTAAAAATATCTTTAGTATCTATTTCCATGGATTGAAAAAGAGTAAATCATGTCTGCTCAGTAGCTGAATATGCCCCATTGAAACAAGAGATATAGAATGTTGGATCCACCATCGCTACCTGACCACAGAATTAGTTTCATTCTAATGTTCCTTAACAAATGGCTCCTTCTGTTTCACCCACAGGCTAAGTAGCAAGGGCTCGCTAACTATGAACTAAATGTGTGTTCCTTGGCTTTTCTCAAAGGACAGGAAATACTGAAAACCATCATAGAATTATTCCACTTGATCAATGGTTAGAGTAGTGTCATGATTTCAACAAGCATACAAGATCCTTCCTTTGCCCAAGAGACACAGTTTTCCAGAACCAGTCAGATGGTGCTGTGAAAGCAAATCCCTAACACTAGAAAGTTTCTGTCACCCAGGGGAAAAAAAATCCCTAGAGCAGAAAATACTATTTTCCTTACTATATTTTATTAAGAATTAGCAATGAATAAGGACTCGTTTTCCATTATTAATTTATTAGAGTTTCTATTTTATACATGTCACAGTTTGAAATGTGTGTCCCACAGTCTCATGTGTTTGGGAAGGTCATGGCACCTTTAAGAGGTGGAGCCTTGCTGGAGGAAGGCGGTCACAGGGAGTGGGCCTTGAAGTGGATTAGTCCCACCCTACCTCTTGGAGGAGTCCTTTTTTTTTGTTTTGTTTTGTTTTGGTTTGGTTTGGTTTGGTTTGGTTTTGTAGCTAGCAGTCTTGCCAAGATGTTTGCAATGACTTAGCCTGCCTCTAGCTTTGTCCATTGACCATGCCTCCTCCACCATGAAACTGTAAGCTGAATAAATCTCCCTTCTCTCTTAAATTGTTTGACTTTGAATGCTGTCTCACAGCAACACCTAAGAGTAACTAGTACAATACACAATGCCTTTTTGATAGTGTTGTGTGTATGCTCACTTGTGCTCACTTCCTAGCCGTGCCATGTGCTTACAGTCAACATGCAAAACTTCTAGCTCCAAATCTTGAAAGTAACAAATTCAAATCAACCGTCTATTGACACTAATAGCAGTAAAGTTAGACACCTAGAATGATATCTCTTAATGGTCTCTTTGTACATATTTTGGTTCTATTTGTTTTTTGGTCTTTTAGAATTTTATTTTATTTATACTATTTGTTTATATTGATGAGTAGGAGGAATCTGTCATCTATTGGTCATGTAGCATCATCAATGTATATTCATGGAAATAAGTCTGATAAAAAATGGGTATGTATTAAATTTGGCTTTTATAAAACATCCACATGTAGGGGGTAAAGCTAAGAAGTTTCTGCCTTCCCACCTATCTGAAATCTACTGGAGAATAAAGAGAATAATAAATGAGAATAAACACCATATTCGATGAATTATACAAATAGACACAGAAGAACTCAAATTCAGATCAACAAACTTGGCATCTTGCCAAAACATCTTTTGCTAATAATGATACTGAATAAGAGGAATTAGAAGATGAAGGATTCTGAGATGCAATTTGAAGCCTAATGATAAATTAAATACCTTAATATAAAGACCTCATGGAATTTCAAAGGCCCAGAAAAGCCTAGCTGTGCAGGTCGTCAGTGGTCAGGAAGAAATTAAGTGTCAGGACTAGAAGGAGGGGCTAAAATATGGAGTGACAAAGAGAATTTCTTCTCAGTGCCACAAAATAGCTAGCACTCAATTCCCACCCCCTACCTCCCTTATTCGATTCCCACCCCCCCCACCTCCCCTTTTGGGAGTAAATGTGTATGCAAACTCAAAGACTTACTCCACCGAGCAGAAAGGCTTGAAGGTTACTTTAAAGAAATTAGTATATAATAGTGCCATTGTGCACTACCTCTCTGGTACCAATCATACTTTATTGTCATATTTTTATTGCTGTAACAAATAACTTACCACCTAGGACAGCTGACAGTCCATCACGACAACTGTCACCAGCACCAGGAGACGAGGGAAATGGTCACTTCATACCCATCGCAAGAGCCAAAGGGAAATGCTGCACGCTTGCTTTCTAGCTTCCCAAAATACTAACATCTTTATCCACATCCTTAGAAAAAGTTCAAAACTTTTATGGGCTGGGTCTTCCCATATCAATTTATGCAAGTAAGACAATTTCCTACAGGCTTGTCTAGAGGCATAGGCTGGAGCCTTTTGGATCCTTTATACATATATAATGTATAAACCCTCAAAAAATCAGACATTCATATGCAAATCCTAACATACAGTATCAAACAAAAATTGACCTTACCATGTCCTCACCACAGACTGTGCCATCGGCTGCATAGCTGTTATCTTTTTTACTTTGTTCTCTTAAATGTGCAGAAATACACACATGGCCATTAAGGTAAGTGTACTGAACATCATAACTTGGTAAATTTACGATTTCTGCCTTGGTCCACTCACAGACAATTTTTCCACAAAAGATATGTCTGGTGGCATAAGGCAAGAAAAGTTATTTATTTGTTACTTAGATACAAAGTTATAAAATGCAAGTAAAATTCAAAATGTTATGTAGACCTGCAGTTCAGAACATGCGCTATCTTACAACGTGAAATACCTAACCCATCTGTAAACTTGTATGACACATTCCATGCATACATGTGGAACATGGGTATTTTCTAAAGTACGTACTCATAATTACAGCGTCCATGACAGTTTCCAAATTTGTCATTTTGAAAATTCACTTCTTGTGAACACATATAATTAGTACCCTTAGCAACTGAAATGAAATAGAGAAAGAAAGAGATCAATGACGAGACACTCATTGTCATGTACTGTAAGTGTTTGATGATGTCTACAGTCTATGTAAAACATGCAATGAGCAAAAGTCAACATAAAACTCCTCAAAATAGAGAGACTCCTATTGTAAGGATAGATGGCTATGACCTAGACTCTTCCACCAAGGTCATATTCCAAGAGTCTATTTTTACCATACCAATTTAAACTATGCTTCATATTCTAGTGCTTCTCTTTTGTAGTTAGTTGGTCCTTTACCTTTTGACAAACAACAGATCTGCTTTGGTTTATAATTTAACCTTGAAATGTGGATGTTCCCCCCAACAATTTTTAATGTGGCTTTAAAAGAAGTTGGTGGCTAGAAGTTATCTGTACTTTAAAGATAAACCCCAGAGAAATATCCATCCAGTACATTTTCCAAATAAATTTGTGCACTGTCTATCAGCGTCTTGGCAAATTCCATTGAAGCAAAAGGACGTCCTGTTGTTACATGGCTCTAGATCGGCAGCTAAAGTGTTAGACATGCAGAATTGAGACAACCCGTTGCAGTACTCTGGGAAATCACAGGGATCTTTGCTTTTCCTACACAGTGCTCCCCTTTCAGCTATCTGCAAGGCACAGAAAAACAGACATGTATTTGTCAGAGAGTCTTTACTTGAATTATGGAAAGAGAGGATTTCTCTATCCTTTTAAAATGCTATGTAATACAGACTTTTAAAGATTTGAAAGGAAAAAAGAGTCAATTTGAGAATATTCAGAAAACTAAGAACATTCAAAGACTCATAAAGTAACAGGAACAAAAACATTAACCCACACTCATCTTCTACTTCACCATCTTAAATACTTGTTTTTTTATCCATTAAGATACAAAGGACTAGCACATGATTATAATACTGTGCCAGTTATTTTTGTGTGTTAGGAATACAAATTGGCTATGAACATCTTCATCACTAGCAAGTTTGAAAAAGCAGTTGATTCACTGCTAGCTCTCGTGTTTCTGTGCATGGAGTTGTGTCTAAATTGAAAATACATAGCAGAAATGATTAGATTTGGACAAGGCCTATTTGAATCTTATTTATTTGAAAGAATAAAAAAGAAAACAACAAGCCTATTATATACATGACAGATAAAAAAGAACTGAATGTAAGGCGCCTGTCAGCTTTGACAACAAAAGGCAAATTCTTTACCATCACACACAATAAAGTGAATGGTGAACATGGTACATTTAGTTATTATCACTGATGCCCATGCTAATGAATTATACTGTGAAATTTCACTCGCAAATGTAGTGATTGTCTTCATTTGAAATGAGTGCCTTTTAGTATACAGGCAGAGGAAAATTAACCTTCAGAAATGCTTTCTTCCCCAAAGCCCCTAATTAGAGACAGAAGCTAAGGCAAGTGCTCTGGAAAAGGGAAAACACAAGGTCTATGATCAGATCCAGAAACTCCAGATAGGGCTTTCTATCTATGAACCTTGAACACAAAAAACCATTTGCTTTAATCATGGGTCCACAGAGCAGAAAGGAACACCTTTGTCAGAGCCTCACGGCCATGTTTGATGTGGGCTGCCTGTTCTTCTGCACTGATTCCTGTTCGACAGTTTTCAGAACAAGAGGCAAGATTGTTGTTGTCTATTAGAGTATGTCAACTGTGTGTGTGTGTGTATGTTTGCATGTCACACAGTTTATTGCACATTTTGTTATATACATTGCTTGATCATCTGAAACTTACCTTACATGTATTTTTATTACAGCATTTGCCAGAGCCACACTGTGAAGAACCAATCAGAGAGCAGCTCTCAGGATTGCAGCATTTTGGATGAGTGCAATTCTACAAGCAAATATAATCAAATTAAGCATAACTATTTTCATACACATATAAGATTTTATTCTTTCCAAAATAAAGCTTCATGTTGCCTGATGAACTAGTTTACAATCAGTTTCCATGGAATAGTCACATACCCACTATCACAGTTCCTCATGACAAAACTGCTTAAGGGAACAAGGAGCTTATTCTCTTACAATTGCCTACTCACGGTCTTCATCCAACTTGGCCAAGTATACACAAGTTCCTGAAGAAGCTCTCTGCATTTTATCCACTGTCCAGGACCTAGTTCTACCCGGCATGGACTAGACCTTCCCCATCAAGGAGACAATCTCTTGCAGGTTCCTTCTGGGTTTAATTCAACTACTAATTCTCTACAAATGTGCCCAGAGCTCAAACCCTCAACCTTCCAGTTGACATCTGTATCTTACTGTGGTATACACATATGAAGATGTGGCTCATGAGGCTTGGAGGGAGCTGAAAGTTTCTCCTGTCCAAATGAAATACAATGAGATATTAGTAACAAAACTGTCTTAAGCTTCCAGATCCCTTCCACCAACACTGAGATAAGAGGTCTTGTGGAGAAGCTCACAGGAGTTGAAAGTCCAAGAGCTAAACCAATGGTTTCTGGCCTAGACAAACATCAGTCCTCAGGACATCTAATTATCTCAGTATTGGTTCCTGCTTCCCTTCCTTAGCAAATACAGTAGAGAGCCATCTGGGAGACTGTCACATTCTTTAGGTATATTATTAACAAGAAAGGGCTCCCTCTTTTTCCCCCTCTTTCTGTTTGAACAAGATGTGTATATAATGTATATACCCTGTCTTTCTTGCTTCTGGCTCATGATTTTTGACCAGAGAGCTAGGGCCCTCTAACTAGACTAATAAATAGGCTTTCTTGATTGGTATTTGCGGCTGAAGTTTCTGTGCCTTGTAGGCGGTCACCCCATAACATTTTGGGAACTCATCCAGGATTACCAGAGAAAGCTACCCAAAAATGCTGATGGGAAGTTTGTCAATCCAGGATGAAGGCAGGTGAGGGAAGGGCTCGTTCTAGAGAGAGGTACCACCTGGGAGTTCCAGGACTCCAGGGCTGAATGAAGCCTTCCCCAAGAACCTGTGGTGTCCCTGATATTGACCTCCACACCTAAATTGGAGAGCAAAAAGCTGTCCAGTTCCAGGTTTTGGTCACCTCAGGAGGTAAGTCAGGGAAGGCACCTTCAGGAGCCATCTGGGAAGGTTGGACGCAGCTGTTGAGCCAGTGTCCAAGGGTCAGTTTGAGAGGATGCTCTTGACACTTTAGAAGTGTCTTTTTCAATAAGGTCAGTGTCCATTGGTGATACTGGAGGCCAGATCTCTTCTTCAAACAACCTTCTGGTTTTTGGCATACAAATGTGGGATAGTGTGGTGACCACCAAGTGTTGTTTCTGTCTGTTTGATTGCCTGCTCATTGTACAGTCCCTGTCTTGTGGTTTCTTTTCATCCATTTACTGTATAGTCCTTGTGTTCTGTTACCTGTAAACATGGGAGGAGGATTGAGTCATTCAAAAACTCCTCTGAAATGCATGCTTAAGAACTTCAGAGAAGGCTTTTCTGAAGACGGTGATCATGGTATCATTCTGTCATCCAGAAAGGATGACTAGTCATCCTTCAATGTAGGTTGATCAAGGAAGGGCTTCTTAAATGTCTAAATGGTCCAAGCATCAGAAATGTGGTCACAGGTGACCCTGATCCCCTAGATCGATTCCCCTGCATTGAGTGGTGGCTGACCCTTCTGTACCAGCCCCTGCCATAGCTGAGGGCTCACACTTTTTCTCTCAGCTCTGTAATCTTTGTTATCAGATCCTCTGTTAGAGAAAGAGTTAAAACTCCCTTCTTTCCTTCAGGCTGGACATGAGGACTCTATCCTCTCCCCCCAGTCACCTCTACTTCAGACTGGTCTCCCTGCCCCGCACATGGGAGGGGGAGGGGGTATGCTTTGGAAGAGATGCCTGCAGTCCCTATCCTTCCATATGAGAAGCACCACCAGCTAATTCTGGTAGTTCATGGACTATTGGGGCAGGGAGAATGATTACCAGCAAAGTCAGCACCTCTTCACCCCATAGCTCCTAAACCATACACACTCTTGAGCTTGCTTCTACCTAACAAGATCATCTACACTACGTTAGATCTCAAAGACGCTGTTCTTCTCCCTTTCTCCGGCCCCAATCAGGTCAGCTAGCCCATCTTTACCTGGGGGTATCTTCTGGAAGGAGGTAAGAATACCCTGTCTTCAGGTTGCATTTCAGCCATACTCCAGATACCCACCCTAGAAACTAAAAAACAAGTACAGGAGTTCATGGGGCAGTGGGCTATTGTCACCTATGGATCTTGGGGTTTGCTGAGATTGCCAAGCCACTGTATGATGGCTTAAAGGGAACATAGCCCCTGGTGTGGACTGAAAAAGAACAAGAAGCTTTTACAAGCTTCAAAAAAGCCTTAGTGTCAGTGCCAACCCTGGCACTCCAAGAAATCATCTAACATTCCACCTGTTCATAAATGAAGCTTGTGGAATTGCAAAAGGGGTCCTAATTCAGGTCCTGGAGCAATGGAAAAGATCAATAGCATTTCTCTCCCAAAAAGTTTGACCTACTTGCTTCTGGAAGGCCAGCTTCTATCTGGGCAGCGGCAGCTACATTAGTGAAAGAGGCAGACAAATGGACTTTGAGACTAAAACTCACTTTAACAACTCTTCGCTCCCCCCACCCACCCAGACTGAAGCCCCGACTCACTGCGACCTAGGTAAGCTCTCCCCGCCCACCCGCCAAAACCCAGGCAGCTTAGGGAACCCAGCTCCTCCCACCAGCCAGCCGGAGCCTGCGCTGTGAAAGGCCGGGGAGGACGCCCTGGGCCACGCCCCAGCTCCCCAGGTAAAACAGCGCCCTGCTGCTGTCACCTCTTCCCTTTCCCCACCCGCCTGGGACACATGCAGTCCAACTGGGACTATGGCGATCTAGGTAAGCTCCCCTCACTCACCCCCAAAAACGCCAGGCAGCCCACTGGTCCCAGCTCCTCCCAACAGCCAGCTGGAGCAGGAGCTGCTCCAGGCCAAATAATTCAGTTCAGTGAAAAACACACAGAAATTGAAAAAAGGTCTTAAGAGTTAAAACGACAATGCCCAAGTCAAAGTGCAAATTCATGAGAAACAACACCCAAAAAAACAAATCTCCCACTGAAGGAATTAATCTCACAATGATAGACTCCAACCAGAACAAACCCACGGAAAATAGCCAAGAAAGCCTAACCCAGGATAATGACTTTCAAAACATGATCATTACCATGTTCAATACTATGAAAGAGGAAATCTGGGAGGAATTAAATAACCGCATCAAGCACTTTGAAGAGGAGCACAACAGACAACTTGAGGAGTTGAGAAAAACAGTTCAAGAAACAAAAACAGACATAAAGCAGTTAAAACAGACCCAAGCAGAGTTTAAAACAGAAGTAAAAGACAAGTTGTCTTGAACCCAGAACTCAACAGAGAGTCTCATCAGCAGAACTAATGAAGCAGAAAACAGAATTTCAGACTTTGAAGACAAAGTGGGAGTATTAACCAGCTCAATGGAAGAGGTTGTTAAAGCCAAAAAGATACTCGAGAGAAATATTCAAGAGTTATGGGACACTCTGAAGAAGCCTAACATACGTATTCATGGAATATCAGAGCAAGAATTTCAAAATACCACACCTGAGGAAATTTTTCAAACTATCAAGGAAAATTTTCCTCATCTAAAAAAAGAGAGGCCCATCCATATACAATAGGCATTCCCCACCCCAAACAGATATGACCAAAATAGAAATTCGCCAAGGCAAATAATAGTCAAAACACTCCACATTCAAGATAAAGAAATGGTGCTGAGAGCTTCAAGGGAAAAAAAAAGTCACGTTTAAAGGTAAACCTATTAAAATAACAAATGACTTCTCAATGGAAACAGTAAAAGCAAGAAGAGCTTGGAGAGACATACTTCAAGTATTGAATGAGCAAAATTGTCAACCCAGGCTGATATACCCTGCAAAACTATCTGTCATGATCGAGGAAGAAAGAAAAATTTTCCAGCACAAAGACAACTTGAAGGGATACATGTCCACCAAACCTGGCCTTCAGAAAATGCTAGAAATGATACTCAAGCTTGAAGAAAAAAACAGGCATATCCAGGAGAACAGAAGGAAAGTATAATTCCACCAAAACCTAAAAGCAAACAATACACTTACGAAAGCCACTAAACATAATAAATGTCCGGAATTAAAAATAGTTTATCCATTATAACATTAAATGTTAATGGAATTAACTCACTGATCAAGAGACACAGATTACAAACTTGGATTAAAAATCACAATCCATCAATCTGCTGCCTGCAGGAAACCCATCTCAACGCAAAGATAGGCACATCCTAAAAATAAAAGGCTGGTCAAAAATTCTGCAAGCTAATGGAACTAGAAAAAAGGCTGGGGTAGCCATTATGCTATTGGACAAAGTAGACTTCAAACCAAAAAAAAATCATAAGAGACACAGATGGATACTACATTTTAGTCACAGGTACAATTCACTAGGAAGACTTGACAATATTGAATATATATGCACCCAATACGGGCCCCCCACATTCATTAAGCAAACCCTACAATGTCTAAAGTGAGAAATCAATCCCAAAACGATAATTCTTGGGGATTTCAACACCGCCCTCTCAACATGAGATAGGTCAACAGGTAAAAAACTTAACAGAGACACTTTGGAGCTTAATCAAATCCTTATTGAAATGGACCTTATAGATCTCTATCAAACTTTTCATTCATGCACCTAAAAATACACATTTTTCTCAACAGCACACAGAACTTTCTCCAAAATAGATCACATATTGGGGCACAAAAATGAATCTCCACATATACAGGAAAGTTGAAATTCTAGCCTGTACCTTATCAGACCACTACAGCCTCAAGCTTGACATCCACAACACAACAAGCAACAGAAAATACTCCTGGAAACTTAACACTATGATGCTGAATAAGAATCGGATTCAGGAAGAAATTACAAAGGAAATTCAAGATTTCCTGAAAGTGAACAATAATGAAAATACAACTTACCAAAATCTCTGGGACACAATGAAAAGTGTCCTAAGAGGTAAGTTCATAGCTCTTAATGCCTACATCAAAAAATAGAAATAACAGAAATAAATAACTTAAAATGCAGCTTAAAGCTTTAGAGACATTACAGCAATCTGATCCCAAAAGCAGTAGAAGGAAGATTAGCAAAATAAGGGGAGAAATATCTGAAATCAAGATTAGGAAAACAATACAGAAAAATCAACCAGTCAAAAAGCTGGTTTTTTGAAAAAATCATTAAGATTGATATACCCCTAGCTAAATTAACTAAGAGCAAGAGAGAGAAAACCCAAATTAACAAAATTAGAAATGAAAATGGAGTTATCACTACTGATACTCAAGAAATCCAGAGAATTATAACATCATATTTCAAAAACTTACTCTCTGTGAAATTTGACAATACAAAAGAAATGGATGAATTCCTAAATAAAAATGTTACCTAAATTGAATCAGGAAGTTGTGAATTATTTGAATAGTCCTATAACATATAAGGAAATTGAGGAAGTAATCTCGAATTTTCCCACCAAAAAATGTCCTGGACCAGATGGATTCAGCACAGAATTCTACCAGACATTTAAGGAGCTAATAACACCAATACTCCTTGAACTGTTCCATCAAATAGCAAAGGAAGGAACACTACCAGATTCCTTCTATGAAGCTAATATCTTCTTAATCCCAAAACCTAATAAAGATACACTTAAAAAAGAAAACTACAGGCCAATCTCTCTGATGAACACAGATGCAAAGATTCTCAACAAAGTCTTAGCAAATCGGATTCAAAAACATATCAAAAAGATCATCGACAGGTAGGTGTTATGCCAGGCAGGCACACAAGGTTGGTTCAACACATGCAAATCAATAAATGTAATTCACCATATAAACCAGTCCAAAGTTGAAGACCACATGATACTCTCAATAGATGCAGAAAAAGCTTTTGACAAGATCCAACGGCCCTTTATGATCAAAACCCTAGAGAAGGTTGGAATGGAAGGAACCTTTATCAATATAATAAAAGCTGTGTACAACAAGCCTACAGCAAGGATTATACTCAATGGGAAAAACTTGAAGCATTCCCACTTTGATCAGGAACTAGACAAAGCTGTCCAATCTCACCACTTCTATTCAATATTGTACTTGAAATCTTAGCCGAAGCCATAAGACAAGAAAGGGACATAAGAAGGATTCAAATCGACAAGGAAGAAGTCAAGCTATCCCTATTTGCAGAAGATACGATCTTATACCTGAGTGATCCCAAAAACTCCACCAGAAGCTCCTGGAACTAATACAGAAGTTCAGCAGGGTGGCAGGATACAAAATAAATGTACAAAAATCAGTGCCCTTCCTATATACCCAGAATGAAAGAAGTGAAAAAACCCTGAGAGAAACAATCCCATTTACAATAGCCCCCCAAAAAGGAAATACTTTGGTATAAACCTAATCAAGGAAGTAAGAGACCTTTATAATGAAAACTTTAAAACCCTAAAGAAAGAAATTGCAGAAGACATCAGGTGGAAAGACCTCCCATGTTCCTGGATTGGCAGAATCAGAATCATAAAAATGACCATCCTTCCAAAGGCAACATACAGATTCAATGCTATACCAATTAAAATCCCAAAGCAATTCTTTAAAGAAGTTGACCAGGGGTTGAAGAGGTGGCTCAAGGGTTAAGCCTCCGCCTTGCAGGTGGAAGGTCCTGAGTTCGGATCCTAGACCTCACATATAAACGCCAGGCGGAAGCGGGGATGGCCTGTGTTTCTGGTCTTGGTAGGGTGGAGCATGTGAATCCCAGGGCAGAGTAAACAAGGAGAAGGTGGAGGCGGTCCATGGTGGTTCCCAAATTCGCCCGTGATTCTACACACACATACACACACAGACACACATTTATACACATACACATGCACAATTGAATAAATAAAAAAATTAAAGAAGTTGATCAAACAATCTCACAATTCATATGGAGGCACAAATGACCCAGGATAGCAAAAACAATCCTGAGTAACAAAAACACTACTGGAGGTATCACCATTCCAAACCTTAGTCTATACTACAAATCCATAGTTGTAAAAACAGCCTAATATTGGCTCCAAAATAGACACACAGATCAATGGATAGGGTTGAAGACCCAGATATAAGCCCACACAACTACAGCCATTTGATCTTTGACAAAGGGGCCCAAAAAATCCAATGGAAAAAGAACAGCATCTTCAACAAATGGTGCTGGCAAAACTGGATCTCCACATGCAGAAGATTAAAACTGGACCCATACTTGTCACCATATACAAGAATTAACTCCAAATGGATCAAGGACCTCAATATAAGGCCAGAGACTATAAAAACCATAGGTGAAAGGGTAGGGAACTCCTTCAAGCTGATTGGGCTAGGCCAACAGTTCCTAAACAGACATCCAATAGCACAGTCACTTCAACCAACACTCAACAGATGGATCTTTTGAAATTAAAGAGCTTCTGTTCAGATAAAAAGATTGTAACTCCAGCACAAAGGCAAACCACAGAATGGGAGAAAATCTTTACTAACCACATATATGACAGAGCTCTATTATCCAGAGTGCAGGAAGAACTTAGAAAACTAAACACCAAGGAAACAAATAGACCAATTAAAAAATGGGCCTTGGAACTTAAAATAAACTTTTCCAGGGATGAAATTAAAATGTCTAACAAATATCTTTATAAAATGCTCCACTTCCTTAGCCATCAGGGAAATGCAAATCAAAACTTCCCTGAGATATAATCTCACCCTGGTCAGGATGGCAAAAATCGGCAATACAAACAACAAATGCTGGAGAGGATGTGGAGAGAGGGGAACTCTCCTACATTACTGGTGGGAATGCGGGCTCATACAACCACTCTGCTAAGCTGTCTGGTGATTCTTAAAGAAGTTAAAGATTGAAATGCCATATAACCCCACTATACCACTTTTGGGAATAACCCCCATACAGCAAAAATTCACCTTGATAGCACAAGCACAACCATATTCACAGCAACACTGTTTACAATAGCAAAGTCATGGAATCAGCCCAAATGTCCAACAGTTGATGAGTGGATAAGGAAAATGTGGTACATTTATACAATGGAATACTACTCAGCCATCAAAAATGATGAATTAATGCAATTTGCCAGTAATGGATGGAATTAGAAACAATTATATTGAGTGAAGTATCCCAGACATGGAAAATTAAGAGCCATATGTACTCCCAGTAGGTGGATTTTAGTACCAAACCCACTTAGAGACACTCAAAGACAAATCTCTGTAATACCTACAGTAATTGTAAAGATTATAAATAAGAGGAATGGAGAAGGAGGGCCCCACTAAAAACAAGGAGAGAGGGGACTATGTTACAGCAGAGAAAATAGGCTACCATCAAGGACTGCAAGTAAGTAATGAGACATCTGGTTAAGTTCACAGACTTTCCTTCCTGATCATTTCCAACTGATGGGGTATGATCTCACCAGAAGGGGAGGGCATATAGGCTGCCTGATAGAAGGTAACCATTTTGCAAATGGGTGATTGACCCCTCTCTCACCACGGTCTCCTACTTTTATTCCATCTACCTTTGAATATACTCTTATAACAAGACTCTAATTTAACAGGTTTTTATCTCTGGCCAGGGGGTGACATCCAATACCCATCAGGATGGAGCCAAGGGCATTGCAGGAGCAGCAAAACCGAAAAAAAATCAATCAACAAACCATAATTCAGAACATCAGAGACTCTATATCAACCACCTGGAATCAGGTCTGCCTAATCTCTCCCCATCCTGAAGCTCAGGGAAATTTTCGGAAGAGGGGGTGGTAAGATTGTAAGAGCACAAGGATGGGAGGAGTCATGATATTCAAGATACTCCACACAAGTTAGGGCCGAAGCAAGTATAATAAGACTCTGCATGATCTGCGCAATGACCAGCTTATCATTGACCCCTCAAAGTCTAGCATGGACTAAAGGCACTAGCATCCTTAGAAGGAAGGGATTAACAGTCACAATAGTGTTCCTAGACTTAAGGGGAACATAAGAAAGAGTTCTAGGAAATGCCACTGAGTCCTTACACCTCATCAGAGAGGAAGACCCAAAGGAAAGTTTGACATACACATTAAAGGATGCTTCAGAGATGGGGGAGGGGGCACTGGGAGAAAAGGGGAGAGGGGGGTATTAAAGGGGAAAAGGGGGGAGGGAACAGGGAGGTCCAGGGAGAGGTGGAGGGAGGGAGGGGACAGGGGTACCTATTATGTTTGTATAAACAGAAAAATAAACAAAATGACAAGAACAAAAAAACAAACAAACAAAAAAAAACAAAACAACTCCTCACTCAGTCGAGGCTCTCCTCAGGGAATTCCAGAGAGATGGATGTCCAATGCAAGAGTAACCCACCCTCAGGCACTCTTGTTGGACCATCCCCACATGCAGTTCCATAAAGCAAAAATTTTAAACCCAGCCAGCTTGTTAACAGACACAGACCCAACTGCATTGAGTTAGCAGCTCGAATTCAGACTTCTAGACCAGATTTGAGTGATGTTCCACTAAAAGAAGCAGATGCTATGTTGTTCATGATTGGGAGTAGCTACGTTAAAGATGGAGTAAGGTATGTGGGAGCAACTGTGGTCTCAGAGGAAGGAGTCATAGGGACTCAGAGTTGCTAATGGCACTACTGATGGAAAGGTCATTTTCACCATAGACCTTAGTTCTTTGATGTCACTCCCCACATGTGTTGGAGTGTGAAGTAGAACATGGACAAGGCCATGTAGCTGTGAGAGTGTTTCCTTAGAAAAGCAACTCAAGAGGCCTTCAGTTCTATGCTTGCCCTGCAGACAAGAAAACAGAATGTCAGGAGGAGGGTCAATATTGTGCTGCATGGGATTTTGAGACTGAGGCCTCTTGGAAGCATATGGACCCATGTATCAGCATCACTAGAAAGGAAATTACCAATTCCTGTTCCCCAGGAGCCTAAAATCCAATAATCAAGAAGATTAAAGTCTGGACCAGATTTGAATGATGTTCCACTAAAAGAAGCAGATGCTATGTTGTTCATGATTGGGAGTAGCTACTGTTAAAGATGGAGTAAGGTATGTGGGAGCAACTGTGGTCTCAGAGGAAGGAGTCATAGGGACTCAGAGTTGCTAATGGCACTACTGGTGCAACAGTATTGAGTTACTGGGCGACCTTGGGAAATTAGACTAAATACCATTGGGACAGATGAACCCAGGAGATGAGTTTTCTATACAGGAAAAAATGGTCTTTCCAAATATTCCAACTACTGGCACAAATAGTAATGTTTACCTATCGGTCCCCAAGGAAGTTCCTGATCAGACCCTTCTATGAAAGGGCAATCCCATCACCAGCACAGTAATCCCAGATCAGGTTTTTTCCCTTAGTTCTCTACCTGTACTAGACCAAAACCCAGAGTCTGGTCTTGCAATAATAGGAACTCTCGCCAGAGTTCTATGTCTGGCTCCCCATTCCCCTTATTATGTAGGGATAGGAGTTAACCAAAATCTAACTCCTTCACTGAGTCAAGAAGGATATAAATGGGGACAACCTGAGATTACTTTAGGAGACCTACAAGGTAAAGGGATCTGTATCCTGTCTTCTCATTATAAGCTACATAGTTCCCCGCTACCGGGAGGTATGTAATAATATTTAGCACAGTAATTATAGCTTGAACCAGAGAGTCATTTTTAAGGCTTTATAGACTACTTGGTTAGCTTGTACAAACAGCCTAACTAAATTTGTGGCCTCAGACAAATTTGAGACAGAAAAATAAGGAACCCTATGTATATTGGTTCACATTGCGCCCCAGGTATATGCTAGAAGGACGAGCTCATTTTGGGCTGGACTCAGGTGTATATAAAAAAGAGAACACATCCTCTACTAGTTACACTTCTGGTAGGGGTAGCATAGCAGGGTCAGCCACCACGGATGTCAGCATTAATAGTTGGAAATCAGAACTTCAAGGAACTTAGCACTCAAATAGATGTAGACTTAGTACACTTAGAAAATTCCTTGTCCAGACTAGAAGGCCAAGCGGACTCTCTTGCTGAAGAAGTACTCCAAAACATGAGGGTTCTTCATCTCCCGTTCATGAAACAAAAAGCTCTCTGTATGGCATTAGACGAGAACTGTAATTTCTATGCAAATGAGTTGGGACTTATATGTCAAAGCTTTCATTTAGTAAGAAACAATTTACTGGAAAGAGAAAGGGAAAGATCTGCGATTACCAACTAGTACCAGTCTTTATTCTCCTGGCCATCTTAGCTAACTACTCTCATTTCAGCCATAGAAAGCCCTTTGGTATTACTGTTGTTAGGCCTCACTATAGGGCCTTACATTTTAATGCTCTTGTGTTATATCAGGAGACAGATGAGTTCAGTAAAGCTCATAATTTTATAAGAAAAGTATGTACCTCTAGACCAAGATGAGTCATTGATTTGATTCAATGATAAAGAGTTAGTGGGGACAGTAGTGTTCCTATGCTTAACAGGAACACAGGAAAGGGTTCTGGGAAATGCCACTGGGTCCTTGCACCTCATTGGAGAGAAGGACCCAGAGGAGAGTTTGGCATGCACATTAAAAGATGCTCCGGGGATGGGAGGGAGAGGCACTGGGGGAGGGGGAGGAAAAGAGGAGGGGATGGGGGCACAGGGGGATGGGGGGTTGAAGGGAGGGGAGGACCGGTGTACCTGTTAAGTTTGTATGAGTGGAAATAAAAAAATAAATAAAAAAGCAACTTTACCTTCTAACTAAAAAAAAGAGTCAGTGGGAAATGAAATAGAATGAAATATTAGTAAGAAACCATCTTAACAACTGGATAATGAAAATGTAGTACATTTATACATAGCTCACTCTCACTTCCCTTCCTGTTCACTTGGGACTGATGGGTTTGATCTGCCCAGTCATGCAGGGGATAGGGGATGGTAGTCAGATGGTAATCAAGCAACAAATAGAAGACTGACCCCATTCACTACTTTGTCCTATTCCTATTCTTCCATGTACCTTTAAGCTTCTTTTTATATTAAGACCTTCATTTAAACAGCCTTTTACTTTTGGTTAGGAAATGACCTCAACACCCAATTAAGATTCAGTCAAGGGCAGTGCTGGAACAGCAAAACTGAAAACAACAACCAACTATAATTCAGAACATCAAAGACTCTACAGTGTTCACCCAGAACTAAACCAGCCAAATCTCTCCCCATCCTAAAGCTCAGGAGGTAGCAATATTGTAAGAGTCTAAAGATGGAGAGGACCACAGATAGACAAGATACTCCACTCAAGCCTGGGCTGTCACAGCCAGAATACGGCTACAATGTGATTTAACCTCGCCTGACCTGCACAATGGCTGACATGTCAACAAGCCCTCAAAGGCCAGCACAGGGAAGAAGGCTTCTGGCAATAGGTCCCTTAGCGGCAAGGGATTAGACAGAGTTCCCAAATTAGTGGGCAGCCCAAGAAGGGGTCCCAAGGTATGCCACTGAGTACTGTATCCTTATTAGTATAGATGACTCAGAGGGAAATTCAGCGCCCATATAAGCAGATGTCCTGGAGGGTGAGAAGGAGCAGGCAGGAAACATCAAGAGAAGAGGAGGAAGGACAGAGGGGAGAGACAAAGGGAAAGATGGAAAGTGAAATGGGGGGGACAACAAGGGGAAAGAGAAGGGAGGAAAGCAGTGGGCAAAGGTACCTACACATTGAACTTATTATATAACTAGATAAATTAATAATAATAATAATACAACAATAATAATAAAGAAACCATCTTAAGCTTCACCCCTCCCTTCCACCAAGATTGAGATAAGAGGTGCACCAGAAGATACTCACAGGAGTTGAAAGTCCCAGAGTTAAAACAATGGTTTCTGCCCTAAACAAACATCAGTCCTTAGGGCATCTAATTTTCTTAGTATTGGTTCCTGCTTCCCTTCCTCAGCAAATACAGTAGATAGCCATTTGGAAGACGGTCACATTCCTTAAGTAGATCATTAACAAGATAGGGCTCCTCTTTTGCCCCCCTTTTTTCTCTCTTTCTGTTTGAACAAGATATATATATATCTTTCTTGCTTCTGACTCATGATTTTTGACCAGAAAGCTCGGGCCCTGTAGCTAGACCAATAAATCAGCTTTTTTGATTGATATTTGCATCGGAAGCTTCTGTTCCTGACAGGCAGTCACCCCTGAACACAAGGACATGGCAGACAATGCAACCTCAGGTGCACAGTATGCTGTGTCTGTGATGATCCCGCAATGCTGCCAGGCATACAGATGTGCCACACATGCAGTCACTGGCCTTGAGGTCTTGACAGGGGACAGAGGGGCAGAGGGAGGTGCTGCTGCTGACGACCTGACGCTGGCTGGTCCTACGCTCCTGCGTGTTGTGTTTTAGTCTTTTGCCAAGTTTCTTTTATATTTTTGACAAGGGAGTAAGAATTGATTTTGACTCAGAGTTTAGAATTATATTTCATCATGGGAGGGAGGCATGGCAGTAGGAACTTGAGACATATGATCACATTGCAGCTGTTGTTGCCAGCTTCCTCCTTTCCATTCTTTTTGGACTCTATGGGATGATGTCATCCATATTCAGGATGAGGAGCCTTCCTTCTCAGTTAGACCTCTCAGGAAATGCTCTCACAAATATATCTAGAGATAACACCAGGGTACTTCTGAATTCAGCTACGTTTTATCAATTTTGTTTACATTTAAAAAGTTAAAAGTGAGCAATGACTTCAAGAAAAAAGATTAAAAGTATTTATATAGCTGTATGATGTCTTTGTTTTCTAAGACAATACTATAATATGAATATATACTATAAATATATAATATTATAAATAATATAAAGGTGTAATAAAGTGAAAAGATCAATATTGCAAAGTGAAAGAATTATGGTAAAGTTAGTTGTTGACAAAAGTGAAATATAATTTGTAAATTCTGTGCAGCCTAAATGTACAGCACATACAATGTCTAGGTTCCTACATTTACTTCCCATTCTTACCAACACCCAGGGCACTTCAAGTTCACACAACTTATTCACAGTTAAATGCCCCATTGAGGTGTTCCCCGTTTCATCTTTTACACTGTCATTTTATAGTATCTTTTCTGTGGATGTGATCAAGTTGTAGATGAGGAGGAATGAGTTGTGCCTGATGTATCAGCCATCACCATTCACACAGCACCCGAGATTTCCCCAGCATGCAGCAGTCATGCTTCATATTCAATGACACGGGCTCCCGTCATTCCTCTGAGTTGTTCATCAGAACTAGATAAAACCCTGTTGCTGAAGATGCTGCACACCTAGACTGCAAGATGTAAAGAAGTTAAACTGGAATTAGACTTCTGTTTCCTCCCTACCAGCTAGCCCAAATGGTAAGGGGCTGTCAAGGAAGGCTGCTGGGGAGGAAGAGGCATTGGCATTCTCACCCAGATGGGACACTAACCTGCCAGGGAAGATGTGCACGCTGTGCCACAGCAGCACAGCTGTTAAGGGGGTGACCAGCTACTCTCAGATTGGTTTGGAGACAAGGTTCATAGGAAGGACTTATATTGCAAACCTGATAAAAAAAAAAAAACTTGATTCATAGCTGGAGAAGTTGTAGCACTAAGGAAGAACTCACTATTCTTGTCTAGCTAACTTGACACAGAATCGAGCTGCCTGTCAATTCTGTCTGTTTTCATTCTTAATCATCCACTTCCAAGTGAACAGGGAGAATGCACAGACTCATAACTTTTCAAGGTATTGAGAACAAGTGAAGGCTCATCCCTAAAAACCAAAACAAAACAATATCTCAGACCATTCCTTTGGGGAGTCAGCGAGCTCTGCAGAAATGGAGACAAAAAGTTTTAAGAAGGAGGAAAATAAGAGGGTAAGCATAAGAAGGGAAGGGGACAAAAATTAATGCTAAATATGTAAGACAAAACCAGACAAAAATCTTCTACTTTAAAATCTATCACCAAATATAGTTTCTCAAAAAATGTTAACCAATATACTCCACAAAGGGAAAAAAATAGAATATTTCAATAAAATATACCAAGAGCTTTAATAATGGAAAATTGGGCACACACTAAATAGCGCATCAAGGAAAAATGTAAAAGGCACTTTGAAAGAGGAATTTCAAGAGATTGGAATTGAAGAGAAAGCCTTAAGCACAGGCTGAGACTAGACAAAGTCACTATCAAGCCGTCCTCTACCTATGTCCACTTGGCCTTCTTGAGCTTCCACCATGAGCTGAATCAGCACAAGTAACTGAGAAGACAGATGTTGGCATCATGCACCTAAGAAAGGATCGCTCTACAAACTGATCTACAGCTCATAATTGCCTTCCCTCAGTCCTGAAGCCATAAGCATGCTCCATGTTCTTCAAATTCTCTGTAATAAATTCCAAAAGCATATCCCCCTTTATTTATTAGGACCATCTAATCATCTCAGTGAATAAATATTTCAAGTATTAAAAATGAATCAGTGTAACATTAATTGGCTATAGTAGGAAACAATACCTCATAGTTTAATTCACATTGTGTATATCATTCAATGTAATATTGTTTCCTTCCTTCCTTCCTTCCTTCCTTCCTTCCTTCCTTCCTTCCTTCCTTCCTTCCTTCCTTTCTTCCTTCTTTCCTTCTTTCTGTCTTTTCTTTCTTTTTCTGTATTAAAGCTTAAATTAGGGCTTCACACATCATATGCAAGTGCTCTGCCACGGAGCTATGTTTTCAAATCCGTACTGAGATTTGGATTTATTTTTACATATTATTTGTATTTGTGATTGATATGTCCCCTCAAGTCACCTAATTGCTCAGCAGAGTCCAAATAATTTCAGACAATTGACATTTTATTTCTAGGTTCTCAAATCACTTTCTATTTCTTCACCAAGTGTAAGCCTTAATGGCTATAGTCAGCATGGCTGGATTGAAGTGCCACAGGCTACCTCAGTTATAGGAGATGACAGTAGCTTTCACTGTTGTGGGATTTTGGAGTCATGACTTCAAGAGCAGATCTTCTGAAGTAGATTTTTAAACAGTATTTGGTTTCTGAGATTTATGGGTTCAAATAGAAAAGGCTAAATTAAAAGTCAAAATTTTAAATCCATATTTACATCACTATTCAATTGCCTTTTTTAAAATTGAAAATAACCTTTTTCCATTTCTTCCACCATCTACAAAAATTAAATTTCAAAAGGTGCCTGATCTAAATGTCAAGCTGAAGATTATATATATTAAGACTTTTAGACAGGCAAAGATTTCTTAGATGCAATGTAAAAAGAACATTTCATTAAAGGATAAAATGACTTCAAAGTTAAACCCTTTCCTCTTATAAGCAGATTCTTAACACAAGGAGAGAACAAACAGTAAAGGGGAAATTTGCAAAGGATATATCTGATAGAGAACTTAACACTGGAACACGAACAGCTTTCAAAATTCTGAAATACATCTTTTAAACACTGCAATTTAAATATGTGCAAACAGTTGAACTCATATACTTTTTTAAAGGTGCGCATGTACGTGTGCGCGTGTGTGTGTGAGTGTGTGTGTGTGTGTGTGTGTGTGTGTGTGTGAAAGAGAGGGGGAGGCACTGTGTGTCCCTGTGGAGGACCAAGGGTGACTTTGGGAATCATTCCAGATTGTTTTACATCCTTTTGCTTATCTCTGGGATTTACTAGACTCTGCTTACCAGGGCCACAATGCAGACCACCATTTCCACCTGTTATTTTCAAGTGACTCCTGGGATCAGAACGCAGGTTCTTCTGGCAGCGTCTTAACCCCTGAGTCACCTCTCAAGTCCAAACATACACTTCTGTGGGGACTGGTTCAGACCTTCCCAGGGCCCTTTGAGTATGTACCAAAGTACTCAAAGAACATGGTACAGTAAAGGTCAACAGTTTGAACTTCTTTGTTCCTGCTCTTTGTCCCTTTGGGAGGTCTTGCTTGTATGGTGGTCAACCTCAGGTGTGAAGTGTTACAGATCAGCTCCTTGCATTCTCACCGTATGATTTATTAATTGGGAACAGGCCTAAATGTTCCCAAGGTTGTGGTAAAAGAATGTCTACATTGAAACTGCTAACTACTAGAGTACTAAGCTAGTCATAATAATTTAGTTTCCCATCGAATGAGTGTCCTCCTGTTATTCATTCTTTACCTCTTTTTTTATAAGATTAGGCTATTCTTGCTGTTTTGGCTGTTATAAAGGGCCTTGGATGTTGCCCAACTTTCATGTATAATACCTGAGAAGTTTAAAATAAACTCATCTCAGTTTTCAGTCTCGGTAGGGTTGAGATCCCTCTGACACAGACCTGCTTTCATTCTCACCCATCCCCCTTGTGGAACTCTGTATTGACATGTAAGTGATGGCACTTACACACTTCTTTAGAGGAGATAAACAGTTGTCAAATTGACAAGTGAACATATAGAATGTAAAAAGCTCAAATCTTTGGAAGAGGAAAGTTTGCAGTGGAAAGAGGAAAGGGGAATAGAATCAGACAGGATTCTTTATAGTCATATATGAAACAGTCAAAGAATATAAATAAATAAAATTTTATCACAAATATTTTTAAATACTTTTAAAAATAAAAACTGCTGTATATTGATTGTTATCAGTGAACTAAGTGCAGTATCAGACTTCTCTTAAGAGACCCCCTACTTCAATATAATGTAGAAATATATTGTTAGTTTAGTGTAGAAATACCAAAAAAAAAGAAGAAATACATTGCTAATGCTGATATGACTCAGTTGAAGGATTGTAATTGAAAGATTAAAAAAACAAAAAAATGATATTTTCACATTAATAAATGTACAAAAGTTTTAGAGGGGTTGGGTTCACTTCATTAATTGCATCCTAATGCATTGAAATCATTTGTTTTCTATCAAACATCCAGCCAGGCAAATTACCAAAATTATTTGCCTTTTGACAATCTTATCTCTGATGTCTTATGTACTTTGCAATGTGTAAATAGTGTTTACTGGCATTCCACTTAGCAAACTCTGATTGTTTGCTAACAGTGCTGCTTCAGTATGCATACCAGACATGCCCAGAAGGTACGACCTAAGACATTCCACTGCCTGGGCTAAAAATGGCAAATGCAACAAAAAAATCCCAGTCCTTCTCTCCAGCCCTTCACTCGGGAAGTCACTGAAGCACTGAGGCATCTTCAGGAAAGGGAGGGACAACACAGCTCCTTTTCTCATCAAAATATGGAGAACTGGATTTTGGAAGATGTTGGATTTGAACCTAATCCCAATGGTGTCTACAAATCAGAACAGAGTTAGAAAGATGTTTCAGATGGCAGAAGCTCCATATGTAAATAACTGGGGAATAGTATTGCTGGTTTCACCGCGAGCTTCACTGTGCTCAAGGAGGCCATCTTCTGGAACTGATGGTCTATTGCAGGTGCACACAGGTAGTGATGTGTTACTCATATGGTAATGATGTGTGGCTATGGAATCCCTGAAGACTGACTTTATATATAAGTAGTCAAATGGGGCCAGAGATATGATTCAGAGGTTAAAGTGTCTGTCTTGTAAGGAAAAAGACCTGAATTCAGATGGCCAGATGCCACATAAATAAATGTATGGTGGGACTGAAGAGATGGCTCAGCAGTTAAACCTCTGTCTCCCAAGCAAAAGGTCCTGAATTCCGATCCTGGATTCCATGTAAAAAACGCCTGGCAGAAATAGTAGAAGCTGCACATCCTCCCCTGAAAGGCAGAGCCTGCTCTAGAGCAAAGCAAAGAAGAGGATGAGCAATCCAGAGTGATTCATGTAGTCACCCTTGGCTTCCAAAGGCATACACAATGCCCTCTGATATACACAGACACACCTGTAAATTCTGCCCCTGAAGGCAGAGCTGGGAAAGCACAGAACAAAGCAATAAAGAGATAGGGCCATCCAGGATGATGTGTGTCACCCTCGGTACTCTATAAGGTTCAGGTGCCCTTTAGTGTGCAACACATACACACTCACTCACTCACATGTGTGCTCAGAAATAAATAGCCAAATGTCTGCATTATATTGGCAGAAGCCTAAAGCAGCTGGTCATATCACATCATAGCAAGTGCTCTCTCAGGCGGGCCTGGTTGCTTGCCTCCTAGCTATCAGGCTGACAGTTAATAAGCATTCTTGTGGTTTCATTTAAGGGAATTGCTTGGGATTGCATTGGTGGGCCAGACGGAGGAAAGAGAAATAGGAGTTGACTGAGTACTGCAGACATCTTCATGAAGTCATGAATACTACTGAAAATGCAAATAAGTGGATTTAGGATTTTATAACTAATCCAATTTTGTGAAACTAAGTTAAAGTGCTATCTCCATAGATGTAGCAACTGAAAGTTGGAGATAAGAAGACACTGACAGCTGCCTAGCTGTCATTCATTGTACAGGAATTAAAAGAGATTTATGTAGTGATTAGAGCAGATTAGGATTACCACTGAAGTTCATGCTCTGCCTACTACTCCTGACACAATTTAATTCATCTTAATCTTTACCCACAATTTGATTTTGCCATAGGAAAATTCTCACAGTCCCCATGTATATATGAAAATAAGTCCATATCTTAACAATAGCAGATAACAGCAAATTCCTTTAAAACAAGTTAAAAGAAATGATGACAATTGTGCTTGAATTGTAAAGTTAAGTCACAAATACTTTGTTTGGGTATCTGAGAAAGTGTCTCATAATAGCCCTGGCGGTTCTAGAGCTCTGTATCCTCCTGCTTGAATTAGTTACTAGACCCTCCCATATGAACCACCCAACTGTCTCCCTCAGAATGCTTGGAAAATAGTTCTTCATCTGCAAAGGGAGATCCTGTCTGCCTTTTTCTGCACATCTGAATCTACAAGGCTACAGCAAGTGCTGGGATAAGCCGTGGAAGTT
The DNA here is from genome assembly GCA_023101885.1 of Typhlomys cinereus. Lineage (NCBI taxonomy): Eukaryota > Metazoa > Chordata > Mammalia > Rodentia > Platacanthomyidae > Typhlomys > Typhlomys cinereus. Next base: position 1,116,054 of record JALPQD010000358.1, on the reverse strand, counting down.
TACAACTGACCTCTGGTGGGCCACAGTCACACTGCTCTCCATCCTCCAAAAACTTGTTGCCACAAACTCCACGGCTTTGCTCGGCAACAACTTCTGAAACTTTTTGATTCTGTAAACATTCCAATTCAGGCCGTGAAACCATCTCTTTGAATTCATTCATGTTACAACTGCTAAAAATCTTTATGCCACGGGCACGTCTAAAATGAAATTGACATAAAGAAAACTATTTTCAATTAATATTCTTTAATATTATGTGTGAGTCCCTGACCATTTCCTTTGAAAAACCAAGGAGAGAAGAGATTATCTGTGTTTTAATACAGTTCATAACTAAAGCAATAAGTTAATTTCTTAAACTAATCATGATAGACATATAGCACAGGAAGTTGGAGATATACTATGCTTCAGGACATGGTTATTATTTTCAATATAATTATTATTATCATGAGTGATTATTAAGAACATGGAACATGGTAAGAAACTTAAATGAAAAACTTTAATCAAAAATGATCACAAAATATAAAGTGTACAATCACAAAAATGATTGAAAAATATAAAGTGTACAAGTTCTTCATTTAATTTATGTCTCTGCCTTTATTCCTTGTATTTCTCTTCTTAAATAGTGATCTTTCTGCATTTCCCAAGCTGATCTCCTGATTTTCCTGCCTCAGCCTGACAGGTGTTGAAACTACAGGTTCATGCACTAGTCTCAGCACCTTTATTTCTGCACATTGAGGTGTGCTTTTTTAGTGAGTTTCTGTTTAATTCTGTTACAATATATCAAGCTTTGTTCAATGATACAAATGCAATAAGAACAAAGTTTGTTTGCTTAGCACAGGAAAATGATAACTCTGTGTCCTGATGACTTTAAAAGCTTTAGCAAACCATTTCTTATCTTCTGTAAGATAATAACCTGTATGTTTTGAAAGTGATGTCCTTGAGACTGAGACCTGTAGAGCCCTATGCTCAAGAATTCCAACACACCACTCAGCATGAGATGGTCTAGACAAATACGCTGTCCTAAGGATTTCTCCTGATTTTTACTACCCTGAAGAATATTTTCAATATTAACCATTGATCGACAAAAATACATGGATGATTCCTCACTCTCCTTCCCTCTCAGTCTTAGTAGACCTCTGTAGCTTATCAAAGAATTATCACCTCCCTCCAAGAAGCTTTTCTGCACTCTCATAAATTGTCCATACATTCAAAAGACAGTTTCCTAAGTTGATTGAATCTTGTGGTGTTGTTTTCATACAAAATCTCATCTCCAACTTCTCCAAACACTGGAGTTTTGTCCAGTACCTTGATCTCATTTCCTGAATTCTCCCTATGCCTGACCATCTTACTGACAGGCCCAGCAACTACGCCCCTTGACCTGCTCTGTCCTCAACAAACACAGCATGTTTATCATTCCTGACTCTGAGGGTGATTCAGTTTTCTGCTGTTTTGGAATCTCTGTTTTTTTGTTTTTATTTTTGTTTTTATTTGTTATCACCACAGCAAGCATTACCAAAGCCTCCAGCAGACACCTCCCTTTGACACTGCCGCTCTGTCCATTAGCATTCTCTTCAGTACTAACTACTAAGAGCTCTAAGTATGCTTTCTTTTTAATATGCAGTAAACAGTCACCTATTTAGAATGTCCTTACTCAAGCTTTGTTGTGAGAAAATATACATCAAATATACATCAAAATATACACTACAAGGTATTTCCCAGAGTAGAAAGAAGCTGGCCTGGGAAAGCACCTTACATTGCCTCGGGATTCATTATGCATGTGCTTCCTGGACAGAAACAATTGTAGATGTCATCATATGTCAGCCCCAGGTTAATTCCAAACAGCTGGGCCAGAACGACTGAAAATGCCTCTACTGTGACGGCCTTAGAGTGCTAAAGACATGAAAAGAGCATAATTATGACATAGCTTACCTCTTTCCCCAGCAAGAGTACCTAAATACAAATGCAAATTCAATAAAATTTTTGCCAAAGTTATATTCTTAGGAATGTGAAAAACAAAAAATGTGCAAAATTTTTATTCTTCTTAAGTAATAGTATTGTATTCCAAGAGGACTGAAATATAGGAAGATAAGATTTCTACCTTTATAAATTTATGGTATACTATTGAATAAATTATATAAACATCAAAAACATTTTTACGATATCTTTCATTGTACTGAAAATTAACTGAAGGTAAACTAAAGACCTGAGAAAAAGCCCCATAATTCCAAGCCTCTAAAAAGATGATGGGAGAGGGTTTCCTAACATACATTCCATCATATGCTCTGCTATACAAATTCCAAAAGGATAGAAACACATAAAAATAGACAAACAAGAACTACACCATTGTTAAATTTGTCCTGCTTCAATTTATACAATCAAACCAGAGCGAAGCTAACAAACTGACGAGGAAAAAAGTGTTCAAAAGTACTATATCTGATCAGGCTTAATATCCAGATTGTGAAGACTTCAACAACTCAATAACAACAAAGTAAATAAACCACTTTAGTTAGGGAAAATATTGAATAGATGTTTCTCTGAATATATGTACTGTGATCTAACAATTATATGAACATGACATTATTCATCATTTTAAGATGTAAACCAAGAACAATGATACAACATGATACTCACTAGAATGCCTCTATGAACTAGAACAAAGCTAAAATAAGTTTGAGGGCAATGCAAATGGTAGGTGGCATGACAAACTGGTAAAAACATTGTGGAAATCAATACACTGAGTCCTCAAAATACTAACAGACCTAATTTATGACCAACAAGCCAACTTGTGGATATTTTTCTGTACTAACTGATATTACCAATAGAGGTAGCCATCTATAGACAGTGAAAATAGAGAGGAAGATGAGAGAAAACTAGGCAAGGCCACAGGCCTGTATTAGAATACCATGTACATTGGGCCTTTCAAATCTAGCTTGTCGAAGACCACCAATCAACAAGGAGATAACAAACCACTCAGATTCAAGAGGAAAGGACCAATCAAAAGAAAGGAAACAAATAGACTGTTCCCATTTCAATGGCCAAAAGTTCCTAAGAGGGGCCCAGAATCAAGATCCAAGCAAGCTCTGGATTGGTCTTGCTTCCCTTATGATCTCCTGAGCAGCCAGGGATTTCTTACTCTCCCTGATTATCTTAAGTAATCAGGTGTTTCTCCTCTTTCCTTGCGTCTCAATAAGTGTCACTTAAAAAATGTTCAACCATGTTCTGACTTTGATCCTGGATTTCTAGGCACAGAAATTGGGATAAAAATCTGGGAATATTAGATGGACTCAGAGAGATATCTGCACCTGCACATCCACTGCAGCATTATGTATAACAACAAACATATGGAAATAGCCTAAATGCCCACTGACAGAATGGACAAATAAAAACACAGCACACAGTTATAACTTACAATAATAGCAATATATACTATGACTTTATTCAATCATAAATAGGAAACCTTGTCACACTCTGCAGCTAGATGAACTGACACTACACTACATGAAGTGTCAGTCACAGAAAGACACACACAATGATTCCACTTATGTAACAATCCTAAATTGTTCCAGTGACAGAAACAGCAGATTGGTGGCTGCTGGGGATAAATAGGTGTTGTTTTAACTGATAAGAGAGTTTTGGTTGGAAAGGTCAAAATTTCTTGAGATTTGTTTCACAAAAAGTGAACACAGTTAACACTATTGAACTATACCCTGGAAATGGTTAAGACAGAAAACTCTTTTAAAAATTGTAATTTTCTAAATTAATTTAGTTTAAAATGAATGTGTCTAAAACATATTTTATAAACATATACACAATGTCTTATAAAGATTTGCCAAAATCTTTTTGTGAAGATTTGTGTGAAGAGCATATCATGTGCTCCTTTGTTACTGGTCTTTTGTTAAAGAGAACACATACCAGAGCAATTCCCACAGCAAACTTTGGATCACAGGCCATCCCGTGATATGTTGCTCCCACATAACCAGGTTGGTCCTTGTACCTATGGAAAAACTTCATGGGGATACATGCATTTCAAAATATTCTTACCAATCACAGTTGAGAATTGGATTTGTGTAAGTTATTCACTCCTTTAACATGAGTAATTACACACTACATATTATTCCTGATGCTGTTATTCGCTCAATACTTTAAAAAACAGCATTTCTTTCAAACTTTATATGAGGTTCTAAAAGATATCTAAGATGCTAACAGGCAGTTCAAAGCCTAATACCTAATATTCCAAACATTCCCATTCTCAGCATTCCTGTAGGGAACATTCAAGCTCAAGAGCTCCATTTCTTGAAGACAGATACCAAGGGCATTCCTCACGGTCTCAGTTGTAGTGTGCCTCCTATGCCAGCATAGTTGTTTGCCTCTTATGCCAGCATAGTTGTACACTGTCTCCTGTTGACTTTCCTACAAAGGGCAGGAATGGATCTTGTCCTGTCTCAAATAGGGATCAGGGGCAGAGGAGTTTTTACTTCTTTCTTCCTGTTCTTTGGAAGCCATCTAGACATTAACTTGCATGTCTAAAGGATGGCACAGAGCTTTATTGCTGACCTTTGTACAACTAGCAGTCTGTTCTTTCTCCACAATGAATGGGATCATTAGGACATATTAACATATCTAAGGACTGGCAGGGCTGTATTTGGTGGTGTTCCCACCTAATGTTGACCTTGCACCTGTAGTCTGTCTGCTACTATTGATGTCATCATTTTGTACAGTGTACATATGTCACCCTCTGTTTCATGGTGTATAATGGATTAGATTCCATAATGAACTTGACTTGGTTTTGGCTTTTCCAAGATCCCCTTTAGAGCCAGCCTGATTCAATTCCTGCTGATTACATTCTGGTACCGATCAGGATTGTGAGATAAGGGCACAGGGCTTGGAATCCTGCACATTCCCATCACTGGATGGGTATATTCGAAAATCTACAAGTCAGTATTTTTGTTGTTAAGGTTTTTATGTAGTGAACAAATCCTAAAACGATACAAAGTGTTGGAGCACGAGAAAGGGAAAGGCAGACGTGTACACCAAGGAGCCGGCAGGTGGGGAATCACAAGTTAGTCCAGTCATGTCATTTGTGAATTCCCAAATCTGCCTCAGACTTGCCAGGAGGAGCAAAGGACATGTGATTCATTCCATAACTCCTGGGATCTTCATAACTGTACTTTTAGTTTTTACAAGTAAAGTGAATAAATGAGGAAAACAGATGTCAACATAAAGACTCTTGAAAGACACATAGCAATTAACTAAATGAGTACATCTTAGGTCAGCACAGAACCATAGAACAAGCAAAGGAACAGTTTCTTCTGAGGTGCTCACTATTTTAAAGTTTTATGTCTTCACCAGCAGAATAAGCAATGATTGTATTCTCAGTATTAAATTGTGAGTTCAGCCACTTACACTGTTTCTTACTGCACAGAACTGCCTGTTTGCCCCATTACATGTCATTTTACACGAGGCCATCTTCCACACTGATCGTTTAGCTTGGGAACACAGCAGGTCATCATGCTCCAAGTTTTGCAACACAGTACTGGTCTCAACCTTTTAGACTTGCCTTGTATATGATATTTTTGTACTGATTTTATAGCTTGCCATATCAAATAATTAGGAAAATAGCTATGAACATGAATTAACTCACAGTATCAAATATGTCAGATGGTTGGATATTTGAAGCCGATTTTGTTCTTTCCATGCCAGAAAGTTTTGTAATACTTCATCAGCATTCCCGTTCATGGAAATCTTATTTTTATCTGACCATATTTCCAAAGAAGTTAGCATAATAATCACTTGAAGCTGTGAAAACATCTGAACAGAGGGACACTCAATTTCAGTTAACTATAAGCACCCAGGTCTGACCACGAAGCTACTGCATTCAATGTAATATTTTGTGGACATGAACTAATCCATAGTGAAAGTGGTTGGCCAGGGAGTACTTTTTAGAAAACCACAAAGGCTGTTTACCCCATGTTATTTTAGATATGAACCAAGAGTACTTACAGTATTGATAAGACCAAATATATGGACAATTTTCTGAGTTGCAACTCCCACTTCAGAGCCCATATAATCATACTGAAAGAAAAATTTTGCTTTTTAGTCACTAGCAAAAATGATTAAACTATGATATTGCAAGTGCTTTTCAATATAAATGCTAAAGTAATACAGTACTCAATTGAAGAGACAAAGATTTACTAAATGTCTATTGTATTTTAAACATAAGGTGGGAGTCTTTAATAACCAATGACATTATAATGTGGTATCTGTGATTATCTTCCTTTTTACCTTTCAACATATGAAAGATCAAAGAGCTCATAACTGGTAAGGATCAAAATAAGAAACCAAATGTCTAAGGAAACACACCAGCAAATTTGCATCATCACTACTTCATGCTACACCATGACTCCGTTCCAGGTAAATAGTCCACATACACTCTCTATACACAGAGTAGAGTGCTGCCAAGGTGAACAATTCCCAGAATATACTTTATTCAAGGAAATAAAGATCATATGATCTGTGAAATATTATTTATAATTGTGCATTATTGATACTGTCTATAATGTTCTTAAGTAAACTCAAGTGGACAAATTAACAGTAAAGACACACAATTTCACAATTAGAAAAACCAAGCAAACATTAGACATAATCACATTAATGAGAGAATGTGCAGAAACATTATATAAATTTACCAATTCGTAGTCATAGTTCTTTAAATATAGAACACAATATCACTAAGATCATGCTATCTGAACACAATGCAAAAGTTACAGTGAATGATACAAATGTATGTTAGTAATAACATTTTTCATGAGGATCAGATAGGTAACTCTGTTCTGGTTATATGAGATAATGAATGCTCTTATTCTAGGTAGATGCATAGTAATGTGACATACTGGACAACTTGGTTCCAATTCAAATGAAGGCAACAAAGACTACAGCAAAATACAATTAGTAGTAAATGCAGGTTAAAGGAACAGGAATATGCATCATTACTGTATGCATTTTTATTTTTGCATCTTTTTGATAAATTTAAAATTATTTCCAGCATTTAAGAAGTGAACATGTCCAGCGCTAAAGGATGCTCCAGGGAGGGGGGAGGGAGCACTGGGAGAAAGAGGTGGGGGGTAAAGGAAGGGGAAAAGGGGGGAGGGACCAAGGGGGTCCAGGAAGGAGTAGAGGGAGGGAGGGGACTGGGGTATCTATTAAGTTTGTATGAGTGGGAAAAATAAATTAATTAATTAATAAAAAAAAAGAAGTGAACATGTTCAGAAGTGAAATGTTACAGTAACTTCAAGTAACAAAAGTGGGAGACAATTCAATAGGTTCAGCTGGTATATCACACCTGCAGGTCTACTAGAGAGCATGAAAAGGTGTCAAAATTGTAAATAAGTGTAGAAGTTTACTTAAAATCAATTTCTTTTATGACTTATGACATATAGAATCATAGAACATGACAAAATCCCAGTGATTGGAATTAAATGGATCACAGCTCTAGGACCTTTGGATTATGTTGGTGATGCAACAATGCACACTACTATGTATTGGAGTCATGGAAGAAGCCAATGTGATGGTATACTAGAAATGGAGAATGAAAGGAGTCAATATTAGAGATGAAATTAATGTTCGCATAATAAATCGGATCAGCAGAAAGACTGCACATCATCGAACCGGGAGCTCAAGAAAGCTAAACTTCTAACAACTGACTTTTACCTTTTCCATTTCTGAAAGATAGATCTTCCGCCCAAGAAGCCAAGCCACTATTAAACACACAATAATCTTAGAAAATACATTTTTGAAAGTTATCCAACATAATATTTAGTGACTTAGTTTCCATTTTAGTGAAAATTGATTCCGCAATTACTGGAGTGCACCTATGCTAGTTGAATCCAGTACACTATTTATTGTGTAACAGTACAAAGTTAGGCACTGTTGCTACAATTCTATACTGATTTGGGAAACAGAACAGAGATATTGGTTCCTTTGTGACAATGTAAATAGTTGACAATGCCTGTTTATGTCCTGAAAAACTCTGGCACACATTTAAGTAGAGCAAAAACTGTTCTGTGAGACTTGTTCTCTCTGTGGTCCCCAGGTTGGACTGGATCCCTCATCTACCTGAATATTGCAATTACTGGCATGCACCCCTACGCCTGTCACCTGAACATTGATTCATACTGAAAATGATGAAAATTTCTTATTTCTTGCCCCCGAATTTCAATTCAAAGCAAACATGTCACAGAATAAAATACTCACCATTGCTTTGTCCATGATGATCTTCACTTTTAGCATTCTTTCTACTAGTTCAACACCTGAGCTTTTCTGAGGAAGAAAGAACACATCGATTAAAGAAAACTTTATAACCAATGTGCTAAATTACTGGTAGGATTCCTGTTTTATCATGTTGATTTAAGCAATATGAACACTATCAATAGAATATAAGTCTTAGAACTCTTGAAAAAAGTAAAAATGATGTTATAGTGACATTACTAGAGTAAGAAGTTATTAGAACACTTCATAGACCATAATGGAGACAAAGACAACTCTTATTTTAAAAGCTCTTTATTTAAACCAGCTTTTCTATTCTTGTTCGTGATTTTCTTTGAGGCTATGATCACTGATTATTATTTATAAATTTTATGATGACTGCAGAATTCAAAAAAGGAAATATATTAACCATACTATGTTTTGGTATTTCTTGGATTATTTTCCTTCAAAGTTTCCTTATTTCAACAAATATCTACTCTGTAGTATTTTAATGAAGTATTTTAATGCTTGATGCTATTTCATGTATGATGATTTTAGACATTTTGAATTTCTATTTTCCACAGTAAAGGAGAAGAAAGGAAAGAGAGAGAGAGAGAGAGAGAGAGAGAGAGAGAGAGAGAGAGAGAGAGAACTGCAGGACCACAAGTTCAAAAGTCTGGAGAGTAAACCCAAAACTTGGCGATGCTACACTGCAGGTTCAGCAGCTGTCATGTTAGACACCCAGGACGCAAAGCTACAGTTCCAGCTGGATCCACAGACTTTCTCTTGGGGGATTATGTCACTCACAGCAGGGTCTCTTCATGCTATTTACCTTTCAACTAATTTGGCAAAACCCTCTCACATTATTGAAAACATTTATTCCAAGTCCAGTGATGCTGATCAGATTCAAATATTAAAATAACATTTTTCCAACTCTGCAGTCTCTATGACAAAGCTATACTGACATGTAAAATGACCATGTAGGCATGAGATCATGGGTAATACCACATATCAATTTCTAGCATATCCAGCAATTAAATTTGTAACAAGTAGCAGGAAGCAGCTGTTCTCTGAGGCATTGTCGTATGGCATTTTCCTCTGAACAAACAGCCACTGATGTTCCCCCCAGAAACAAGGCAGGTCATTTTACTCTCACCTGGAATGCTGGGCTTGCTTGGAACACTTCCCAGCTATTAATATGTGATTCTGTCCTAATTAAACGTGCTCTCATACATGCTCTAGGGTTGTTGAAGTCTGGGAGCCCTAGGGTATATAAGGCTGAGGAGGGTTAATTGAAGAGAATTCCATTTATGTAATCGTGGAATAGCCTTCAGACATGCTGGTTGGACTTTCTGGCTATGTAGCTACTTTTGAGTCTCTGATGCTTCTGTTACTAACCCACCCCTACTCCTGTAAGCAAGTCCAATAAACTTGTTGGTTTTTCAAGTCAGAACTTGAAATAAATGTTACTTTTCTCTGTTATGGAATTCCTATCTGGGGTAGGAAGATGACTGTGTGGCACCTCTCCAGAAAAGTGTTCACACAAGTAGGTTGCAGCAGAGAGACACTTAAGTTGCAGTAGCAAACAGAAAGTACCATACTTTCAAAAAATAGACTTGAATATAGAAGGAAGACCAGAAGGGCAGGAGGGAAGAGAAATGGAAGAGAACACAAAGAAAAGTAATTGAAAGATTTTGTGCAGATGTATGAACATGTGAAGAAGCAAAATCCATTAATAAAGAAAAGTGGAGTGATGATATCCTGATGTGACAATGACCTGACATGATGGTGATCCATGTGATGAAGATCCGATGTGATGATGACCTTCATGTGATGACGTGTGGATCACTGAGAACAGTACTTTATAGTCTGATGTGGTGCTGATCTGGTTCAATGATGAACTGATGTGATTATGTATTGACAGGATAATGAACTGAGATGATGATGATGATGATGATGATGATGATGATGATGATGTAATGGTGACCTGATGTGATGATGACCTCAAGTGATGATGTGTCACTGAGCACAGTCCTGCATGATCCGATGTGCTGATGATCAATGTGATGATGTCCTTGTCACTAAGTACAGAACTTATGATCTGAATCTCTTTCTTTCCCCTCTTTGGTATATTCTACCCTTGGCAGCTACTTACAACCTCTACCCCTTACTGGGCACTGGGTCCACTGTATAGATTTCCTATCCTTCTGTTCTACTTTCTGAAATTTTCTATTTCTATTTTTCCACTGTTTTTTATTAATTAACTATGCTGGCAATAGGACAGTTTTGAATTAGATCCATAGAGAGGCTCCTTGCAGTAGAAGACTGGTTATAGTCATAGAGGGGAATGGATGTTACTTCCAATCAGGGATATTTGAGTGATGAGGCTAGCTTCCAGAACTTCTGGAAGATCAGTAGCTTGCAAGATATTAAGGGCAGGAGTTAAGATTTGTGACAAAAACTGCAGACATGTAGACCAGAACATGCTGCTGTGTTCTGTTCACAGAGCATTGGTTGCTGCATCCCTGCAGGACATGCTAGTGCTACAGCCTTTGGAGGTGCTTCTAGAATGCTTTCACTCTATCCTGTAGTTCCTAACACAGGATGCCAGTCAAGCCTCATTAGTAATAAAATGCAACATTGCAAAACAAGCAAAAACATTGCCATATCAGTAGAAAAATCAAAGCAATATAAATTGTTTTGCTTAAAAAGTCTAGACTTTTTAAATCTACATTTATAGTTAGGCACATGAAATCAATTAGAACAGACAAAAATTCTCAAGTATAATCTTTAGATGATGCAGTTTGAGACAATTTCTTGTTACTGTTATGACTCTTTTTCTGCTAATCAGATACAGGTGTCAACTTGACAATTGAAAGATGAGCTCTGAGCACACTGGTGAAGAATCAATAATTAAGGCAGGCTCTGAGCACACCCGAAATAATTGTTTAGCTGATGAGGAAAGACCTAACCCATGATGGGTGGGATCATTCCCATGTGGATAAAATGGAGAAAACTGATTCAGTACTGGCACACTTCGGCATGTTGGCAGACAGCCTTCTGGCAAGAGAGAAAGCATATCTGTTTCTCAGAAATTCCTGCGAATATGATACAAATTTCCCTAAGCTCCCGGTGTTGATTTGAACTCTCCTGCAAAGCTGTCCTACGAATTGCAAACATAATTGTAATAAAGAACAAAACCTCTTGTTTTCCTAAGTTCTTTGAGTTCTACATTTATTCAGTAACACAAAGAGTAACTACAACAGCATCAAAAAAATAAATCTTTTGCAAAGAAAATGTAAAGACAAAATACTTGCAAAGAAATAAATCTGGAAATGATTATTTAATAGCATGCAATTATAGTAGCTATGTAAAAATATATACAACTTCTTGAAATTAGAGAAGCATGAAATAAGTTTGATGATTAAGTCTGGTATATTTTTATTCCCAAACTATTATATAAGAAAACATAATAATATCTTAAATAATTACATACAATAGATCTTCTTAAAAATAAATAATTTTAGGATTGGAGAGAAAGCAAAAGGATCAAAGTCCCTAAATCTCACATAAAATGCTGGAAGGGCATAGTGGCCCACTTGGAATGTCCAGAGCAAGATAGCTAGTTAGACTAGTCCTGCTGGTTAGCTCTGGCTTTAATTACGACCCAAACGAAGAATAAGATGTATGATCAAGAATGATCAAGGGTGGGTAACTATAACCACCTCGGGTCTCCACATGCATGCATACTTACAGACATGTGCTTTTACACACATGCATGTACACACACACACACACACACACACACACACACACACACGAAAATAGAAAAAAATTAAAATATTATGATCTAAAATTTGTTTTCTAAGTATATCCAATCTCAAATCTTTACTATGAATAACTTTTCAAAAGTATTGCAAAAAAGTCATCAGAGGAATCACTCACGTCTGGTTTCACAAGAATCCGGTAAGACTGATCTTCATGCTGGGGAATAAGGTAATCTTCTTTTAAGGGAGAATAATCAATTTTGTTATTATTTATTTCATAAATCATGTGTTCAAATGTAGCCGAAGATTCTAATGGTTCAATTCCATAACTGATATTCTCTAACTGCAACAATCCCCTAAATATTCAAATAAAGAAAAGAGAATTCAAGTATGACTAGTACAGCTTTCCCACAAAAATATGTATCATTACTAAAATAGTCCATAAAGATTGTGTAAACTTATCTCTAAGAACCATTAAGTCTTACACAGATTGAGATTCAAACCCAGTTTTATACCTATCTCTCTCCATTATGACATCTAAGAACAGCTATAGTTCTGTGTGGAGAGGAAATATAAATTCTATTCTTGCTAATAGGAGCTTTTTATGCACAAATTTTATGTTGGCAAACTATGAAGAAGGCAAAGGATAAAAGCAGAATGGGAAAGAAGCTATGAGCAGAAACAGCTAAACTCTGTATTTCCTTGTCTCACTCTAACTAATCTTCAAGAAAATATAAGGCTCTCAAGTAACAGTAACCAATTGCTCTCTGAATGAACACTATCCCCTTTATTGTCAGGGAAGACATGCCTGGTACTGTAAACTATCCAAATAACAGCAGAAATGGAGAAAATAGCTACTGAACAGGAACAGATATCTTAGCATAACTATTAGTACCTGACACTACTACCATCTAGAAAAGCACACAGCACTCAATCAAAATGCATCTTATTGCATTGGAAAATTAGATAGGCAGAGAATCACAACTGGTCAGAGTACAAAGTATCGATGACCGTGGAATGCTCATCCTTAATCAGACCATCAGTATCTTTCCCTATCTTTGCATTCTAAGTCTTAGGGAACTTAGTAGAAAAGAGGGCGGTAAGTCTGAAAGAACCTAAAGGTATGGAGATGTATTGCCAGCCGGGGCACTCCAGTCATGACAGGGATGCTGGGTCCAAGAGCTCAATGTAATGGGATCTTCTTCCACCAGATCTACAAAATGGTGGATGTATCAATACCTTTCCTCCAAGGACAAGCAAAGATCTTAGGAGAAACAACTACACTCAGAGACAATCTTTCGGGAGATGCTGGGAAAAGAGAGGGGAGTTTCACCACCAATGAAGAGCCACTTATACTACCATAGAGCCCTGGTCCCTTACAGGTGCCACAAAGGAAGTCCTATGGTCCACACATGCAGAGGGGCATGAGGGCAGGAAGGACATGGCTGGATTGATGAAGGACAGGGAGAGTAGAAAGGAGGGTAAGAGGGAAGGAGTGGGGGGAGGGGGCAAGGACATAAGCTCATTTTGTTAGTATATTAAAAAGCCGAAAGAAAGAGAAAAAGAAAGAGGAAAGAAAGGAAGGAAGGAAGGAAGGAAGGAAGGAAGGAAGGAAGGAAGGAAGGAAGGAAGGAAGGAAGGAAGGAAGGAAGGAAGGAAGGAAGGAAGGAAGGAAGGAAGGGGCAGAAATAGAAAAGGAACTTATTAGAAAAAAGAAATTCAGCAGGAATGGAAGCAGATGAGAGGGTAACGGATGAAAATGGTCAAAGCCCATGAAATTGCCAAAATAACAGCAATGAAAATGTGCAAAAATAAGATGCTGAAAATTAAAGGTTAACCTATGTTCTCAGCATACGATTCCAGAATACTACCTGAGTCCTGAGCAGGTGCTGAGTGTCAAAACTGATCTTGGAATCTCTGCAGTGTGTCCTTGATAAAAACAATGACCCTGGAAGAAATCATAAAAGACATAATCATAAATGACTCTTGAATGTATGATTCATGTTACAACTCAGGAGTTTAGTCTCCTGCCATCTTTTTTTTCTGTTCCTCTTCTAAAGCTCCCTGTGCTTCTGAATTTTATAACTCTCTCACCCCAAAGTATTTTACTATAATTCTAAATTTTTAGCATCTAGACTTGGAACCTTAGGCTTGTGTGTCTTTTCTTTATTAGCCACATTTTCTAAGTACACGGGCTACACCATCCAGCTTGACTTTACAATCAACTTCAACTGTGAACATTTCATTACAATTTCTGAGCTACCCAAAATCATTTTACAGACTTTTCCTAGCATTGATTCCTCTTGGATATTTAATTGGGGAGATAATTGTGATCAGCAGTTTGAATTCTCTTCTTAACTTACTTTACCAGTATTAGTTATTCCCAGACTTTCTCATAGGATTCTTTTCAGTGAATTCCTTTTCTGAGCAGTTTAAAGTTATATGAGATTTTTGTTGTTGTTGTTGTTGTTGTTGCTAGTTCTGCATTGTGAAATGTTTACCTCTTTTCCTAAGTTTATGTACTTTGGGACCCAGTCATATATGTCCATCAATGGTCATTTCCTAAATGTTTCTATTCATGAATTTCATCATCATTTAGTGAGAATAGTAGGCTAGGCCTATCCCCAGAGGCTGTCAGTAAACCCCAGGTAAACCACAACTCCCTAGGTAACATATGCCTGCAACACAATGCCTGGTCCACCTACACCACACAGGGAAAACTTTGACATTCTGTTAGGCGGCAGCAGCCACCTGCAACTCCGTAGGTACCAGCATCCCTTCACAAGGAGGCAGGAGAAATCCAGACCCCCAACTTACTAACCAGCAGTAAGAACAGCTCCTTGGGACTCGTGGTCAGGCTCTCAATGGGGAGAAAAGACACTCATTAATATCTCTCAACACCTGTGCAGCAAAAGTCACCCAGATGGAAGCTTGTTTTACAACGAGGCATCCAAGAGACAGAGGAAAACACGAAGACAACTAATAAGCAGAGAAAACCCTGTCGATTTCACAAAACTTGTGTCACCAATGTCACATGATATCTGTCCCGGAGACATACCATATGCACATGTTTGAGCCAGTGGAGATTTAGAACACACTTTGCACAGTCTCCTCCTGGGGCAGCGTGGCAGTGCTACAGTAGGAAGAGACTTGGAACATAGCCTCATGCAGGGAAGAGAAATGCATTCCTTCACCCCAACTTTCCAAACAGGACTATTCATAACTAGCATCTCTATCACCAGTAAGGGATAGAACAGCCTCTCCATGTTTATTACAGCACTTCTTACCATAGCCAAATTATGGCATCAGTCTACATGCCCGTCAACAGTTAAATAAAAGTGTTGTGGAATCTATGGAAAGACAGAATGAATCACACAGAGAGCTATTAAGGAAAAAGAAGAAGAGGATTGAGTATTGAATATTTGGGAGGAAAGGAGCATAACGATCAAATGTATCAAAGTACATTATATGCATGTCTGAAAATGACACAATAAAATCCATTATCTTAAATAATTAATACATGCTAATAATAAAATAGAAAAGAAACTATATCAAAACAAGAATCCATAGATGATAGTAAGAGAAAGAAAGCATGCATATGCGTACACTTAGAAAAAAATGAGGTGATTTCATAAACACAAGATTATTAGATATAAAAGCTAATAAATACACCTCAGGGAGAATCTTTGCAATATTGAAAGCAATAGGCCCTCAGAAGACACAGCAATCCTAAATGGACAGACACCAAGAATTTGTGTCTCAAGGAGCCACACTGCTTCAATGGAAGGTAAAAAATCACAGCAGGGAACTACCATCTCACAACACCCTGGGTAGTGACAGGGTACCCACAAGAACCAGCCCGACTTAAGACTGGAACCATCAGCGCTGTGACAGATGCAGAGGACATCAAGGCCAAGCAGTGCACATTTCAACCTAAGCGGTTCACCTAGACACACCACAGACTAGATCAGCAAAGAGCCACATTTAGAAGAAGGGATAGCACGCTCAGTGTGCCCTAACCACTTGAAATCCAAACAGAAATCAGCAACAGATGACAGACAAAAAAAAATCACAGAAATGAGGTGAAGATGACTCAGCTTTTAAAAGCTCATGGGCTGAAGCAGAAGACACAAAGAAAATGTTTCCGCACATGTGTAATTATGCACATCTCCGAATGAAAGGACAGACCTTGCAGAGTGAATACAGTCGAAACTAGGTGGAGAGCAGAGCTCTAGGATTCCAGTGCCTCTGATGGAAAAAGGGAAATCTCAGGCAACTTCTTCCCTCGACAACTACAAAACAAGAACTAGAAAAACAAGCAACTCCCAATCTAGGTGAGAAATGAAAAAAAAAGAAACAAAAGAGCAAAAAGCAATGAAATAAAAATAGGGAAACATCAGTAAAAAAAATCCAAGAAAAAAATGGCTCTTATAAATTTAATAAATAGAAAAGCCTCTTATGAGACTGACAAAATTACAAAGGCGGCATCCATGCGAGCTCCAGACTGTCCTTGTACAGTATCAGCAGTTTAGGGTAATCACTCCGAGCTATCAGAAGTACCACTCCATCTGCAGTCATAAAAGAACCATGAGGAGATATTATGAGCAAATTCATACCATAAAACAGCAGTTGAGAGGAAATTGACAAGTTCCTTAAAAGCCACAAGACAATAAAGCAGCACCAACAGTAAACTGAGTTGGCAATTAGAGAGTCCCTATGCTCCATACACAATTCATCCAGACCCAAACATTCTAGCTCCTGAAGCGTACCTCATGCATCTAAAGTAAGGATGCTTGTACCTCCCAATGTTCTTTAGGAGGCCAACTTTGTTCTAATATAAAAACTACATGGACAGGGAGAGAGAGATGGCTCAGGGGGTTAAGACTCTGCCTTGCAAGGTCCTGAGTTCACCAAAACATCAGGAGGAACTGGCAGTGGCCTGTACTTCCAGCTCTGGTGAGCGATAATCTCAGAGTGAAGAAAAAGGATGTAGAAGCAATCCAGAATGACTCCTGAAGTATCCTTTGGCCTTCACAGACATGATACAGTGCCCTCTGATACACACACACATACACACACACACACACACACACACACAATAAATGAATAAATAAAGTTAAAAAAATAGATAGACAAAGATAACACAAAAGAAAAAGAAAAAAAGCCACAATCAAGAGACGTGATCATAAATGCCATACATATTTTCAGGATTTCTCATTCTCAGTTTTGTTTTTAAAATTATCGGTAAAATTAGCTCGACTGAGAAAAAAAGAGTTTCCAGATCAAATGTTGGGGCTTTTTTTTTTCTAGGTATGTGAAAATGTTTCAAGATTTGAAAATCAGTCCATCTTAGTAGGACAAAGAAAACACATCCTCTGCCATATCAACTGATGTAGAGATTTGATATAATTAAGCACACCTTAGTAGAAAAGAATGAACCTATGGTCGGTATAAAAACAAAGGAGTGATGCCTTGACTTTTTATGAAGACTCTTGGAGAAAACCTACAGCCTCAGGACTGCAAGGCTCAGCCCTTGAGCTTGAGGCTTGGAGCGGCTACAGCACACCTGTACCTCCTCACTACTGATACTCAGGATAATGCTGGAGTTGCAGCATGATGCGGCAAGGGAAAAAAGAAACAGTCCCGTCCACTAGAAAATCTCAAGAAAGCTTTGAAAAAAAACTTTGTAAAATGAATACAGAACTTAAGTCCTGCATGGTGGCGGCAAATGGAAAGTGAAATACAAAAACACTGAAAGTGAAACACAAAACCCCAAAAAGAAAATGCTGAAATTGTTGTTGAAAATATGAAATTGTTGGTATTCTGTGCACCTGCGTCTTAGGTGAGGTAATCCCTGAGCCACCCTGTGGCAAGGAGGCTTCCAGTCCAGAACCTTTGTCTTCATTCTCTTTGGGTCTTTTTTGCCCTTACCTTCCTATTTCAAATTCTTCATGGTTATATAGGGTAATGAAAAGATTTTCCCGGGGCTGGAGAGGTGGCTCAGGGGTTAAGCCTCTGCCTTGCAGGCTGAAGGTCCTGAGTTCGGATCCTAGAGCCCACGTATAGACGCCGGGCAGAAGCGGGCGCGGCCTGCGCTTCTGGTCCTGGTAGGGCAGAGCCTGTGAATCCCCGGGCAGAGTAAACAAGGAGGAGGTAGAGGCGTCCATGGTGGTTCCCAAATTCGTCCGTGGTTCTACACACACACACACACACACACACACACACACACACACACACACGCTTGCATGCACGCACACATAATTGAATAAATAATAATAAAAAAATTAAAAAAAAAGAATTCAAACACTTTAAAAAAATTTTTTCCCTTGAGTATGTCATTATGAGGACTTGGAATTAGGTTCCATTTATAAGGGAGAATATACAATACCTGGGATACTTTGCTCAGTAGGATTTCTTCCAGTTCCATTCATTTAGCAGCAAATTTCTTTTTTTAGATTTTTTTTATTATTTATTCAATTGTGTGTGTGTGTGTGTGCGTTATGTGTGTGTGTGTGTGTAGAACCACGGACGAATTCGGGAACCACCATGGACGCCTCCACCTTCTTGCTTACTCTGCCCCAGGATTCACAGGCTCCGCCCTACCAGGACCAGAAGCGCAGGCAGCCCCCGCTTCCGCCTGGCGTCTACACATGGGATCTGGGATCCGAACTCAGGACCTTCAGCCTGCAAGGCAGAGGCTTAACCCCTGAGCCACCTCTCCAGCCCTAGCAGCAAATTTCATTAATTCATTTTTTGATGGCTGAATAGTATTCTATTGTGTATATGTGCCACATTTTCATTATCCATTCATTAACTGTCAGACATCTATGCTGATTCCATGACTTTGCTATTATGAATAGTGTTGCAATGAACATGGATGTATATATGTCTCTATAGTACAATGAAGCATTTGGGGGGAATATTCCCCAAAGGGTTATAGCAAGGTCATTTGATATGTCAAATTTCAACTTTTTTTATAAACCACCATAGTGTTCGTCATAGTGGTTATACAAGTCTGCATTCCCACCAGCAATCCTCTCCAGCATGTGTTGTTTCACGTCTTTTGGATCTCACTAGTGTGAGACGATATCTTATGGTAATTTTGACTTGCATTTCCCTGATGGCTAGGGATGTAGAATATTTTTTAAGGTATTTGTTGGACATTTCAATTTCTTCCTGGGAAAAATTTATTTTAAGTTCCATGGCACACTTTCTAATTGGGCTGTTTATTTTCTTAGTGTTTAATTTTTTTTGAGTTTTTTGTAAACTCTAGATATTAGCCCTCTAATTAAATTTCATGAGATCCCACTTGTTGACAGTTGTTTCTCTTTCCTGGGTTATTGAGGTCCTGTTTAGAAAATTTTGGACTAAGCCAATCAGTTCCAGGGAATTACCTACACTTTATTCTAGGATTTTTAGAGTCTCTGGTCTAATATTAAGTCTTTGAGCCATTTGGAGTTGATTTTCATGTATGGTGCCAAGTAAAGGGACAGTTTCAATCTTCTGTATGTGGATATCCAGCTTTGATAGCACCATTTGAAGATACTATTCTTTTGCACCAGGTTTTCTGAGCCCCTATGTAGAAAAATCAGATGACTATATGTGTAGGGGCTTATTTCTGGGTCTTCAATCCTTATCCACTGATCTATGTCTGTTTTGGAGCCAGTGCCATGATATCTTTATTACTATGGATTTGTAATATAGATTAAGGTCTGACATGCTGATTTCTCCAGCATAATTTTTACTACTTAGGATTACATTAGCTATCCTGGACCTTTTGTGTTTTTATATGAATTTTGAGATTGCTTTGTCAATTTCTGCAAAGAATTGTCTTGGAATTCCTATTTGTATAGCATTTAATCTGTACATTGCTCTTGGTAGGATGGCCATTTTATGATATTAATTCTACTAATCCAGATGCATGGGAGGGTCTGTCCAACTTCTGATATCTTCTGAAATTTCATTCTTTAGGGTTTTAAAGTTTTCACTGTACAGGTCTCTCACATTCTTGATTAGATTTATATCCATGTATTTCATTTTTTTAGGGGCTATGGTAAGAGGGATTGTTTCTCTTAGGACTTTCTAACTTTTTTGACAAGTCACTCCACTCAATATAGGGTAGCCATAGCCAGGAACTCACAGCAATGGTACATGACCTCATCGGACCAACACAGGGGTGAACTTGTCAGCATGTCCCCATGGATTGACACAGACCTCAGGAGAAATAGTTTCAGGCAGTAACATCCTTAGGGGCAAAGGATAAGATAGAGATAGGGGAGGGTTCAAAGACCTGAACCCCCATGAGAACAGATGATATAGAGTGAAACCCAGGGCTCATAGAACCAAAGGATAAAAGAATAGGAAGGAGTAAACTGGGCCCATGTAGGGATGGGAGGGAAGGTGGGATGGGATAGGATAGGAGTGGGATGAAGGGAGGGAGGAAAGGAGGGAGACAAGGAGCATATATATAAAAATGCAAATATGATAAACTGATTAAAAATAAATAAATAAAAATTAATTAAAAAGCAATGTCAAGAACCATTAAATACCTTTCAATTATAACTTTAAAGTCAATGGGTTCGACTCCTTATTCAAGAGACGCAGGCTTACAACTTGGATAAACACCATGGCCCATCATTGGCCTCCAAGAAACACACCTAACCATGAAAGACAAACACTTTCTCAGGGTGAAAGGATGGTCAAAAGTACTCCAAGCAAATGGAAAAAGGAAATAGGCAGGAGTTGCCATCTTAATATCAGACAAAATAGACTTCAAACAAAAGTAAACCATGAGAAATACAAATGGGTATTACATCTTAGTTGAGGAAAAATTCCAACAAGATCTTATAATCATAAGCATATATGTATCAAACATGGGAGCACCCAAATTCATCAAACAAACACTACAGGAGACAAAAATAGCTAATCAATCCAAATATAGTGATATTGGGAGACTTCAAACCCACACTCAACATCATTAGACAGGTCAATGGGCCAAAAACTAAGCAGATATACATTGGAATTAAATTAAACCATAAATCAAATGGACCTTACAGATATCTACAGAACATTTCATCCAAACACTAAAGAATACGCATTCTATTCAGCAGCCCATGATACATTCTCAAATAATAGATTATATTCTAGGACACAAATAAAAATATTTCCATATATACAGAAAAATTGAAATCCTTCACTGCATACTATCTGACCATTCATGGAATAAAGGCAAACATCTACAACACAGGAAGCAATAGAAACCACACAAACTCATGGAAACTAAATATAAATAAGGAATGGGTCAAAAATGAAATAAAACAAATTAAAAACTTCCTTGAAAGCAATGAAAATAGACACAAGTACCGAAATCTATGGGGCACATTGAAAGCAGTACTAAGAGGAAAGTTTATACCACCAAATGTCTACATCACAAAAAAACATTCCAAAAAATGTTACACCAGAAAGCCTTTGGAAAAAAAAAAAAAAGAAATAAACAAATCCTAAAAGTAGCACATAGGAAGAAATATCCAAGATCCGAGCAGAAATCAATGAGTTGGAACTGAAAAAGACAGTACAAAAGATCAATGAAACAAAGAGTTGGTTTTTTGAAAATATAAAAAAGATTGACAAACCCTTAACTTCACTAACCAAAAGAAAAAGAGAGAACACTCAAATCAACAAAAACAAAAATGAAAGGAGGGAAATCACAACAGACACTGGAGAAATCTAAAAAATCATAAGGACACATTTTAAAATTTTATACTCTCTAAAATTGGACAATCTAAAGGAAATGGATGAATTCCTAAACACATACAACCTGTCAAAATTGAGTTAAGATGAAATAGATACATCAAATAGGCCAATAACAAGAGATGAAATTAAAACAGTAATTACAAGTCTACCAACTAAAAAAAAAGCCTAGATCAGATGGATTCAGTGCAGAATTCTATGAGACCTTCAGAGGAGAACTAACACCACTACTCCTCAAATTATTCCATAAAATAGAGAAAGAAGGAATATTCCCAAACACTTTCTACAAAGACAGACAAAGACACATCAAAGAAAGAGAATTATAGGTCAATATCACTAATAAACACAGATGCAAAAATCTTCAATAAAATACTAGCAAACCAAATTCAAAAACATATCTAAAAGACCATACATCATGATCAAGTCAGATTCATACCAGAAATGCAAAGATGGTTCAATATATGTAAATCAATAAAGGTGATTCATCATATTTATAAACTCAAAAACAAAAATCATATGATTCTCTCGATAGATGCAGAAAAGGCCTTGGCAAAATTCAACAGCCCTTCATGATAAAAGCTTGGAGAAAACAGGAATGGAACCTATCTCAATTTGATAAAGGCTATATATAACAAACCTAAAGTAAGCATCATTCTAAGTAGGGAAAAACTTGAAGCATTCCAACTTAGATCAGGAACAACACAAGGCTGTCCACTTTCACCACTCCTGTTCAATATTGTGATTGAAGTCCTATATAAAGCAATAAGGCAAGAGAAAGAAATAAAAGGGATACATAAATATAAGGAATACATTAAAGTATTCCTATTTGCAAATGATATGATTCTATACTTGAAAGATCCATATGACTCCACTAAAAGAACTACTCAAATTAATAAACAATTTCAGTAAAGTGGTAGACTACAAAATCAATATACAAAAATCAGTATCCTTCCTCTATACCAGAAACACACAAGCTGAGAAAGAAATGAGAAAAACAATACCATTCACCATAGCTATGAAAATGAAAATAAAATAAAACAAAATAAAATACCTTGGAATAAATTTAACTTTTGCAGTGAAAACTACAAAACACTGCTGAAAGAAATTAAAAGTGGAAAGTGGAAAGACCTTTCCTGCTCGAGGCTCAGTATGATAAATATTGAGAAAAGATCACAGATTTAATGAAATTCCAATCCAAATCCCTATGCAATTCATCACAGAACTGGATAAACCATTCTCAAAATTCACATGGAAGAACAGAAAAAACACGATTAGCCAAAACAATTTTGAGCAATAAGAAGACTGCTGGAGGTATCACCATATTAGATTTCAAACTATACCACAGAGCTATAGTAATGAAAACACCTTGGTACTGGCACAAAAACAGATACTTCGACCAATGCATTCGAACAGAGAAACCAGATATTAACTCCCACACATACAGCCACTTGATTTTTGACAAAGGTACCAAACATGCATGCTGGGGAAAAGACAGTATCTTAAACAAAGTGGTGTTAGGAAAATTGGACATCGACATGTAGAGAATAAAAATTGACTGCTACCTTTCTCCTTACACAAAAATAAACTCAAATGGATCAGAGACCTTGATATTAAGCCCAAAACTCTGAAATGGCTAGACGAAAGAGTAGAGAATACACTTGAATTGGTAGGCCTAAGTGAGGATTTTCTAAACAGAGCAGCAAATGCCCAGGAACTAAGACCAATAATCGACAAATGGGACTTCATGAAATTAAAAAGCTTCTGTTTTGCAAAATAAACTATTAATTGTGCAAGAATACAACCTACAGAATGGGAGAAAATCTGGCTAGCTATGAATCTGATAGAGGATTAGTCTCCTGAGTATACAAATAGCTCAAAGAACTAACACTAGCACAGCAAACATTCCAATTAAAAAATGGGCCCTAGAACTAAGAAAGGACTTCACTCAAAAAGAAATCGAAATGTCAAACAAATATCTTAAAAGATGTTCAACTTCCCTGATTATCAGAGAAATGCAAATTAAAACTACCTTGTGACACCATCTTACCACAGTCAGAATGGCTAAGATCAAACACAAACAAAAGAGAATGCTTGCAAGCATGTGGAGAAAAAGGATCACTTATTCACTGCGGGTGGGAGTGTAAACTGGTACAGCCTCCGTAGAGATCAGTGTTAAGGTTCCTCAGAAAGTTAAAAATGGAACTGCCATATGACCTAGTTACACCACTCCTAGGAATATTCCCAAAAGACTCTACATTTACAAAGACACTTGTTCATCTATGGCCATTGCAGCTCTATTCACAATAGTGAGAAAATGGATACAGCCACCATGTCTATCAACAGAGGAATGGGTAATGAAAACGAGTTACATATACGTAATGGAATATTACTCAACCATCAGAAAGGAAAAGATTATGGAATTTTCTGGTAAATGTATGGAACTGGAAAATTTAATAGAGTGAGGTATCTCAGATACAGAAAGCTAAGCACCACATTTCCTCTCTTACATGTGAACTCTAGCACTGATATCTTTGTCAATGTATTTGGCTTGGAATTACTGTAAGAGCCAGAAAATTTGAAAGGGACCAATGAATGGGAAGGTGGGAAGAAATGGTTTGGGTGAAATCTTTTAAAGGGATATTTAGGCTTCCATGGCAAATAGGATGAGGGAGGGAATAATTGGAGAAAATCTTAGTGAAGATTGAGGGGATAGGAGACAGGAGAGACAGGGGGATTTACAAAAACCCCTAAGATTGTGGGAAGTAACCCCATAGGAACTTCCTATGCTAGTAATATGTCAAAAATAAACATATGACTTTTAAAGAAAGAAACAAGACTGGGCAGTCCCTTTGCACAGGAGCACAAGTGAGGAAATAGCAAAAAAAAAAAAAAAAAAAAGCCCTGAGCCAATCCACATAGAATCCAGTGACAATTAAAACTATACTAGAAGTAACAGGGATGTGACACTTCCTGATAAAATGTTGGTCATAAAGGTCTCAAAGGCCCACAAACATTATAGGCTTTTGCCATTGCTCTTGGCTGCTTTCCAAGAAATTTTCAGTGAGACATAGTACATAGATTATAGAACATGGGGAAAGTACATCAACTAGAACTAGTCTGAGAACTTCCTCCTTGCTGGATAGCTTACACAGTACTAAGGAATACTGTAGAAGCTACTGGGGGAGAGAAATAGTCACAGGCCTCATCAGCTTATGAGATCTGCAAGTTGCAATGAAAATCACCATGGCAACCAGTATAACCGTGACATGACCTAATCTCGCCCCATTCTAAGGCTTAGGGAATGTCATGGAAGAGGGAGTGTGAGATTGTAAGAACCTAAAGGTTGGAAGGTTCACTATTGAACAAGATCTTCCATTCAAAGTAGGAACTTACTACAGTGAGACTTGTACTTCTCAGACCTGGATAACGACTGGCATGCCAATATGCCTCCAATAGATTATCAAGGAACTCGCGAGAGAATAATACACAGCGGCAACCTTGGAGACTAAAGCTGAATGAGTGAAGGAAAATGCCCCATCAGTGGGGCGGCCCAAAGAGAGGCAATTTGTACGCTACAAGAGGCCTGAGTCCCCCACAAGAGTAGACAAACCAGAGGAAACCCTGAGGTCCATAGACTCAGACAGGCAGCAGGACAAGAGGGAGTGGGATGGACTGATGAAGGGAGAGGAGGGAAATGTGAGGGAGAGGAGATAGAGGGAAGCAGAGATAAGCACCCATATGCTTGTAAAACTAGAAAAATAAAATGAAAATTTAGGGATTTTGAATTTATATTCAAAAGTAAATAATGGAAAAATGAAAATTCTGGGATTTAAAATAAAATGATGGAAATAAAAAATGTATGAAATTGTTAGGGAACAAATCTGATAAGGCTATAAAAGGAGAGGAAGTGAAATAATTATAAACCTTAACTGAAATTGCAAAATTCTAATGAAAGAGTGAAGAAAGATGAACAAAACAAATGACTTCTTTGCTTTGCTCCTGAAAGCTCGACATATTGCAGACAGTAGATATTCTCAACTTCATGTATAGGTTTCTTTTTTAATTAACTTATTTATTTTTAATGAATAGGTACTACACGATTTATTATTACAATCCTACCAAGTTCTTTTGTAGCAAATGGAGTAGTTTTGTTCAAAATTTACACAGATGGGAAAGATATTAAAAATAGAAGTTTAATCTAAGCAGGAGAAATAACCATTGTAATCTACACTAAGGTTCAATGGGTGAGCATCTAAATAATGTAGCATCACAGTGATGAGTGGCAGGCACTGGAAACTGACATACATCATTTATATATGTCATATATTATTATCATATATCATTTATATGTTGTATGTGGTTTAGAAATACTGATCTCAATTTGTGATCTGTTTTTTCATCTTCTTCATATAGTACCTTACTGATTAGAAAGTTGTAACTCCAAGGAGGATGCATCAACTTTTATTTTTTGTGAATATTGGGATGCCAATCTAAGAACTCTGTGTAGAACTACTTCTGGATGATTTTTTTCCCCCTAGAAGCTCATGTTTTAAATTTAATTGCGTGTTTGAGAATGATGTTTGGATCAGGACTCCTTGTCCTGACACACACACACACACACACACACACACACACACACACACGCACACACACATATATATGATACATATCTAAAAGTATATATATATATATACACATATACATGCATACACATATATACATACATACATATAAATGTATATAGCTTCATAACAAATTAGACATGAATGATGGAAGAAAACTGAAAAGAACCTAAATCCCCTACCTTAGGTAATTGACCATTCAACCCAAATACAGTAAACAGTTTGTTGTAAGGACATCTAAACTTGTTTATTTGTGGGAAGAGGTTTGTTTAGAAATACAGTCTTCTTCAAAAAATAAAAAATCTACCATAAGATATAGTTATCTCATATATATATATGTATATAAAAATATGAATTGAAACTATCATGCCAAGAAATAACTGTACATCCATGATTATGGAAGCAATAACTGACATGGAATCAGGTTAGATTCTCTTTCAATACAAGAATGGGAAATGAATTATAATCACAAACACCATACACACACATACAAGAATTTATTTAGACATAAAATTAAATCCTAAACTGTGCAGTAAAATGAATGGAAATGAAGACATTGTGCTAACTGAAATAACCCAGACCCATAATTATAAATGCACATATTCAGTCTCACATGTGGAAGCCAAAAAAAGGAAATTTGAGCATACATCAGTGATATACAGTGGATAGAGAGAGGCTGGGTTTGACCATTTCACACACACACAATATATACATCTATAATACTTATACATATAATTATACATCATAATATATATTAAATTATATGATTAAATTATGATTAAAATTACATGTAAATTACATTTTATGTATAATATATAAATTAAACATAAATTATAGTTGTAAATATATTTTTACATATTTATGTGTATATATACTTAAAGGTTCCACTGAGTACAGTCCATGTGTATAATTAATGAATTGTATGAATGAAACTGTGAAATACAGACATTTGATAGTCCCCATTCAGTTCTGATGCTGAGATATGCAAGTTTCAGCTGCTCCAACATCTCTAGCTTCCAGTCTTGATTCCTGCATGCTAGAACCTAGAAATTGTCCCCACCAGAGAGCCTTTGGACACCACCCTGTTCCCACTTATCCACATAAAGCTCATGTTCATTTTGCATGCACTCTCTCTCTCTCCATGTTTAGGATCTTTCTGTGCTGTAATCCCACACTTTCCTCAACTCCTTGGGCCTCATGATACACCATTTACAATTTCTCCATGTGTCTTACCCCCCAAATCTACATTTTCTTTTCCCTCTCAAAGTTTTAATACCTTCAGACATAATTTAACTGTACTTTAGGATAAGTGATTCTGAGTTCCAGATTTAAAAACCACTTGTTTTGTTCAATATACTTTCTGGGATGTTGTCGTCTTGTATTTGAGTGTGTGATCTATTTGCCCAATAACACTGTGGGACATAAAACAGTTGCTTCCCCACAATGGTGCCTTCAGCATTATAAAAAGATGAATCTTAGCCACATTTGGTGGCACACACCTCTGTTACCAACACTTGGAAGGTAGAGGAAGAGTTGAGTTTGAGGCCAGCCTGGTGAGACATTATGTGGAAAAATATTACTGGTACCATTAACACCAACACAGAAAAATGTACACAGCAGAAACCTATACTCACCTGTATAAAAGAAGACTCTGCCTGCAGTGCTCCTGACTCACTGTATGAATACACTAGGAAACGTGGATGTAAAAATGACCTATTTAACCAAAACAATATTATCAGTAACAACTTCCAGAATAATAAAACTAAATAACATTTATTTTTTCATTTCACAAATATGAATATCCAAAAATTAAATAGACTTGATTTTCAATGGAAAGTCTAGTTTGTTTCAAATGTTATATCACATACATATTTTTAAATAATGATTACTTCTACAATAAAAAATAGCATGGATCCCTGATCAGTTCTAAATAGTAAATTGGTAATTCAGACTTTCATAAAGGCCCAGCCATTCCATTCCCATTCTAAACAGAGTTTATTTCACATCAGCCATCTTAATATTTGCTAATGAGTAAAATAAGTTGATTACATGCAAATATAGGTATAACATTACATAGTTTTAATAAAGTTATAATGTACCTTGAAATGCTCAACAGCCTAAAAAAAAGAGGGTCTCCACATTGTATCACAGATCCAACCACATGTTGCTTTTGCCTGGAACCAGAGACACTTCTTCCCCTTGAAACAGGCCTTTCCACAACACAAAGGTGCAGGAAATTGGACATTCACACTCCAGTACTAAAGCTTTTGCTCTGATGGGGACAGTAGGATACAGAGCAGTTCTCCAGGAAAAGAAATTATGGACAAGACTCCCAATAAGAGTTACACAGGACAACTGAATGAACAACACCTTACTTTATAAGACCTGAAAGGGAGTGTATAGTAGAACACATGAGCAATGAAAGTGGCAATTCTGAGGTAGCAACCTGTAAATGGAGAAGCAAGTGGAAAGACAAGGGAGAGAGGTGGGGAGTTAGCCAAACTAAGGATCAAAGAAGTTACTTGGAATCATGCTACTGTATAAGCTATTTTTAAAAATATAAAAGTAAAAAGCTTGAATGAGATCCACTTCATGGGTGGATAATGTTGATCCAAGGAACTAGGTGATCAAATGAAAATCTCACTCTTGGATATGGGATACCTGCCTTGGAGCTGTCATTCAATGGAGACCTAGAGGCTTCAAAAACAACAAAATAAATGTTTGGAAATAGTTATAAATAAAAATATGTGACAGAGACTAGACTAAATCTCAGACACTCACACTCACAATCACATATACCAGACACACATACCAGACACACATAACAGATACATATCCACAATCACACATTCACAGACACATACACACAGACGCACACCCACAATCACATATCCGTAGTCACATACACACATAGGTACATACATAGTTACACACACACAGTCACATATGCCAAATGCACATACACAGACACACACCCACAATCACACACTCACAGACACACACCCACAGTAATGCACATAGTTGCACATCTAGCCACATACACACACACACACACACACACACACACACACATAGACACAAACTCACAGATACATACACCTACAGTCACACAAACAGACACACATATATCCATAGTTACACACATACAGGTACCCACACAGACTGACTGAAACTTCCAAAACATAATCAGTTTTTGCTAAGTTGCCTTTCAGCTGACATCCGTTTAAGTAACAGAAAGTACACGAACACATAGGTGCAGGAAACTTCTACAACAGAGCCCAATAAGACAGGAAATTCATGAAATAGCTCTTGCACAATTCTTTGCATTGACTCAGGTTTTCTTTTTCTCTTTATACAAGCACTTGCCAGAAATGAGCCAAGGTAAATTTTGCCTTTGTTTGTGATTTAAGCCTCACTAAAAGTATTTGCATGGTCTACCCTCTTTTCTTGGCAGGGACTTTCTTCTAGCTCAGTCTTCATTTTTCCTCAGAATGTATAACATAAAATAAGACTTTTGAAATCACGTAAATGAATAAGACAATGTGTAAGATTAAAAGAATAGGTGTGTTAAAGGATGCTCCGGGGATGGGAAGGGGAGGGGAGGGGGGCACAAGGGGATAGGGGGTTGGAGGGGGGGGGACCAGTGTACCTGTTAAGTTTGTATGAGTGGAAATAAAAAAATAAAAATTAAAATAAAAAAAGCAGTTAGCATCACCAAAGAAATTAATGCCTTTAATCTGGATTGCAAATGCTGAGAATATACAGTTGTTATTGAAATTTACACCTGTATCTCTGTAAATACATTTTATGTGGACAGGAAAAAAAAAAAAAGAATAGGTGTGAACCAATCATAGTCATACACTATTGCTATAGCAGTTCACATTTCAGGATAGGTCTTGGGATTTTCACTTACCACACATATCTTAGTTTTAACTTCATTAAAAGAACATAAAGTTTTACATTAAAATATCTCACAAGGAAGGTTTAAAACTCAAGCCTAATCGCTTCTCAGCCTTTTGGCTAAGATCGAGTGTAGTATCTGTTCTTATCAGTTTAATATCTGATACGTCCTCTACCTGAGGAAAATATATTAAATGGATTTTTGGAGCTAGGAGATGGAATAGGAGCTTGCTCCATCCACTCCACGCGTCGACCTGGTATTGCAGTACTTCCAGGAACAGTGCACACCCCCTCGGGGGAAATAAAAAAAAACTCAAGCCTAATGGTAATCCCAAAATATAAAGCATGATCAGCAAATGAAATATGTAAGCTCAGTTGAGTAAGTGATACTTTTTTATGTAACTTTTTTTTATTATTTACTCAACTGTGCGCATGTGCGTTGTGTATGTGCGCACGCGTGTGTGTGTGTGTGTGTGTGTGTGTGTGTGTGTGTATGTGTAGAACCACGGACGAATTCGCGAACCACCATGGACGCCTCCACCTCCTTCTGCCCCGGGATTCACAGGCTCCGCCCTACCAGGACCAGAAGCGCAGGCCGCCTCCGCTTCCGCCTGGCGTCTATACGTGGGACCTGGGATCCGAACTCAGGACCTTCCACCTGCAAGGCAGAGGCTTAACCCCTAAACCACCTCTCCAGCCCCGAGTAAGTGATATTTTTGAAAGTAACTATATACAAAAGCTATACAAAAGAAGGGTGACTTACTGTTTTTGAAGAAGAAACGTGTATGTTCTTCCTTCAATTTGGACCAAGTAAGTGACCTGCAGCAATATTTTCAGAGAGAAGAAAATTGTTAGAAATTTCAACTCCTTAAAAGTTAAAAAAGTTGTATTTCAAAAATTTGTATATGTCCACACCTTTTATATAAGCATCCTACATGTCTCAAAATTGAAATGATTGACATAAGTCTTGGCAATCAAATTTAAAGTCAAGGAGTCTAAGTCTATTTTAAAATGAAAGATTAGTGCCATCAGAGACTAAGCGTCTGCCTTACAAACAAAAGGTACTGAATCCCACGTAAAAAAAAAAAAAAAAAAAAAAGCAAGTTGAAGTGGCAGCAGCCTGTACTTCTGGTTCTGGAAGGCAGAGCCTGCAAAACTCCAGAGCAAAGCAAATAGGAGGTAGAAGCAATGCAGGGTGATTCCTGAAGTCATCCTTGGGCCTCCAGAGTCACATATAATCCCCTCTGATACATACAGACACACATACAAAAATAATAAAACAAACTTAAAAATAAAAAAACAAGGGCTGTAGAGATGGCTCAAGGGTTAAGACTCTGTCTCACAAGCAGAAGGTCCTGAGTTCAGATCTCAGATCCTATGTAAAAACACCAGGCACCACACAAAAACACCACATAAAAGTACACTCACAAAACAAATTTAAAAAAATAAAATAAAATAAAAACAAAATCCAAATCCCACAGCTAGACTCCAATTCTGAATACTGTCTCTTCAATATGACCATATTGAATAAAATGAAGATTAATCATTGCCCTTTTTTGGCATAAGTGTGTGCGCGTGTGTGTGTGCATGTGTGTGCGTGTGCGTGTGTGTGTGTGTGTGTGTGTGTATGAGAGGCACTTGAGTGTGGAGGCCCAAAGGTGGCATTGGTAATCATTCTGGATTGCTGTACCTCCTTATTGCTTTAATAAGATATTTCCCAGGCTCTGCCTTCCAGAGCTGGAATTACATGCTGCTCCCATATCTTCCCAGCATTTTTACATGGGATCTAGAGATTCAAATTTAGGTCTTTTTGTTTGTGAGGCGAAGGCTTTAACTCCTGATTCATCTTTCCAGCCCTAATTGCCTTTTATTAATTCCATAAGATGATTTGATTTTAAAATGAAGGCTTTATTTAGAAATGCTGATTAATCATTTAATTAATAAAAGAAACATGGATTTCATATTTCTCATTTTCTTCTATGTTTCAACTGCAGCACAGACTGATAACCATATAAGTCATACAGCTTTCCTCTTTTGAATGTAAGATAAATCCATCATGTGCTACCCACAAACTCATCATCTCTCTATCACCTTGGAGAATTTCCTCTGATTAAAAAAAAAAGTAATAAGTGACAAATTTCTTGGACAGCCATCATTGAGTTATAAGCCCCTCCACTTAAAGGGGTTTTGCTCTTAAGTAAAAAGGGTGGAATATTGTGGTATTTCACCCACAATTGATTCTTGTACCCACAATAAAAATACCTAAAAGACCTTTGGTTGATATTTGCTAATTTTATGAGGTACTGCCTTTATATAGGTGATTATGTAGGACTTTGTCATGAAAAAATATTCAGTAATTCCAAAGCCTTTTCTATAGCCACTGAATTGATGATCTGATTTTTACCCTTCACTCTATTAATGTGGTTGAACTCATTAGTTTTTGTAAGCTGACCCACCCTGTATTGAATCTGATTGGCTCACAATGTAGGATCCATTTGATGAACTGATAAATTGTGCTAGAATTTTAAAATATTTTTATTTATTCAATTGTGCGTGTGTGCACACGTGTGTGCATGTGTGTGTGTGTGTATGTGTAGAACCACAGATAAATTCGGGAACCACCATGGACGCCTCCACCTTCTCCTTGTTTACTCTGCCCCGGGATTCACCGGCTCTGCCCTACCAGGACCAGAAACACAGGCCGCCCCGGATTCCGCCCGGCGTCTATACTTGGGGTCTAGGATTGGAACTCAGGACCTTCAGCCTGCAAGGCAAAGGCTTAACCCCTGAGCCACCTCTCCAGCCCCCGTTTATATAGTGGTATTTTTTTCCTGGCGGGGCTGGAAATCAAACCTTGTGCCTTGTGCTTGTTAAACAGGCACCCTACCACTGAGCCATATCTTCAGCCCAGCTAGAATTTTAATAAGGGTGTATATATGTTTTACAATCAAGGATATTGCTCTGTAAATATTTTCTTCTAGTATCCCTACTCTGTCTTTGGAAATAAGTAATGCTGGCCTCATAACTAAATTTAGAAATGTTCACACTCTTCACTTCCTTAGAAGAACTGGTGCTAATTGTCTTACAAATTTTTGGCAGAATCCTGCAGGGAAATCGTCAATCCTTCTTGCTCAATAGATTTTTGATTATGGTTGTAAAAGATGATAGGTTTACAAACTTCCTAAATTCTGAGTTCTTGTTTGGGGCCCTATAATATTATCTATCCTCCTTCACATACTTCAGAAGCACGTGTTCTGTGCTGCTGTTGGACAGAGTGTTTTGTATATCTAGTGTACATGAGTCTGAGGTTTCCTCAGATGTAATGTCTGATCTGTCTGAAACTGCATGTTGATGTGTCTTACCAGTATTTCTATTTCTCTCTCTTGGATTTTTTAAATTAGTGTCATATATTTGAGTGTTTTAATATTTTGATATACCTTCTTGGTTAAGTATATCTTTCATGATTATGCTGCAGTTATCTTTGGTTTTGACTAAACTTTATTTTATCTCATTAAAACAAAGAAATCTCCCGTGTCTCTGGAACTTTCATCATTGTTTGTCCTTAAAACTGAAATCTCTATTAGTCAACATAAAGACCAAATTTTATTTTAATCTGTTCACAAAAGACACATTAAGTCTTTTGGATAGTTTACTTTAATCTATAGTAACTAGTCTTACCTATAGTTATAGGTAAAGACATTTTATTATGTTCATATTTTTCTGGCTATTTTATAGATTTTCTCTGTACTTATTTTCTTGCTGTCAGCTTTTGATGATAAACCGTGGTGTACTTTGATGCTTTTCTATTTATTTTTTACTATAAGCTATTGTTATCTTTAGGAGGGGAGGGGCCTTAACAATCACTCATTCTCAACTCTCTCCAGTCATTAGTCTCTCTGTTAACCACCACAAACAGTAAACAGAAGCTTCTCTAACCAAGGCTGAGAACAGCATTAATCTATACGTATGAAGATAAATATTTAAAAGGCATTTTAACACATGACTATAGAGCAAAGCAATAGTAGGATTCCCTGCTAGAAAAAAAAATGGTCTCCTGAATCATGGACTTCTGATCAAGTTTACCTTCCATCACCATGAATACTAGCCAGCAGCCCATTCCAGCTATCTGTTCTATGTTCTGCAACCAAAGTGTATGTTATCTTCAGTGATAGGTCTTAGCATCCAATTCCTATGGGTAACTGAGGACAATGGCAATAACCTACATTGTTGTAGACGCCTCTGAAGCCTCATCGCACACCTAGCACTGGATGTTCATTTAATAGCATATTATGTAATATAACATGTTAATATAACACATATTAGTGAAAATAAAAGTTCATCAAGTATGTACAGTTATAAATATTTATATAGAGTACAGGAACTCCCAATATCATAAAGTAAGCAGTAAATGACATAAAAGGTCAGACTGTTTCTGGTACAATATGAGAGAAAGACTTCAACATCTTACTTTCATTGTTAGGTATGTATTTCAAACTAAAAGTCATAGAAACAATTAAAATAATTAACTTCAGAGTTCAACTCTACCACAGATCAGTTAGATTTAACAAACACATAGAATAGTCCATCCAGCAGTCATGGGACACACACTCTTCTCAGTGACCACAGAGTATTGCATCTTCTCAGAACAATAAACCTATAATTCAGCAGCAAGAGAAACCACAGAAGCTAGATACACACATGGAGACTAAACAAATACTTCTCATTGACACATGGGTCACTGAAAAAAATCATGGAGAAATTTCAAAAATTTCCAGAATCAAATATGATGATAGCACAATTTAATAGCCCTTCTGAAGCGCAGCTGAGGTCATTCCAAGAAGGTTTACAACTACAAGTATTCCAATGTAAAAATAAGAATGGTCTCCAGCAAGCTATCTACGTCACTTAAAAATGAAAAAGTCCAAATCAAAGTATTCAGCAACAATTAACAAAGATTAATAAAACAACACATGCAAAGATTGTTAAGTTCCTGGTCATGCTAACCTGAAGAAAAAAGAGAAAAAATCCAACCAAATTAATGAAATTAGAAATAGAAAGGAAGATGTAATGACAGTCCCTGATGAATTTCAGAGGTATGAAATGCTTTTAAAAGTACATGCTCTAGGACTGGTGAGGTTGGCTCAGTTGGCAAAGTGCCTGTCACACAATCAAGCCTTGAACTTACATCCCCAAAACCTATGTAAAAAGGCAGGAAGGCGCCTTATCCATGCCAGTAAACCCAATGCTGCGGCATGAAGAAGACAGATGAGTTTCTGAGACAGATCGCAGTCAATCTAGTCAAAAATAAGGACTTCAGGTTCATTGACAGACCTGTCTTGGTAAATAAAGGTTGAGGACTGGGAAAAACATCAGCTCAGTGGGTAAAAGCCACTTGCCATGCATTTCTGATTACTTGAGTTTCTTTAATCTCAGTGCACCAACAGGTCCAGGACGTGGACACAGGAGACCCTCCAGAAGCTCAAATTCCCCTAGTCTGGCATTATTTATACTCAGAAGTATAAAGACCCTATTTCAAAATAAAAGAACACAGACATAGACACACACACACACACACAAACACACCAAAAACATTTTTATTTATTTATTCGAGGAAACGGGGGGAAAAAATGCCCAATGTCAACCACTGGCACATATGCACATGTTTACCGAAACATCCCCACACAAGTACTGATTCCAGATACACATCATACATTTTACACACACACACACACACACGAAAAAAAATACACATTCCAAAATGTTATACAATGTCAAAGAAATGGATAAATTTCCAGATACATACAACACACAATTAAATCGAGATATTCAACTTGGACTCAGAACAAACCAAAAGGTTGAATCAGCAACTAAAAGTCTCCTCACAAAGAAATGTCTAGGACCAGACAGATTTACTGCTGAATTTTAGCAAAACTTTGAGGAAGCATAATTGTTTCACAGAACAGAAAGGGAAGAAACACTACCCTGGTACAAATGCCATACAAGGCCATATAGTAAGACCATTTACCAACTTCCCTGATGAATACAATATCTCAACATATGCAGAAAAATCATTCGATAAAGTTCAATATCCCTTCATACAACAGTCCTAAGGAAACTAGGAATAGAAGCAAAAATTGCAACATAATTTAAATCATAAGCATCAAAAATATAATCATCGATCTTACACTAAATAAGAAAACTGAAAGCATTTCCTCCAAACTCTGAAATGAGATAAGGGTGCCCACTCTCTCCACCCTTATTCATTATAGTACTCAAAGTCTAAGCTAGTAATGAGATGAGAGAAAGAAATAAAAGGAATATGAATAAGAGGTCAAATTTACCCTATTTGCAAATGGCATGACCTTATAAACCCTGAAGATCTCTTCGGAGATATTCCTCAACTTAAAAAATGCTTTTGTATATGTGTGAGTTTATACCTGTCAGTCAGGTTAAAGTTTCCATTAACAAATGAAATTTGTTTTGACATGTTGAGTTTCTGCCTGTAGCCAAAACAAAATATAACCAAAAATGGATGAACTAAAAGAATTATTATCTGATAATTAATAACAAGTAAGAATGCTAATCCATTGATAAATGGGAAAAGATAACATTCAGAAACTACAGAAAAGGAATAAAATATTGGTATTTGTAAATTATAGGAGTGTAATGCCTAATCACTCAAAAGAAACTGAGAAATACATGTTCTGCTATATGGGCAAGAACATCATCTGCAGGATTGAAATGTACAGACAAATCTACAAAATGTACTTCCTGTGAAAATGAAAACAAACTTTAAAATGTCAGTGCATATAGTGCAAGACAACATGTTTTATAATGAAACTCACAAAGCAGAATAGAAAATAAGACAAATGCACAGCAAAAACACTAAAATCATGAATAGAAAATATTGCTGATTTGTAGATTGTTATCTGTTGTAAAATTCCAGGAAGCTCTTTTGTCCATTCTCCTTTATATTTTTAATGTTGTTTCCCTGAATATAGTGAATTTACAATATTCTCACCCTTTAGTTCTAACTCCCATCCCCCCTTCTTTTCCCTTTGCAACCCTTCATCTTCCCTGCCAGACTCCCTTCTATTTACAAATCTTTTATTTTGTGCAGTCTATGTTTCATCTAGTTTGTCTTTGATGACATATGTCTGACATGATTCATGTTCCAACAATATATCATTGGGTACACCATCGCGTAAAGCATCTTTCCTTTTTTCTCCATCAGCATTAGTCCTCATCAGTGTTCCAGAGAGGTGTGGAGCTTCTTGAGATTTTTCTGCTTTTGTGGCGAGATAAGACAGTTCCCAGGCAATTCTTGTGTCCACATCTGCCCATGAACTCTTGTTCATGTCATCTCCAGGAGATAATGTCTGACCCACTGCTGTCCCACTCCAGGGGACATCACCAGCTTTACCATCCCCTCTTCTGCAATGTTCTCTGAGCCTTGGGATGCAAGTGGGTAAGGCATACATGTCTTGTATAGGGACAAGCAGTTGCAATCGCTTATTTTCTGTATTTTGGTAGATTGTCCTTTTCAGTAATAAACACCTTCTCTTGTAGAAGAGGGTTTCTAGATTGAGTGCTGAGTCCTCCTCCATTCTATGGATATAATAACAGGTATTTATAAAGCAGTTTGGTGTTTTATCTTCCTAGTTGAGTGTTCACAGTCTGTTCTTCCCCTGGGACCTATGTCTTTCCCTTTCATAGGTTCTTGTTCTAGTTTACAGTGACAGAATATGTTCCGTTCTAGTTAGCAGGCTTTAAATCTGATTGGAAAGCTTTTGGTTGTCTCCTTGATATTCATGCAACTATAACATTGATGGTCATCTGTTGCTATGGTGATTGCTATTATAACTTGCAGATTTCACAGACTAATGAGATCTTTGATTGTTTTTCTCCTCCAATAACTTCCATAGTACTTCCTGGTACTGTGTAAACTATCCAACAAGGAAAAAACTTCCAGACCACTTCCAGATGGTGGTTTTTTGTCCATGCCCTTTGGTCCATGTGTGTTGCATCTTCAATAATAGAGTCTCAAGGTCAATTTTTGGAGAGCAATCAAGAACCATGGCAAAAGCCTGTACTGTTTGTGGGGCTTTTGAGACTTCTCTGACCAATAACATTAATTATCACATACCTGATACTACTCTTAATACTGTTCTAATTGTCTCTGGTTTCTAGGTGGAGGTTTTTTGTTTTGTTTTGTTTTTTGCTTTGCCCTATTTTACCCTGTCTGTGCTCTTCTGCACAAGAACTGTCTATTATTGTTCTTTTTTAAAAAATGTATTTTGACATATTAATAACATAAGAGGTTCCTATCTGGTTTCATCCTACAATCTTAGGGGTTTTCTTTTAGTCCCTCGGCCCCTCCTATAACTCATTCTCTACCCTCATCC
Source organism: Typhlomys cinereus (assembly GCA_023101885.1). Taxonomy (NCBI): domain Eukaryota; kingdom Metazoa; phylum Chordata; class Mammalia; order Rodentia; family Platacanthomyidae; genus Typhlomys; species Typhlomys cinereus. The sequence continues at coordinate 1,077,372 of JALPQD010000358.1, read as the reverse complement.
CCTCCAGGAAGCTACTTAAAAATTTGGCAAAATAGCATTTAAGTTTTACATTAAATTAAAATTCCTGCATTTAAGAATAACAAAGGTAGAAAGATTTCAAGTACCAATTCTGAAAACTTAGTATGAAGTACTCACAGCAAAGTATTCTGCTGTTCATGCAAAAACAATTATCTGACTCAAAAAAAACTGAAAACAATTTTAACTACATATCCTAAAACCTTTTAGCTGCTTCCTTATTGCTCCTACGAAGTTGGCTCTGAGAGAATAGTTATTACTGAATGCATATATGATTTATCATCTATCTAAATAAAAAAACAAATATTCTTACATACAACCATGAAAAATGCATGCATGTTTACATATTCATTTAGTTAAAGTTTACTGTCTGCAGAATTTAGTATGCATGGACATTTAATTTACCCATAATTCTCTGTGTTCTCTAGATTTTGGGTTTATATTTCCCACGTGTATATACACTTACATAAGTGTATGCAGGCATCCATGGTTGAAGGTCAGACAATAACCTCTGGGTGTCATTCCCTGCCTTTCTTCCTTGTTTGAGACTGGGTTTCTTCTCTGCTACTGTCTAAGCTAGTCTGGCTGGTCTGAGAGATTCTCAGGTCTCCACCTGTCATTTCCAATAAGGGCTCGGGGATTACAGATAGTTTTGCCACCACAATGGACTTACTGGAATCTGGGGATCTGAACTCAAGTTTTCATGCACTTTGCACACTGAGCTATTCCCCTGGCCCTACTCTACTAGTTACATGTTAAAATGGCAGCTCTTCCATTTTTCAATATATATATATATGCATGCTTATATAGGCATGGAGATTTTATGCCACCAGTTTCAAATCATAATACAAGAGTGTTAGTAAGCTTTCACAAGAGCATATATGTGTAAATACACATATTTTCTTAAAAAGAGTCTAGTAAATTGAGCTAAGAGATATCTCAGTAGGTAAAGAAAGGCATTTGCTGCCAAGCCTGATGACCTACACGATGAATGGAAAGAACCGACTCCCACAAGTAGTTCTCTGACTTCACACAGATCTACACAGATCTCCCCAAAGACGAACTAGGATCTTAGAAGACACAATCACTCTCAGAGAATGTCTAAGGGACAGGTTTTGAGCAAGGGAGGAGGAACCTCCCACTCACGACTTTACCCACTGAAGAACTACATAAAGTTTAACAGAAATCTAATTCCCTTACCAACACAGGCACCCCAGGAGGAGTCCTGAGATAGTCACAAGCAGAAGGACAGGAGGAGTATGGTAGGACTAATTGAACAGAATGGATGAAAGGAGGGAAGGGTGGGAAAAGTGTGTAGAAGTGTGGGAGAGGAGAGAAGAGGGGGAGGGGATCAGGGAAAAGACAGAAACCCAGTTTGTTTGTAAATAAAAAAATAGTTAAATAAATAAATAAATTGAACCATACATGTGAGTGGAAACTTGGTGTGCTTTTTAAAGTCTCATGAAGTTGTATAATGTTCAAACATTACTTGGAAAAAATTAAAGTAATTGCAAACATTTACTCTCATTCAGACTAAGACTCGAGCATGGTAATAGCAATGGAAAACAAATTCTTATAAGGGTTATGCAGGAGTTGATTTGGGACAGAAACAGTGAAACTAAAAGACCTGTGATTGTAAAATATTCTTATTACTTGCGCGTCTGAGTCATTGCCATCCTTGGTGTTTGGCTTTATCTTCTGCGGCACTGTGATTTGGAGAAGTGGTGTTTCAGATTCTGCAGGGAGAACAAAGTGAGTGCTGGCCTGTGAGCTGGCGAGGGTCTGGACCAAACTCCTGGAGGAAAGAGTTACCCTCTCCTGTCTAGTGAACGCGATCCTGGGTGGGCCGTAGGTAACTGTGCCTTTCCTTGTAACACCAGGATCAGTTCCCCCCTCTTCTTCCCCCATGCCTGCCACCTCCCTCCACCCACTCCCTCTGCCCTTGGGTCCTGAAATGAAGCAGTTAAGCAGGTTCCCCTGAAGCCTTCATCAGTTTGGCAAGAAAGGAGGGTGCCACCCCAGCATGGCCCTGCGGCTCTGTGACAGACCCTGTCCAGCAGGGGGTTATCATTTACCGGAGCTGGCGAAGGTCAGCTGGTGCAGGCCTGAGATGACTAGTAGCAGAGTGAGCATGGTGTGCTGGTGGCGGAACACAGAGCAGGCCGTTGGAGTGCAACGGTAGTGGCAGCAGCGCCCTGGCAGCTCGCGGCTGCTGCACCTGTGCGCTGGCACCGAGGAGTTGGGAGGAGGAAGTCAGAGCAGCTGTGAGCAGGGCTCTGACTGAGGGACCAGAGATCACAGGAGTTTGCAGCCCTAAGGTTCTTCTTCCTGTGCTTTCATTTTCCATAAGTTTGACAATCTAAATTCATCCATGCATGACATAGTGGATATAAAGCAAATTGTATCCTCCAAGACTTTTAGTGATAACATTCACATTAGTTTAGGGGGGATGAATTACTAGAAAACATACACACACACACACACACACACACACACACACTCAAAACAGAGATTCACAACAGAATATGTGATTCCCAAAGTTTAGTAACATCTAACTGGCTGCTTTAAAAATCCATATCTTCAGCAAAAATACACAAATGTTAACAAATAAAAAAAGATCAGCTTTTCTTACAGAAAAGTGAGTGGGAAAAATATGTACAAATTATGTAACTGAAGAAAGACTAATATCCAAAAATCTAGAGAATTCCTAAAATTTAACCAGAAATGAACAAGCAGATTCAAAACCAAGAAAGGACCTAACTGGACATCTCTGCAGGCATCAAATGGCAGAAGGCAGAAGGCATGTTCTCAGCGTCATTAATCATCAGGAAAATGCAAATCATGTTACAGTGACTGAGATGTGGGTATCTCATGTAAAACTCTGTTTCAAAAAAAAAAGGGTGTCACCAGCTACCATTAATTTCTAAGAGAAAAATGATCTACTATTGTACAACCTGGAAATAATTTGATTAGGTAATTAATGTTAACTTTACCAATTATCTACATTAAAAAAGAAGAAACTAGGATGCCACAGATGCATAAGTGAGGCCACATCTAGAAATTATAAATTAGCCAGTAGTAAGATACACAAAACTTTGTGGAAATACATCAAAATATTTTAGATTATTTTCTACATATGTCAAGAGTGACCACAGGAATGACGTCCTGTTTGGGATGTGAGTGTTAAATGACATCAAGAGTTTTAGTTGCGAATGAATATTACATGTGTCTTATAAAATATAGGCACAACAATATGCCAACCATGAATACTAGAGGCCATAAACCCATTTAGGAGAACTTCCCACAGTTTAGATCATAATTGTCAACATCATCAAAACTAATTCATGTATAGGAAAGAAAAATATGAAAGAGAATTGTTTTATCTATTAAAATAAAACTTTTGCAAAGAAAATTAAAATCACTTAAATCTCTGAATGATGTTTTATTATTATATATGCATTAATGGAAAAATAGTATGCATATATAGCCAGGTAGATACAATGAATTTTCTAGGTGTTTGCTGTATTTATCATAAAACAAATAAAGCTTTGTGTTGTTAGTGATGATAGTGAAACAGCTCTTAAACTCAGGATCCAAGGAAATGGGACAAGAGGAACTGTTTTCCTCGGTTTTTACAGTTGACAGAGGTTCCACTAAATCCTTGGTAGAGACATTCCAGTGTTATTTAACTTTCTTAAAGATTTGCATATATTTACAACTTTTATGAAAGAAATTTGCTCAAGAAAGCACTGATAGTAGAAAGAATGTACTTTGACTTACATCACTGAGGAAAATTAATATCTTACTTCAAAGATTTGCATATTTTACAAGATATAAGAGAGATAGATTTGTCACTGATTTTAGCAGAAAGACTGATGAAACTAAATATGAATTAAGCAACTGAAGTTAAAGTAATAACAGTTAAGGGAAAGTGATTTTTTCTTGTTTGCCATTTTTTATAGATTTTTTTAAAGATAAATCACTACTAGGGCCATTTTGATTTCTTAATCACATTCATATCTTTAATTTTTTGTTCTTTAATCAATATCTAAAAATACAAAAAAAAATTGCCTGGTTGTGAAATGTCTTAAGTACTTCAGATTGTGTTCTTTTTTTAATTGTTTTTACTCTCCTATTTTGACAATTTTGCTTTTTCCTGATTGCCTTGTTTTACATATATTTCTTTTCCTTGTATATTAAATTAGTCAGTAACCCAAACAATGTCGTTTTCAAATGGCAAGAGCAGATATCTTTGCTTTTTTCAAATCACACAGTAAAGGATGGCATAAAAAAATCCTTTTCTTCCTTCTGAAAGCAGGTATTATTAGAAAGTGAATTCTGCTACAGGTGTTCAGCCCATAAGCCCCTAATGGCTCGTGTTAATGTTGTTTCTGTAGCTCCTAAGTTAGACATATGCAGTGTGCTGTTCTTGTGGTCTACTGAAACAGCAGAAAACCAGGTTCAATTGTCTCATATCCCCTGGAAGTCACATTTGGTCAGGATTTTTATGCTTCTTATATGTTTTACTTCTTAAAGTTTAAATGCATGTGTTACATTTTCTTTAAATTCATCCATTTATGAAGGTCAAAAGCATGTATGTGGCACATTTCATTACTCTTTTGACTGCTTTAGGATAAGGATAATGCTAATCTGAGAGAAGACTAAAGTAGTCTCTTCCTTTCAGATCCTTGGGATATAATTCATCCCATGTCTTTCTGAAATGTAGTAGAATTGACAAGAAAATCTCTGTGGGCCTTTTTTTATAAGGAGCATAAAGAATAAATTCAATTTTCCAATGTATGCCTTTCAGTAATTTGTCAATTTAAGTTGAAATGTAATGGAATTAATTTTATAATAATCACTAGGCATCTTTATGTTATTGTGATGGATTTTCCTAACCCCAATACTGAGGATTCATTTCTGCATATCTTCATGTCTTCAGGTAATCAATCATTTCTTTGTAAGAATTATCTAATTGCCCTCATCTAAGTCTTGAATGGGTTTATATTAAGATTTATAGCTAATTTCAAGATTTATACTTAATCATATTTATATAAGTAAATATATGCTTGCTGTTGCTGTTTTTAATCTGTCACCTCTTTTTTTCTTTTTTTAGTTTTTGTAATTTATTTTTTCCACTCATACAAACTTGATAGGTAGCCCATTCCCTTCCCTCCCTCCACCCCTCCCTGGATTCCCTTGCTCCCTCCCCCTTTTCTCCTTCCTTTCCCTCCCTCCCTCCCTTTCTCCCATCCCCCCCCCCACCGTCCCTGGAGCATCCTTTAGTGTGCATGTCAATCTTCCCTCTGGGTCCTCCTCTCTGATGAGGTATAAGGACTCAGTAGCATTACCTAGAGCTCTTTTTTGTATTCCCCTTTAGTATAGGAATACTATTGTGGCTGTTAATCCTTTGCCTTTAACGATCCTAGTGCCTATTATCCATGCTAGACTTCGAGGGGTAAATGATATGTTGTCATTGCACAGGTCATGCAAAGTCTTATTATGATTGCTTTGGCCTTAACTTGCATGGAGTATCTTGCATATCGTTGCTCCTCCCCATCTTTAGGCTCTTACACTCTTACCGCCCCTTCTTCTGCAAATTTCCCTGCACCTCATTTTTTCTAATAAGTTTAGAATCAGCTATTCTTTTCCTTTTGTTCAAGTGGAAAACCAGGTAATCAATTTTCAATTTTCTCACATGTAATGAAAACTCATGACACAAATCTGCCCCAAACATTGCTTGAGATACAACTCACAAATGTTTTTGCTATTTTATATGTATTCTAGACTCCATTTGCATATATGCCACTTTGATGGCAGTGTTTATTAGCTCTAAGACTGTTTTGTGTGGGGTCTTTAGGATTTATTATATCATCACATCATCTGCAAACAACAATACTTTGTTTTTTCTTATTTGTATCTCTTTTTCTTGTCTTCCTATCTTGTTTTTACCTCATCTTCTTATTGCTCTAGCTAAAAGCTACTATACTAAATAAGAGTGGAGACAATGGACACTTGTGTCTTGTGCTTGAAGATAATGGAAATACTTTTTTTCCAATTTAGGATGATATTGGTTATCTATATATATAACTTTTGTCATATTGTCATATACAACTTTTGTCATGTTGACATTTTCCCTCTATTAATTGCCTTTCCATGACTTTTCTAAAGAGATGTTGGATTTTTGTCAACTTTTCCATATCTACTGACATGGTATTGCACAGATTTTTTTTTCTGGGTATAATATATTGCTATCTTTGACTTTGCCCAAATTTAACCTAAGGATATTGTATACAATTTGAAATATTCTATCTGGAGTGAGGTTCATGAGACTCAGGAAGTTCCAGAATTAACAAGATTGGGTGGGCAGAGACTCCAGGGCTGCCTGGAGGAAACTGGGCATCCCAGCAGGCTTAGGAGACTCTTATGAGTGGAGCTGGCCTCAAGTCATGCAATGAACTCCAGGGACAGTTTCAATGAGTCTTGCCCAGGTTAGGTTGGGCCTTTGGGTGACATAGTTAGTTGCCTTTAAGTCATTCCTGCCCCTCTAAGTAACCCTCATCTGTACTCTTGCAGTTAAGTCCAACGAACTCATTAATTTGCAAAACTGGATTTTGGTGTAATCATTTCTTCTTTTGAATCTCTATCTGAAGCAAATAGACATTTGTGTGGCATCTCTCCAAGAAAAATGTCACACATAGGGGGTTATATGATTTGTTATTACATTTGTTGATTTAGATACCTTAAATCATCCTTGCATCTCTGAAATGAGTCCGTCTTGATCAAAATTATTTTTGATATGTTCTTGAATTCAGTTTCCAAGTATTTTAGTGAAAATTTGGGATCTGTGTTCAATAGAGATATCAGTGTATATTTTTTCTTGTGTCTTCATTTCGTTTTTGCAACAAGTAATACAGGTTTTTAAAAAGGAGTTTGTCCCTTTCCCCACCGAACTGGGAGGCGGGCAGTCCAGCCAGGACTCATGGTGACCTAGGTAAGCTCTGCCCCTGCCCACCTCCAAACCTCAGGCATCCCACTGGTCCCAGCTCCTCCTACCAGCCAGCCGGAGCAGGAGCTGCTCCAGGCCAAATAATTCAGTTCAGTGAAAAACACACAGAAATTGAAAGAAGGTCTTAAGAGTTAAAACAGCAATGCCCAAGTCAAAGTGCAAATCCATGAGAAACAACACCCAAGAAAACAAATCTCCTATTGAAGGAATTAATCCCATAATGATAGACTCCAGCCAAAACAAACCCACAGAAAATAGCCAAGAAAGCCTGACCCAGGATAACGACTTTCAAAACATGATCATTACCATGTTCAATACTATAAAAGAAGAAATCCGGGAGGAATTAAATAACTGCATCAATCGCTTTGAAGAGGAACACAACAGACACTTAGAAGAGTTGAGAAAAACAGTTCAAGAAAAAAAAAAACAGGCATAGAGCAGTTAAAACAGACTCAAGCAGAGTTTAAAACTGAACTAAAAGACAAGTCATCTTCAACCCAGAACTCAACAGAGAGTCTTATCAGCAGAACTAATGAAGCAGAAAACAGAATTTCAGACCTTGAAGATAAAGTGGGAGTATTAACCAGCTCAATGGAAGAGGTTGTTAAAACCAAGAAGATACTCAAGAGAAATATTCAAGAGTTTTGGGACACCCTGAAGAAGTCTAACATACATATTCATGGAATACCAGAGCAAGAATCTCAAAATACCACCCCTGAGGAAATTTTTCAAACTATCATCAAGGAAAACTTTCCTCATCTAAAAAAAGAGAGGCCCATCCATATACAAGAGGCATTCCCCACTCCAAACAGACATGATCAAAATAGAAATTCGCCATGGAAAATAATAGTTAAAGATAAGAAATGGTGCTGAGAGCTTCAAAGGAAAAAAAAGCAAGACACTTTTAAAAGTAAACTTATTAAAATAGCAAGTGACTTCTCAATCAAAACAGTAAAAGCAAGAAGAGCTTGGACAGACATACTTCAAGTATTGAATGAGCAAAAATGTCAACCCAGGCTGATATACCCCACAAAACTATCTGTCATGATCGAGGGAGAAAGAAAAATTTTCCAGAACAAAAACAACTTGAAGTGATACATGGCCATCAAACCAGTCCTTCAAAAAAATGCTAGAAATGATATCCAGAAGAACAGAAAGGAAGTTTAATACCACCAAAACCTAAAAGCAAAACAATACACTTACAAAAGCCACTAAACATGTCCGGAATTAAAAATAGTTTCCCCATTATAACATTAAATGTTAATGGAATTAACTCACCGATCAAGAGACACAGATTACAAATTTGGATTAAAAAAATCACAATCCATCAATCTGCTGCCTGCAGGAAACCCACCTCACCACAAAAGATTGGCACATCCTAAAAATAAAGGGCTGGACAAAAATTCTGCAAGCTAATAGAACCAGAAAACAGGCAGGGGTAGCCATTATGCTATCAGACAAAGTGGACTTCAAACCAAAAAAAATCATAAGAGACACAGATGGATACTACTTTTCAGTCACAGGTACAATTCACCAGGAAGACTTCACAATACTGAACATATACGCACCCAATACGCCCCTCCCAACATTCATTAAGCAAACCCTACAACGTCTAAAGTGAGAAGTCAATCCCAAGATAATAATTCTTGGAGATTTCAACACAGCCCTCTCAACATGGGATAGATCAACAGGTCAAAAACTTAACAGAGACACTGGAGTTTAATCAAACGCTTACTGAAATGGATTTCTATTGAACTTTTCATCCATGCACCAAAGATTACACATTTTTCTTAGCAGCACACGGAACTTTCTCCAAAATAGATCACATATTGGGCCACAAATCAAATCTCCACATATACAGGAAAGTTGAAATTCTAGCATGTAGCTTATCAGACCACCATGGCCTAAAGCTGGACATCCACAACACAACAAACAAGAGAAAATACACTAACTCCTGGAAACTTAAAACTACCATGCTGAATGAGAATTGGATTCAGGAAGAAATTACAAAGGAAATTCAAGATTTCCTGAAAGCGAACGATAATGAAAAATGAGAATTGGATTCAGGAAAAAATTACAAGGGAAATTCAAGATTTCCTGAAAGCGAACGATAATGAAAATACAACTTACCAAAATCTTTGGGACACAATGAAAGCTGTTCTAAGAGGTAAGTTCATAGCTCTTAATGCCTACATCAAAAAAATGGAAACATCAGAAATAAATAACTTAACAATGCAGCTTAAAGCTTTAGAGACACTAGAGCAATCTAATCACAAAAGCAGTAGAAGGGAGGAGATTAGCAAAATAAGGGGAGAAATACCTGAAATTGAGATTAGGAAAACAATACAAAAAATCAACCAGTCAAAAAGCTGGTTCTTTGAAAAAATCAATAAGATTGATACACCGCTAGCTAAACTAACCAAAAGCAAGAGAGAGAAAGAGCCAAAATTAACAGAATTAGAAATGAAAATGAAGTTATCACTACTGATACCCAAGAAATCCAGAGTATTATAATGTCATATTTCAAAAACTTATATTCTGTGAAATTTGACAACACAAAAGAAATGGATGAATTCCTAAGTAAACACAACTTACCTAAATTGAATTAGGAAATTGTGAATTATTTAAATGGCCCTATAACATATAAGGAAATTTAGGAAGTAATCTCGAATCTTCCCACCAAAAAATGTCCTGGACCAGATGGATTCAGCACAGAGTTCTACCAGATATTTAAGGAGCTACTAACACCAATACTCCTTAAACTGTTCCATCAAATAGCAAAGAAAAGAACATTACCAAATTCCTTCTATGAAGCTAATATCTTCTTAATCCCAAAACCTAATAAAGATTCACTTAAAAAAGAAAACTTAAAAAAGAACGCAGATGCAAAGATTCTCAACAAAGTCTTAGCAAATCAGATTCAAAACATATCAAAAAGATCATCCACGGGGATCAAGTAGGCTTCATCCCCGGCACACAAGGTTGGTTCAACACACGCAAATCAATAAATGTAATTCACCATATAAACCAGTCCAAAATTAAAGACCACATGATACTCTCGATAGATGCAGAAAAAGCTTTGACAAGATCCAACAGCCCTTTATGATCAAAACCCTAGAGAAGGTTGGAATGGAAGGAACCTTTATCAATATAATAAAAACTGTGTACAACAAGCCAACAGCAAGGATTATACTCAATGGGAAAAACTTGAAGCATTCCCACTTTGTTCAGAAATTAGACAAGGCTGTCCACTCTCACCACTTCTATTCAATATTGTACTTGAAGTCTTAGCTAAAGCCATAAGACAAGAAAGGACATAAAAGGGATTCAAATCAGCAAGGAAGAAGTCAAGTTATCTCTATTTGCAGATGATATGATCGTATCCTTGAGTGATCCCAAAAACTCTACCAGGAAGCTCCTAATTGAGAAGTTCAGCAGGGTGGCAAGATACAAAATAAATGTATAAAAATCAGTGCCTTTTCTATATGCCCAGAATGAATGAAGTGAAAAAGCCCCGAGAGCAACAATCCCATTTACAATAGTACTTAAAAAAATGAAATACCTTGGTATAAACCTAACCAAGGAGGTAAAAGACCTTTACAATGAAAACTTTAAAACCCTAAAGAAAGAAATTGCAGGAGACATCAGAAGGTGGAAAGACCTCCCATGTTCCTGGATTGGCTGAATCAACATCATAAAAATGACCATCCTACCAAAGGCAATATACAGATTCAATGCTATACCAATCAAAATCCCAAAGCAATTCTTCAAAGAAGTTGACCAAACAATCTCAAAATTCATATGGAGGCACAAAAGACTCAGGATAGCAAAAACAATCCTGAGTAACAAAAACACTGCTGGAACTATCACCATACCAAACCTTAGTCTACACTATAAATCCATAGTTGTAAAAATAGCCTGGTATTGGCTCCAAAATAGATACACAGATCAATGGATAGGGTTGAATACCCAGATATAAGCCCACAAAAATACAGCCATTTGATCTTTGAAAAAGGGGCCCAAAAAATCCAATGGAAAAAGAACAGCATCTTCAACAAATGGTGCTGGCAAAACTGGATCTCCACATGCAGAAGATTAAAACTGAACCTGTACTTGTCACCATGTACAAGAATTAACTCCAAATTGATCAAGGACCTTGATATAAGGCCAGACATTATAAAAACCATAGTTGAAAGGGATAGGGAACTCCCTGGAGCTGATTGGACTAGGCCAACACTTCCTAAACAGACATCCAATAGCAGAGTCACTACAACCAACACTCAACAGTTGGGATCTTGTGAAATTAAAGAGCTTCTGTTCAGATAAAGAGATTGTAACTCAAGCACAAAGGCAACCCACAGAATGGGAGAAAATCTTCACTAACCACATATCTGATAGAGCTCTATTATCCAGAGTGCACAAAGAACTTAGAAAACTAAACACCAAGGAAACAAATAGGACAATTAAAAAATGGGTCTTGGAACTTAAAAGAAACTTTACCAAGGACGAAATTAAAATGTCTAACAAATATCTTTAAAAATGCTCCACATCCTTAGCCATTAGGGAAATGCAAATCAAAATTTCCCTGAGATACCATCTCACCCCAGTCAGGATGGCAAAAATCCACAATACAAACAACACCAAACGCTGGAGAGGATGTGGAGAGAAGGGAACTCTCCTACATTGCTGGTGGGAATGCAGGCTCATACAACCACTCTGGCCGTCTGGCAATTCTTAAAGAAGTTGAAGATTGAAATGCCATATGACCCTGTTATACCACTTCTGGGAATAACCCCCCATATAGCAAAATTTCACCTCAATAGCACAAGCACGACCATGTTCATAGCAGCACTGTTTACAATAGCAAAGTCATGGAATCGGCCCAAATGTCCAACAGTTGACGAGTGCATAAGGAAAATGTGGTACATTTATACAATGGAATACTACTCAGCCATCAAAAATGATGAATTAATGCAATTTGCTGGGAAATGGATGGAATTAGAAACAATTATATTGAGTGAAGTATCCCATATGTACTCCCTAATAGGTGGATCCTAGTACCAAACCCACTTAGAGACACTCAAAGACAAATCTCTGTAATACCTACAGTAATTGTAAAGATTATAAACAGGAGGAATATGGAAGGAGGGCCCCACCAGAAACAAGGAGGAGAGGACTATGTTACAGCAGAGAAAATTGGCCACCATCAAGGACTGCAAGTAAGTAATGAGACATCTGGTTAAGTTCACAGACTTTCCTTCCTGATCATTTCCAACTGATGGGGTATGATTTCACCAGAAGGGGAGGGCATGTAGGCTGCCTGATAGAAGGTAACCATTTTGCAAATGGGTGATTGACCTCTCTCTCACCACGGTCTCCTACTTTTATTCCATCTACCTTTGAATATACTCTTATAACAAGACCCTAATTTAACAGGTTTTTATCTCTGGCCAGGGGGTGACATCCAATACCCATCAGGATGGAGTCAAGGGCATTGCAGGAGCAGCAAAACTGAAAAAAAAATCAATCAACAAACCATAATTCAGAACATCAGAGACTCTATATCAACCACCTGGAATCAGGTCTGCCTAATCTCTCCCCATCCTGAAGCTCAGGGAAATTTGCGGAAGAGGGGGCGGTAACATTGTAAAAGCACAAGGATGGGAGGAGTCAAGATATGCAAGATACTCCACACTAGTTAGGGCCAAAGCAAGTATAATAGGACTCTGCATGATCTGTGCAATGACCAACTGATCATTGACCCCTCAAAGTCTAGCATGGACTAAAGGCACTAGGGTCTTTAGAAGCAAGAGATTACAGCCACAATAGTGTTCCTATACTTAAGAGAAACACAAGAAAGAGTTCTAGGAAATGCCACTGAGTCCTTACACCTCATCAGAGAGGAGGACCCAGAGGAAAGTTTGATATACACATTAAAGGATGCTTCAGAGATGGGGGAGGGGGCACTGGGAGAAAGGGAGGGAGGGGGGAAAGGAAAAGGAAAAAGGGGGAGGAAACAGAGAGGTCCAGGGAGGGGTTGAGGGAGCGAGGGGACTGGGGTACCTATTATGTTTGTATGAACAGAAAAATAAATTTTAAAAAATTCAAAAAAAAAGATTCCCCCAACCCCAACAAATCACAGTTAACAAAAGGAAAAATTGACAAATGACATTAAATCACAGTAAAAAGCTTCTTTGCAGAAAGGAAACCACAGAGCAAAGAGATAGTCAACAGAATTATTAACTGTATACCCACCAAATTATGATCAAATAAAATTATAATACCAAGGCACAAAAAAAGGAGTTTTTAAGCATTTCATTCTTTTATACTTCTGAGAATAATTTGCACAGACTTGGTGTTAGTTGTCTCTGAAGATCTGGTAGAATTCTCCAGTGAATCCATTAGGCCCCGGCTTTTTTAACTTAGGAACTTTTGTTTTATTACTGCTTTAATATGATTTCTTATGATAAATGTTACTTTCTTCATTTCACTTTGATTTAATTTTGGTAGCTCATGTGTAGCCAGAAATGACTTCATTTCTTTCAGGTTTTCCAGTGTAGTGAAATAAACATTTTTAAGATATGTTCCTGAGATTATCTGAATTTCTTTAGTGTCTGCCGTAATGTCTCCTTTTCACCTTTAATTTTAATAATTTTGGCTCTTGTTCTATTTATGGTTAATTTTGATAAGTGTTTATCAATTATATTTATCTTTTAAAAAATTAACTCTTTGTTTCCTTAAAGTTGTATTTTTTTCCTCTGTCCTAATCTTAATTATTTTGTCCCATTTATTGCTTTTCAATTTGGTTTGCTCTAGTTTTTCCAAGGCTTTACGGTAAAGTATCTAAGTTATTTGAGTTCTCCTTATAATTTAACTTTCCACTAAGAAAAATGTATGTTTATGGAACATATGTGTTGTGGGGGCTCTTGGGGTTCTCCATCTCAGGCTGATCAGGGACCCAGAAATACACCCAAAATCAGCGTGTATGCACGCAAAAGATTTTATTAACGAGCAAATAGGATGGCTATCTCTGGATCAGAGAGAGGCAGCAACAAAGCTAGGCTTTGGGAATATTTTTATAGGGCAGGAGTTTGTAGCTGGAAAAGTATTGAGATGGAAAGGGGGACTCACCCCAGGGTGGTGAAAAAGTCCTTGGGAGAATATGCCAGTTTATCCTAGTTATAGATGGACTGGGACTGCGGAGAACTTGCACACAGGGTGAGGGCTGTGGAACTGTCTTTGGAAGGATGCAGCTGCCTTATCTAAAAAGACTGGGAACTGCACAGGGTTCTTTGTCGGAACACACACATCAGAGGGAGGGGGGCAGCTAGAGTCATTTAACATTCCCCCATTTTATTTTAATTAAAAAGAAAGGGCAAAGGATGTTGATATCAGTCTGGCTGCTTCCCTCTGAATGGGGTAGTTGTAGATTTTGAGGGGGAATGTTTATTGGCATGCAAAAACACAAAATATAGTGGTAAATGTCCCAATGGAGGCCAATAACTTATAGACCTATCTGGATCCACTGTTATGAGCCCTGTCAGAAAAAGTAAAGGACAGGAAACAGCACAAAACCAGAAAAAGTGGATCACAGCACACAGTGGCTGTTGGCAGTTGAGGTAGTGCAGTTGTTGTGTAGTAGAAGTCTTTGGGCATGTTCCTGTGTCACCTAAGGTGAAGAAGAGACAGGGAAGAGAGAGTTGAATCTTGTTAAGGTAAAAGACATGGGTTTAATCTAAAGGAAGAGGTATAAATGAGGGAGTGAAGAAAATAAGGGTTAGAACAAAAGTCAAAAAAGTAATTTGGTCAGGAGTAAACTCAAGAAAGGTTCCCTGAAAATATAGATCATCGATTGCATCAAGAAAGCATTTAAGTCTTCTATGAACATGGGAATGAGCCATATGTCATTCTGGAGGGCATTCAGGTATTGGACAAAAGTGTCAGGGATGAATGACATTGATAAGGCACTGCGTGGACATCTGGTTGCTTTCTGCGGTGTTAGTTTCCTCAGGTTGTAATGGATGGCTGATAATGTGCTCATCAGCATTGGAATAGTCTTCCTGGGTGGCTGGAATGGGTTGGTATTCTCCAAAAAAGAACTGGCTAAATGTTTGATTAGTAATTATATTGACTTGTTTAGTTAAAGGATGTAACCCAGTTAAGAATAATGGTAGTGAAATAAAGTCCTATAAACAATAATGTCAAAAGAGCTATGAAAGGGTAAATCCTGCCCTTGATGTCTACCCATGAAATGTCAGGGTTCCTGAGTTTATTAAGTTGAGTTGTTCTTGTTGATCTTGCAAGTCTCATTGTAAGTTCAGTTACCTTAGAGCATACAAATCCAGATCTGTTGTAGAAGAAAGAGCATGTTTCCTGAAGGAAAGGCAAAGTCCACCTTCTGATGCCAGCATAAGATCAAGCCCATGGCGGTTCTGAAGAACCACATGGGCCAAAGAGTCTATTTGGGACTGAAAAGTAAGGAGGGTCTCAGTGGTCTGTTGGAAGTCCTGGATAATCTGAGACTGTAGGAAATGGTAGGAAGTGAAGGAAGTTACAAAACCTGTTACTCCAGTAAGGACCCTGGTAGTAATACCTAGGATGGCCAGGAGAGAGAGTACTTGGATAGCCCATGAAGACCAATGAGCAGCCATATCTAATCAGAGCTGTAGGAACTGGGGTGTCTAGTGGGATGATTCCAACCTGAGTAAAGAGTAGCACTAGGCTGCAGAGGCCTATCCAGGAAGCAGGAATGTATTGGAAGACATGACGACCATATTGGATAGAAGAATTATAAGAAGCACATAATGAAGAAGCCTGTAAGTGGGTGTCAGGAAGGTGGTATAATAGAAGAGAGCTACAGCTTAAAGGGGGGAGAAAGCCAAGGATATAGCCCTTGGAGCAATTGGAGGAGAAGCATTGTCCCTTCCCCATTAAAGAAATTGATCCCATGGGATTTGAAGGAGAAGAGAAGTTTGAGGGCATCAAAGAAAAAAATGTATTATTTAGGAGCAAGCCTGGAGGGGTGTGTGGGTGAAAGTTACAGAGGTGACACAAAGCCTACATTCGGTATATGTTAATGGCCTAGCTAAATTTATGAAGGTATAAGTTGTATTTAAGACTGTCAAGAGGAAGTCTAGAGGTTAGAAATGAACAGTTTCATTGACTGAATGGCAGACTGTTTGATGATTGAGTTAACCTCTTGTAAGGAAGGCTGGGGTGTGATCCATCATTTTATAATGTGGCAGATCCTGTAGGGTTTGGAGGAGAGCCCCCTCTATAAAAGGCAAAAGATGAGGGGGGGGGTTCTGTCTAAAAAACCTTCCAGAGATGCTGGATATACATAAAATTATCTGAGGTACTGTGGGAAAAAAAAAAATGATGTGTCCCCAGGTATGTCTATTTTTTTTAAACAATTTTTTATTATTATTTATTCAATTGTGCGTGTGTGCATATGTATGTGCGCGCGCATGTGTGTATGTGTGTGTGTAGAACCACCGACGAATCGGGAACCACCATGGACGCCTCCACCTCCTTCTGCCCCGGGATTCACAGGCTCCGCCCTACCAGCACCAGAAGCCCAGGCCACCCCCGCTTCCGCCTGGCATCTATACGTGGGATCTGGGATCCGAACTCAGGACCTTCTGCCTGCAAGGCAGAGGCTTAATCCCTGAGCCACCTCTCCAGCCCCAAGGTATGTCTATTTTTTGCATGACCAGTAGGGACATCCAAAATAAATACTGGGCCATCAGTGACAGTAGTCAATAACCTGATCTCTTTACATTACAGGAATAGAGCTTAAAGAAGTGAGCGGGAATAATGACTTTGCCCACTGGGAGCCAGTAGGTAATGGACCCAACAGTTTCTGAGTGATTTCAAAATGCCAGAAAGAAGGGTTTGATTAGATGATGTTATAGAATCATGGAGACTCATGAGCACAATGGTGTAAAGACGTTGACAGCTCGTGACTCTCAGGAATTGTCAGAACATTGGTGTGTGTTGAAAGCCTCAGAGAATAAGGTCCTGTGGCTAAGGATGTGTATGTGTCAGTGACATCAGGAGGGGAGGAGACAAAAGGTTTAAGATGGGAGAGATGGACTTAATAAGGAATGCCCTTTAATTTGGCTACCATGGGTGTTGTGAGAATTACAGTTTTAAAGACTTTCCAAGTTTAGGAGTGAGGGGAACAGAGGGGGCATGAGAAGAAAGGGGAGAGAAGAACCTGATCTCTGGTTCGTAATGGGGAGCAGGGAGTGGCCATGAGAGCACATGGGAAGTGTCAGTCACAATATTGTCAGAGGAGAGAGACAAGTATAGATAAAAGAGGTGTCAGGCAGGTTTTCCTTGGGGACAGGCTATCTAGTAATCCTGTGAGGCTCAATTTTGGATTGGGAGCTCTACAACTCCAACAACTACATCTGCTCCTTTTAGTGGTTTTGGAGAAGGACTTTTTGGATCTAAGCCTACATTGGGTTCACTCTAGGAGGAGCAAGTACAGGAGCACCTGCCACTGCATTTGCGTCCACAACAGGCTTCAGCTTAGGATCCGATAAACTTGCAGCATCTGCCACACCACTTGCTTTGCCTATTACTACTACCTCAGCAAGTGGTCTCTTTCTTCTCTTCTGACACCAACTCCAGCAGCATCCACAGGATTTACTTTAAATAATTTGGAGCAACAACAGCCACAACTACAAATGCATCAACGGGGCTTTCTTTAGGGAGACCCTTAGCTGTTTGGGGAGGTTCACTTTTCCAGAGTATCAGTACAGCAGCAACAGGTCTCAGACAGAATGCTTTAAGTTGTCTTTGGGAATTATAGTCCCCATTTCAACTGCAGGCAATGAAGGTATTGATGGTATAGATTTTAGTACCTCATTGGATTAAAAGTGATAAAACAGGAACATGACCAGAGCATAGTAAAGCACTGAAAAATGAAAATCTGCCTCCTGTCATCTGTCAGAATATTGAAAATCTCCAGAAATTTGTTAAGGAACAAAAAAAACAAGTCCAAGAAGAAATTAATAAAATGACTTCAAAAACAATGCCTAAAGTCCAAGAGGATATTAAAGCATTGAAGCAGCTTTTGTCATTAACTGCCAGTGGGTTACAGAGAAACACCCTCAATATTGACAAGTTGAAAGTAGAAACTGCTTAGGAGTTAAAGAATGATAAAATTGCTTTCAGAACTCAAAAAATACAACCTGGACTGTAACATGAAAATACAGCTTGTTGCAGTTCGCCATCATGGTTGCTGATAAATCACCATCAAATGGCTTAAGAGAACAAAAGGTTTATTTTCTTCTGATAATCTGGTTACAGTTTGTAGTCTAGCTTGACAGGAGAGCATGCACCAACACCAGGGCCAAGGGAACTGGCCAAACCATCTCTACATAACGGCTGAGAGAGGGATGATGATCCTTACACTTGCCAGACCAGCATGTGTGGCCAAGTGTGAACAAGGATGCCAACTCTCTCAACCAGCTCTCTGTATTTTATTCCAGGGCCTAATCCCACCCACCTGGGCCTTCCCCATCAGCCAGACAATCTCCTGCAGGTTTGCTCTGGGTCTAACTCAACCACTAATTCTCCACAAATGTGCCCAGAGCTCAAACCCTCAACTATCCAGTCGACACTATGCCTAACTGTGACACAGCTCCTGCTACTTCAGACTCTTTCAGCAATTTGAAGTACACCTTCAGCAGTACAGACAGCAGATTGAAGAATCAGAAAACCATCTTGCCACTTAAGCAAACAATTACATATAACCCCTCAAGACATATCAATGGATATGCAGAAAATTTAGCAAACATTTGTAACTTTGGCTGCACACCTTCAACCTGTTCATGAAGTCATGAAATTTCATTGAAAATAATTTAATTTTTATATAGAAGGTTTGTACATA
Source organism: Typhlomys cinereus (assembly GCA_023101885.1). Classification (NCBI taxonomy): domain Eukaryota; kingdom Metazoa; phylum Chordata; class Mammalia; order Rodentia; family Platacanthomyidae; genus Typhlomys; species Typhlomys cinereus. The sequence continues at coordinate 1,058,446 of JALPQD010000358.1, read as the reverse complement.
ATAATGTGTATCAGTGACTATTTTCAAGATCATTTTCACCAAGGCACCTTTTTTTCTAAAATAGGTATCGCATACAAATACACACACACACACACACACACACACATGCATATATATTTAATATAATGTCAGTTGGGTTTGATTATAAAAGTGTTATCAGGTCTGTTTTATTTATCTGCAAATAGCAATGATTGGCTTTCTTAAATTCAATTTTTTTGCATCTTGATGCATTAAAATAAGGAAAGTGATTTGTGTCTGAGTACTGACTTTGTTTTCATTTGTGTATTTCTCTTAATTCTGCAATCCCCAGTCCATATCATGGGGGATAGTAGGAGAAAGCTGTGTGTTTGCATTTTAAGTTACTGTCAGAGTTACAGTAAATGGGATTGTTTCTCTCAGTGCTTTTTCACTTCTTTCATTCTGTGCATATAGGAAGGGCACTGATTTTTGTACATTTATTTTGTATCCTGCCATCCTGCTGGACTCCTGTATTAGTTCCAGAGCTTCCTGGTGGAATTTTTGGGATCACTCAGGTATAGTATCTTGTTATCTGCAAATAGAGATAACTTGACTTCTTCCTTGCCGATTTGAATCTCTTTTATGCCCCTTTCTTGTCTTGTCTTGGCTCCAGCTAAGATTTCTAGTACAATATTGAATAGAAGTGGTTAGAGTGGACAGCCTTGTTTAGTTCCTGATTGAAGCAGGAATGCTTCAAGTTTTTTCCCCATTGAGTATAATAATTGCTTTTGGATTGTTGTATACAGCTTTTATTATATTAATAAAGGTTCCTTTCATTCCAACTATCTCTAGGGTTTTGATCAAAAAAGGCTGTTGGATCTTGTCAAAAGTTTTTTTTTTTCTGCATCTATCAAGAGTATCGGGTCTGGAGAGGTGGCTCAGGGGTTAAGCCTCTGCCTTGCAGGCGGAAGGTCCTGAGTTCCGATCGTAGACCCCACGTATAGACGCCAGGCGGAACCAGGGGGGGAAGGGGAGGGGGAGGGGGGGACCTGCGTTTCTGGTCCTGGTAGGGCAGAGTCTGTGAATCCCGGGGCAGAATAAACAAGGAGGAGGTGGAGGCGTCCATGGTGGTTCCCGAATTCGTCCGTGGTTCTACACACACACATATACACACATACATACATACATACGCACACACACACACACACACACACACACACAGTTGAATAAATAATAAAAAATTTAAAAAAAAAGAGTCTCATGTGGTCTTTAATTTGGACTGGTTTATATGGTGACTTACATTTATTGATTTGCGTATGTTGAACCAACCTTGTATACCTGAGATAAAGCCTACTTGATTCCCGTGAATGATCTTTTTGATATGTTTTTGAATCCGATTTGCTAAGACTTTGTTGAGAACCTTTGCATCTGTGTTCATCAAAGAGATTGGCCTATAGATTTCTTTTTTAAGTGAATCTTTATTAGGTTTGGGGATTAAGATGATATTAACTTCATAGAAAGACTTTGGTAGTGTTCCTTCCTTTGCTATCTGATAGAACAGTTTAAGGAGTATTGGTGTTATTAACTCCTTAAATGTCTGGTAGAACTCTGTGCTGAATTCATCTGGTCCAGGACATATTTTTGATGGAAAGATTTGAGATTACTTCATCAATTTCCTCATATGTTACAGGACTATTTAAATAACTCACGACTTCCTGATTCAATTTAGGTAAGTTGTGCTTACTTAGGAATTCATCCATTTCTTTTGTGTTGTCAAATTTCACAGAATATAAGTTTCTGAAGTGTGACGTTATAATACTCTGAATTTCTTGGGTATCTGTAGTGATAACTCCATTTTCATTTCTAATTTTGTAATTTGTGTTTTCTTTCTCTTGCTATTGGTTAATTTTTTCAAAAAACCAGCTTTTTGACTGGTTGATTCTCTGTATCATATTCCTAATGTCATTTTTAGATATTTCTCCCTATATTTTGCTAATCTCCTCTCTTCTACTGCTTTTGGGATCAGATTGCTCTAGTGTCTCTAAAGCTTTAAGCTTCATTGTTAAGTTATTGTGTCCCAAAAATTTTGATAAGTTGTAATCTCATTATCATTCACCTCAAGGAAATCTTGAATTCCCTTTTTAATTTCTTCCTGCATCCAATTCTCATTCAGCATCGTAGTGTTAAGTTTCCAGGAATTAGTATATTTTCTGTTGCTTGTTGTGTTGTGGATGTCAAGCTTTAGTCCATGGTGGTCTGATAGGGTACAGACTAGAATTTCAACTTTCCTGTATATGTGGAGATTCGTTTTGTGGCCCAATATGTCATCTATTTTGGAGAAAGTTCCGTGTCCTGCTGAGAAAAATGTGTATTCTTTGGTGCATGGATGAAAAGTTCAATAGAGATCTGTAAGGTCCATTTCAGTAAGGCTTTGATTAAGTTCCAAAGTGTCTCTGTTAAGTTTTTGACCTGTTGATCTATCCCATGTTGAGAGGACAGTGTTGAAATCCCCAAGAATTATCGTTTGGGGGTTGATCTCTCACTTTAGATGCTGTAGGGTTTGTTTAATGAATGTGGAGGGGCCTGTATTGGGTGCATATATATTCAGTATTGTGAAGTCTCTCTGGTTAATTGTATCTGCGATAAAATGTAGTATCCATCTGTGTCTCTTATGATTTTTTTTGGTTTGAAGTCCACTTTGTCTGATAGCATAATGGCTATCCTTTCCTGTTTCCTGATTCCACTAGCTTGCAGAATTTTGAACCAGCCTTTTATTTTTAGGATGTGCCTATCTTTTGTGGTGAGATGAATTTCCTGAAGGCAGCAGATTGATGGGTTGTGGTTTTTAATCCAAGTTTTTAATCTCTGTCTCTTGATCAGTGAGTTAATTCCATTGACATTTAATGTTATAATGGAGAAATTATTTTTAATTCTGGACATTTTTTGTGTTTAGTGGCTTTTGTAAGTGTATTATTTGACTTTTAGGTTTTGGTGTTACTATACTTCTGTCCTCCTGGATACGCTTGTTTTTATTTCAATCTTGAGTATCATTTCTAGCATTTTTTGAAGACCTGGTTTGGTAGACATGTATGCCTTCAAGTTGTCCTTGTGCTGGAAAACTTATCTTTCTACCTCAATCATGATGGATAGTTTTGCCAGGTATATCAGCCTGGGTTGAAATTTTTGCTCATTTAATACTTGAAGTATGTCTCTCCAAGCTCTTTTTGCTTTTACTGTTTCCATTAAGAAGTTATTTGTTATTTTAATAGGTTTACCTTTAAAAGTGACTTGCTTTTTTTTCTCTTGAAGTTCTCAGCACCTTTTCTTTGTCTTGAATGTGGAGTGTTTTGAGTATTATTTGCCATGGCAATTTTCTATTTTGGTCATATTTGTTTGGGGTGCAGAATGCCTTTTGTATTTGAATGGGCCTCTCATTCTTAGTTGAGGGAAGTTTTCCTTGATGATAATTTGAAAAAGTTCCTTAGGTGTGGTATTTTGGGATTCTTGCTTTGGTATTCCATGAATGTGCATGTTAGGCTTCTTCAGGGTGTCCCATATCTCTTGAATATTCCTCTCAAATATCTTTTTGCCTTTAACAACCTCTTCCATTGAGTTGGTTAATTCTCCCACTTTGTCTTCAAGATCTGAAATTCTATTTTCTGCTTCATTAGTTCTACCTGTAAGACTCTCTGTTGAGTTTTGGGTTGAAGATAACTTGTCTTTTAGTTCAATTTTAAACTCTGCTTGAGACTGTTTTAACTGCTGTATATCTATTTTTGTTTCTTGAACTGTTTTTCTTAACTTCTCAAAGTGTCTGTTGTGTTCCTGTTCAAAGTGGTTGTGGGATTGGTTAACTCCTCCCAGATTTCCTCTTTCATAGTATTAATCATGGTAATGATCATGCTTTGAAAGTTGTTATCTTGGGTCTGGCTTTCTTGGCTATTATCTGTGAATTTGTTCTGGTTGGAATTCATCATTATGGGGTTAATTCTTTCTGTGGGAGATTTGTCTTCTTGGATTTTGTTTCTCATGGATCTGTGCTTTGACTTGGGCATTCTTGTTTTGTCTCTTAAGACCTTTCAGTTTCTGTGTGTTTTTGGCTGGACTGATTTTGTTGGTATTACTATTCTCAGGCAGTTATTACTAGTGCTTGCCTTGGAGTTGGATACATTTGTATGTTGTTAGTATTATTTCCTAGATGAGGCTATTAAGCTGTTAGTACATCAGTTAAGTCAGGTTAAGTAGACAGGGGGTGAATATTAGTATGGTAGTGTACTTTTACGATTTAGTACCTTAATGATATGTGAGGGTGAGTGGTGTAATCCCTGGAGTTGTATATATTTTGGGGGTGGCTGTATGGAAAAGTTAATCTGCAGTGATTAATACTAGAAAGGAGCAGTATGGTTTAAAAAAAAAAAAAAAAGAGGTTTACTTATCTTTGGGCTGGATGTGAAGAATCTCTCCCATGTGATAGGATGATTTTAGAGGACTTCAGATTTATGGTGTTTGTACCCTAGAGCTTTGCTTGAGTTTTCTTTGGACTCTGTTGAATTCTGAGTAACAGTGTGTCCTCCCTGTATCCCAAGCAAGGGTCCCGAGTGGGCCGGATGGGCAGAGGGGCTGGAATGGACGACTGGGAGCAAGCCCTGTCCCAGGTGGGTGGCCAGGAGGGACAGAGGGGCTGGGACCTGGGACGTGGCCCACGCAAACCCAAGACAACCTGGGTGTTGCTTGGGCTGGCTGGTGGGAGGAGCTGGGATGAACAGCGCCCTGGGTACTGGCAGAGCTTACCTGGGATGGAGGACCATGAGCAAGTTCTGTCCCAGGCGGACAGGAGGGAGGAACATAGGGGCTGGGACGTGGGACATGGCCCACGCAAGTCCAAGGCAGTCTGGGTGTTGCTCAGGCTGGCTGGTGGGAGGAGCTGGGACAAGCAGTGACCTGGGTGCTGGGAGAACTTACCTGGGATGGAGAGTGAGTCCTGTCCCAGGCAGACAGGAGGGAAGGACAGAGGGGCTGGGCCTGAGGCATGGCCCACATAAGCCGAAGGCAGTCTGGGTGTTGCCCAAGTGGCAACCTGGATGCTGGGGGAACTTACCTGGGATGGGGAGCGAGTCCTGTCCCAGGCGGACTGGAGGGAGGCCCATTAATGTTTTTAACCTTCTAACTTCTGTTGCAAGAAAATCCCCAATATCTGTAGGTTATCTTCAAAAAGTTGTCTTTTAAGAATTATTGAACTACCTCAAAAAATTATTAACTAACCTATGAAAAGTGGCAGCTAGAAAAAACACTCATGGAATCCATGAGAAACAGGCATGGAACTAAAAATGGACTCATAGCACTAGAGGGCCATTAGGGGTTAAGGCACCAATGATGGCTGCCAGGACCAGGTATATCTGTATACCTAGCCAAGCCCAGGGAAACTGGCTTTTTCTCTTTGGTTAACTCCCATTGGGTCCAACCAGGTTGCCCTTAGACCCAGGTGAAACTAGAGATCAAGTTGTTTGTTGAATATGGAGAGTTTATCCCCATAATCCCTACATAGGGAAGTTGGCTATCTTATCTCTGGGAGGATTCAAGTCAGTTCCTCAGCAAGAATGTTCCCTTAGGGTGTTTCCAGCAGTGGGGGATGACCTTCAAGGATGTCAAAGACCTTCAAAGACCTTAGAGACTGTCCCAGCATGGACTATTCTAGACCTGCTTATTGCACCCCTTAACTTTCTCAGGACCCAGACTGCTCAAGGATGAGGTTTGATGATTGCCCTTACTTTCCTGCTGAGTTGGGATGAAGGAAGTAAGAGCAGTCTAATGACTTATCTATGAAATGCTGGGATGGTCTATGAAATTAATGGATGGTTTTACTACTTTAAGGTCCATCTAAAAGAGGCAAAACAAATAAATTAAATCTAAAAGATCTACCTGTTATCTTGCCTGAAACAGGCACTACCTTTGGTATAAAAGCCAAGAGCTCTAAGTAAGTAATTTACATAGAGACCTTTCTCCTCTGGCTATTGTGAGAGACCCTCACCCTAGAGGAAAAATCCACAAGGCAGACCCGAGCATGCCTGTAGTACAGCTCTTCAGCCACAGCCATTGCTCAAAACTATGAACAGCCTTGAGCTACTTGCAGATATTTCCCCACCCCTTCAGACCTCAAGCCTTTCAGTTCTGGAAAAAACGAGTTTGCACAAAGGGGAATTCCTTAATAATTGTCACCCAGAAGGAACAGCCTGTGGTTAAGCAGGTGGACTGGGCCCATCACTAAGAGCCAACTCCACCCAAGCTCTTGCCGACCAATGACTAATTCCCCAGCTAAGCGACCCCCACCCTAAGACCCCTTTAAAACCCTTTGCCCAAGTTGCTTGGGGCCACTTCACTCTCTCCTGTGTGAGAGGTTGCTGGAGCTGCCCAACACATCCACGTCATTAAATAAAGCCTCTTGCTTTGGCAGCAAGAAGGGTCTTGGTGTCTCTCTCAGGCGGATTCATTCCTGAGTGAAAGACTGGGGGGTCTTTCAATTGTAAGTTCCCAAGATCACATTTTTAAAACCTGTAAAAAAAAAAAAATGTGAACTGTATGATTCTTTGTATAGAACAATCTAAATTAGTCCTCCTTTTTGGGTTTTGAAAAGCAAAGTGACACGTCTTTTTAAGATGACACATGTGGGGCACATTATTTCCTCACATGGAATGTTCTATAGGTTTCTAAGCATTATCTCATCTTTAGGGTAGGAACGCTCCTCAGATCTAAGTGAAAAGCCAGCATTCATTTGCTTGTGTTGTAAATGCTGAGACTTTACTGCTTCCATTTGCATCTAAATAGGACAATTAGCATTAAAAGGGCAACTCCAAAAGTTAACCAAGTTACTAAATTTACGGGTGAAAAGAAAGCAGGTATCCTGTCTCATAATTGTTTGCTGAAGGACACAGCAGTAATAATTTGAACTTTAGTCTTAATTTTGATATGTTAAAGGATACTTTGAAACATTCCAGGTGCCATTAATATTGGCAAGCAGGAGGCATATGGCCATCCTGGACTCTCCTCTTACTGGTCAGGAAGAACAGTGCTCAGGACACAGTTAAAGCATTTTTTTTCTTTGCCTGCAGTGAAGGGAATTTCACGTTTGTCAGCTTGGGCATGCCTACTAGTATTTTATCTATTCCCTTAGGCAGGTGGATCCTCAGAGAAACTCTAAGTAACTTAGGCCAAAATCTTGCAAGAAAAAGGAAACATGAACCTGAGTTGACCCAAATGCACTTAGAATCTCCTGAAAACAGACTACTCTAGATCCAGATTACATTGATCTTTTTGGGTCTGGCTAAGGTGGAGGCTTGAAATTCCTATTCCACCTTAGTAGGAGTATACATGGGAACATGGAATTAGAAAGTAGATTTGTCCCCAAGAAAGGGAGAAGGAGAAATTCCAATGACTCTTTTAGAAGACAATTACATTTTCCTGGTTGCTAGATTTGATGGGATAAAATTCTATAAAAGAAGTCAGAGGAATGAGCAAGTTCGATCAAGCAATATCATAGTGGCTTTGTTATTTTTGGAACACATGGAAAAACCTTTAAGATCACAATGGCACTTTCATTTGTAGTCCTATTAAAGATCAAAATCAAGCAAGATAATCTTTCATGAAAGAAAACTTATAATCTATCAGAAAAACAATTGTGATCAATATAAAACATAACTAATTAAGGCCTTAGATGTTATTAAAATTATTTGTTATCATTTTTAAGTATGCATACATGTATTTAAAAATGACATGCCAGAATTTTTTTTTAATTTTTTTTTATTATTATTATCATTTATTCAACTGTGTGCATATGCGTGTGTATGTGCGCGCGTGTGTCTGTGTGTGTGTGTCTGTATGTGTGTAGAACCACGGACGAATTCGCGAACCACCATGGACGCCTCCACCTCCTTCTGCCCCGGGATTCACAGGCTCCGCCCTACCAGGACCAGAAGCGCAGGCCGCTCCCGCTTCCGCTCGACATGCCAGAATTTTTATATCAGCTTGCAACAGAAATGAAAAAAAATTGAATGGCCATAGACATAAGACACACAACATGTACTCACAGAACATATAATACAAGCACATGAACAACATTTTACTGGCAACTGTACAATTTACCAGCAACTATCTTAAAATTACCCTTGAAAGTTTTATCAAAGGTGGATTAGCATTTAGGAAAACCTTATTTAAAACAAATCCTTATTTTAGTTAAGTCCGGCAGCTTAGCTTAATTATGAAAAACATCTAGCAAGGAAAGCATTCTTATCCATAGTCCGGTTCCTACATATTCTCTGGGGGATCCAAAGTGCTAAAACCGCAGCCTCATTCCAGAATTCCTTTAGGCCATCAGCCTTAACCTCCAGGCCTCTAGTCTCTAGGAGAGATTTTAAGACACGTATCTGGAGCTCCTTGTAGTGTGAGGGGAAGTTGCCCATTTTTCTAAAGAATAGAGATGAGACCAAAAGAGGCGCAAAAGGGACAAGGAATGTATTAGACCCAAATGTCTTATGCTTAGTGGAGTCAGGTCAATTCAATGTAATTGAGCCTGGGCTCTGAGTTCTGAGGGGACCAATTTTTCATGTGAACTCCCCAGGAAAAGCCTTGATTTAGAGTGGCTTTTTGCTCATGGGGAAATCAAACGAGCGATTGGGGCTCCTTGATCATCAGCAAATCAAGCAAGCAACTGTGTTCCTAAGGACAATCAGGGAAGGGGGAAGAGAAGAGGGCCACCTGCTCATCTTCAGGTTCCGTAAGCACATGGAACACAAAGCCAAAGGGGTCGCTCACCAAACTTTACCGAAGTGGGTGTCTCGTCTACACCGAAGGCAGCCCTATGTTGGAGCACCAATTGTTGCCATATTCCCCGTCAGGCCAGCTGGAGAGGAAGAGGGGGAATCAGTGGAGCCTCAGGGCTAGAGGTAAGTGGGCAAGCCAGTGATGGGGTCACCACCAGACCCTGGGAATCAGGTGAGAAGCAGCAGTGGACAAGATGTCGCAGATTCAGTCATTAAGGGTGTTTGGGCTTATACAGGGTCAGGGTCCAATCAGGTTATACCATCCCCCCTGGGGGGGGCAGCCACCAGTCATTTAACTGTTTACTAGGTGTCCATTGCAGGGGCAGGTTAGACAGCCACTTCCCATTGGTTGTCATCCCTCTGCCTGCATGGTCCTCTGCTGAGACATGTCCAGGACGTGACTGTACGTCCAGGCTTGTCCTGAATTTGGGAGCTAGGCTAGGGCCTCCCTGAATCAGTAGTGCCACACCGCACCAGCCTTGGGGGACTGCAGGTGCTCAGTCCCAGAGCTCAACTGCAGACTTCCAACGCTTAGCTTTCTCCTGAGGAAGAGGGAAGTCATTTGTTGTCTTTGTTTCCTTTGTTGTCTTTGTTCAAACTTGGTGGGAGGCTTGTTGATCAAGCAAAAGGCAAGCAGGAAGAGGCACCCTTGGGAGAGGCACCACTTGAAAATTTCAGGGCTTTGAGACAGGTCTTCCCCGAGAACCTGTGGCACTCCGAATTACAGCCCCCACATTTGGGTGTGCACATGCTTGGTAAGCTCAAGGGGGAGAAGCTGGAGGATGTTTCAGAGCTCTGCTTGGAGAACCAGTAGGAAACTCCTGGGCCTCACTGGTTTTGTTTAGCTTGAGCTTGGGTAATGCAAAAGTTAAGATTTATCCATTTGCTTGGAACTTGCTTGTCCTGTCTAGAATGTCTCCTGGCCAATAGCGATCTTACAGGGCATTACCATCTGGTACCAGAAAAGTGTTTCTTGTTATGTCTGTTCTGTTTGTATTGTTTGTGGTGGCACCGTTCTTAATTTGGGAAGAATTGAGAAAAGAATCCTCTCTCTCTCTCTTAATTTGGGCAATAACACCTCTATTCAAGTTTCTAAGCAATCAAGAAAAAGAAAGTCTCTGCTCCCTTCCCCTGTACTGGAGGGACCAGAAGAACTGTATGTTCTGTTGTTCTTTGTTGTTTTGTCTGTGATGATCTCATTATAAGTTACTTTAAAAAATGTTTTGGCTTGCTTGTTACCTGGATTTTGTGTAATATGTATGTTTTGTGTTTCAAAATAACAAAGCTGTGGCCATTTCAATTTTTATTCTTATTGTGCACTTATATTCTATTTTGGTTTTTGACTGTTTATTATTTGACATGCTCAACTAAAATGCATATACACACTTTAAAATGAACCGTTCTGATAACATTAAAAGGCCTAAGTACATGCTGACTAAAATACTCTATCTTGTTTGATCTTGACTTTGATGGAGCTTCAGAAAAGGTGATAATGTGCTCTTACCAAGGATCTGATAACATCACTTTTGTAATTCCTTTAAATATTTGTTTTTCCATGTGTTCCCAGAATAACAAAGCCACTATAAACTTATTCATTCCTCCAACTTCTTTTATGGAGTCTTATACCAACATATCTAGCACCCAGAACAAAAACTAGTTTTTGAGAAATTCATTGGCATTTCTTCCTTCTCCTGGTATGTATAAGCTCCCTTTCTTAGAGACAAATCAGCTTTCTAATTCCATGTTCCCGTGTGTACTCTGTGTTCTGGTACAACCTTGCAGCTTAATTCAGACATAATGATATATAAATGTTACTATTGCCATGTGCCTAATTATAGATGCTATTTTATATACTGTGCTTACAGAGTTCCAAGAACCATGTGCTGCTTGTTCATTCTGTATTTAATAATGTCTTAATATCTACTTAAAAGTTCATATTAACTTTTCTTTCAAAATTGCCAAATCATACTCAACTCAATTTCTTTTAAAGATGAGGTCTACTGTTATCGCCTCCTTTAAAAGATATTTCTTGAAAGATATCTAATGCAAAAACAGCAGGAAACTATCAAGTAAAAAAAAAGAAGATGTAAAGGAAATATGTATGTTACTTAGAAAATTAGAGTATGTACAGAAGGTTTGGGAGAAGGTTTATGAGATGAGACATGTTACTTAGAAAGTTAAAGTATATACAGGAGGTTTATGAGTTGATTACTTAAAAATATGTTAAAGTATGTTGTAAAGGTTTGTGGGATGTTAGTTTTTGATAAGATTGAAAAAATTAGATATGATGGGAAAAAGAGTTTGCACTAATGTGAAAGAAATCCCAAAATGCCAAGTTGAGCATCTCATGAGAACCTTGGGTTTACATGCAAATGGAAGCCTCTGTTAATAGACAAGGGAGCACAAAATTTTAGTGCTCAACTTCCTTCCTAGGTTTTGTCAACCTTTGATTTTACTAAAATGTTTAGGGTCAGGACAGTTTCACCAATCACTTACAAGGTAACTATTGAGATTCTTTACATACTTAATTGTATCATTTTTAGATACTCCTTTGTTTCCATGCCTAAATGCCTGAATATTCTAGGTTTACACTTAATAAAATATTTTAGCACTGTTATAAAGCCATCCACTTGGTTCTGGTTTTAGATGCACCAAAGATGCTAGAGGGAAGAGATCATAGATTTCAGAAAATGATGAATCCAGACAGCATATAACAGAATGCCTACAGTTTGGAGGCCCAAAGAAAGACGGTTGTACTATAAAATTAAAATCAGAGACATATGTTGACAAAAAGTTTACTAAAGTTTTGTCCTTGTCTTAAAACTTGCTTAAAATTAAACTCAGTGTTTGACAGAGGAAAATGCAATGACAAATTTAAAGAGCTAAACCAGGAAAAGCAGAGAACAAGATTCCTTGTATTAAACAGACTAACTCCGTTAGCAAGTCAAAGCTGGCTTTTCATTTAGATCAGAGGAGTGCTTCTACTCTAAAGACAAGATAATGCTCAGAAACCTACAAAACTTTCCATGTCAGAACACAATGTCCCCTGCATGTATTCTTTTACATCACTTTAGTCCCAAAAAGACTTGTGTCATGCTTTTAAAAACCCAAAAAGGAGAGAAGGATTAATTTAGATTGTTCTGTCCAAAGATTGAGACAGTTCACATTGTTTTAAAAAGGTTTTTTTTTTTTTATTATTATTTATTCAATTGTGTGTGTGTGTGTGTGTGTGTGTGTGTGTGTGTGTGTGTGTGTGTGTAGAACCACGGGCAAATTCGGGAGCCACATGGACCGCCTCTACCTCCTCCTTGTTTGCTCCGCCCCAGGATTCACAGGCTAGGCTCTACCAGGACCAGAAGCACAGGCCGCTACCGGACATTTATACATGGGATCTAGGACCAAACTCAGGACCTTCCGCCTGCAAGGCAGATGCTTAATCCCTGAGCCATCTCTCCAGCCCCTTAAAAAGGTTTTAAAATGTGACTCTGGAGATTTACAACTGCCAGAAAATAAAAATAAAAACAAAATGGTCTCCTCCAGTGGGCAGATTACCTGCTGCTCTTTACTTTCACACCAGATAAAGTAGTAACTGCTTCAGGCAAGATAATGGGTTTTCTTTACTAACTCTTGCCTGTAATCACAATAAAACTTCTAAGCTCCTTCAGCTTATACCATCTGCCTTCCTAACTACAAAGGTTTAATCCTTATGTTTAGATCTTGCAGGTTTAACTTATCTGTTTTGTCTCTTCCAGATTAATAGCCATAAAGCTTCAAATACGGGGACCTCTGGACCATCCCAGCATCTCTTAGATGAAGATCATTGACTGCTCACACTTCCTTCCCCCCAACTCAGCAGGAAGTAGTCTGAGTGGTCATTGCCCCTAGTCCCTTGAGCAGTCTTGGTCCTCGAAAGGTTAAGGGGTAAAATAGGTCTAAAATAGCCCATGCTGGGACAGTCTCCAAAGTCTTGAAAGATCTTTAAAAAGTCCCTGCTGAGGAACTGACTCCAATCCTCCCAGAAATAAGATGGCCAACTTCCCTATAAAAGGATATGGAGATGAGCTCTCCACATCTAACAGCTTGATCTTTAACTCCACCTGGGCCCCAAATCAACTGGGTTGGGGCCCAATGTGAGCCAGCCCTTGCTTAGGAAAAGATCCCACACACACACCTAAATAGAGGCCTTTGCTTAACACTTTAATCAGGTACATTAATTCCCGCCTGGGATCCAACAAAATGATGGTGTTCAGATCTCAATATAAAGAAGTGCTTATGATTAAGACAAAGATTTGTCCATTAATGCACAGGAAAACGGGGGAATTGGGGGAGGAACATAAAAGGGGAAATCTTAAAAAGAAATTCTTAAGCCTGAGAAATTGCTGGCAGGAAATAAAAATTCACACTCCCCTACCATTCCCCTCTGGAATGTCATTTGGCCAGAGGACCTGCAAAAAGCCTGCAGATCCATTTGGTCAGAGGGTCTGCAAGAAGCCTGCTAAACTACTTTGCTGGCACCAAGGAGTCAACTAATGGATCTGCACTCAAGCGGGGGAGGGCTGTTTATAACCTCCTTTGTCTCTTGTATATAAAATCTGTGTAAAAATGTAATTTGGGGCTGCACACACATCACCCTGCCTGTGTGTGTAAGCCCTGGTACCAGTCTCTCTCTCTCTCTCTCTCTCTCTCTCTCTCTCATAAAGCCTCTCAGTTATTAATTTTAACTTTTGGTTTATGGTGGATCTTTGGATGACCCCCAAATCCATAACAGTACAAAGTACAGATCAGAACCAGGACCAGAAAAGAACTCCAGTAAATTAAAGGAGCTCATGTTCCCAGATCAAGCCAGGATGAATGTTTCTGACCCAAGGGAGATCTGTTCCAGGGAGACCACCATGGTGGTTGTGGTGGGGGGTTGCTCCACACCCTAAAGGCAACCAGAGGGGTGCTGAACTATCAACAACGGCCTCTCCCTTCAACCCAGGGAGGTTGTTTGGAACAGATGAAGGAGAAACTCACCAATTGCCCAGGATCTGTGTGGAAGCCACAAGCACCAAGTGTTCCAGAAAGTGCACACAGAGGCTGATATTGGGGAGCAAACACCTGATCCAAGTCAAGGCTTCAATGTGGGGGCTCTTGGGAAAACCAGAAATGCAGAGACACACCCAAAATCAGCCTGTATACACACAAGAGATTTTGTTAACAAGCAAATAGGATGGCTGTCTCTGGATCAGAGAAAGGCAGCACCAAAGCTAAGTTTTGGGAATGATTTTATAGGGCTGAGGCTTGTAGCTAGAAAAGTACTGGGATGGGAAGGGAGGCTTACCCCAGAGTGGTGAAAAAGTCCTTGGGAAAATATGCCAGTTTATCGAAATTGCAGATGGACCGAGGCTGTGGGGAAGTTGCAGACAGAGTGGGGGCTGTGGAGCTGTCCTGTGGAGGATGGAGCTGCCTTATCTAAGTAGACAGGGAACTGGGAAAGATTCTTTGAACACATACATAGGTGGGAGCGGTGGGGGGGGAGGGGGGGAGGGTACATGACAGCTCCAGTCATTTTGTGTTTAACATGCTTAACATCTAATATGTGCATGTATGTGGGGAGGGTGTGAATGGAGACACAGGAAGTTTATGATTTTGTTATTAGGACCTGTTAGGATTCCTGGCTCCAGCTTGATGGCTGCTGCCATCCCAGAGGAACTTTTAGCAAATACAAGATCAAAGACTGTTGCCAACCACACCTCCAGGGTGGGTCAGGTCCTAGATGTCACCTCCCGTCCCTACCCTTCAGCCCACCCACCACCCTTGAGGGTATAAAACCCTCCATTCCCTTCTTACTGCCCTCTATTTCCTTTTCTCTTTCTCCTCTCCTTCATTGGGCCAGTGGTTCTGAAATTTCAGTTAAACTTCCATCAAGTTAACAGTGCTGTGCATTCTTATACTTTATAGGCTCTTGAGTCCTTGCCTAGATCAGAACCCTCCTGAACCAACTCCACCCTCTACTCTGACATCTGACCAACTCTTCCTGGCTTCTCCACCACAACCATCTGGTCCTCTTTCTCTCTCTCTCTTTCTATCTCTCTTTCTCTGCTTTTTTTCTCTTTCTTTAAATGGCACACTAAGACATCTCAACACTTCCAGTCACTTAGAGCAAGAGCACCGCCCCTGCCCTAGGCCTTCTAGATGCTTTGTTTTAATTATAGTCAGATTACCATGGTCCTCCCCTATTCTAAATTGCCTGGCAGGCACAGCCTAAGGGAGGCACCTCTAGGGAAAACTATGGCCTGGGGAACACACCCAACGGGTGTGACTGGCAGGATATCTTGAGGTGGAGCAGGGAGGGAGGGATGAGGATTCTCAGCCCCCCCTTTCTTCCCCCACCCCAAAACATGCTCACTGCCTGCCCCACCCTGATAGGTCGCATTCCTGCAAGTTCTGGTCCTCACCTCAGGTAGGCAGGGGACAGGCTCTAGACTCCTCATGCTAGCTAATCAGAGCTGCTTCTTTTGGAGGTCTACTGGCCTCCCAAAACAGTTAAACTATTTTTCTCAGGGGCCTTCCACAAAATTCTTTACAAAATCATCCTACACTTTGTTTTTTCATACAGACTTTAAAAACCTCATATAAAAAGTACTCTTTTTCCTTTATACAAATATTTATCTATCCAGTGTCTCTTCTGCTACAATTAATTCCGGAGGTAATTGTTTGTCTACCTTTTTTGTTAACTTGCCAACTTACAATTCTTCCCACTTCTTTTCTAAACATCTGATTTAAACTGTGTCCTAAATATTTTGTTATTTTTGATCTCTTCTTACAAATGAAACTAGCCTTCATTTTTATAAGTCTTTTATATTTCACTTTTGTTTTACTGTTTTCTGCACCGGACTTAGCTAATTTTATGAATTAAATGCCATATGATTCTGTTATAGATTTGGGGGTCATCCAAAGATCCACCATAAACCAAAAGTTAAAATTAATAACAGAGGCTTCAATAGAAAGAGAGAGAGAGAAACTGGTACCAGGGCTTACGGACATGGGCGGGGTGATGTTTGTGCACACCTGAATTATATCTTCACAGAGTTTTTATACACAAGGGACAAAGGAGGTTGCAAGCGCCCCCCCCTTGGTGAGATCCACCAGTTGACTCTTTGGCACGAGCAAAGTAGTTTAGCAGCGTGCAGGCTTCTTGCAGGCCATCTGGGCACTGCAGGCTTCTTGCAGACTCTCTGGCTAAATGGCATTCCAGCAGGGAATTGCAGAGAATGAGAGTGGACATTTTTATTTCCTGCCAGCAATTTTTTCAGGCTTAAGAATTCCCTTTTTAATATTCTCCCTTTTATATTTGTCTCCTACAGTTTCCTTTTCTGATTGCTATGTCCTGGAACCTTTTTACATCTCAGGAGTAATTTTCTCTTTAAAACACTAACTACCTATGTTATTTCCGTTGTTGCTATTTGGGGCCCTTTAAGCCTATCTTGATGATGTTTACATTACAAAACATTTCTAGTTTCTAAATCCAGTTGTCTTCTGGCTTCCCACCCTGAGGAGTAGAGGTTGAACATTGCTGAGCACCAGTCTGCTCCCGCATTTCCCAAACACCAATAAATGAAAATAGAAGCCCACATCCCCTGCTGAGCCTGACTTCCAGGAAGGAGCTGGCTTCTGCTCTTCTAATTCCTGTGTTTTTATCATTCCTATTTCTCCTTCTGACTTTATTTGGCTTATTTTATTTCTTTCCTGGCATTCAATTCAGAACTTTATCTTTAGTTACTTCTTAAAAGTTCACTCATATGTTTTCTTACAATTTGTCATTTTCTACAAAATATCTGATTCCTACCATGGTCTAGAAGTGTCATTGCTTCCTATGTCTGTTCTACTTGGCAAAAGACTTTGAAAAATGTCCATTGACATTTTATTGCTTTTTCACTTTATTTGGGTAAAAATTGACTAATTTTTTTTAAACAAAGCATAACTTTTTCACTGTTTCTACTATGATAAAAACAGATAAAAGTCAAATGTCATAATGGATAAAAATAAAGACAACAAAAGGTAACTGATTATTTGACATTGTGTTATGCCTGAAGTTAAAAAATCCCAAAGAAACACACTGAAGTCAACCACTGATGCAATAACACAGAGTCCTTTATTGATTACAAGTTACATTTTTGTTTTGTCATCACAGGTTGTGACATAGTAACCAGGAGTTTTGTTGACTCAGTTCCTTATCTGGTCACCTGGACATCTGGACCCCTAAGGTCTTGTTTGTGCAGGCCCTCCTCAGTCCTTTACCTAAGACATTTAGGCATCTGGGTTTCTTTTTAATGGCCTTGTTTGTGCAAGTCTCCCTCCTTAGTTACTTAGTTGGGCCTTTCTGTGGATTTTCCAGGAATAGTATGTTCTCAGGGTCAGCTTGTTTACAGGAGTGTTTTTTTTTTTTTTTTTTTTCAGGTTTCTCAATTGTTCTCCTTTTACTAATTTCTGTGGACAGATTACAACTCGGTTTATATAATTAATACAGGAAAAAGAAGATTCATGTTCAGGGAATGAATCAGCCATAACTAGAATGGAAAATTCATGATTTTCTTTCATTTAGATGTGGTCTTTATAAAATTTCATTAACAAATTTTCCTATTTAATAAAAAGATGTTTATTATACAAAAACATTATACTTTATATTTCTCAAATTTCTTTACTCTTTCTCTCCATCTCTTTATTTCTGTCTCCATGTCTCTTTTTCTATTTCTCTGTCTCTGTCTTTGTCTCTCTGTCTCTCTCTCTGTCCACCTCCTTGTCTCCTCTTTGCTTTCATGGGTGAACTGTCCCACTCCCTGCTCTTCTAGGACAAATCCATGCCCTGTCAGATTCCCTTGTCCCTCTCCGCCTCCTTGGTCTGCGCTTGCTAGAGACACACTGAGGTTCCACCTCCTCCTCCTCCTCCTCTCTCTCTCATTTTATATATATACACACACACAGACACACACACACACACATATATATAAAATCTCCACCCCTGCCCTCTTTGCTTTCATGAGCAGCCTTCCCTGATTCCCTTCTAAGTGTGTTCTGGCAGCTTCCTGTTTCCCTCTTGGCCAGTTTTGGTCCTGGCTCACTTTGAGTTGCAAAGTCATCTTCTTCCCCCCCTCCGCCATTGAAGGCATCACGTTTAGGACTAGCCTTACTGCCAAGGCAGGCTCCACCCAGCCTCCCAGGCTCCTCCCAGCCTCCCAGGCTCCCAGGCTCCACCCAAACTCACCAGGGACGAACCATATAAGTCCTTTGGCTGGAGCCAACCATTCAGGGTAAAAGGCCATTTCTGCATGTACACACATTCCGCACATACCAGTGGGTGGGATTAATAGCGTTTCTCCAAATATGCACGTGACTATTTGAGCCAATCATCTCAGGGAGACGACATACCGAGAGAATGTGACCATACTTACTGTGAGAATGTTACTACACTTGAGCCAGTCATCTCAGGGAAACGGCATACCATGAGAAGAGCTTCCCTATAGGGCTATATAACTTGAGAGCTTCCTTTGTTTGTGGTCACCATTTTATTTGTCCTATGGTGGACCCCAGCATGCTAGATTGAATAAATGCTCTTGCTTTTGCATACGTGTCTTGGGTGGTCTTTGGGGAGAAATTGGACCTAACATCATGGACACCCCCATAGCCTGAGCTTTCCATGCATTTTTTTCCTCTCTCTCTCTCTCTCTTTCTCTTTGCCCCTGTTGCAGTCAGCCTGCATGGTTGCTGATAAATGACATCAAATGGCATAAGGGAACAAGGTGTTTATTTTCTCTTATTACTGGTTAAAGTTCTTAGTCCAGCTTGACGGGAGATCATATGCCAATACCAGGGAACTGGCCACACCATCTCGACATAACTGAGAGAAGGATGATCCTTACTTGCCAGACCAGCATGTCCAGCCAAGTATACAGAAAGATGCCAACTCTCTAATAACCAGCTCTCTGTGATTTATTCCAGGGCCTAATCCCACCCACCATAGTCTGGACCTTCCCCATCAGCTAAACAAATCTCCTGCAGGTTTGCTCTGGGCCTAACTCAGCCATTTATTCTTTACAAATGTGCCCAGAGCTCAAACCCTCAACTGTCAAGTTGATACCTGTGCCTAACTGTGACAACCCCCACCTCCTCTTTCTCATCCCAACCTCCTTGCTCTCATGGGTGAGCCTTTCCCATTCCCTACTCACTGGGTGTCTTTCAGGAAACTGCCTGGCCTGCTGTCATTCTGGTTGGTTCACTCCAGTGCAGGACTAAACTCCACCTCAACCCAGGGACTCCTGGCTTAAGGATTTGAGTTCTCTGGCTCTTTTGGCTTTGGCTTTTTCACGGTGTTTGAGAGATGCCCAACACTGCTGATAAAGCTGGGACTACTTTGAGTTCTTTCTCTTTTCTCTTCTGTCTTACCTCTCCTGCTCTCATTCTAAAACTTGGTTTGTCTATGCCTCTCACCTGCTTTCAAATCGTTTTATTTTGCATTGGTGTTTTTGTTTGTTTTACTTTGCTTCTCTTATTTCTGTTTTCCCTCACTTCACTCCTTGAATTTTAATTTTAAATCTTCTCAGAATTCACATTAAGGATTTTCAGGTCTCTTACAACTACATGCCTTCATTTATTTCATCTCTTGGATAAATGATGTTTTGCTAATTTAAAGTCCCATCAAAACGACATCCACCTTTTTTTTTTTTTTTTTTTTTGATTTGTTCATTGTAAAGCTTTGCTGATTCTTTTCTACCAAGTGAGTAACATGCCTTGTTGCTCTGCCCTTTAGGGCTACCACTAAAGAAGGAAACACACACACAGAGTAGCACCAATAAGATCACACTAAATCTTCTTCAAAAGGGATCATACATGACAAATGTTTTCTGGGTTAACTCCTTTTAAACCCTTATGTTAATATATACTTATTCTTCAAAATATAAAAACAAATGTTTGTTGTTACTTCAATGTTTTCATGGTTATCTTGTTATCTGTGCTGTATAGCTATAGTGTGTTTCTATGTGTTGTCTGAATATATCCTTTTATAGAGTTTTATTCCTCTTTAACATGCTTTACATAAGACAAAGTCATATTGCCAATAAATTATAAGTCCTTGTCTATAGGAAACACCCTGTATGTCTATCTAACAAGTATGTATGCTTTGTATTTCAAAATAACAAAATTGTAGCCACTCTTCAGTTTTTTTCATCTTAGTACATGCTTACATTTCTATTCTGGTTAGACTCCAACCAGAACAAACCCACGGAAAATGACCATGAAAGCCTGATCCAGGATAACGACTTTCAAAATATGATCATTACCATGTTCAATATTATGAAAGAGGAAATCCAGGAGGAATTGAATAATCAAATCAATCGCTTTGAAGAAGAACACAACAGACACTTGGAGGAGTTGAGAAAAACAGTGCAAGAAACAAAAACTGGCATAGAGCAGTTAAAACAAACTCAAGCAGAGTTTAAAACTGAGCTAAAAGACAAGTTATCTTCAACCCAGAACTCCACAGAGAGTCTTATCAGCAGAACTAACGAAGCAGAAAACAGAATTTCAGACCTTGAAGATAAAGTGGGAGTATTAACCAGCTCAATGGAAGAAATTGTTAAAGCCAAAAAGATACTTGAGAGAAATATCCAGGAGATATGGGACAACCTGAAGAAGCCTAACATGCGTATTCATGGAATACCAGAGCAAGAATCTCAAAATACCACCCCTGAGAAAATTTTTCAAACGATCATCAAGGAAAACTTTCCTCATCTAAAAAAAGAGAGGCCCATCCATATACAAGAGGCATTCCGCACCCCAAACAGATATGACCAAAACAGAAGCTCACCACGGCAAATAATAGTCAAAACACTCCACATTCAAGATAAAGAACTGGTGCTGAGAGCTTCAAGGGAGAAAAAAACAAGTCACTTTTAAAGGTAAACCTAGTAAAATAACAAATGACTTCTCAGTCGAAACAGTAAAAGCAAGAAGAGCTTGGAGAGACATACTTCTAGTATTGAATGAGCAAAAATGTCAACCTGATGAACACAGACGCAAAGATTCTCAACAAAGACTTAGCAAATCGGATTCAAAAACATATCAAAAAGATCATTCACAGGGACCAAGTAGGCTTCATCCCCGGCACACAAGGTTGGTTCAACATACGCAAATCAATAAATGTAATTCATCATGTAAACCAGTCCAAAGTCCAAGACCACATGATATTCTTGATAGATGCAGAAAAAGCCTTTGACCAGATCCAACAGCCTTTTATGATCAAAACGCTAGAGACAGTAGGAATGGAAGGAACCTTTATCAATATAATAAAAGCTGTATACAACAAGCCCACAGCAAGGATTATGCTCAATGGGGAACAATTGGAAGCATTCCCACTTCAATCAGGAACTAGACAAGGCTGTCCACTCTCACCACTTCTATTCAATTGAAGTGTTGCTGAAGCCATAAGACAAGAAAGGGACATAAAAGGGATTCAAATCGGCAAGGAAGAAGTCAAGCTATCCCTATTTGCAGATGACATGATCTTATACCTGAGGGATCCCAAAAACTCTACCAGGAAACTCCTGGAACTAATACAGGAGTTCAGCAGGGTGGCAGGATACAAAATAAACATACAAAAATAAGTGGCCTTCCTATATGCATAGAATGAAAGAAGTGAAAAGGCCCTGAGAGAAACAATCTCATTTACTATAGCCCCTAAAAAAATGAAATACCTTGGTATAAACCTAACCAAGGAAATAAGAGACTTTTACAATGAAAACTTTAAAACTCTAAAGAAAGAAATTACAGAAGACACCAGAATGTGGAAAGACCTCCCATATTCCTGGATTCGCAGAATCAACATTACAAAAATGACCATCCTACCAAAGGCAATTTGCAGATTCAATGCTATACCAATTAAAATCCCAAAGCAATTCCTTAAAGAAGTTGACAAAATAATCTCAATGTTCATATGGAGGCAGAAAAGACCCAGAATAGTAAAGACAATCCTGAGTAACAAAAACACTGCTGGAGGTATCACCATTCCAAACCTTAGTCTATACTACAAATCCATAGTTATAAAAACAGCCTGATACTGGCTCCAAAATAGACACACAGATCAATGGATAAGGGTTGAAGACCCAGACATAAGCCCACAAAAATACAGCTATTTGATCTTTGACAAAGGGGGCCCAAAAAATTCAATGGAAAAAGAACAGCATCTTCAACAAATGGGGCTGGCAAAACTGGATCTCCACATGCAGAAGATAAAAACTGGACGTGTTCTTGTAACTATGTACAAGACCTAATTCCAAATGGATTAAGGACCTCAATATAAGGCCAGAGACTATAAAAACCTTAGTTGAAAGGGTATGGAACTCCCTGGAACCGATTGGACTAGGCCAACAGTTACTAATTGGAAATCCAATAGCGCAGTCAGTGCAACCAACACTCAACAGATGGGATCTTATGAAATTAAAGAGCTTCTGTTCAGATAAAGAGATTGTGGGCTGGAGAGGTGGCTCAGGGGTTAAGCCTCTGCCTTGCAGGCGGAAGGTCCTGAGTTCGGATGCTAGACCCCACGTATAGACGCCAGCAGGAAGCAGGGGCAGCCTGCGTTTCTGGTCCTGGTAGGGCGGAGCCTGTGAATCCCGGGGCGGAGGAGGTGGAGGCGTCCATGGTGGTTCCCGAATTCGTCCGTGGTTCTACACACACACACAGACACATGCGCACACACACACATACGCACACACGCACAATTGAATAAATAAAAATTTAAAAAAAAATGTGTCCCTGTTTTAAAAAAAAAAAAAACAGATAAAGAGATTGTAACTCGAGCACAAAGGCAACCCACAGAACAGGAGAAAATCTTCACAAACCATATATCTGATAGAGCTCTATTATCCAGAGTGCACAAAGAACTTAGAAAACTAAACACCAAGAAAACAAATGGGCCAATTAAAAAATGGGCCTTGGAATTTAAAATAAACTTTTCCAGGGATGAAATTAAAATGTCTAACAAATATCTTAAAATATTCACCACATCCTTAGCCATCAGGGGAATGCAAATCAAAATCTCCCTAAGATTTTATCTCACCCCAGTCAGGATGGCAAAAAATCCATAATACAAACAACATCAAACGCTGGAGAGGATGTGGAGAGAAGGGAACTCTCCTACATTGCTGGTGGGAATGCAGGCTCACACACCCACTCTGGTGAGCTGTCTGGAGATTCTTAAAGAAGTTAAAGATTGAAATGCCATATGACCCTGCTATTCCACTACTGGGAATAATCCCACACACAGCAAAATTTCACCTCGATAGCATAAGCACGACCATGTTCATAGCAGCACTGTTTACAATAGCAAAGTCATGGAATCAACCCAAATGTCCAACAGTTGACAAGTGGATAAGGAAAATGTGGTACATTTATACAATGGAATATTACTCAGCCATCAAAATGAGCAATTAATAAAATTTGCCAGGAAACGGATGGAATTAGAATCAATTATGTTGAGTGAAGTATCCCAAACACAGAAAATTAAGAACCATATGTACTCCCAAATAGGTGGATCCTAGTACCAAACCCACTTAGAGACACTCAAAGACAAATCTCTGTAAT
This sequence comes from Typhlomys cinereus, assembly GCA_023101885.1. Taxonomy (NCBI): domain Eukaryota; kingdom Metazoa; phylum Chordata; class Mammalia; order Rodentia; family Platacanthomyidae; genus Typhlomys; species Typhlomys cinereus. The sequence continues at coordinate 1,035,056 of JALPQD010000358.1, read as the reverse complement.
ACCTACAGTAATTGCAAAGATTATAAACAAGAGAGAAGAGGAAGGAGGGCCCTACCAAAAACAAGGAGAGAGGGGATCATGCTATAGCAGAGATAATAGGCCACCATCAAATACTGCAACCAGGGGGTGACATCCAATACCCATCAGGATGGAGCCAAGGCCATTGCAGCATCATCAAAACTGAAAAAAAAAATCAACAAACAATAATTCAGAACATCAGAGACTGTATATCAACCACCTGGAATCAGGCCTGCCTAATCTCTTCCCATCCTGAAGCTCAGGGAAATCTGCGGAAGAAGGGGCCGGTAACATTGTAAGAGCACAAGGATGGGAGGAGTCATGATATTCAAGATACTCCACACAAGTTAGGGCTGAAGCAAGTGTAATAGGACTCTGCATGATCTGTGCAATAACCAACATATCATTGACCCCTCAAAGTCTAGCATGGACTGAAGGCACTAGGATTCTTAGAAGCAAGGGATTAACAACCACAATAGTGTTTCTATACTTAAGGGAAACACAAGACAGAGTTCTAGGAAATACCACTGAGTCCTTACACCTCATCAAAGAGGACCCAGAGGAAAGTTTGACATACACATTAAAGGATGCTCCAAGGATGGAGGGAGGGGGCAGTGGGAGAAAGGGAGGGAGGGGGGAAAGGAAAGGGAAAAGGGGAAGGGAGCAGGGAAGTCCAGGGAGGGGTAGAGGGAAGGAGAGGACTGGGGTACCTATTATGTTTGTATGAGTGGAAAATAAATAAATACCAAAAAAAAGAAAGAAAGACAAGTATCTTGTTCTCTTTCATTCGCAATTCCTAGGTTTTATATAGGCACATAAAATCTTGTTATATATATGTTTCATTAAATTAATAGTGAAAATGCACAAGGGGAACTAATGGCACTGACAGGAAGGTGTGTGTAGATAAAAGATGGGGATTGTAGGACATATTCAACATAAAGTAAGTGCATTTACAATTTTTTTCTAATTATACATAAAATGAAATTGATAAAACATGACTTTATACTTCATCATGAAAATGTGCTTTTAGAAGTAAGTAGCATTGTTGGGTTATGGCACTATTAGTGATGGCATATGGCGGGTTTTTACAACTCTGAAAATCTAATGGAACTCCAGTGATGATTCTATGTTATTTTAAAGGTTTATTTGGAATCTTGATTGGCTGGCACATGCTGTCGTTTTCATAGCTTAAAATAATTCAGACTAAAAAAAATTTAAAACATGAAAAACATAAGCAGGGGCTGGAGAGGTGGCTCAGGGGTTAAGCCTCTGCCTTGCAGGCGGAAGGTCCTGAGTTCGGATCCTAGACCTCACGTATAGACGCCGGGCAGAAGTGGGGACGGCCTGCGTTTCTGGTCCTGGTAGGGCAGAGCCTGTGAATCCCGGGGCAGAGTAAACAAGGAGGAGGCGGTCCATGGTGGTTCCCGAATTCGTTCGTGTTTCTACACACACATACGCACATACACGCGCACAACTGAATAAATAAAAAAAATTATTTAAAAAAAAAGAAAAACATAAGGAGTTAAATAAAATTATATAAATAAATTGCATTCAATTAATACAAATAAAATTTGTAGCAAATGGATGGAACTAAAAAATATAATATTGAGCGGGTTATAGACACAGAAAGACAAGCATCATATGTTGATGTTAACTCTTGTCTGAAGTGTTTGGTTTGGAATTCTGGTGTGATTATGGAACTTGCTGTATATGCTCAGTTTATTATACCTATTTATGGACCTGAGATGCTTGAAGTGTGGGATTATGAGCTAGGGTGTGGCATCACAACCAAGATGGCCAAGGATTTGGTGGAAGATGATATTTTGCATAATTGGTAATGAGTGCTAACTATCATGTTGGAAGATTTATGGGTACGTGGTCCTCATAGCCCAAAACTATGGATTTGGTTGAGTTTTTGGATGATGTCAGAACTCTTTGTATTTCTGTCGTTGTGTGTTCTGGACTGCTCTGTGGTGCTGCATTTCTGTTTATGGTTTGAGAACTTTGTTTCCTATACAATGTTGTGAAGTCTACTCCTATTCAAATTTTTTAACTTTGCTATTTTATTTATTTAATGTGTGTGGAGTGTGTGTGTATTTGTGTGTGTATGTGTATGTGTGTATGTATGTGCATGTGTGTGTGTTTCAGAGGGCACTGTGTGTCCTTGTGGAGTTCAAAGGTGAATTCGGGAATCATCTTGGAGTGCTTCCGCCTCCTTTTTGCTTTGCCCACCAGGGCCAGACGTGGAGGTCATTGCTGTTTCTGACTGGCCTTTTTTACATGGAACCTGGGATCCAAACTCAGGACCTTCTCCTTGCAAGGCAGAGTCCCCTGAGTCATTTCTCCAGCCCCTTATTTCAAATTTTTATTTGAAGTAATAATGTTTTTAAAAATTACAATAAAATAATGTAAAGTAAAAGAAAAAAGTAAAAAAAAATGAAAAAGAAATACTGTGAGCTTTAAAGGATACCATCAGGCAAAATCATATAGCTGTAGATTTTAGAAGAAAAAAAAAAAAACAAAAGGCTATTTAAACAAATAATTGTAGAAAAATAAAAATCTTGAAAGAAATAAAGACACACAAATATACCAAGTTCAAGATTCCCATATTCAAACAGAATATCATTAAAATACTTTATAATAGATCAACTAAGTTAAAGACAGCTCAAGAAGATTGCTTTCAGCCACATTCTTTGATCTACATACATTGTCTAAGAGATGCTATTCTAGCCTGGAATAATCAAATAACAAGTAAGAATGCCAAAGAATAAGAGGGAGAGAGGTACATGAAAGAGTAATAGAAATAAAACTAAAATCTATAGAATCTAACACTGAAGAAGTAAATGATGATCTTTCTAGAGTAGTTTTTGTGCAAGAAATTTCTGGAATAATCAAATAACAAGTAAGAATGCCAAAGAATAAGAGGGAGAGAGGTACATGAAAGAGTAATAGAAATAAAACTAAAATCTATGGAATCTAACACTGAAGAAGTAAATGATGATCTTTCTAGAGTAGTTTTTGTGCAAGAAATTTCCAACAATTAAAACATGTCTTCAGTGGATAATGATGGTGATCTTCCTATATCAGCTTCCTGACATATGTCATCATGTCTAGCTTAAATAAAGCATTTCTAAACTTCATTAAAAACCCTCAACATGTTACTCAACTGCATGATTTCCAGTCTTCATGGGTCTTGGACACAATATGTGCAAAATATGGACAATGGGCAGGTTTTCCTTCAGGACACAAGTGTTTCCTGTTGGTATCAACACCATACTTGCAGCATCCACCTCCCTTTGCAAATCTAAAATCACTTCTACTCTCTCTGAAAGTCTTCATTCACTTGCCTCTTTTTACCATTCCAGGATAGATATTGGTCCAAATTAGATTCTAATATGTTTCCTGTTTGAGAAGCTCAGCCTCTTGAACATGACACTTACCTTAGGCCTCTGCAAACTGGGCAGGTAATTAAGCAACTTGGAAACATTTGCCTCCATGTAGCTCCTGAGACTTGCCATCTCTGAGCAGTATTGGAAAGGCTTCTTAGGCATCCAGAAGGTCCTTAAGGCAGATTCAGTAATCATGACTTTTGGTGATGTGACCATAGGACCTGTTAATACCTCCAGTCCAAATGACCTCTTAACATCTGAACTTTAAAAGAGACCTTTTTCATCTCTGACAGGCTCTCCTCAAATAACAGAAAACTTTCTCGGGACTCAGCCATTGGACATACTGCTCCAGGAAGAGTCAAACAAACAGATTAGAGGCATGATGAAGAAAAGTACCTCTAAGAAATCCCTGGGAAGAAAACACAGAAGGAAATTTCTAAACCCCCAAACAAAGGCAGACTGGAAAATATATAAGCTCCCCCTGGAGACAAATGGAACCTAGGTTAGTTACCAATTTCAATCAAAGACAATTAATTGCAAGTCGCTATCTGATGTCTGTAGAAGGAGAGCTAGAAAGAAGCAATTACATCACAAAGATATAATCATTACCTCAATAGAGAAGACAGAATTACAGTAAAATAATTTTAAAATATTGAGATTCAAGTATAGATTTTAAATTATTTCAATAATGTTTTAAAGTTTCATAACACCCATTTCATTCCTGAGTCACCAACCCAGAGGCATCCTTCATGGCAGCTGGGTGGGTGGTAGTCCCAATGACACATTCATCACATAGGCAAACAATAACAATAATTTAGGCAAACAATAGCAATAGCTGTCCAAGTGTAGTAATTCTGTCTAACTCATATCAGTCGAAAACACATACCAAGAAAGACATTAGCGATAATACATGAAATGCCCAAGTCACAATGCAGATCCATGAGAAATACCACAAAAACCAAAACAACAAATCTCCTATAAAAAACATCAACCCCATGATGATGGATTCTAAACAGAATAATCCCTTGGAAAATAGCCAAGAAATCCATACCCAAGATAATGATTTTCAAAGCCTGATTTTTGCTATGATCAAAACAATGAGAGAGGAAATCCTAAAGGAGTTAAATGACTATATTAACCATTATGAAAAGAATTACAACAGGCACTTGGAAGAGATGAAAAAAGCAGTTGAAAAAACAAAACTAGGCATAAAGCAGTTAAAAAAAAATCTCATGCAGAGATTAAACTCGAAATAAAAAACAAGCTATCTTCAATCCAGAACTCAACAGAGAGTTTTATCAACAGAAACTTATTAAGCAGAAAATAGAATATTAGTGATGGTAGAACAAACTAGTTCAATCAAAGAAATTTAAAAAGCCAAAAAGATATTTGAGAGGAATATTTAAGAGCTATGGGACACCTTGAAGAAGCCAAACCTGTGCACTCATGAAATACCAGAACAAGAAGCCCAAAATGCCACACCAGAGAATATTTTTCAAATTATCATAAGTGAAAATTTTCCACATCTAAAAAAAGAGATGCCTTCCTATATCAGCTTCCTGATATATGTCATCATGTCTAGCTTAAATAAAGCATTTTAAAACTTCATTAAAAACCCTCAACATGTTACTCAACTGCATGCTTTCCGGTCTTCCTGGGTCTTGGACACAATGTGTGCAAAATATGGACAATGGACAAAGAGAGGCATATCTCATTCCAATCATATGACCAAAATAGAAACTCACCATGGTAAACAATAGTCAAAACACTACAGAAACATGACAAAGAGAATGTGTTGAGAGCTTCAAAAGAAAAAAAAAAAAACAAGTCACATTTAAGGGTAAGCCTATTAAAATAACAACTGAAGTTCTTAATGGAAGCAGTAAAAGCCAGAAGAGCTTGGAGAAATGTACTTCAAGTCATGAATGAGCACACATGCCAATACAGACTGATACATCCATCAAAACTATCAGTTATGATTGAAGGAGAGAGGAAAATTTTCCATCTTAAGAACAAGCTGAGGGCGTATATGACTGCCAAACCAAATCTACAAAAGAAGCTAATAAAAGATACTCAAGTTTGAAGAAAAGTATAAACATATCCAAGACAGAAAGGAAATGTAATGCCAATGCAACTTTCAAGCAAAGTAATACACATATAAAACTAAAACACAAAATAAAACACAAAGAAGAGCTAAACACAAAAAATGACAGAAATTAACAGTCATTTCTCAATTATAACTCTAAACATCAATGGAATTAACTCACCAATCAAAAATAAAAAAAAGACACAACCTACAAACATGGATTAGAAATTACAACCCATGTAGGAAATACATCTCACCATGAGAAACAGGTACATTCTCAGAATAAAAGGCTTCAAAAATACTTCAAGCTAATGAAACAAGGAAACAACTGGGTGTAGCAATTATGGTATCTGACAAAATAGATTACAAACCAAAAGAAATCGTAACAGATACAGAAGGATATTTATTAGTCAAAGAAACAATTTATTAGAAAGACTTCACAATACTGAATATATACACACAAAATTCATTAACCAACACTTCAATGTGTAGATAAACTCAAATAAATAAACTCAAAAAAAATAACAGTAGGGGACTTCAATATCCTACTCTCAACATTGTACAGGTCAACAGGCCAAAAATTGAATTGAGACATACTGGAGCTGAATCAAACCATTACCCAAATGGACCTTACCAATCTCTACTGAACCTTCCATCCAAACACTAAGAAATACACATTCTTCTCAGCAGCCTATGAAACTTTCTCCAAAGTATATTACATATTGGGCCACAATGAGTCTCCACATATATAGGAAAGTTGAAATTATAGCCTGTACCTTATCAGACTACAATGGAATAAAGCTAGACATCCAAAACAAAGCTAATGCAAAAGAATATACTAATTCTTGGAAATTAAATACCATGATACTAAACAAAGAATGGGCTCAGGAAGTAGTCAAAAGGGAAATTCAAAAATTCCTAGAAGTGAACTATAATGAAAATACAACATATCGAGATCTCCAGGATACAATGAAGGCTGTCCTAATAGGTAAGTTTATTGCATTCAATGCCTATATAAAAAAAAAGTGGAAACATCACAAGTAAATAGCTTAGCAATACAACCTAAAGCTTTTTAAAAACAAGAGCAAGCAGAGATTAGTAAAATAAGGGGATAAATAATCAAAAATGAGAAAAGGAAAATGATACAAAGAATCAACAAAAGAAAGAACTAGTTCTTTGAAAAAATCAATACAATTGATAAACCCTTAGCCAAATTAACCAAAACCAAAAGAGAGAAAACCCAAATTAACAAAATTAAAGAGAAAATGGAGTTATTACAATTTATGCTCCATAAAATTTGATAATCAGAAAAAAATGGATGAATTTCTAAGTATACACAGTCTACCTAAATTAAATCAGGATGAACTGAATTATTTAAATAGTCCTATAGTAAATGGTGAAATTAAAGAAGTATTTAAGAATCTTCCCACTAAAAAAAGTCGAAGACCAGATGAACTAAGTGCAGAATTCTATCAGAGATTTATAGAACAATTAATACCACTACTCTTTAAACTGCTCCATAAAATAGCAAAGAAAGGAACATTTCCAATGTTTTTATATAAAGCTAATATTACACTGATGTTAAAACCTAATAAAGATACAATTAAAAAAGAAAACTGTAGGCCAATCTCATTGATGACCAGAGAAGCAAAGATTCTAAACAAAATCTTAGCAAAAAGGATTCAAAAACATATAAAAAAGATCATTCACTAGGATCAAGTAAGATTTACCCAGGTGCACAAGGTTGGCTCAACAAATGCAAATCAATAAACATAATTCATCATATGAACAAATCCAAAGACCAAAACCACATGATACTCTTGATAGATGCATAAAAGTCTTTTGATAGGATCCAACATCCTTTTATGATCAAAACTCTGGATACAAATGGAATGGGAAAAAAAGTATAATAAAAGCCATGTAAAACAAATCTATAGCAATGATTATTCTAAACAAGGAAAAACTTGAAGCATTCCCACTTCGATCAGGAACTAGACAAGACTGTCCACTCTTACCACTTATATTTGATATTATACTTGAAACCTTAACTAGAGCCGTAAGAGAGGCTCTAGATAGAACCTCTCATTAGAAAGGGAAATAAAAGAGATACAAATATGAAAAGAAAAAGTCAAGATATCTCTATTGCAGATGATATGATCCTGTAACTGAGAGTTCTTAAAAATTTCATGAGGAAACTCCTGGAACTAATAAATAAATTCAGTAGAGAAACAATTCCACTTGTGATATCACCTAAAAAAATGAAACACCCTAGAATAAATCTAACCAAGGAAGTGAGAAATCCATACAAAGCAAACTTTAAAACTCAGAAGAAAGAAATTACAGAAGAAACTAGAAGGTGGAAAGACATCCCATGCTTCTGAGATATGTAGAATTAACACCATAAATATGACCACCCTACCAAAAGCAATATACAAATGCTATACCAATCAAAATTCCAAGGAGGTCCACTAATGGACAAGACACTCTACTCAAGTCAATTCTTTACAGAAATTGACCAATTTCAAAATTCATACAGAAACACAAAAGGCCCAGGATAGTATAAACAATCCTGACTAACAAAATCTCTTCTGGAGGTATCACCATATCAAACCTTAATCCAATAAGTAAATAATATACTAAAAGCAGCATCATACTGGCTCCAAAATACACACATAGAACAATGGATGGGGGTTGAAGATATGGACATAAGGACTTACTGTCATCTGATTTTTGATATAGGGGCTCAGAAAACTCAGTGGAAAAAGAACAGCATCTTCAACAAATGGTATTGGCAAAACTGGATATCTACATGCAGAAGATTGAAACTGTCTGCTTACTTGGAACCATGCATGAAAATCAACTCCAAATGTATCAAGGACCTTAATATTAAACCAGAGACTATAAAAACTTTAGGAGAAAGAGCAGAGAATTCCCTGGAACTGATTGGCCTAGGCCAATATCTTCCAAACAGGCCCCCAATAGCTTAGGAAATGGAACCAACACTCAAGAAATGGGATCTTATGAAATTAAAAAGCTTTTGTTCAGCTAAAGAGATCATAAGCTGATCAAAAAGACTACTCACAGAATGGGAGAAAATCTTCCCTAACCACACATCTGATAGAGGGCTAATATCCAAAGTGCACAAAGAACTCAAAAAATTAAACACCAAAGAGATAAATTGCCCAATTAGAAAATGGGCAGCAGAACTTAAAAGAAACTTTTTCCCAGGACAAAATTTAAATGTCTGACAAATATATTTTAAAAAAATGTTCCACCTCCCTGGCCATCAGGGAAATGCCAATCAAAACTACCCTGAGATATCATTTCACCTCGGTCAGAATGATGAAAATCCCAGATACATACAACAAATAATGCTGGAGAGGATGAAGGGAGAAGAGAACCTTCATACATTGCTGGTGGGAATGCAGACTTGCACAACACTCTGGAGACCAGAATGGCAGTTTCTAAAAAAGTTAAGAATTGAAATGCCATGTGACTCTGATAGACCACTACTGAGAATAATCCCCCAAAATGTAGCATTTCAGTATAGTGACACAAATACATCCATGTTCATTGCAGCATTATTCACAACAGGAAAGTCATGGAATCAGCCTAAATGCCCAACAGTAGACTGGGTAATAAAAATATGGTACATATATACAATGAAATACTACTCAGCCATCAAAAAATAAAAAATGAATTAATGAAATTTGCTGGTAAATGGATGGAGTTGGAAGAAGTTATACTGAGAGAAGTATCCTAAGCACAGAAAATTAGATACCATGTGTTCTCTGTTATAAGTGGAACCTAGTTTCAAACCTTCATAATGACATATTTGAAGGAAAATCTCTATAACCTCATTAAAACCACAGAAGGATTATAACTAGGAAGAAAGGGAAAAGAAGAGCCCCCCAAGAGAATGGAGACAAAGCAGCACAGTTCAATAGAGAAATGAGGCCATGGACAAGAATGGCCTGTAAGCAATGAGACATCTGACACTGCCCATTCTCACTTCCCTTTCTGTTCACTTGCATTTGGATGGGTTTGAAGTGCTGGGCATATGTCCCAGTCATGGATCAGATAGGGATTGATAGATGGTAGCCAGTTGGTGACCCACTTACTGCTATATCTTACTATTCTTCCTCCTACTTTTAAGCTCTTCTTATACAAAAAAAAAAAAAAAACTTTTTTAAAAGTCTTTTTATCTTTGGTTAAGAGAAAACCTCAACACCCAAACAGGATGCAGCCTAGTGAAGTGCAAGAAAAGCAAAACTGAAAACAACAACCAAGCATAATTCAGATTATGTTCACCTGGAACCAGACCAGTCAAATCTCTCCCCTTTCAGAAGAGGGGGCAGAGCAAGACTGTAAAAGCCTAAAGATGGGGAGATCCACTAATGGATAAGATACTCTACTCAAGACTGGGCTGTGGCAACCAGGAACTATTGCAATGAGATTTGATTTTACCTGACCTGCACAATGGCTGACATGTAAACATACCCCCATAGAATAGTGAGGATCTCAGGGGAGATGATTGCAGGATCCTTAGAGACAAAGGGTTACACAGGTATAGCAGATAACCCATATCATTACCCCAAGAAGGGGCCCCCTGGTCTGTCACAGAGTCCTGAACCCCCACTAGAGTAAACAATTCAGAGGTAATTCTGGTGGCCATATAAGCTGATGGACAGGAGGGGGGAGGGAGCAAGTGGAAAATATCCAGTGAGAGGAGGGAGGAAGGGAAGGGGGCAGACAGACAGGAGGAAGGGGAGAGAGGGACAGATGGGGAGACAGAAGGGAGAAGGGAAAGAAGTGGGGAAGGGGAAAGAGGGCTAGTCTAACTATGTAAAATAAAAATAAAAAATAAAGTTTCATAACAGTTTAACAACTAATTTATACAAGTTTTGACATTTTAATAATTTGTTCATCTGTGCTGGTATTAACTGCTTAATCTGGATGTAAGCTGAGGCAGGTAAGATAGAAATCGGGATGGAAAGATCAATGAAGTCACCGGACATAAAATGGGAGATTTAGGCTCAGATGGTTTATTTCATAGTTTGAAATCCTCAGTGAGCTCCACAGAAATGAGGATGAAATTGCTTTTCTTTTTTTCCTCCTTGTTTCAGGCCAGTTTCTGATGATTATTTGATATTACCTTCTCTCTAGGCATCAGCATTCTCATTAGTTAGAGACTGTTGCTGTAAAAGAAATCAAAGTACAAACACAATGCCAATGTTATTCAATTTCTTTCACAACTTATATACTTCCAATTTAAGTAAGTTAAAATACAGACAATTGAAGGGAGTGTGATAACATGAAAATTAATCCCCCCAAAACTGTTGCCTGATATCTCTCAACTGCAAATACACTTAATTTCATAATGCAAAACATCATAAGTATTCGTGTATATGTATTTTGAACCTATTGAGGTCAATAAACAAGTGTTTGGGGAATTTACACTTTAAAACATGAAATTATTTTAATTTATAATATAAAATGAAAAACCATAGTAATTATATATTCTATATTATAGTTTTACATTGAGTAAAACACTAAATTACACACATACACATCTGTCCACACACACAGATGTAGACATTCATCTAGTGCAAATTTTTGATACTGGCATTTTTTGAGTATTCTGGGCTACAACAATTATTTTTTATTACACCTACATTTTTGCATACCTACATTTTATTAAATATTTTATTTATTTATCTATTTATTTATTTGTGTGTATATCAGAGGGCACTGTGTGTCCCTGTGGACAACCTACGGTGACTTCAGCAATCATCCTGGATAGTTTCTACCTTCTTTTTGCTTTACTCAGGGATTCCTAGGCTCCACCTACCAGGATCAGAAGTGTAGGCCACCATCATTTCCACCTGGCATTTTTATATGGGACCTGGAATCCAAACTCAGGACCCTTTTTCTTTTGAGGCAGAGTCTTAACCTCTGAGCCATCTCTCCAATCTCCATACTTACCTTTTAAAGTGTTCATTTAGTAACTTGACATTAACATACAAGAATCAGAAGTAGCCACACCTCATAAATACTGATTCCCTGAATAATTCAGGAAGACAGATTAAGACAGACAATTGAGGCACTCTAAGAAATATATTTATACAAGACTCTTACCACCATTATAAGCTAAAACCATACTTTAAAACTTAAAGAACTAGAAAAAACTAAAAATGACTAAATATAAATTTTAAAACTAAAATAAGTAATATGTGAAAATTACAGGCTTATTAGCAGTAAGGTCCGAAGTAGCAACTTAAATAACTGAAAACTTAGTGGAGGGGAAAATGGGAGAAAGTTAAAAAATACTGTAAACTTCCTTAGCCTTCAGTTTAAAAGCAGTCTCAAAATGCTTTGGTCCATGTGTACATGATATGCTTTATTCTTATGTTTTCACACTTGTTGTAAAAATAGCTTATTACTATTGACACAAAGGAAGATGAAAAAATTCAAGAGGATACCCAAAGATAGTGCTCCAGAAGTATATATATCCCTTATATGTCCAAATGACTAAAAAGCAACTTTTGAAAGTTATACTTGATACAAATGGACTGGTTCCATGATAGATGAAAATCAACAATACATGTGTAAATTATGATCAATCTTCGTTCTGTTTATTTATTCCAAGTTCTAACCCATCAATTGCTTCAAGCTGTACATTTATAAATTGGTATTTGTAGTTGTTTGCAAAAACTGTCAATGAAATATTTAACAATTCTAATTCAAGATTACATCAAATAAATTATTCTCAAAGATCATATTGGCTTTATTCTAAATATTCAGGGATTATTCAACATACGTAAATCAATGTTATACATTATATAGAAACTTAAGAAATCCCAACAGATGCATAAAATGTCTTTGACAAAAATCTAGTCCCTTCATGATAAAATCCCTGAAGAAACTTGCAAAGAGAAGGGATATATCAACATCATAAAAGCCACTAGGATAAAACAATACTCTACTTTGAAAAAACTCAAAGCATTTTCACTTAATTCAAGAGCAAGATAATGGTGCTTCCTATTTCCATTTTTATTCAATATATTATCTGAGGTCTTAGCTAAAACAGTTAAGTTTGTTTAAAAAAGAAATGAAATGGATACAAAATACAAAACTGTCCTCATTTCCATGTGATGATTTTATACTAAAAGACACTGAATTCTCCACTAGAAAACGCTATATCTGACAAACACTTTAGGTGGAAAAAAGGCTAAATCTATTGATTTTCTGTACACAAAGAACAAAACATCTGGGAAAGAAATCGTGAAAACAATCTCATTCAGAATTATCTCAAAAATACATCTTGGAATAAACCTAACCTTAGAAGAAGGTAAAAGATCTCCTCTCTAATGAAAATTTTTAAAACTCAAGTGAGAAATTGAAGACACAGGAAGATGGAAAGATTATCCATGCTCATGTTTTAGAAGAATAAATCTTGTAAAAATTGCAATCACCAAAAAAAACAACTTAATTCAATCAAGGTTCCAAGGCTATTAATCACAGAAATAGGGAAAACTATCTTCATATTCATATCAAAGCATAAAAGTACTCTAGATAGTCAAAACAATTCTGAGCAAAAGTGTCATGCTGAAGGCACAATCAAAACTGATTCCAAGTTGTACTATGGTAATAAAAACACAATGATAATGGCATAAGAACAGGTTATCTAGATCAATGGAATAGAACAGAAGACCCAGATATCAACCTATACTGTTACAAGCTATCTGGTTTTTAACAAAGATGCCAAAATTACACAGTAGACTGTGTAAAGAAATGGGGCTTTGAAGTGTTTGTTTTTTTTTTAATCACAGAAACTATTGATAATTACATAGTACAGCAGCACAAAGACCTTCACGGAAAATGTCCTGTCTTCATGAGCAAGAAAATTTGGAGGTACAAAAGGATGAAGAGGAAGAAGCTGGAAGAGAGCAAAGAAAAGTTTGAGAATCACTATGAGCTCAGGAAGGAGGATCTTGGTAAGACTGAGAAGTCACAATTCTCAAATAGTCTTCCATTTTCAACCTGCTGAGTTGTGACCAGCAACTATGGATGAACTGAAAACATAAGCAGATCTTGAAGTTAGCCATATACTTTGAAAAAAACTCAACAATGGGCTACATGACTGTCAGACTGAACCTAGAGACTAACCCCAAAACCCCATTGCTAAAAAGTGTTGTTGCTTGCTACTATAAGATAATTTATGCAGCTGGAGTGATGGTTCAGAGGTTAAGACTCTGCCTCACTAGCAGAAAGTCCTGTGTTCGGATCACAGGTCCCAAGTAAAAATGTCAGGAGAAAACTGTAGCAATCCAGGATGACTGCCAAAGTTATCCTTGATCCTTCATAGGGACACACAGTGCCCTCACACACACACACACACACACACACACTAAGTAAATACATAAATAAACAAATAAATAAAATTTTAAAAAGTATAATCTACCATTTTGCCTGGGACACAGACCAGGGCGGACCCCCTCCTCCTCAGATAAGGCCCCTAGACCATGCCCCAGGCCCAAGGTCACCAGCCAGACTGAGTGGCAGCCAAACTGCTCTGGCGCTGGGGAAGGCCCCTAGGCGACACCCCAGGTTCCAGGTGATCTGCTCGACAACTAGACGCATCGGCCCTTTTTGCCCAGGTCCCTGACTAGGGCAGACTCCCTACTCCTCAGAATTCAACAAAGTCCAAAGAAAAACCCAAGAAAAGCTCTAGGGGGAAAAAAACACCATACATCTGAAGTCCTCTAAAATCATCCTGTCACATGGGAGAGAATCTTCACATCCAGCTCAAAGATAAGTAAACCCTTTTTACCATCTTGTTCCTTTCAATTATTACACACTGTAGTTTAACTTTTCCATATAGCCACTCCAAAATGCATATAACTTCAGGGATTATATCATTCATCCTCACATATCACTAAGGTAGTAATCCAAAAAAAGTGCACTACCATACTAATCTTCACTTCCTGTCTACTAAACCTGACTTAATTGATGTATTAACAGTCTAATAGCCTCATCTAGGAAATAACAATAATACCAGAAAAGCATACCCAACTCCAAGGAAAACACTAGTAGTTTTACCAAAAGTAGTAATACCATCTAATTCAGTTTAGTCAAAAACACACAGAAACTGAAAGAAGGTCTTACGAGATAAAACAACAATGTATAATTCGCAGTACAAATCCATGAGAAACAAAAACCAATCAGAACAAACTCACAAAAAATAGCCAAGAAAGTCACACCCAAGGTAATGATTTTCAAAGCCTAATCTTTACCATGATCAATGCTATGAAAGAAGAAATCTGGGAAGAGTTTAACCGCATCAACCACTTGGAACAGGAACACAACAGGCAGTTGGATGAGATGAGAAAAACAGGTGAAGAAACAAAAACAGGCAAAGAGCAGTTAAAACAATCTCAAGCACAGTTTAAAATTGAACTAAAAGACAAGTTATCTTCAACCCAGAACTCAAAAGAATCTTATCAGCAGAACTAATGAAGCAGAAAATAAAATATCAGATCATGAAGACAAAGTAGAAGAACTAATCAGCTCAATGGAAGAGGTTGTTAAAGCCAAAAAAATACTTGAGAGGAATATCCAAGAATTATGGGACACCTTGAAGAAGCCTAACATGAGCATTCATGGAATATCATAACAAGAATCCTAAAATATGACACCTGAGGAAATTTTTCAAATTATCATAAAGGAAAACTTTCTTCAAATAAAGAGGCCCATCATAACACAAGAGGCATTCCGCACCCCAAACAGATATGACCAAAATAGAAACTTGCCATAGCAAATAATAGTCAAAACACTACACATAAAAGACAAAGAAACAGTGCTGAGAGTTTCAAGGGAAAAAAAAGACCAATCCACTTTTAAAGGTAAACCTATTAAAATAACAAATGATTTTTCAATGGAAACAGTAAAAGCAAGAAGAGCTTGGAGAGACGTACTTCAAGTATTGAAAGAACACAAATGTCATCCAAGGCTGATACACCCAGAAGAACTATCTGTCATGATCAGGAGTGAAAGAAAAATTTTCCAGCACAAAGACAACTTGAAGGCTTACATGTCTACCAATCCAGGCCTTCAAAAAATGTTAGAGAAGATACTTGTACTTGAAGAAAAGAACAAGCATATCCAGGAGTCCAGAAGGAAAGTATAATACCACCAAAACCTAAAGGCCAAATAATACACTTATGAAAGCCACTAAACATAAAAAGTGTCAGGAATTAAAAGTAATTTCCCCATTATAACACTAAATGTCAACGGAATTAACTAACCAATAAAAGACACGAATTACAAACTTGGATTAGAAATCACAACCCATATATCTGGAAACACATCTCAACACAAAAGACAGGCACATTCTAAAAATAAAAGGCTGTTCAAAAATTCTTCAAGCGAATGGAACCAGGCAATCAAGGGTAGCAATTATGCTATCTGATAAACTGGATTTCAAGCCAAAATACTCCTTAAACTGTTCCATCAAATTGCAAAGAAAGGAACACTGCCAAATTCTTTCTATGAAGCTAATATCATATTAATCCCAAATCATAAGAGACAAAGAAGGATACTACATTTTAGTCACAGATACAACTCACCAGGAAGACTTCACAATACTGAACATAATATGCACTTAATATGGGCTTCTCCATATTTATTAGGCAAATATTACAAAATCTAAAGCAAGAAATCAACCCCAAAATGATAATTTTGGGGAATTTTAATACTGCCTTCATAACGTGGGATAGATCAACAGGTCAAAAACTTAACAGAGACACATTGGAATTTAATCAAACCCTCACTGAAATGGACCTTACAGATCTCTATCAAACTTTCCATCCACATACCAAAAAATACACCTTTTTTTCAGCAGCACATGGAACTTTCTCCAAAACAGACCGCATTGGGCCACAAAATAAATCTCCACATATAGAGGAAAGTTGAAATACTAGTCTGTACCCTATCAGACCACCATGGTCTAAAGCTTGACATCCACAACACAACAAACAGCAGAAAATACACTAACTCCTGGAAACTTAACACTATGATGCTGAATGAGAATTGGGTTCAGGAAGAAATCAAAGGAAATTCAAGATTTCCTAGAAGAAAATGATAATGAAAATACAACATATCAAAATCTCAGGGACACAATGAAAGCTGTCCTAAGAGGTAAATTTATAGCCCTTAATGCCTACATCAAAAAAATAGAAACGTCACAAATAAATAACTTAACAATGCAGCTTAAAGCTTTGGAGAAACAAGAGCAGTCCAATTCCAAAAGCGGTAGAAGAGAAGAGATTAGCGAAATCAGGGGAGAAATATCCGAAATTGAGATAAGGAAAATGATAGAGAATCAACCAGTCAAAAAGCTGGTTCTTTGAAAAAAAATCAATAAGATTGATACACCTCTAGCTAAATTAACCAAAAACAAGAGACAGAAAACCCAAATTAACAAAATTAGAAATGAAAATGAAGTTATCACAATTGATACTCAAGAAATTCAGAGAATTATATGGTTGTATTTCAAAAACTTATACTCCATGAAATTTGATAACACAAAAGAAATAGATAAACTCCTAAGTAAGCACAACTTACCTAAATTGAATCAGGAAGTTTTGAATTATTTAAATAGTCCTATAACATATGAGGAAATTGATGAAGTAATCTCTAATCTTCCCACCAAAAAATGTCCTGGACCAGATGGATTCAGCACAGAGATCTACCAGACATTTAAGGAACAAATAACACCAATACTACTTAAACTGTTCCATCAAGTTGAGAAGGAAGGAACATTGCTAAATTCTTTCTATGAAGCTAATATCATCTTAATCCCAAAACCTAATAAAGGTACAATTAAAAAAGAAAACTATAGGCCGATCTTTTTGATATAAATCTAACCAAGGAAATGAGACACCTTTACAATGAAAAAAAAAACCTTTAAAACCCTGAAGAAAGAAATTACAGACGACACCAGAAGGTGAAAAGACCTCCCATGCTCCTGGATTTCCAGAATCAACATCATAAAAATGACCATCCTACCAAAAGCAATATACAGATTCAATGCTATACCAATCAAAATCCCCAAAAAATTCTTTAAAGAAATTGACCAAACAATCTCAAAATTCATATGGAAGCACAAAAGACCCAGGATAGCAAAAACAATCCTGAGTAACAAAAACACTGCTGGAGGTATCACCATACCAAACCTTAATCTACACTCAAATCCATAATAACAAAAACAGCCTGGTACTGGTTCCAAAATAGACACATACATCAATGGATAATGGTTGAAGACCCAAATATAAGCCCATACAATACAGCCATTTGATCTTTGACAAAGGGGCCCAAAAATCCAATAGAAAAAGAACAGCATCTTCAACAAATGCTGCTGGCAAAACTGGATGTCCACATGCAGATTAAAACTGGGCCCATACTTGTCACCGTGCACAAAAATTAATGCCAAATGGATCAAGGACCTCAATATTAGGCCATAGGTATAAAAACCCTAGTTGAAAGGATCAGGAACTCCCTGGAGCTGAATGGATTACGCCAACAGCTCCTAAAGAGAAATCCAAAAACACAGTCACTAGAACCAACACTCAACAAATGGGATCTTATGACATTAAAGAGCTTCTGTTCGGATAAAGAGATTGTAAACTGAGCAAAAAGGCAACCCACAGAATAGGAGAAAATCTTCAATAACCACATATCTGATAGAGCTCTATTATCCAGAGTGCATAAAGAACTTAGAATACCAAGGAGATAGATGGCCCAATTAAAAAATGGGCCTGGAAACTCAAAAGAAAGTTTTCCAGAGATGAAATTGAAATGTCTAACAAATATCTAAAAAAATTCTCTACATCCTTAGCCATCAGGGAAATGCAAATCAAAACTACCCTAAGATATCGTGTTGCCCCAATCAGAATGGCAAAACTCCACAAATACAAACAACACCAAATGCTGGAGAGGATGTGGAGAGAAGGGAACTCTCCTACATTGCTAGTGGGAATGTAGGCTTATACAAACACTTTGGAGATCAGTCTGGCAATTTTTAAAAAAGATTTAAATGCCATATGACCCTGATATTCCACTTCTGGAAATAATCCCCCATGAAGCAAAAATTCATCTCAATGACACAAGCACAACTATATTCATAGCAGCACTGTTTACAATAGCAAAGTCATGGAATCAACCCAAATGCCCAACAGTTGATGAGTGGATAAGGAAAACGTGGTACATTTAAACAATGGAATACTCAGCAATCAAAAAAGAAGAATTAGTGAAATTTGCCAGGAAATAGATGGAATTAGAAGAAATTATATTGATTGAAGTATTCCAGACACAGAAAATTAAACATTGTATGTACTCCCTAATAGGTGGATCCTAGTACCAAACCCACTTAGTGACACATTCAAAGATAAATCACTGTAATACCTACAGTAATTGCAAAGATTATAAACAGGAGGGAAGGGGAAGGAGGGCCAGAAATAAGGAGAGAGTGGATCATGCTACAGCAGAGAAAATAGGCCACCATCAAGTATTACAAGTAAATAGTGAGACATCTGGTTAAGCTCACTCACTTTTCTTCCTGGTCACTTGCAACTGAAGGGGTTTGTTCTCACCAGTGAGGAAGGGTATAGAGTCTGGCAGATAGATGGTAACTATCCTGCAAATGGGAGACTGACCCCCTCACTGCTATTTCCTACTCCTATTCCATCTACCTGTGAATCTCCTCTTATAGTAAGATTCCATTTAAACAGTCTTTTATCTCTGACTAGGAGGTGATCTCCAATACCAATCAAGATGGAGCCAAGGGCAGTGCAGCAACAGCAAAACTGAAAACATCAACAAACCATAATTTAGAACATCAGAGAACCTACATTAATCACCTAGAACCAGACCAGCCAAATCTCTCCTCATCCTAAAGCTCAGGAAAATTTGCAGAAGAGGGGGCAGTGAGATTGTAAGAGCCTAAAGATGGGGAGAATCAAAGATATGTAAGATACTCCATACAAGTTAGGGCTGCACAAAGCAATTCTTCAAAGAAGTTGACCAAATAATCTCAAAGTTCATATGGAGACACAAAAGACCCAGGATAGCAAAAACAATCCTGAGTAACAAAAGCTGAGTAACAAAAGTACCTACAGCTGGAGGTATTACCATACCAAACCTAAGTCTATACTACAAATCCATAGTTATAAAGACAGCCTGGTACTGGCTCCAAAATAGACACACAGATCAATGGATAAGGATTGAAGACCCAGATATAAGCCCACAAAGTTACAGCCATTTGGTCTTTGACAAAGGGGCCCAAAGAATCCAATGGAAAAAGAACAGCATCTTCAACAAATGGTGCTGGCAAAACTGGATCTCCACATGCAGAAGATTAAAGCTGGACCCGTACTTGTCACCATGTACAAGACTTAATTCCAAATGGATCAAGGACCTTGATATCAGGCCAGAGACTATAAAAACCATAGTTGAAAGGATAGGGAACTCCCTCGAGCTGATTGGGCTAGACCAACACTTCCTAAACAGACATCCAATGGCACAATCACTGCTACCAACTCTCAACAGTTGGGATCTTGTGAAATTAAAGAGCTTCTGTTCAGATAAAGAGATTGTCACACGAGCTCAAAGGCAACCCACAGAATGGGAGAAAATCTTCACTAACCACATATCTGACAGAGCTCTACTGTCCAGAGTGCACAAAGAACTTAGAAAATTAAACTCCAAGGAAAACACTGGCCCAATTAAAAAATGGGCCCTGGAACTTCAAAGAAACTTTACCAGGGATGAAATTAAAATGTCTAACAATTATCTTAAAAAATGCTCCACTTCCTTCGCCATCAGGGAAATGCAAATCAAAACTTCCCTGAGATATCATCTCACCCCGGTCAGGATGGCAAAAATCCACAATACAAACAACGACAAATGCTGGAGAGGATGTGGAGAGAGGGGAACTCTCCTACATTGTTGGTGGGAATGCAGGCTCATACAGCCACTCTGGCGAGCCGTCTGGAGATTCTTAAAGAAATTAAAGATTGAAATGCCATATGACCCTGCTATCCCACTTTTGGGAATAACCCCCCATGCAGCAGAGGTTCGCCTCGATAGCACAAGCTCGACCATGTTCATAGCAGCACTGTTTACAATAGCAAAGTCATGGAATCAACCTAAATGTCCAACAGTTGACGAGTGGATAAGGAAACGGTGGTACATCTATACAATGGAGTACTACTCAGCCATCAAAAATGATGAATTACTGGAATTTGCTGGGAAATGGATGTCATTAGAAAGAATTATATTAAGTGAAGTATCCCAAACCCAGAAAATTAAGCGCCGTATGTACTCCCTAATAGGTGGCTCCTAGTACCAAATTCACCCAGCCCACATTGAGACACTCAAAAGTAAACCTATGAAACACAGTAATTGCAAGGATTATGAACAAGAGAGATGGGTTAGGAGGGCCACACCAGAAACAAGGAGAGAGGAGACCATGTTACAGCAGAGAAAATAGGCCTCCATCAAGGTCTGCAAGGGGTGACATACAGTGCCCAGCAGAATGGAGTGAAGGGAATTGCAGGAGCAGCAAAACTGCAAAAGAAAATCAACAAACCACAATCCAGAACTTCAGAGACTATATCAATCACATAGAACTAGGACAGCCTAATCTCTCCCCATCCTGGAGCTCAGGGACATTTGCGGAAGAGGAGGCGGTAAGATTGTAAGAGCAAAAGGATGGGAGGAGCAACGATTTGCAAGATTCTCAACAATAGTTGGGGCCAAAGCAATCCTAATGGGACTTTGCATGCCCTGCGCAATGTCCAGCGCACTGTTGCCCTCATAAAGTCTAGCATCTGTTAAGGGCACCGAGACCCCTGGAGGCAAGGGATTGACAGCCATAGTAGTGATCTTGTGCTTAAGGGGAACAAGAGAAAGGGCTTATGGAAATGCCACTGGGTCCTTATATGTCATCGGAGAGGAGGACCCAATAGGGCTGCAGTAGCCATAATAGGACTTTGTGTGACCTGTGCAATGACTGATATGTCAATGACCTCCCTACGTCTAGCATGGATCACAGGCACTAGGATCCTTAGAGATAAGGGATTAACAGTCATAATAGTGTTCCCATACTAAAGGGGAGCACAAGAAAGGGCTCTGGGCAGTGCCACTGAGTCCTCTGACATTCCCACTAAAGGATGCTCCAAGGAAGGGAGGGGGGAAGGGAGGCACTAGGAGAAAGGGAGGGAGAGGGGTGAACGAAGGGACAAAGTGAGAGAGGGTGCAAGGGGGACTGGGGAAAGGTGGAGGGAGGCAGCAGACTGGGGTACCTGTTAAGTTTGTATGGTTGGGAAAAAAATAAATATAATAAAATTAAAAAAGTATGATCTATGAAGAATACTATGAAGAAGTGTATTGACTATAAAATAACTCTTTTAGGCAGCATAAACAATGATCAAAACACTACAAAGCAATTACTCATATTTTTCCAACTCACCTGTTGGGGATAACTTGCTGTCACCACTGCTACTTTCTGACACGGATCTACAAAATTTGGTAAATTTTTTTTTAAAACTGGAGAAAAAAATAAATCTCAAAAATTAAATGATCATTTGAAGATTGTTATCCAAGGAAACAGTGTGATTTATATAATGTGATGTCTTTTTCAGAAATAAAGAAGCTCCATCTCCACATTAGCAGGAGCTTTCATATTGATTTCTCTTGCTTTTAGTCTATATTAAACTAGGCATTTGTGTAAAAGTCAACACCTAGACAAGCAGGCCTATTGCTCTGTGCTATCCCTAACTCATTAGGTCAAGCTAAATAATTTTCATGAGCAATGAAAATTCAGTTCATCAAAATTTGCACACTATCCCATAATTCATAAATTTTGTTTTTTAATGTGTCCATTACATTTTTAAATTCTATAAAACCTCCAGCAATTGTGTTATAAATATAGAATACTATTATTTCAAGGATTTTTAAACCTATATGGTATTTAATCCATAGCATAAATTTAATCACTTCTGAGAATCCAATTTTAATTTAGATATTAGCAATGCTTATGCAGAAAAACATGCATTTTGGGCCAATTCACAAATGATCTTGCATAACAAATGATAAACATCTCCTCTGTGTGGGAGTATGCATATGGGGGGAGGGCTGTAAGCCTTTGATAAAGGTGTGGGAGACTATAAAGGTGAATGCCAAGTGTCTTCCTCAAAGACTTTCCACCATATTTTCTGAGGCATGGTCTCTCACTGAACGTGGAATTCACCAATTCGGCTACACTGACTGGTAAGTAGCACCAGGGATATCCCTGTCTCTATCACTACACGTCTGAGATTACACATGGACTGACAAACCTTGTATTTTCATATGGTTGCTGGGTATCCAAACCCAGGTCCTCATTTTGTCACAAGTATTTTAATACTGAGCCATTTTTCCAGCCCAGTAGTAAACATTTCTATTTTCAGGAACTCTCCCACTTAATTATTTTTGCTTTGTCTATTAAATAAATTTATAATTCTAAAAATTCAGTTGATTTTTCTATGTATTTTAAAGTATTTCTGTGTCCCTATCATAAAACATACTCATGTTCACTTTTCCTATTAATTCCTAGAAAGTAAAACCAAAGGTAAATACTTCTGTGACAAAATACTATGATAAAATATCTAACTATTTCTGGACATGATTCCAGACAATATAGTAATTTCACTGATTAAATTTATGTATGTATGTATGTATGTATGTATGTATCTATCTATCTATATCTATTATCTATCTATCTACCTATCTATCTATCTATAAGAGTTGTGGATACAGAGGGAAGCCTTGTTCATTTCCTGTTTATAGAATTGTAGAGAATATACAAAGATTGCAACATTTGTTCAAGTTATCATAGTTTTGCTTGTAAAGATTTGCAACTTAAGACAAAGTTTTATTAAGTTAACTGTAATGTTCGTCATCTGTTTTCTCTCAACTTGATGTTACTAATTACCCATGCAATTATTATGTAAATTAACAAAATAAATATTTAAGATAATAAATTCTGTGAAAACAAGTTCAAAGTTATTGCCTCTGGGTAAGAAAGGTGTTGTGATAAAACTATTTTCCACTGACCTCACTACTTTGGTTAAGAAAGGAATGTAGGGGTCCTTGAAATCAATCAATAGCAGGATTTTTATTAAAACAGGCCATAGTTTGTCCTGAAAGATGGGAGAGCACTGGAGCACTGGTTGTAGATATACAACCGTTGTGCTCAACGAAGCAGGAAAATATCCTGATTCCACAGGACAAAGAGAGCTTCAAACTTTTATAACTTTTCAATAGTGTGATAGGAAGTTTCCCATCACATTATGTACTGGCAAATAATATTATCCTGTGCCATAGATAGGGGGATGTTGGGGCTTCAGGGGGCTTGCTCACAGCTGCAAGTGGAGGAAGGGAACTGCCAGGAGTCTCAGGAGGCAAGGCATGGTCTTTGTGAGAGGATTTAAAAGCATTGCCATGTAAGCATTTTGCATTTAATGAGTTTATTGTTTGCCAATTGCTTGAAATCACTGATTCTCAATGACACGACAACATGACATGATAACAGTCAGTGCAATAAGAAGCTAAATAAACCTTCATGATACCTATGGCAGTTCTTCCTCTTACAGGAATGCTAGTGGTAAATTGAGTTATTGTAATGATGAACACACCATGGAAATCAAACCCAGTCTACAATGTCTCTCTGTGTCTCTTCTTATAGTAATGTGCCTATAGTCTTATTCTTGAGGAAAATGAGAACAGTTTTTAATTTTAATGTAACAGCAGCAAATATATACACATATCATACATACTTCTCAGCTTCTTCTTTGTAGCATAGCTCTCTTAGTTTCTTTTTCTTTATTAACACAGCAGTGATAATGATAATCACAGGTATGGAAATGTAGAAAATGAGTTGAAACCGATGTTTTGGAAGAGGACCATGTCTTGCAAATCGATAACTTCTACCTGAAATGGAAAATACCAATTTTAAATTATGTCTGAGATTTCCATAACCAAATGAGAAGTGGCAAGGATGTCATGCTGTTGTTGGAAGGCGACCACCAGGAGCAATCACCAGACCAGATCAAGCCGAATAAAAAATCTTTATTCACTGGCCAATTGGCATATACTGCGGATAGAGGAACCTCAGAGAGCAGCCCCAAGCCATTTCTCAAACAGGTTTTTATTGAGAAAAATCATAAGGAAAGTCCCCTTGGTCTTTCTATTATCTAAGCCAAGTGAAATGTTATAGAAACCAAGATAGGTAATTAATCCATGCCAGAGGGACATCTAGTGTTTGCTGAGGGCAATTTCAAAGACATTCATTACTCCACAATCTTTAGACCACATTACCCAAAACATTGCCTTGTAAACGGAATTAAAAATTTTCTATCTCAGCTTAGTGGGGGTTGAGCCTAACTTACAAGATGGGCTTTCTTTTGTTATTAGCCTTGTTAAATTCCCCGCTGATTCTATGGACAAGAGTCAAATCATGGACTTATCTTGGTCTAGGGGATTATATTCTTCTCTTGAAACCATATTTACTATATTTGTATGTTTTTTGATGTAGGTAACTAGATCATTTGTAATGCATGGTCCTATGGTTAAGGCTAACAAGAGGAAAATCAGGAGGCCTACAGGCTGAAAGCAAAATAGTTGGCCAAGATGCCCAGGAGAATAGGGACTGATAACAATTGGTGTTTTTAATGACTTTGTTTTTCTTAAAGATCATTTCGAACCAGGGTCAACTTTTCATAATTATAGCAAGTTTCCCTCAAGGCCATGTATAGTCCTCCTTTTTGTTATGAATAGGAGGTCAATCCCTCTCTTATTCTGGATAACTACTTCAGCAAGGGGGTCAAGTTAGCTTAGTTTATCTAATAACATCTTCAATCTTCTGGTTGGTGGAAACCAGGATCTGCTTATGTATTTCGGAGGACATAACTAACAGTCACTAGGAAGTTAGGCCACATAGAGAAGAGAGCAATAAATGGCAAATAAGGTACTAAGATGGGCCCAAGATAATCTGGCTCTGTACTTGCAACATTCCAAGTCTCTCCCTTCACTGAAGTTCTAATAAGCCTTACAGGTGCAAGAATTTCTTTTCAGGAGCTTACTCAGCTCCCTGGTAGCCAAACATCACAGTTCGGTGTATGTGGAGGCCACATATAGTTAGTGTCCCACATAGCTAAGAAGGTTCATTCCTAGTGTCTCATGTATATGAGGCTAAGTCATAGACAGGAGACAAGTCTTCAGAAGAGAGAGACAGCTATCTGGCAGAATCATTAATAAAGAAACTCTTAGATCATATTAAATATTCTAGCCATATGATCTGGACATATTATATATTTCTTTTGTCCTTTGTACCAGGCACAACATTTACATGTAATTAGAAATATTATATATAAATTGTATAAATTGTATAATTAATTGTATTGTTTGGCCTAGTGAGGTAAAGGTAATGTTGAGGGAACCAAGCATAATTTTTTTAGTGCAAAATATTGTTTTTTTTTCTTTTTTTAATTTATTTTTTCCACTCATACAAACTTAATAGGTACCCCAATCCCCTCCCTCCTTCCACCCCTCCCCGGATTCCCTTGTTTCCTCTCCCCTTTTCTCCTTCCTTTCCCCCTCTCCCTCTCTTTCTCCCAGTGCCCCCCTCCCCAATTCCTGGAGCATCCTTTAGTGTAAATGTCAAACTTCCCTCTGGATCCTCTTCTCTGATGAGATCTAAGGGGAACCAAGCATAATATGCAGTATTTACCTTTAGATAAGTTTGGCATTAATGAAAACCTAATGTTCATCAGAAAAGAACCAGGCCATGTCCATTCATTGAAGCTCAATTAAAATTTTTCTTCTACAACATACAGTTATTTAAGCATCAAAATCATTCTACAGCATACTTTAACATTTTAAGTTCAGTCCATCTATTTTCATTTTTGGAACAAGCTTTACCTTTCAATCCAAAAGCATTTTTATCAATATATCTCATATCTATAACCTTCATATTTTCTTCCCTCTACTTGTTTTATCGTATTTACCATGTAAATGACATAAATACTTAGATACCTAGCCACATGTAGACCGTACATATCCATACATAGTCATTTAAAAATGTATACCTAAAATCCAATATTTTGTAGCTCTCACCTAGGTTTCTCATTTGTCAATTAAGTTAGAATGCTGATTTATTTTTTCTAACATTAAGTAATTTTTGAAATTTGTATTTTTAATGTATATATGGCCCTTGGGCTGGAGAGATTGCTCATAAGTTAAGACTCTGCCTCACAAACAGAAGGACCTGAGTTCAAATTCTAGGTCCCATGTGGTGGTGGTGGCCTGAATTTCTGGCCCTGGTGGCAGAACCTAGAAAATCCAAGAGCAAAGCAAAAAAGGTAGAAGCAAACCAGGATGATTCCTGAAGTCAAGGTTTGTCTTCTACAAGGACACAAAAGTGCCCTCTGATACACACATACACACACACACACACACACACACACACACACACACACATATATATATATAAAACTCTAAGAAGGTAACAGTATGACAGGATGCTCTGTCCAACCACCACCGGGTCTAGAGAAGACACTCCATGGTGGGCTGTCATAGGCACAAGTGACAAATGTGCTCTGAGCACATTTATAGAGAACTAATAGTTAAGCCTAGGGCAAACCTGGAGGAGATTGATTAGCTGATGGGGAAGGCCCACCCCATGGGATTAGGCCCTGAAATAAAATACAGAAAGCTAGTTGAGAAAGTTAATATTCTTGTGTATACTTGGCCAGGCATACTGGTCTAGCAAGTAAAGATTGTCCCTCTCTCATCCATTACATAGAGATGGTGTGGTCAGTTCCTTCAGCACTGGTGTTGGTGCGCGCTCTCCTGTCAAGCTGGACTACGAAATGTAACCTAGGCTGTTGTAAGGAAATAAACCCCTTGTTTCCTTAAGCTGTTCGATGGTCACTTATCAGTAACCATGCAGGGCGACTGCAGCATGGGTCACACACCATGTTCCCTGAACCCCCCCCCCATAAATTCAGAAACAGACTAGACACTACAGGAAACACCTGAAGAAGTGGTAGACCAATCTCAGCCAAAAGAAGACCACAAGAGCCACACTATTTAACAGGGGACAGCCATATCACACAACCATAAGATCCTATCTGAATCCAGAGAAGCTTTCCCAACAATAGCCAATGTCAGATTCAGGACAGCCAAAAACAAATACCAAAGAAAGTAGTCAAAGATTTAACACAGGATGCTTATGTCACATTGTAAAACCACAAAATACACTAAATACCAGAAAAACATGTCTCCTACAAAAATACCAACCCATCCTTATGATAGATTCCAATAACCTCCTGCATACAAGTCAGGAAATCAATCAGGATAATGTCTTCCAAAGAAATTTTACCAACATGAGCAACAAACTTTGAGAAGAAATACAAAAAGTGACAAACAACAAAAAAGTGAAGAATTCAGAGAAGAAATGAATAAACATATGACTTTATATGAATAGGAAAATAATAAAAAATTATCTGAGATGAAAAAGAAAAGAAGAGGAAACAAGAACAAGCTTATGACTGGTGAAAAAACTCTAAACTGAAATTCTCAACTGGAATTCAAAGTTAAACTAACTGAAATTGAAAATCCAGCAGAGAATATCACACAGTGAATGGGTCAAACAGAAGGCAGACTATCAGATTGGCAGGATAAGCTGACATAACAGGATTGTTCAATTAAAGAAGCTGAAAAACATTTTAAACAAATGAAAGGAATATTCAAGAACTATGGGACCCATGAAGAATACAAACCTATGCATTCATGGAATCCCAGAAAGAAACCCAAGAAAACACTCCAGCTCAGATATTTCAGAAATCATAAATGAGAATTTCCCACACCTAAAGAAAGAGAGCCCATCCAAGTAGAGGATGCATAGCCAACACCATCCAGATAAGACAAATATAGGAGCCCAGCAAAGCACGTGATAATAAAAACATTGTAGATACAGAAGAGCTGCAAGAAAGATCAAACAAGTCACATTTAAAGACAAACCCATTAGAATAACAGCTGACTTTTCAGTGGAAATAGTAGAAGCCACAAGAGTTTGGAAAAGCTTTCTTCAAGCCATGAAAGATCACAAATGCCAACCAGGCTGCTATATTCAGCCAAACTATCAGTTGTAATTGAAGGTAACAGAAAAATCTTCCATGACAAAAAGAAACTAATGACCTACATGTCTACCAAGCCAGGCCTGAAGAAGATACTAGAAAAAATTTTCAAGACAGATGAAATTGTCCAACACACTCTACCAGGCAGAGAACTGCTAATATGAAAACCAATAAACTCAAGAATAGACAGAAATCAACAAAAGCTTCTCAATTGTAACCTTGACAGTAACTCTCAAATCAAAACACATAGGATAACATCATTGATTAAAAGCCAAAGGGTCAAAGGATGGTTGAAGATACTCTAAGCAATGCAACTAAGAAACAAGCAGGAGTAAACATCCTAGTAAATGACAAAATGGACTTCAAACCAAAACAAATCGTACAAGACAGAGAAAGGATACTATATCCACATCAAAGAAACCATCCATCAAGAAGAATTCACAATTTTAACCACATAGGTTCCAAAACATAGGCTTGCCAACACTCATTAAATAAGCACTATAATGCGAAAAGCAACAAATCAGCCCAAATATGATAATAGCAGAAGATCTCAATATCTTAGTATCACTAATAGTCAACAGGTCAACAGGTCAAAAACTGAAGAGAAACACACTGGAAATAAACCAAACTATAAACTAAATGGACATGATAGCCATCTACCAAACATTCCAACCTAACACCAAGAAAAAGGTATTCTTTTCAGCAGCCCATGTAACTTTCTCCAAAATAGAGCATGTTAGGCCACAAAGCAAGTCTCCATAAATACAAGAAAATCTAAATCACCTCCTGTACTCAATCTTACCACCAGGGAATAAAGACTAACATCTATCACATGACAAACAGCAGAAAGTACACAAACACTTGGAATCTGAACAACCTGCTGTTGAATGAGGAATGGATCTAGTCAGAAATAAAAATGAAATTCAAACATTCCTAGAACTCAATGATAATGAAGACATATCATATCAAAACCCTTGGGATTTGATGAATCTAGTTCTAAGAGGATAGTTCATAGTACTCAATGCCTACATTAAAAAAATAGAAACATCATGAGTAAACAACCTAAAAATGTACCTTAAATTTTTAGAGAAATAAAAACAAACCAACCCCAAAAGAAGTAGATATGCAAATATTAGTAGTTCCAAGGATAAATAAGTAAAACTGAGACAAAGAAAACAATGCAAAGAATCAAAGAACTAATTCTTTAAAAAACTTAACAAGATCAATAAACTCTTAGCCAAATTAATTAAAAAACAAAAATAGATAAAAAATCAAAATTAATAAAATTAAAGATGAAAATGGGGGGCCTAGAGAGGTGGCTCAGGGGTTAAGCCTCTGCCTGGCAGGTGGAAGGTCCTGAGTTCGGATCCTAGACCCCACGTATAGACGCCGGGCAGAAGCAGGGGCAGCCTGCATTTCTGTTCCTGGTAGGGAGGAGCCTGTGAATCCCTGGCAGAGTAAATAAGGAGTAGGTGGAGGTGGTCTGTGGTGGTTCCTGAATTCGCCCATGGTTCTACATACACACACACACACACACACAATTGAATTAAAAAAAAAAAAGAAAAAAAAAAGATAAAAATGGAGCTATCACAACAGATGTCAAGGAAATTCAGAGAATCACAAGGTCACATATGAAAAAAATTGTACACCATCAAATTTGGCAATCACAAAGAAATGGATGAATTTCAAAACACATACAACACACCAAAGCTAAACCATAATGAATTGAATTATTGAAACAGTTTTATAACAAGCAACGAAGCTGAAGCGGTAATTATGAATCTTTCTATCACTAAAAGCCCAGATGGGCATGAGAGATGGCTCAGGGCTTAAGACTCTGCTTTGAAAGCAGAAGGTCCTGAGTTTAGATCCCAGGTCCCACTTAAAAACGACAGACAAAAATGGTGGGGGCCTGAATTTCAACTCCTGGTAGGCAGAACTTGGAAAATTCCAGAGGGAAGCAGCAAAAAGGAGATAGAAACAATACAGGATAATTCCTAAACTCACCCTTGATCCTCTATAGGGACACACAGTCACCTCTGATACACACACACACACACACACACACACACACAACACACTAAATAAAAACATTTTTTAAAAAGTTAAAAAATAAAACCAAGGACCAGACAGATTTAGTCCTGAATTCTACCAGACACTTAAAGAATAATTAATACCAGCCTTCCTTAAATTATTCAACAATGTAGAAAAGGAAGGACCACTTCCAAAATCTTTCTAAGAAACCAACATTACACTGATCCCCAAACCAAATAAAGACACAACAAAGAAAACTACACACCAAGTCCATTGGTTGACACAGGTGAAACAGTCCACAACAACATTCTAACAAGCTGGATTCAAAAACACACCAGGGCATTGGGCGGTCTTCGTCCTTGGTCTCGTTCTCTGTCCTGCAGGCCGCCACGCCGGATGCAGGTGGTGGTCCTTGCGGTGCTCCGGCTCCTGCTCCAGCTCCCGCTCCCGCTGGGCCCCACAGGCCAGGTGGCTGCTCGCCCTTCCTCTAGCGCCTACATCCAGGCCAGAGGCGCCTGGGCAGCACCAGCGGAGCTCTCAGTGGAAGCCGAGGCGAGGGAGCGAGGCCCAGGGCGACCAGGGTGGCCAAGCAGAGGATGCGCATGGCCAACAAGATGCACAGCAAGAACATCTCCCAGCACGGCAAAGTCACCAAGACCTGGAAAAATGCCCCTGAAGAGAAGGCATTGGTAGGACAACATTTTTGTTGTCTGTGGCTCTGCAATTTTCCAGATTATTCAAAGTATCAGAATAGGCATGTGAAGTGACTAACCTTAAGACGTTTCCATTCTCCTGTGAATTTTAACTTGAACTCATTCCTAATATCTGGTACCCTAGTTGAGAACAACTGAATACAACACCCTACCTCAGAATGGCCTTCATACCATCCTCACATGTGATTCCCAGGTTTCTTCAGGAGTCATTCCAGGTTTTCTAGTTCATACCACAGTGCCTTGCAAAAGCACCACATGAATAAAACAATAAAATTTAATTAAGTTCAAGTAGTAGATCCTGCTTATTCAGTAAAGAATGAGTTTTTTGTGGTTATTAAAGCAGTATGACTAATTAGATTAAATCTGTTAGACAGGGCATAGTTTTGTTAATCCTGATGTGTAAATGCAATTAGCTTAATTTAAAAATTGGAATTTTAAGATTTTTGTATAGCTAGGCACTTTATTACTCTCTAGAATTGAAAGCACACTCTATTATAGGGTCACTGTCCTATAATACGGTGCTTATAAATAGGCAGCTACACAGGCCTAGGTTTACCATAACTGTTATCACCTAAAACACTTTAAAAGCTTCAAAGGCATATTGTAGCCAGAAATGCTTAGAGCCACATCTATTTTCATGGTGATGGTTCTATTATCTGACTGGATTTTTGTATAAGTAAGTATAGTAGCTTAAGCTTCCTTAATCACTATTGCAATCAATGACTGAAATTTCACTAAAAGCTACCATGGTGAGTGAAGTCAGAGAAGGCTTGCTTGTGTCACACTAATCTCACCTAGAATTAATTTATCAAAGGAGTTTATTATGCTAGACAAAATTATAGGGGGAAAAATACTATAAGAAATGCCACATCAAGACATGTGAAGTCTTTTGTGCTGAAAAAAATCTTAGCATGTAAGTAGCACTTTTAATACCAAAAAAGGGCACATATCAACTAAAAGTTACACTTAGAAATGTTTTTTTCCAGGTCTATGATGAAAATGTCCCTTAGAGTACTAGCCATGTTAGTCTCAAAGCATTTAGAATTAGATAGGTTTACTGATATGGATCAGTCTAGTCTTCCTTTGTATGATTTTATAGGTTATGATTCAACATATGTTCTTTTTATTAATGGTAAGGGTGAGGGTGATAAGGCAGGTTCGTGGTTTTTTAGTAGTGTTAAAAAGCGCAGTTATTGGCTAGATACCAAGCCAGAATGTGGTGCAACAAGCCAAGCAAGATCTGTGTTAATGAATTGAAAGAAGGCTGCTTATGTTGCTTTGTTAATTGCTTCAAGATAGCTCTTCTGAAATAAACCATTTTCAAAGGAACAGAAGGGAAATTTGCTGCCTAGTCTATAAACAATGCAAACCTCACAGGGAACTTTCACTGCCCTCAGATATGGAGAAAAGGAAAAGAAAGGAAGATGCATAGAAACTTAAGTACTTGAATGGAAAAGAAAGCCAAGGGTTCACACATTGTAAGGTTGTATTATCTGCCTTTTTACACAGTAAATCATCCCTGTTCTTGTTTCCCTCTCCAAAGAAAGTTTGATAACTGATTCCATTTTATTATGATTTTAAAGATGAAAGATACTGCTCTAAATTTATAGCAGGTGCCTTATTTGCTTTGATCAAATCATTCCATATATTTTTCCCTCAGTTTACTTTAGGTAATTGGCTTTAATATTTTTTTATGAACTTAATATTTTGATTAATTTTGTTAAATTGCTATAGCCAGCAATCATTTCACATTTGCCAAATTGCATTCTCTTTGTATTTCATGTGTAATTTTTCAATTGAGTACATTTTATATTCAGGTTGAATTTTGCATATTTGGGAAAGTGAAAGCTGTGTCTATTTGATTTATGGTTTAGATTAAAGTTCCTGAATATTAAAAAAAAGCACATCAAAAAGATTATCCACTATGAACAGATGAGTTTATTCCAGAAACACAAGGTTGGTTCAATATATGTAAACTGATAAATGTAATTCACCATATAAACAAAAGCAAAGAATCACGATTCTCTTAATTTATACTGAAAAAGATTTCAACAAAATCCAATATGCCTGCATCTCTCACAGCATTGCTTTCTTCAAAGCTCTCACGAGAAAGGCCCATTTGGTCTGATCAACAAGACACAAGTCCCAAAGTTCTCCATATTTCTTTCAACAAATAGTTCCAAAGGCACATTACTAGCCATATCACAGCACTGGCCATACTTCTGGGCTCAGCTTCTCTCAGCTTTACAAACAAGTTCACTTTTTCTACCAAATTCTCTTAGTCTCACATAGCAACACCCTACTTTTCTGGTACCGATATCTCTCAAACTCAAAGCACTTCACATTGTGGTATCAGATGTTCTTGGTAGGGTGGAACTAATCCACTTCAAGGCCCATCCCCTGTGACCACCTTCCTCCAGCAAGGCTCTACCTCTCAAAGGTGCCGTGACTTTTCCAAACACATGAGACTGTGGGGGAAACATTTCAAACCATGACAGCACTGTTGGGAATATCTCAAAGAACACTGCATCCTGCGACAGAATCATGTGCAACCAAGTTCATAACAGTTCTTTTCATTATATAAAAGAAATGGAACCCACCTTGATGTCTAATAGTTGAAGAATGAATAATGTACCAGTGTAAAAGGCAAAGAGATAGATTGATGAAGGGAGGGGAAGAAGGGAAAGAAAGGGGGGAGAGACGAAGAGGAAAGGAAGAAGGAGAAAGGATAGAGAAGAGAGGGACAACCACTCATTATGTTTATACAAACGGAGATTTGTTAATAAAAAATACAGTTTGCTCACAAAAAGTAAAAATATACATTACCCTCACAATATAAATACAGTAGAAATCTTCGACTTAGGATATAAGACCTACCAAGACTATTGCTAAGACTAACAGACCAAAACTGTGCCAGCTCAGAGTTTAAAATGGAAACTTCCAGGTGGGCTCTAAGGTCCATAGCCCTAAAGATTGAGTTGTAGCCTGTTGGCTATACCTTGAGCCTCATCTGTGAACAGATGGAATAGCTTGGGGACATCAGGGAATGTCAAGGATTGTGCTGACACCAAAAGGCTCTTTTGAGGTTTGTAAAAGCCTCTTGCTCTTTTTCCCAGTCCCCATCAGAGGCTGCATTCCCTTTAGGTCGGCATGCAGTACTTTGTCAATCTCAGCAAATCCAAAAACCCATAAGTGATAAGAACCCATTGCTCCCAGGGACTCATGTTTTTAGTCTCTGGTGCTGGTATCTGAAGGACGGCTGAAGGACAGCTTTAAGGCAGGTTATACTTGCTGGCTTCTTGGGGATAACCCAGGTATGTGACATGAAGACTCACAGAGTTGGCTTTCTTTGCTGACATGCAGTATCCCATTGTCTGGAGTCTCTGTAGGAGTCCCTCTTGGCTCTGAAGCAGTCCTCCACAGTCACAGTGGTGATAATATCATTCACATATTGCAGCAGGGTAAATTCATGACTCTGAGAGAGCTGTACTTAAGGCCTTATCAAACAAGGTCAGGGAGTTTTGTCATCTCTGGGGCAACCTAGTCCAGGTTAGTTGCTCCATATAATCCCCTTCAGAGTCAGCCCATTCAAAAGTGAAAATGGGCTGGCTAATTGATGCCAGTGGGAGGGAAAACAAAGCATTTTTTTCTCCCTTCTTTCTCCCCCACCCCCTATTTTCCTGTCTTCCTGTCTTCACCTCCTAATCTCATCAGTTTTAGATTTCTTTAAAGCCAGCACCATTGTCTTTGCTAGTTTCTTATTCTGTCTTTCCTCTATGGTGACATGGTTATTTAAAATTTTCTTGGTGATTTCTAGCAACTGAGACCTATTCATTCCTTTAAATCTTTTTAACTTTTGTAAATTTTTCCTTATATCAGGGGCTAACTGGGCAACAAAAGCAATGTTTTTATCTTGCCGATTTTCAGGTACACCAGAGTCTATTGGGATAAAAACCCAGTAAGCCTCCCTCAGGTGTTCAAAAAAACCCAGCAGGCAGTTTTTGTGGTTCTTGAATCACCTCGATTACCTTAGAGAAATTAGTGGGTTTCCTTCCTAACAGGACTTGGTGAAAGTTGTCCAGATCCTCCTTATCTCTGCCTGTGTGGGGGTCCCAATCATGCTTCTCACATGGGAAGACTCGCTCTATATGGGCATCGCCATCTGGAAAAGAAATTTCTCCCAACCCAAAAGCCACCTTTTGGTTCCCTAGTCTCATTCTATCATGTTCTTCAGCCATGAACAGCCAGAAGCTGTTGGCAATCATCCCAAATAGGTTAATGGGTATACAAGACAAACTCAAGAAGCTAAATGAGCACGTCATCATTTTCTTCAGTGACTTCATACCCACAACTTTGAAGATCACTGAGCCCTTCCAACTGGGATCTAGGTTACCTTTAACTATAACTTCTCTTTAGAGCCAGTCTCTAGTATATGGGGACGTTTTAGCTCCTGTGCAAAAGCTCATGCTTCATTAATTAAGCCCTCCAGATATTTCTGGAGATAGGTCTGTCTTAACTCTCAGAGATCTCCCCTCTCTCTTGGCAGTAAGAGAGGAGGTCATCTGAAAGGCATCTCAAAAGGAGAGAAGCCATCTATTCAAAGGGTGCAGCAAGACTGAACAGTACCAGGGGCAGGAGTTCTGGCCATGGTAGGCCTCTTTTGGCAATATTCAGTCAAGATCACCTCAAAGTTCTGCTCATTATTTCCATTTGTCCAGATGACTTTCATGGTTGAACATGATTGTTCATGATACAAAGTGCTCTGATGGTGGGGATGCAGGCTTATACAACCACTCTGGTGATCAACCTGGCAATTCTTAAAAAAGTTAAAGATTGAAATTCCATATGACCCTGCTATTCCACTTTTGGGAATAAGCTCCATAAAGCAAAAATTCACCTCAATGGCATAAACACAACCATGTTCATAGCAGCACTATTTTCAATAGCAAAGTCATGGAATCAACCCAAATGCCCATCAGTTGAAGAGTGGATAAGGAAAATGTGCTTCATTTATACAATGGAATATTACTCAGCCATCAAAAAAGATGAATTAATGAAATTTGCTGAGAAATGGATGGAATTAGAAAAAATTATATTAAGTGAAGTATCTCAGACATAGAAAATTAAGTGCCATATGTACTTCCTAATAGGTGGATCCTACTACCAAACCCACTTAGTGACATACTCAAAGATAAATCTTTGTAATACTTACAGTAATTGCAAAGATTATAAACAGAAGGGAAGGGGAAGAAGAGCCCCCAGCCCCCAGAAACAAGGAGAGAGGGAATCATGCTGCAGCAGAGAAAATAGGCCACCATCAACTACTGCAAGTAAATAGTGAGACATCTGGTTAAGCT
The DNA here is from genome assembly GCA_023101885.1 of Typhlomys cinereus. Taxonomy (NCBI): domain Eukaryota; kingdom Metazoa; phylum Chordata; class Mammalia; order Rodentia; family Platacanthomyidae; genus Typhlomys; species Typhlomys cinereus. The sequence continues at coordinate 998,219 of JALPQD010000358.1, read as the reverse complement.
CACAGACTTTCCTTCCTGGTCACTTGCAATTGAGGGGGTTTGATCTCACCAGTCAGTCAGGGCATAGAGTCTGGTAGATAGATGGTAACCATCCTGCAAATGGGAAACTGATCCCCCTCACCGCAGTCTCCTACTCTTATTCCATCTACCTTTGAATCTACGCTTATAATAAGACTCTATTTGAACAGCTTTTATCTCTGGCTAGGGGGTGACATTCAATACCCATCAGAATGGAGCCAAGGGTGGTTCAGGAACAGCAAAACTGAAAAAAACAACAAGCCATAATTCAGAACATTAGAGATCCTACATTAATCACCTGGAACCAGACCAGCCAAATCTCTCCCCATCCTAAAGCTCAGGGAAATTTGCAGAAGAGGGAGTGGTGAGATTGTAAGAGCCTAAATATGGGGAGGAGCAATGATATGCAAGATATTCCACACAAGTTAGGGCCAAAGTAACCATAATAGGATTTTGCATAACCTGTGCAATGACTGACATATCAATGACTCCCCCAAAGTCTAGCATGGATCACAGGCACTAGGATCCTTAGAGGCAAGGGATTAACAGTCATAATAGTGTTCCCATACTGAAGGGGAACCCAAGAAAGGGCTCTAGGCAATGCCACTGAGTCCTTACACCTCATTAGAGTGGAGGACCCAGAGGGAAGTTTGACATTCACACTAAAGGATACTCCAGGGATTTGGGGGGGGGGGGAGGAGAGTACTGGGAAAAAGGGAGGGAATGACTGAAAGGAAGGGGAAAAGGGGGGAGGAAGCAAGGGAGTCCGGAGGGGACCAAGGTACCTATTAAGTTTGTATGAGTGGAAAAAAATAATAATTTTTAAAGAAAGTGCTCTGAAAACTTTGCTCATGACTGTTGGCCCACTATCTAACTGCATTATCTAATTTGGTGCTAACTGGAACTCCAAGCATGGAACAATCTCCTTGATTAAGACCAGGGCCAGTTCTTGAGCCTTCTCTGTCTTGGTGGTTTTTACCCACCCACAGAACGTGCAGACCATTACTAGCAGATATTGATAGCTCTCATTAGGGCATCTTACATGTTATTGAAGGTAGCAAGATCTAGGTTGCCCTCTGACAACTAGTCTATGTCTAACAATGGCCAGTCTCACAGAAAATCCAGAGCAGATGCTGTACTGTTCTCAGGCTTCATTTTCTTTGCTAATTATGTGTGAACAGCCACCTATTATTCACAGAAGTCTAACAATGATGCTTACAACACTATAAGATTTTTTTTCTAATTGTGCCTTCTGCTGACTTATGATATAACCATAATTTCTGGCTTTATGAACCCTTCTCTTCCAGGCCAAAAATTCTTTTCAGTATGAGCCTACCCTCAACCAATGGCAAAGAAGCAGGACTCCTAATTGATTATCAAAGTGTTACAACAACCACTCAATAAAAAAGGGTTCATAATTTTATAAGTAAAACTAGTTTAAAACTCAAAATCTTACCAAAAAACATAAATAGAAAGATTAAACAGGTCTTTCTCAGTTTCTTTATTACAACTAATTTATTTGAAATTCTAGTTAAATAATCAAATTTGTATTGCCTGTGTTTCTAACCACATTCCCTAATGAAATAGATTGAAATATTGATAAAAGCCTATATTATTGAAAGCCTGTTTTAGCCCCCCTTCCCTTCCACTGGGATAAGAAGTTGCTGAGAGAAAGCTCACAAAGGATAAAAGTCCAAGGCTCCTACCCTCCACAAACATCAGTTCTTATGGCTTCTGATTACCTCAGTATCCATTCCTGCTTCCCTTCCTTAGCAAATACAGTAGCTAGTCATCTAGGAAAACGGTGACATTTCTTAAGTAGATCAAGTGCATCTGTTCAAGCAAGATGTGTATATAATATATGTACCTCCACATCTTTCATCACTTCTGGCTCATGAGTTTTGATCAGAGAGTTGGGGTCTTCTAGCTGGAGTAACAAATATCAGCTTTTCATTGTCTTTGTGTCTGGAGCTTCTTCTGCTCCTGGCAAGCAGTCACCCTATAACACTAACAGCGCAGTGCTTTAAAGTGATAAACATTTTTTTGCATCTAAATTCACAATTATTTTGAGTGGGCTAGATAATTTTAGAGTTTGGGGACCTCATAGTTTTCCCATTCTGACCAGTGGTTCTTTGATCTCAGGATACAGTTCGGGAGCAGCAACAATGAAAGGCTTATGAAGAAATTTCAAAAGATTAGCTTAAAACCCCTGCAGAATGAGAAAGGTATCGAATTATTAAGTCCACAGGAAAAAAGGCAGCTTAGAAGATTCCAAAGAATCAATAGAATAATGATTTCTAAGGCTATTTCAAACTGGGAATATTGTTGAAAGTACAAAACCAACTACTTAAATAAAATGTTTAAATTATCTGCAATGAAATTTCTGCTTTAAAATTGCCTGGCATTGGGATGGAGAGATGACTCAAGGGTTAAGACTCTGCCTTTAAAAGCAGAAGATCTTGAGTTCAGATACTAGTTCCCACATAAAAACGTCAGGTGGAAATGGTGATGGCCTGCTCCTATTCTGAGCCTGAAAAATCCCAGAGCAAAGCAAAGAAGGAAGAAGCAATTCAGGATGATTTCTGAAGTCACCTCTGGACTTCCACAGGGACACACAGTGTCCTTTGATACACACACACACACACACACACACATACACAATCACACACGCACAACCACAATAAATGAATGAATGAATGAAGTTAAAACTGCCTGGCATTTTACAATACTGATAACTGGTGTTAAAAACTTATTCTTTATAATGTTTTAATCTCACAAATAAAGCCATATTAGTTGACAGCGGTTACTTTGCAATTTAGTTAGCTATGATTTATTTATTCTCACACATTGCATTTAATCAATGAAGTTCTAAGACTACCAACCGCGAAACTTGTGTCCATCATCAATACTTCCAAACTCTCCTTCTTTTTTTTCACAGTTAGGTGGTGCATAGCCCCTGTTACAATGGCAGTGATGAAAATTGTTGCAAATCTGGAATAATCAAAAAATAGACTAACTTATCATACAGTATCTTATTCTACAAATTTTATTTAAATAGGTAAATTCATCAAATTTCCCTTTTGAAATTTAAATAATTTGTCCCTAAATAATTGTGCATTATTTAGAAAATGTGTGTGGATGTTGTTGCCAAATCGATTTCTTCCCTTTTTCCTAATTTTTTCAACTCCTCCATAGCCAGACTCAAGTACTTCACAACTGCTAGTAACATTCCATTTATTTGATATCTTCACAGAACAGTCTATCAAGGCTAGCAATGAATTGTTAATGACCTGTATTTACCACCTTCTGCCTTCATACTGGAAAATAGGATCATTGTGGTCACATGGTAATAAAAGATCTTCTTGTACTTCCCCATCCATCAGCCCTCATGCATTTATCAAAACTCCAAAATTATTTAAAATGCTTCCTCATTATCTTTTCCAATGAATAGTTTAGCAAGATTCTCAAGAAGACAAGACTGAAGCTGCAAATATGAACTGATATATGACCTTACAGCAGAAAAATGACAAATTTCAACTCATTTTTTAAATTTTTTTTAAATTATTATTTATTCAAGTGTGCATGTATGCGTGTGTGCATGTTTGTGTATGTATGTGTGTGTATGTAGAACCACGAACGAATTCGAGAACCACCATGGACCGCTTCCACCTCCTCCTTTACTCTGCCCTGGGATTCACAGGCTCCGCCCTACAGGACCAGAAACGCAGGCCGCCCCCCCTCCACTTCCGCCCTGCGTCTATACGTGGGGTCTAGGATCTGAACTCAGGACCTTCCACCTGCAAGGCAGAGGCTTAACCCCTGAGCCACCTCTCCAGTTCCGTAACTCTTTTTTTTAATTCCCAAAATGTTTATTGAATTATTAAGAGCACAGTCCTTGAAATCAATACTTGCCCCATGGTCGAAGCAGTCTCTAGTGGCATCACAACGTGCATCTATTTGAAATCTAACTTCTATGCACGATAGTCTCATGCAATACTGAAGCAAAAAAAAAAAAAAAAGTCAAGATTAAAGTCAATCAAGCAATGAGACTGTGAGCATGGACGGAACAAAGATATGCCAAAAGAAGAGAATTCAAATTATTTACAAATATGATTAAAATCTATGACATTATAATAAAGAAAAATGGTAATTGTTACTACATTGCAATAACGTCTATACCTTCACAGAGTAAAGTAATGTGAGGAGCTTAAAGTTTTATTTCCATACCATTTAGTACTAGAAGGCCTCTTGGAAGGATAAATAGGTGGAAAATAACTTGAATGGTCTCTTAAATTCACTAATTGTCTTTCTTGGCCTCTTTCCATTGCTTTAATAAGATCCTGGGACAAAATAAATTCAATGGGAATGCAGAGGAAGTCTGAAGGCACTAGCAACATTTCATTTCACAGTCAAAAAGCAAGAGAGATGAACACTAGTGCTCCACTTACCTCTGCATTTTATGTAGTTCTTCCCTCCACCCAGGAAATGGTCCTGCAGCAATTAATTTTTTTCAAGGTAATCCCTCATGGACATGCCCTAAGGCTAGCCTCAATCTAGATAGTCCTTCATAGATGCCCCCAGCGACCTGCCTACATGCGTCAAATTGAAAGTTAGTACAAACCATCAGATTACCTGAAAAGTATTTTAAAAATAAACATCCCTGAATTCCAACTAAGATAGTTCTGTCAATAGCTCTCACAGACAGACATCAGAATAAGACAAGTAATGTGGACATCAAGAGCCAAGAGTTTTCAGTCTTGAAATCTTGAGACAAATAACAGAATGCTGAATGTTGACACTGTGTGGGACATTGTACAACCTTTAGAACTGATGCCTTACTAAGAGAAGTGGGTCACTGGGGGATGAATCATAACATCTATAGTCCCACCTTGCTTCACACCCCTCTCTGCTTCTTGATCTGTAATGTACAGGCATGTTCTGCTGTGTCTTCCCCATCATGTAAGATTATACTCTCTTACACCATGAGCCAAAAGAAACCTTTATAATTGTTTGTTACCAGGTATTTGGTCATAGTAGTATGATGAAATGGAATCAGAATAGTTTAAATTTGCATTCCCCATAATTAAAGATATTGAACACTTTTTCAAATATTTTCAGGTCATTTATGTTGCTTTCTTTGAGAACTGCCTATTCCATTTACTGACTGAATAAATAAATAAACCAGATTTATAGATTTATTTTTTAATTTCTTCACCATAAGAGTCAAGCATGAAACTTCTGGACACACGTTTGAAGGATTCTAAGTCAGCATACTACAGATATGTGAACAACCATGTTTATGGTTTCACTATTAACAAGAGCTCAGAGAGGAACCAAGCCCAAAAGTCCATCAATAGATAAATGGATAAAGAATATGTGGTACATACACTATAGAATTTGATTCAGCTATAAAGGAAAAATGAGATTAAGACATTTTCAGGAAATGGGTGGAACTGTAGATCACAATGTTAATCAAAGTAATACAGATTAAGCAAACTGCTGTTAATCATTTTCTCACATATGTAGAAACTGGATTTAAATTTATAAACATTTAAATCTACATAAATTTATATATACATGTGTATATGTAGGACATGAAAGTAGAAAGCAGCCTATGAGAGAGTAAAGAATAAGGCGATAGAAAATATAAAACATAAGAGCAAAAAGCTGGAGAAACTGTCTTGAGGAGGAAGAGAACCAGCAAAAGATTAATGGGTAGTGATGGAGGGAGTCAATAAGATCAAGAGAACAACCAAATAACAAATACGCAGTGATTTCAAGTCTGAGGAACTTGCAGTGATCGAATTCAGAAGCAGAGCACAGGAAAAGGGCTCCAGGGACTGAGGAGGAGGAGGGACAGCTGTTGTTCCAGGGGTGAAATTTCAGTTTTACAAGATGAAGAGAGTTATGGAGATGCACAGTGGTGATGGAGTAATGACTGTATATTGGAAATAAACCTAATGCAAATAAATTACACACTTCAAGATGGTTGCATGGGACTTTTATGTGCATTTTACCACAATAAATAGGGAAAACATATTTACTAAAATGTTTTTCAAAAGGAATAAAAACATAAAAATAATTTTGAAACAATTTAAAGTAGCTCTAATTACCATATCAGGACCACAGATAGTGCCATCCTCTACAAATGTCTCATCTCTGTCCTCATAATTGTAATACCACGTTGGTGATTTGAGCTTGACTGGCTTCATACCTTTGTATGAGGATATACATGTTTCTTCTCGTACATGTGCATAAACCACAGAGAAGTTGATAAGCGACACTAATTTCTTGTGTGGCCAGGTACAAGCTAACTTTCCACATAGATTATTTCTAGAAGTATAAGGTGAAAAAAATTTTTTTATCATTTACTGAAGTTACATAAATAGCTGACAGAATAAGTTAGGATCTATATTGTTAGGAAAGAAAGTACTTAAGTTTCATTGCCTCCAAACTGTTTACTTTCTTAGTTCCTAATGTGACCATTGAATGTACTCCTCCTTAATGTATCATATACTTCTATCTTCAAAAAGAATGGCGTGCCAACTTAGATCCAATTTGTGGCCATTTTCTCTCCATAACATCTTTTGATTACAGACTTACAATGTGACAATTTGGCAAGTGATAATTAGCAGCCACAACAATCTTTCAAACTTTTTCCCATCTTACGCCATCCTAAGTACTGATAATCAACTTTTCCAGAAGTGAAATGAGATAATTTTTACTACATGTAAAAGTTCATCACAACTGCACATGAAGATTATTTCTGCAGTCACTGTTACTGTAACATTGTATGAACTGGGTGATGCTCAGCCAAGTTCACATGACCAAAAAATAGCAAAAATATACAAAGACATGTATGGCATAGATTTTAAAAACCTATAATATACATTCTGAAGAAAAGGTACAATTTACTGCATACATACTGAAGGTCACAGAATCTGTTGCCACAATTTCCAAATCTATCTCCATGTGTATTAAATTCTTCAAAGCATGCAAAGGGAGCGCCTCTGGAAGCTGAAATAAGAAAAGTTGGTGAAAAGTTCAATGGAAATTAAAATACATACCTCAGGCCACATTACAGAAGAAACAGAGCCAGACTGGAAGTCGCAAGGTGGTTGGCAGCTCTAAAAAGTCACCGGCACAAAGCGAACATCAAGAACTGGGATTATCCTAAGGTCTCAGAGGCTTTGTTTTATGTAAGAAAATAAGAGTGGTGCTAGTAAGATGCTGCCACTCCAAAAAACAGCAGCAAGTGGGGTCTTCTATTTCTTCCCAATCTTTCTGGTTAAGCTCCCTACTTACTGGAAACACAGGGTTTCCTCTTAGTGTAGAAGTTCCCAGAGTGCAATACTAATGAGCTGAAAATAATTGAACCTTGTATCATATGAATCTTTGAAGACAACATTTAATAGCAAATTTTCTGCAGCTTTCCATCATGCCAAGAGAAGAAAAATGCTCAGTATGTTTTATGAAGTTAACTGATGGTGATACAGGCTATAGCACAGTCTCGCAGGCAAGTAAATTGCTGACTTAGATCAGAAATGAATGCTTAGATCATCTCCCCACTATTCAGTATGACATGGAGCAAGTTCCATGATTGCTCTGAGACTCATTTTTTTTAATAAGAGAGGTGATGTAGGTCAGATCTCAATTTGTCTTTCAACTAAATAATTTTATACTTATATGAAAATTCATCAAATATTTTTCAATTATTGATCCTCATTGTTAGCAGTCACAAACCTCTTATTGAGCATGCATACACAGTTGGGTTTTGTTGTTACAGAGCTCTTGCTAACATTTTTCACTTGGTTCAAAACATGATAGGATACTTCAAATAGACACAGGGACTCTGCTTAAGGCTCAAATGCACTTCAACCTGGTTCTACTTCTTGTCTTTATTTAGTAAGAAACTGATTTTCTTCTTGTAGTCTCCCCTTATCTGAGCAAAAAATTCTTTATAATTTCCAAGTCAGGCTGAATTATGGCTGCTGATTGTCTGCAATTCTTTTATTAAAAATATCTGGGTATTGTCACAGTTATTCTACATATTGATGACAAACTCATGACCAAACTGGTAAAGGTTGAACAAAGAGTTTTATTCTGGCTTATTATTTTCCAGTTATATCTCCTAATCCAACTTGACAAGAAAGCGTACATCAATACCAAAGGCCAATGGAACTGGTCATACCATATACACAGGACTACTGAGAGAGGAGCAAACCTCACTTTCTCAACATCATGTCTGTCCTAGCATACCAAAGAATGTCAACTCCCTGAATCAGCTCCCTCTGTTTTAATCACCTGCCCAGTGAAAAGTCCCAACCACCAGGGGTATGTCCAACTTCCTCATCTACACAATCTTTTATAGGCTTCTCAGGGCTTAATTCTTCACAAGTGTGCCCAGAACTCAAGAATTCAATTGTAAGTTGACACCTATATCTAAATATCACAGTGGAGTTTTTTGGTCTGTTCTATGGAAACTCTCATAATCCTGAGCCTTATCTGGTAACCATCAATAATAGTAATTTGGAATGCCAACAAAAGAAAAGTGGAAGGGGCATTTAACATATCATTATTTTTTTACTTCTTGAATCAAGGAAGGGAATTAGTTATCCTAATGATTTATCATGGTTGACCCTACATTTAATGTTTCACAAAAATACCCAAGTGCTTCAGGCAGTAGCTAAAATAGAAGGTATAAGTTATTGCCTTAATCAAACTCAAGAAAAAAAATGTGTGGGCGTCCCATTATAATGCTTAATAGAGAAACATGCTTTGCCCTGAGTTCTCCTAAAATCCCTCATAAGGAGATTCTTTGTCTTGTTTCTTTCAAATTGATGACTCTGTGGTCTGGGAGAATGCTTGTTTGGTAACAGGCTTGACACACAAGTGTAAGAACTTGAGGATGTATGCACAGAACTCACACAAAAATTCAGGTACCATGGTGCATATTTGCAATCCCAACAATGGAAAGATGAGACGCAAATCCCTGGAAACAGCTGTACGCAACTTTGCCTACATGGTGAAGTTCTACTGTTTCGAGCAAAAGGTTGCAGGCACCTGAGGGAACCACAAGAGTCGTTATCTGACCCACATACACAAGAACACATGTTCACAAGAACATTCATAAGCACAAACGGCATTTAGTAGAGGGAATCTCTATAACCACATTTCCAAGTTCTTAGACAATTGGTTCTGACATTCCAAAAGAACGTATCAACTCAATGAACTTGGACATACTTATTATTGTTAGTATAGATGTTAGTTAACCAATTTAATTTAAGACATGGTCTAGTGATTAAACTAAGAGATAAAAATATTTCCAAAGGCATAAAAAAGTTATAATATTTTACTTTGAAATTATGACACTCATTTCATTTATTTAATGTACATGGTGAGAGAGCCATAACAATTAATCTGTCCATTTCTCTGATTTAGAAACATTGTTAAGTGCTATAAAAAAAACCTAAATAGACTGTGTCTTGTTTAGGTGTTAAGGTATTTTTGGTTTCTTTTTTTGTGGGTGTTGTCAGAGTTTCTGTTTGATTACATCAAAGTAAATGTTTAATATTAGGATCCACTTGTAAGGGGGAACATACAGTGTCTGTCTTTCTGTATCTGGGATATTTCAGTTAGTATGATTCCTTCCAGTTCCATCCATTCACTGGCAAATTTCATTAGTACATATTTCCTGACAGCTGAATAGTACTCCATATTTACCACATTTTTATTAACAGTTGGACATGTAGGTTTGTTCCATTACTTTACTACTGTGAAAGGAGCTGCCATGAACATGGCTGTACATTTGACTGTGATGTAGGATGCAGTGTTCTTTGGAAATATTCCTAGGAGTGGTAAAGCTGGGTCATATGGAATTTCAATTTTTAACCTTTTTAGAAACCTTCAAATTGATCTCCAAAGGGGTTGTATGAATTTACAATCTCACCAGCAATGTATGAGGGTCCCCTTCTCTCTCCTTGTATCCATGCTAGCATTTACTGTTATTTGTGTTTTGAATCTTAGCAATTCTGACTGAAGTGAGATGATATTTCAGGGTGGTTTTAATTTATATTTCCCTAACGACTAGGGAAGTAGAACATTTTAAAGATGTTTGTTAGACTTTTGAAATTCATCTTGCAAGAAGTTTCTTTTTCAGTTCTATAGCCCACTTTTAGTGGGCTTATTTACTTTATTGGTATTCAATTTTTTAAGTCCTTTGCGTACTCTGGATATTTGACCTCTATCAGATATGATTAGTAAGATGCTGTCCTATACTGTAAGTAAGAGCAGTGAAATAGACAACAAAAATTAACCAGAGAACAGAGTACTGGCAACCCTAAAATGCTCAGTCCGCATCAGGCCAATCCCCCATCCTAAGGCTCAGGGAAGATTGTAAGATCCTAAAGATGGGGAGATCCACAACAACCAGGACATTCCACTTAAGACAGGGCTACTGCATCCAGAAACTTACCGCAATGAGACTTATTTTCACCCAACTTGAAATATGACTGACATATCAACATCCCACAAGACTAGTGAGGAACTCAGGAGAAATAATTACATATAAGTAGGGGGTCTTCCCAAGGAAGGACCACTTAATCTGCCACAGAGACCTGGGCCTGTACTAATACAGACAACTCAAGGGGACACACGAGCAGACATACAGGAGGGTGGGGGGAGAGGGATGCATTGGTGATGGAAGGAAAAGTTGAGAGGAAGGGGAAGAGAGGGAGGAGGACAGAGACAACCATCCATTATATTTGTAATTAAGACAATTAAATACAAATTAAAAATTCTAAATAACAAGAACCGTGCCCTCAATTTTCAAATAAAATATCAAATCGGAGTCCTCTGTGATTACTGGCTTCTAGCATAGGAATTGAGTCAGAGAACATTCCCTAAGAATCATGAGAATATAAGCCTATTTCACCTACCATTTTTCTCCATTTACATGAAGATATTACAAGCAAATAAACATTTTTGGAAGCTCCAACATATCATGAGGTATCCTAGCCTAATTAAAATTAAATGCTTACTACTTAAATTGTTGGCCCTATGAATTCCTCTACATGATATTGTTGGATTCATAAGTTATGTCTTTAATATAAGCATACTATTACTTATATGACCAAATTTTGGCTAGAGACTAATAATTTGCTTGAATGTAATGAATTTTTGCCATGCGCATGTGTATATGCATGTTTGTATGGAGGACCATGTGTGTGCAGGTGAGTGCATGTGAGGACATATGTATGCAGGTATCAGGTGTTTTCTTTCATTCCTTTCCACCTTATTCACTAAGGAAGGTCTGTCATTTGAACTCAGGGCTTAATAACAGGTCTAACTATCCAGCTTATCCTAGAGATCTCTTGTCTTCTGAGTGCTGGGATTACAGACAGCTACGGTGCCTGCCCAGCCTTTCCATGTGTTCTGGGGATTTGAATTTTGGTCCACATACTTGTATAACAGCTATTTTATCCACCAAAGTATCTCCCCAGCTCCACCATAATTTTTGTTAGATTTGTGGCATACATTTATTGTCTTTCACCTAAAGGGGAGAATTCAAAATAATACTTTTTGCTCTCTCAAACAACATGCACTTCTTGTACGTGAATGTGTGGAAGCTATACTTTTCCATCCAGCAAATGATCCAACATGTAAGAAAGCAATCATGCTAGTCTGGACCAGCTGACAGCAGAAGTTCTCCCTCATCAGTAGGCCTCAGGAAGACCCACCTTGCTATACTTAAAAGCTCTATTTCCTTTTAAGTTTAAACTAAAATTAAATATTCTCATCACAAACTATATGTAATAGTATGAAAAAACTTTTATTTAACTTGAGGTCTCTTTCTTTTTCAAGTAAGAATTCCATATAGGTTCAAAAATCTTTTGCCTCACAATCAAGAAAACGATGGCTACCTTCAAAACTAATAAATACCAAGCAAAAATTTAGTTATTAACAGATGACATTTATACTTTTTTTCCTATAGAATTAAATAATATACTTTGCATCAATCATATTTTAGAAACTAAGAAGAAAATTTAGGTCATTACCAGGCCCAAATAACTTTATACACTGCTTGTCAAAGGTCCGGCATTTTCCAAAATAACAAAAGGCACCTCCTGAGTCACAGGGTTGTCCATTGCGTGAATAAGTGTCAGGCACACAGTAGGAATCATTCCCATTGCAAAATTCATCGAAGTCACATTCATCAAATGGAGCCCGACAAGGTGAATTCAATGGTCTTATCTAGGAAGAGAAAAGACCATATCAAAAGATTACTTATCATTGGTGCTTCACATTTTTTCTCTTTAGGATCTATTTTTCATCTATTTTTTTCTTAAGTGGCTAAGTTCAAAAAAGATAGGCCAATGAGACATCTCAGTAAGTAATGACACTTAGCAACAAACTTAGTGTTTTGAGTTTGATCCCTGGAACCCACAGGGCAAAAGGAGAGAACCAAACTTCTGAACAGTGTCACTCGCCAAAGAATCATGCAATGACTGAATTTCTTGCCAAGTAAGAAATTTTTTAGAGGCAAGCAGTCCACAGTCATTTATGTTGTACATTTAGTTATGCTTTTCAGCATATATACCTCACCCACCCCAACTCCAACGTTCAAGGACCACTGCAGAAGAGATTGTAAGAGCCTAAAGTGAGACAGTGTGGTCCAGACATTATCTTCTGGACCTGACAGAGAGTTGAGATATACAAGATTTCAGGACAGATATGTACACTTACACAGAATGGGATCTACATGGGATCAGTCTCAGTATCTCACAATAAAAGCAGAAAGATGTCAGAAGATCTACATCTCTCTGAGAGAATAACGAGCACAAATACTAATGGGAATGAAAAGATGCTTTCTGCAATGGTGCACCCCTGGGTCTATGATACTTACTGGAGCATGAAGCATGTCAGGCACATGTCATCAAAGACAAACTAAATGAAACACAGTGGGCCACACAAGTAGAAACACTTGAAAATAGAAGGGACTCTGGTAGGGGAGATGAAGGATTGTAAAGGGAAAAGGAGGGGGGGTGGGATTTGGGACTAAAGGGTGAAAATTGAAAGTTTTATGAATTCAAATATTCAAGTATGCAACATTAAAAATGGGAAAAAAAGAAACTTACTAATTTTGTGAGGTAAATTCAAAGAGGAAACAGCTGTCATAAAGTATTAGTTTAAAAATTCCTTATAACTATGGCTCTGCTCACACAGCAGTTCCAGATGTCTGTCTCCATCAGTCTTAAGATTCACAATAGCCACCACTGACAAATGCTAATATAAATCATAAGTATTTTTAGGAAAAAAAAATCATAGATTTTTAAAGAAAGTTATTTTAGAGACACATAAGTTTTTTTATATTTTATTTTGCAAACAACTTTTTAAAAGTTCTCTTCAATTTCTTCAGTATCAACTTTTTAGCTGACAGTTTACAGGATTCCCTTTTTACACAGCTGTTTTTTTCCAAGAAAAATGTAACTATCACCTCTACATACCTGGATCTCCAACTCCTTGCTCTGGTTAGCACATTGTCAATGTCAATGCTTTTTAGTGTTCAAAAGTCCTAAAGTTATACAGTTAACTCCACACTTTCTTTTAGAAAAATGTTCATTTGAAAGAGAAAGAAGGGGCCATGCCATCTAAGTGGAACTTAGAACTTTAAGAAGTTGGTTCTCTATTTTCAACATGTAGACTGAGTAACTGAACTCAGGCTGCTAGGTTTTTGAGCAGTCACATATACCCACTAATCTACCTCACCAGCTCCACTTTATTTTATGGTAGCTAATTCAACTTTGCATTTCTCTCACAATAACTGGCCACATTTTCTTAATGGAAAAGAAATTCAATAATTTAAATATGCATGCAGTGGTTAATCTGGACCTAAGGAATAACACAACTTATATCCACTACCCAAGTCTCAAAATGCAATTGTTCACATATTTCTGAATTTGTGTGACTATGGTTTGTTCGGTCAAAAATGAGTCCTTTTGCTACAGCAATGATAAGACATTTGATCATCTGCTACGATTCTTGTGCTAACAGAAGTTAGTAGATTTCTTTAACATTATAGTCAATGTGAACTACTAAATATATTCCATGTCTAGACTTGGAAGAGTGAAATATGATGTGCTGAAATTGGATTGTGGTTAATCAAAAAAACTTTTTAAAATTATAAATGATTCATCAAAAGAATTTTTTTGAAAGCGAATGTTCTTAACTGTTTTTTTATCTCTTCTGGAAAAAAAGAAAGGAGGAAGATTTAGAGATAGACAGAGAGAGCGAGAAGAGATTGATCTGAAAGGAAGTTGTGAAATAAGTTAGAATCCAAGGGAAGAAAATTAAGATCCAAATTAAAGGAAGTTGTGAAATAAGTTAGAATCCAAGGGAAGAAAATTAAGATCCAAATTAAACATTTTTAAATGAAAATTATAACTTCTGAAATTACACAGAACAGCTAAGAGCAGTTAACCACCGAGAGAGATAAGTTGACTCATAAACTTGAGGACACAAAAAGAGAACTATTAAAGATGAAATGGAGAAAATAGATTCTGGAATTTTACCATAGCATCAGTGTCTGTAAGAAACTTCACATGACCTAATATGCCTCATATTCTTAATGGAGAGCAGAAAATGGCTAAAGGAAGGGGAAAAAACCATTTAAAGACATGATGGCTTAATTTTCTCCAAATTTAGTAAATACAAAAAATAAAAGCCTACAAATTCAAAAATTCAAGAAATCTCAAGCAGAAGAACATGAATAAAACTACATTCAAAACAAGTGATAAAGATAAACCTTAAACCAGTCATAGAATGAAACCCATTACATGTGAGGAGATCCAAAAGGATAACTCGATTCACCACTGTAAACAGTTCAAGAAATAGAAGGGGAGGGGGGTAAGAGCCACAATGTGTCAAAATAGAAGTGGTCTATGTTACAGATACCTTCTTTTGCTGCTGTGAGACTAGACTTATACTCAGCTTAATCAGGAAAGCTTAATAATTCCAGAGGACTGAGATAGGTCCATTGTGGCAGTGAAGACATGCAGGTGGCAAAGACTGAAATGGCCCAGGTCATGCCCATCATCATGGGCAGCATAGAAGCAGGACAGGGTTAGTCATTCTCAACGAAATTACAAAATTTTGTGTTGTTCCTTCCTCCAGCAAAACTCTACCTCCTAAAGGTGCCACAGGCTTCCCAACCATTAGTATCAGCTACAGATCCAAATATGTGAACCTATGGTGGCTAACTCACATTCAAATCATAAAAGTCTCCTTCACATGACTGGATAAAACCTTTCAAAGAAAAATCAAAAGGCTAAGGAGATGGGTCAGTAATGAAGTGATTTCTATAGAAATATGAGGTTCTGGATTCAGTCCCTTGTATCCTTGTAGAAAGCCAAATTATTATTTTACTGTTGGAGACTTCTGTTGGAGACGCAGAGACAAGATGATTTCTGAGATTTGCTGGCCATCCAGTATAGCCAAATTGATCTCCAAGTTCACAGAGAGACTCTGTATCAAAAACATAGGGTGGAAACACCCAAAATCAACCTATGACCTCCTCAACATTTGCACACAGACTAAGTACACACACAGGTGCCTGCACCCACAAAGGGCACATACATATACCAAACAAAGTTTTCCTTGCCTTTATTAGACATACAAAAGCTGAAACTGTTCATCACCTGCACATCTAAACTATAATATTAAAAGTTTCCAACAGAGGAAAATTACATTGAATGGATGTATAGATATGCAGAGAATTAAGAGCACATGAAGTTGCAATTTCATTGACAAACAGATTAAATTACTTAATAACTTAAAAAGATGATTGTTTAACACTTTCAAAAGTGATGTAGTTTGTGTACTAAAACATGGAAATATTAAAACTCATGAAAGTAATAGTGCAATGGTACAAAGAAGTTTGTGCAAGGTCTCATAGGATAAGTATATTTCAAACCTATGCTACATCACAGAATACTGCAACCTTAAGGTAAAAAGTCATAAAGATGTTCGTTATGGACACTATAAATCAATAACTAAAATAGCATACTCATGCCACATATAAGTTAAGAAGGTGATCCAACAGAATCATTTTTAAGAACTTGGATCATTCAGCAAAGTTATTAACATACAAGCATGAGGACTCACTTGAGTTTGGATCCTAGAACCCATATAAAATGGTGGCCACAGCAGCATATCCATTCTATCTCTAGAGGTGGGAGTTGGGTTTCTGGGCTCATTAACCAGTCAGTCTCTCCAGATCGATGTACTCCAAGGTCATTAAGAGACCTGTCTTACATAAATGCCTTCTGATTTGATTCAAAGCCCACTCAAAAGGATGCAACTCATGCCCAGTACTATAAAGCGTCTGAGTACCCATGGTTGGGGAGAACATAGGTCCTAGACCAGAGCACACTACACTGATCTGGTAAGTAGAAATGCCAACAAACTACTTTCTAAATACTTGATGTTTAAATCCGAAAATTAGTGCAACATTCAGCCTTAATCTGAGAAACCTCTTTATTTTTTTTTCAATAGACATTGGTCAAGGTGCAGAGAGAATCGATGACTATGGAATACTGAACCTTAACAGGATATGTAAACCCATACCTCAAAGGTCAGAGAAATTCACAGAAGAGGGGAATGCAAGAACTAGAGAGTAGGGAGAAGTACTGGTATTGTCAGGAGGTGATAAGGTCAGAATATCTAGGAACTAACTCATTTCAGCTGTGTTTACCTGCATAAGACCTCCACAGAACTAGACCCATTAACATTATACTATAGATGGGGAAAAACTCACGAGTACATTTTGATGGTTTATGTTGGCTGTGACAAGGGAACGCTGGCTTCAGAGATGTTTCAGAAACCCACTTTAAACTCAGTTAAGACAGTACACATGTAACTTCCTACCATGCAAGTGACTGTTGCTGATATGAGTTTAACTCACAAAAAAAATCACACCAGAAGTTCACCTGAGATTCGTGCAAACCAGTCTTGGTACCTGCAGGACCCTTGGTGGCATCTGGCTGCACTGGATGCTCCACCTGTGCCCAGTAGTACCCTCTGCCCCATTCACTAATCGTAACAATTCTAGGACCAGACTGGACTCGACAAGAACCACCAAAGGCTGCAGATTGACTTCAGCCAACAGAGGATGGTAGGAATCACACTATTCATCTCAGAACAGCCATATCAAACAACTGAAAGATAAGTAACTCCCCCTTTTTTATTTGTTTTCCACTTATGCTCAAGAGACAATAACTCCTGCTTAGGACCCCTAATATCCTACTCATGGCCCATACACCTATCCCCACTGGTTCTGAGTCATTCACTATAGCACACCGCTAATATACCTTTAGAACTTCATTCACCCTCAACTGTAACTCCCTACTCTGAATTACTAAACCCACCCAATCTTATCCTCTTGTAGCTGCTCTGATTCTTAAGCCAAACTTTACTTGCCAGTTTGACTTCCAATTCCAAACTTCCCAACTAAAATTAAATCACAGACTCTTTTGCTCCAAATCAAGGATTTACACTCCAAGAGCACTACAGCAGCCACATCCACCAAACAGCACTAAGTAACCCAAGACTAACCCTTAAACAACAATGTCCCATCAAAATCTAAAAATGGTTTTTCAACAACTGCCAAAGTTAGGCAATCCAATCTGACTCAAGAGAGCCAGATATACATACCAAAGAAAGCAAACAAACACTTAACACAAGATGTCCAAGTCATAAAATACACCAAATACAAGGAGAACAAATCTCCTGCAAAAAGCACCAACACCCTAATGATTTCAACCAAGATAGTTTCTTATATACTTGGCAGGAAAACAAGACTCAAGACAATGTATCTCAAAGAAATGCTATTGATGTTATTAATGAAATTTGAGAAAAACTGCAAAAGGAACGTGAAGAGCTACAAAAAAAGAACATGAAGAACTGCAAAAGGAATGTGAAGAACTCAGAGAGGAGATGAATAAATATATGACCTTGCATCAACTAGAAAATAACAAGAAGCTAAATGAGATTAAAAAGATAATAGAGGAAACAAAAACAACCATAGAACAGGCAAAAACTTCTAAACTGAAATTAAACTGGAAATCAAAACCAAGATAAACTGCAACTGAAAACTCAGCAGGAAGCATCACCAACAGAACTGGAGCAGAAGATAGAATATGGATCTGGAAGATAAGCTGACAAAACAGTATTGTTCAGTTAAAAAAGCCAAAAAGTTTTGTTTTAAAAAATACGTGAAAGAGATATTCAAGAGATATGGGACACTATGAAGAAGTCACAGTGTATTCCTGGAATCCCAGACCCAACAAAACAAAACTATATATATATATACATACCAGATAATTATAAACTAGAACTTTCTGAGCATGAGAAAAGAGATCCTATCCAAGACCCTTGAGGTATGGGTTTACATATCCTGTTAGGGTTAAGTATATCCTATCCTACATGGGTAGAATATCCAGTACAAGAATACTGCACACCAATAAAACAAGACCAAGGTAGAAAAACCTCAAGGCAAATTAATAGTGAAAACATTACACATATAAGATAAAGAGCGTGTTCTGAGAGCTGCAAGAGAAAAAAAATTCAACTCACATTTAAAGGCAAGCCTATCAAAATAACAGCTAATTTTTCAATGGAAACAGTAAAAGCCAAAATAGTTTACAGAGACATTCTTCAAATCACAAATGCCAACACAGGCTGCTATATCCAACCAAACTATCAGTCATGATTGAAAGTCTAGCATGGGTCACAGGCAAGGGATTAACAGTGACAATATTGCTTCCATACTAAAGGAGAGCACAAGAAAGGGCTCTAGGCAATATTACTGAGTCCTTACACCTCATAAGACTGGAGAACTCAGAGAGAAGTTTGACATTCACACTAAAGGATACTCCAGGGATTGGGGGGGGGGGGGAAGGGGACACTGGGAGAAAGGGAGGGAGGGGGTGAAAGCAAGGGGAAATGGGGAGAGGGAGCAAGCGTGTCCAGGGAGGGGTAGAAGGATGGAGGGGACCAGGGTACTTATTAAGTTTTATGAATGGAAAAATAATAAAAAGAAAATGACAGAAAAATCTTTCATGACAAAAAGAAACTAATGACCTATATGTCTACCAAACCAGGTCTGCAGAAGATGCTAAAAAAAAAAAAAATACTCAAAATTGAAGAAAATAACAGACACACTCAAGAGGATATAAGGAAAAAATAACACCAACTAGAGCTACTAAACAAAAGTCACCAACACAAAATTCATTAAACTGAAAATATGTCAGGAACCAAGAAAAGTGTCTCAATTATGAATTTAAATTTGAGTGAATTCAACTCCCCAGTCAAGAGATATAGGTTTACAGCATGGATTAAAAACCACAACCCATCAATATGCTGCCTCCAAAAAATACTATTCACTTTGAAAGATAGGTACCATCTCAGGGTCAAAGACTGGTCAAAGATATTCTAAGCAATTAGGAAATAAGCAGGAGTAGCAATCCTAATATCTGACAAAATAGACTTCAAACCAAAAGTGTCAAAATTCTGTGGGATAAGAGACACAGAAAGATACTACATATTCATTAGGGGAACACTCCATCAAGGAGAGTTTACAATTCTAAACATAAACACACCAAACAAAAGCTCACCCACATTCATGAAACAGACATTACAACATGTAACAACAAATCAACACAAACATGATAATAGTAGAGGATTTCAACAGCCCGCTATCACTGATAAACAGGTCAACAGGCTAAAATCTGAACAGAGATACACTGAAACTAAACCAAATCATAAACCAAATGAACCTGACGGTCATTTACTGAAGAGTTCATCCTAACACAAAGGAATATACATTCTTTTCAGCAATCCATGGAACTTTCTCCAAAACAGACCACATATTAGGCCACAAAGCAAATCTCCACAGGAAAACTGAAATCACATTCTCTATGTGATCTACTCTATCTGATCACCATGGAATAAAGCTAGATATCCACAACAACATATACAACAAAAAGTACACAAACTCCCTTTCCTCTCAGGAAACAGACCACAGAGGACCCACTGCTCCTCAGGAACACAACAGCCACTTGGGAGAGATAAGAAAAATAGGTGAAGAAACAAAAATAGGCACAGAGCAGTTAAAATTATCTCAAGCAGAGTTTAAAATTGAACTAAAAGACAAGTTATCTTCAACCCAGAACTCAACAGAGAGTCTTACCAGTAGAACTAATGAAGTAGAAAGTAGAATATCAGATCTCAAAGACAAAGTAGAACTAACCAGCTCAATGGAAGAGGTTGTTAAAGCCAAAAAGATACTTGAGAGGAATATTCAAGAATTATGGGACACCCTGTAGAAGCCTAACATGTGCATTTATGGAATACCAGACCAAGAATCCAAACACACCTGATGAAATTTTTCAAATTATCATAAATGAAAACTTCCCTCAACTAAAGAATGAGAAGCCCATCCAAACACAAGAGGCATTCCGCACCCCAAACAGATATGACCAAAATAGAAAATCACCACGGCAAATAATAGTCAAAACACTCCACATTCAAGACAAAGAAAATGTGCTGAGAGCTTCAAGAGAAAAAAAACAAGTCACTTTTAAAGGTAAACTTATCAAAATAACAAATGACTTCTCAATGGAAACAGTAAAAGCAAGCAGAGCTTGAAGAGACGTACTTCAAGTATTGATTGAGCAACAATGTCAACCCAGGCTGATATACCCAGAAAAAACTATCAGTCATGATAGAGGGTGAAAGAAATATTTTTCACCATAAAGACAACTTGAAGGCTTATACATGTCTACCAAACCAGGCCTTCAAAAAATGCCAGAAAAGATACTCAAAATTGAAGAAAAGAACAAGGATATCCAGGAGGATAGAAAGGAAGTATAATACCACCAAAACCTCCAAGCTAAATATACACTATGAAAGCCACTAAACACTAAAAGTGTCAGGAACTAAAAGTAATTTCTCCATTATAACACTAAACGTCAATGGAATTAACTCACCAATCAAGAGACACAGATTACAAACTTGGATTAGAAATCACAACCCATCCATCTGCTGCCTTCAGGAAACCCATCTCACCACAAAAGATAGGTATATCCTAAAAGTAAAAGGCTGGTCAAAAAAATTTTAATGGAACCAGGAAACAGGCAGGGGTAGCAATTATGCTATCTGACAAAGTGGACTTCAAACCAAAGAAAATCATAAGAGACACAGGTACAATTCACTAGGAAGACTTCACAATACTGAACATATATACACCTAATATGGGCTCCTCCACATTCATGAAGCAAATGCTACCATGTCTAAAGCAAGAAATCAACCCCCAAATGATAATTCTTGGGGATTTCTATACCGCCCATTCAACATGGGATAGATCAACAGGTCAAAAACTTAACAGAGACACATTGGAATTTAATTAAACTCTTACCGAAATGGACCTTACAGATCTGTATCAAACATTTCATCCACACACAAAGAATACATGTTTTTCTCAGCAACATATAGAACTTTCTCCAAAATGGACCACATATTGGACCACAAAATGAATATCCACAAATATAGGAAAGTTGAAATACTACCCTATACCCTATCAACCACCATGGTCTAAAGCTTGACATCCACAACACAACAAACAGTAGAAAATACACTAACTCCTGGAAACTAAACACTATGATGTTGAATGAGAATTGATACATGAGGCAACTTCCTCTGGCTATCAATGGCCATCAGCTGATCTTTGGCCAGCCATGATCATTCTGTGAAGAACAGGGTCATCCAAATTTCTTCCTTCTTCACTGTTCTATGGTGCTCAGCCCGATTTTTGAAAGGTCTTGTGGGAAGTGGATATGATTACTAGTTGTTTATGTGTGCATTGGTTTTATAAGTAAGGGTACTATGTGTTGGTGCTTTTCTTCTCTGACCCCTCCTCTGTAGTGTATCCTGTGTTTTGGCATGGGAGGAAGGGGAGTGTCATGTGTCCTGTTTATGGTAGCTTGCTTTATGCCTTTGGATCAGTCATTTGTATGTATTTACCTGTCTATTAGCCGGTTTCCAGCCAATGAAGTCTTTCGGGATGCAGGATGAGAACTGCATTATTCTATGGAATTATAAATAATGTTTAGAAGGTGTTGCATAATCATTTCCATTTAACAAGGCAATAGTCATGGGTGCTGCTCCAATGCCAGGGACTTCCCCAATCAAAGGCTCGATATTCAGTATGTGTTAATTTCTATTGCAATTTATTACTTACTCTATGTGTTACTTTGAAATATTTAGATTTAACTTATGTTAAAATAGAAATAGTGTACTTGATATTTAAAAATACATAGTTTTTAATGCATGGCAATGTTTAGTTGATCTTTTCATTATTTATTCCAAAAGTAACTGCATCATTGTGATGTGAATCCTTCTAATTTATTGTTGTATTTTATGGATAAACCTATTAATTCCTTGAAAATATTAGGTTTCTGCTGGGTAAAGTGTTATTTAAAATCTGTCTGATTTTTAAATTTATTTACTTTTATTTTTATCATTTTATATTTCTGTACATGCAATAAAGGTTAAGAAACTTTAATACATATTCTAGCATGTATTCTTTTTTTTTTATTTCAGCTCATACAAACTTATTAGGTACACCAGTTCCCTCCCTCCCTCCTCCTCCCCCCGTACCCCCTGCTCCCCCTCCCCACCCCTCTCCCTCCCCATCCCCCAGTGCTTCCCGCCCCAGTTCCCAGAGAGTCCTTTCTTGTGCATGTCTGATTTTCCTCTGGGCCCTCCTCTCCGATGACATACAAGGACCCAGTGGCCTTTCCCTAAACCCTTTCCCGTGTTCCCCTTAGGTATAGGAACACTGCTGTGGCTGCCAATCCTTTGCCTCCAAGGATCTTGGTGCCTTTAGCAGATGCTAGACTTTGTGAGGTCAACAGTGTGTTGGACAATGCGCAGGGCATGCAAAGTCCAATTATGATTCTAGCATGTATTCTTCACATTGAAAAGTAGTAAAACAGCATCATATGTATTCTTTGGAAAGATACAACACATATTGCAAAATTTAAAAGTTGTAAAGCATTACTATATTATATAATACATATAATAAATAGTATATATAATACATAGTGTATATATAATACAGACATATACTAGATATATCAGGTAATACATACTCTATAACTTTTATAATGTATATAGAACTATGAACATATTAGATATATTATGTAATATATATCATGTTATATACTTGAAAGGTATTTCAGATAGGATTGCTCATGAGTTTCTTAGGCCAAAAAGGAACCTAAAAGATTACTTCATGTGTCTTCATTTTGTTATTTAAATTCCCTAATCCTTGAGGGGAGAGAGTTGGGTGTTCATCTATTCTCTGGTGAACATCAGCTATTGCTAAGCAAAACTTCTGGACTACAGGTTGCTAACTGCATGCATCTGGAAGTTTAGTGTCAATATCTGCACATGAGAGACAACATGAGGTATTTGTCTTTCTGGGTCTTAACTGTTCTATAGAATAACCAAATAGTCTATGAATCAGTGTAGCCTAGTCCAAGGTTGATAAATAAAGACATGACTATAAACAACTGTTCTTAAATAACATAGAAAAAAATCTTCAAAAAGATTTCAACAACACATTTAAAGGAGGTTGTTAGGCCCAAAGCCTGCTCTCTGGAGGCAAAGGATTGGCAGCCACAGCAGTGTTCCTATACCTAAGGGGAACACGGGAAAGGGTTTAGGGAAAGGCCACTGGGAGTAGAGAGATACATCAGCTTGGTTTTATCTAGGGATGAAAAGTTGGTTGAACATATGTAGACTTTTACATAGAGACCAGTACATACCATGTTTAGACCAATGCATCTCAATTAGCACATATAGACTAGCATGTCTAAACCAGTACATTTATATCAACATGTATAGGCCAACACATATAGTCCAACAAATAGAGGCCAATGCATCTAGACCACGTACAAGACAGCACAAGAAAAATATCACAGACAAAAGTCACATCTCAATCTCAGCATGGAAAAGCACATGACAAAAATTCAACATCCATTTATGATTAAAAAAAATTTGAGGAAACTATGAATAGAAAGAACATCTCAATATGAGAAAGGCTTATAAGAAAACCACAATCAACAATACATTCCATGGAGAAAATTTGGAACATTTTATCTAGTACAGGAATAAAACGGCAGTCTTCACTCTCTGCTCTAATTCAATATAGTTCTTAGCTAAAGCAATAATAATAATAATAATAGGCTATAAAATGTAAAGGAATAAATCAGTATAACTCTTTACAGATGATATATGCCCAGGTTTCAAAGACACTAAAGGATCTACCAGAAATATTTTAGGTCAGATAAGTGCAAAGCAGAAGGAAAGATTAACATGAAGGGCTGGAGCGATGGCTCAGGGTTGTATCAATTCCTCTAGGGGCTACTGTGAGACACCACTGAGGTTCAAACAACTTAAAGGAAGAAAGGTAGATTTATTCTTCTTACAGTTTCAGAGGGAAGATGTGGAGGTTGTTAGGCCCAAAGCCTGCTCTCTGGATGATACATTAGCAACTGAACGGGAGTTGAGTTTGCCTCCTCTGCAAGACAATGGTAGGCCGAACTTTCCCCTTTGGGAGTAGAGAGAACTTCCAGGTTGTTTGGATCCCTTTTGTTTCTCTAAGAAACTGGCTGACTGTTCCTCCCCCCATTAGTTCTTTCCTGCTTATCTAAAGAGATGTTAATGCATGGGCCAATTAACTCTGTTTTGAGGCATACATTCCTTTTGTTTAGCATACCTGGTGATAGGTCCGCCCCATGGCAATTGGGTGTCACTCCTGACTTTTCTTTGTTAACCAAAATGTATGCGTTTTACACAATACAGTAAGGAATTTGGCCCTGCTCTTGACTATAAAACCCCTCTATGTTACAATAAAGTTGGCTTGGATGATAGAGGACATCCAAGGCTCCCTCTGACCCAAAGCCTGAAACTTCCTGAAAATTCCTACTGCTCCAACTTCAGATTCCTGCGTTTGTAGGTTCGTGGGCCCAGACAGGAAGATAAGGTACTTTATGGAGAAAAAGGCATGGCATCCTGAGTCAATCAAACATTAGAACCATTCTTTTGAAGCATTCAAACTAACTGATTTTTTATTTATTTTTCATTCTTTTAGTGTTTTATGTGTTTCATTCTTTTAGTGTTTTATGATTATAGTGAACTTCTGATTATTTTCCTATCTTACTCCCCAGTCCCATCCCCCATCTTCTTCCCATTACAATCTTCTTCCTTGACAGTCTCCCTCCTGTTTTCTTATCTTTTTTTCATCAGTTTCCCACTGAATTTCATCTATGTTGCTTTTGGTGGCACATGATTTAACATTTGTTGGAGCATGAATCAGTGAGTTTACCATTGAGAAAAGCATCCTCCCTCTTTTCCTCCCTCCCTCTTTCACTCCCACAGGCTGTTTAGGATCAACTCTCAGTCCCCCATTCTTTTGAGTTCTTTGCCCTTTTATCATAGGATAAATACTGTGCAGATCTTTTGAAATAAACACAGTTGCATTGAATTCATGAATGCAATAGCCCTGTGAGATTCAGAAGATAATGTCTGGAGGCACTCCTTTCATACCTCAGGCTCTTACAATCTTAAGACTTACTCTTCCTAGATGTTATCTGAGCCTTGGGATGTGAGTGACTTGGATGTCCTCTTCAGGGCTGAGCAGTCTAACTTACTTATGAGATAGACGGTTTTGCATGCTATGTTGCAGTAGGTGAAAGCATACTAATGCTCCTATGAAATTAAGATTCCCAATTTCATTCCTTATGTTGCCATCACAGTGTCTCAATCAATTTATATCCATAGGAATTTTTAAGAGCAGCTTTACCAACTGTTTTTTATCAGGATTGTTCTGTCACTTCGGTGTTCCTTGAAACTCTGAGAATTTTAGTAGCTTCTGATGAAAAAAAAGCCTGCAAGAATTTTTTAAAGAGAATTGTGAGTCTATAAATCATGTGAAAGATGTCAGAAGAGAGTATAGTAGCAGGCCTAAGGCTGACATCCATAGAAAGACCTACATGCAAGGTTGTCTTCCAGACATGCCTACAGAGTTCTCTCCACTACACCTGAAGTGCTACAGAGTTCTTTTGTGTGGCAAGTCATGCCCGTGAAAAACATGTATGTTCACTCCTCAGAGTCTTCCCAGGGATTAACTGAACACAGACACAGTGCTCAAAACCTCCAGCCCAGGAGGAATTACCATCTTAACGATATGAGTTCAATCACACTATACGTCCACATTTTTTTGTCTCTTATGATTGGTTGCTTATTTATGTTTGTTTGCCATTTTTAAATTAATATGTTCTGAAGTATTTTATTTTTGATGCCGATATGAATGGAATTTTATTAGTTTAATTTTCAAATTTCTGTAGAACAAGAATAGATCCTTGTGGCACTGCATGTCCAATTTTTATTTGTTCAAGCAGGTATTTTTGATCAATTCATTATGATATAAATATTTTTATATACTCATATCATCTGCAAATAGAATTATATTTATTTCTTTCCAGATGGACTGATTTTTTTTTTCTTTACAGATTGCATTTCTAGTGGCCTCCAATGTATTTCATAGAAGAGGTGAGAATCAGTGTTTTCTTTGGTCCTCTTTTAGATGGAAAGCACTCTTTCTTTGGTAGGATAAGGTTAGCTATGTTTTTCATGATTGCTTTCATCAGGTTAGAGAAATTCTCTTCTTTTTACAATCTTTCCAATGACTTTAACATAAATACAAATTATATTGTGTTATGTGCATTTATGAACATGTTCTATCCAGTCCTGCATTTTTTCAGTATAGTGCTACATTGGTTAAACTGATCTTACATTCCTGACAGACACTCATTTTGGTCACAGTAGATAATCCTTCTTAATATGCTTTTGAAAGCTGTTTGCTGTGTTTAAATGACTTTCATACCCATGTTAATAAAGGATATCAATTTATAGTACATTTATTTGACTTTTCTGTCAGGGTAATCTCATCCTGTAGAATAATATTATAAGAGTTTGGTCCTCTCTTATTTTCAGAAAGAAATTTTGGAGTACTGGTAACATCTCTTTATTAAATGTTTCATACAATTTACCAGTGAAATCAGTGGGTTTTTGCTTTGTGGAAAGATAATCTATTATATATTTATGTCTTTATTTATATATTCAGATTTCCTATATTTTTAAATCAGGTTTAGCAATTTGTTCTTCTACAGAATGATATATTTAACCTAAGTTGTTCGACTACTAGACTACCATAATTGGTGTGTGTGTGTGTATATATATATATATATATATATATATATATATATATATATAGTTTTTTACAAGTCTTTCAAATCCATTGATTCTTAATTTTGTCAATGCATTATTTCTATTTCCTTTTTCATTTATTTTTTTTCTGTGAAATTTATTGTTTCCACATTAAAAGATTCTTTTTGGAAGAGAAGTATTTTCTTTTAACTACGTGATGATCCTATACAGCTGCCCAAAGTAGGACACCATCGTAAGTCATTAACATGCCCTATGAGTCTGAATAAATAAAAGCTACAAAGCCCAAGTTACATACAAATACCTTAGCCAATAATGTTTACAAACCTGTATACAATAAAACAAATGTACACAGTAGTGCAGCATGAGAATAATCAAAGGATGCAAGGGACAACCACTTTTGGCCAGTCTGCCCCCAAGAGCCGGCACATCCAAGCCCCAGAATCAGGCCCCTCAATCCTTCCCAATGCAACTGGGACAGACCTTCAGAAGAAAAAACAAAGATGCTCTGAGATGTCATTGAACTGAGGGACCAGAGAGCTGACAAGGAGGTTACCATCTGCTTCCCCTGAGTCTGAGGCACATGGATGAGGAGCAATACAAAGGCTCGACCCTGGAATACCCAGGCCTGGAAGCTCCTACTACCTACGGCTCAGACAGGTATCTTGCTGCTTTGGGAAGCAAGCCTATGGAATGAATGGTT
This sequence comes from Typhlomys cinereus, assembly GCA_023101885.1. Classification (NCBI taxonomy): domain Eukaryota; kingdom Metazoa; phylum Chordata; class Mammalia; order Rodentia; family Platacanthomyidae; genus Typhlomys; species Typhlomys cinereus. Next base: position 970,150 of record JALPQD010000358.1, on the reverse strand, counting down.
AACTGCTTACATAAAGTCAGAAGATGCAGACATTCCCTAATTCAGAGACCTTCCTGTCTCTACCAGAAACAGGCCTGAACTGTAGGACTGAAGATGGGGGACACATGATTATGAGCACTGACGATGCTTGGGTGGGAGTGTAGAGGAGCACACATCTACCTGATTGAGGGAGAATTTCTAGAAGATCTGCAACGTCCTAAACACAACTAAATCCTATCAGCACAGCAAAGTGGGGGCTATGAGGCAGGTGTGATGAATGGGTACTTCCACATCCAGTGACCGAGTAATACACGTATGTATCACTTGTGACCTACAAAAGTGCAATCATGTGAAACCAACGGCACTACGGCGAGAAGAGAAAATAGCCAGTATTGATATCACACAGAGTCCTGGGGCTGTGAGGGCCCAACAGCCACTGCTGCATGCAGCCTGTCCTCTGCCAGCGGGGCTGGGCCCAGGCACCGAGGGGTGAAGCATAGGTGTCCTGGGCTGCTGGAGGAGGACAGGGGCCCCCACTTGGAGGCATACCAGGTGCTGATGATGGGCGCGAGGAGCCCAGACCAGGAGGAGGAGCCGGGTTAAAGCCATTTACTGCCCCTTTATCTGATCGCGAGAACTTTGTGCTGTTGCTATTCATCACCCCACAGTTAACATTCCCTGAAATATAGGATTTTCGTGATGCTTGGTCCTTTGCAAAATTCCTACAAGCTGCTAGCTTGGATTCTAAAACCCCTACTTTCTGGTTCTGGTAGTGCGGAGCCTGTGAATCCCGGGGCAGAGTAAACAAGGAGGAGGTGGAGGCAGTCCATGGTGGTGGTTCTACACACACACACACACACACACACACACACACACACACACACACACACGCACAATTGAATAAATAAAAAAATTTAAAAAAGGAATTCCTATAAGATTGATAAACTACAGAGAATTATAAGTTTGGGGTTTGGAAGACCCTAAAAGTAATAGGAAGAGGAAGTAATAAAACACAGGGAGTGAGGAGGTGGAAATAGCGATAATGCGAGGAACATTTTAAGGGGGGAAGAAGTAAAGGGATAGAAGACAGAAGTGGAGAGTAAAAGTTACCAACAAGAATATAAAACACCATCAGATAGAAATCTTTCACTCTATAAATCCATCTAAAAATATAATCTTAAAAAGTGTAAACCAATATTCATTAAACATAGAGAGAGGAAGAGAAGAGAAAATAGAAATTGATGAGAGACTCTCCTGTCAGAAGCTATGGGTGATTGTATATTTCCCGCTACCAGGAAAGCGATACCTTCCAAAGAACCATTCAAAAGAGAGATTTACAAGTCCCCAAAAACAAAATAAGCATTTGTCATCAATATTGATTGAACCTAATATCAAGATTCTACAGCAAAAGGCAAAACACAATGATCATGGGACACAGGAATAAAACAAGTTAGAATGGAGAGTGTCATAGTCAGATACAGGGGCCAACGTGATGGTTGAAGGTCCGAACTCTAGACTCCTTTGTAGAGAATTAGTAGTTGAGTTAAGCCCAGAGTAAACTTGTAGGAAATTATCTAATGATGGGGAACGCCCAGACAATGATGGGTGGGACTAGTCTCTGGACAGGTGAATAAGATAGAGGGAGCTGGTTGAGAAGTATCCTTCTGTGTACTTCACCTGACATGTTGGTCTGGCAAGTAAGAATTGTCCTTCTCTCAGCTGGTATGTGGCCATGGTGCAGCCAGTTTTCTCAGCCCTTACTGCTATTGTGGGCTGTCCTGCCAATTTGGATGAGCAAATGTAACCAGACGATTGTAAAACAAAACAAACCCCTTGTTCCCTTAAGCTGTTTTTAAGTTATTCTATCAGCAACTATGCAAGAAAACTGTGACAGAAAGGGAAGTTTTCTCCATGCTGACTAGCCCCACACAACCAGAAGGTATGATGGAAGCTACCACAGAAAAGTAGCAATCACCCAACTCACCCAGTCATGACATACTAGATTCCAGTAATACGATAGTGACTTATAAAGTACGGAGGTAACCAATTGATTCTGGATTGGCATTGGGGCCTGTTTTACCACAGGGAATAAATGCCTAGTACTGTAAACCAAGCCAAATTCCTATGGATAAGCAGGCCATAGATTAGAGAAGACCTGGCACTCAACCAAGATGTAACCCTGTGCAATGGAAGATGCATATTATATCAGATAACTGTAAGTGGCCAAAATACAGAGCAAAAGTTACTGTGGGCCCTGGGATGCTCCATCTAAAACTCAGAAGCAATTGAACAATACTAGAAGTGACAAGTATGTAATAACTTCTGATAAGATGTTGGCCAGAGAGATCTCAAAGAACTCCCAAACAATATAGGCTTTTGCCATTGCTCTTAATTGTCCCCCAGAAACTGACAGTAAGATTCCAGTAGTGCAATAGTAACTTATAAAGTAAGAAGGCAACCAATTGATTCCGAATTGGCATTGGGACTTGTTTTACCTTTATTACTGAAGATGCAACACATGTAGATCACAGAACATGGATAAAAAAAACACTGATTGAAACTGGAAGCTTCCTTCATGCTAAATGACTTATATAGTACCAAACAGTATTATGGATGCTACTAGGAGAGACAAACAAACAAAGGTCTCATCAATCTGTAAAAACTGCAAATTGAAAGAACAATCAGCATGAATATCAAGGAGGCATCCAAAAGTTTTATGATCTGATTTGAGACGCACTTGTCCATAGGAAGTGCACTCCTGTTACTGTAAACTAGAACAAGAATCTATGAATGGGAAGAACATAGGCTGCAGAGGAAGAATGGGCTATGAATGTTTAGCTATGAAGATGCTAGTCTTTTAAACACCTGTTATTATATCCATAGATTAGAGGAATACTCAGCACGCAATCTCAAAGCTTCCTTCTGCAATAGAAGGTGTTTACTATCAAAAAAGCACAACTAGCCAAAGTGTAGAAAATAGGTGACTGCATACTGCTTATCCCTAAAAAGGATATCTAAGTCACTCCCCGACACTCCATTCCAAGACTCAGGGAACATCATGGAAGAGGTGGTATTATACTGTAAAAGTCTAAAGTGGGACAGTAGTGGGTCTGACATTATCTCCTGGGCATGACAGGGAATGATTTCATGGCAGATATGTATATTTTCACAAGAACTGCACAGGAGCTCTCCTACTAACATAACTTGAATAGAGTCAAGACACTCCATACCTCCCTGAGAGACTTATGAGGACTAATGCTGATAGGGAAGAAAAGGAAGATGCTTTCCTCAGTGGTATAGCCACTGAACTATGATACTTGCTTAGAGAATGAGTCATGTTAGACATGTATTGTAAAAGACAAGTCAGATGAAACACAGTGGGCCCACAAGTAAAAAGCTTGAAAACAGGATGGGATCTGGCAGAGAAGATAAAGGATCATAAGGGGGAAAGGATGGAGGATGGGATTGGGGATTATGGGATCAAATAGGAAAAAAGAAAAAGAAAGGAAAAAGGAGACAAAAAAGACTGCTTGACCCTAATCAGAATATCTAAACCATCCCCATCTCAAGACTCAGGGAACCTTGTAGAAAAGGAGGTGTTGAGAAAATAGGAACCAGAGAATACAGACAGGTTATATCAAACATTGGCCTCAAGGCTGCCTTGTCTAAGAATTCAATGCAAGAGTATCTATTTCCACTGCACTTACACAATATCTGGCTTAACACATTTTGCCATGGAGCAGGTAAGAGACCTTATGGGTAGGATCCTTGGCGGCAAGGGATTGACAGCCACAGTAGTGTTCCTATGCTTAAAGGAAACACAGGAAATGGTTCTGGGAAATGCCACTGGGTCCTTGCACCTCATTGGAGAGGAGGACCCAGAGGAGAGTTTGGCATGCTCATTAAAGGATGCTCCAGGGATGGGAGGGGGAGGCATTGGGGGATGGGGAGGGAAGGGGGAGGGGAGGGGGGCACAGGAGGTGGGGGTGGGGGTGCGGTGGAGGGACGGAAGGGACCTATATACCTGTTAAGTTTGTATGAATGGAAATAAAAAAAATAAATATTAAAAAAAAGAGACCTTATGGGACTGGTGTTGGACATGAGATAAGGAGAGCCTCTACAGCCTATGGTTTATGTGTGATCCATTTGCATCCTGGAGGGTGCCAACACACTAACTAGTTTAGGTATCCTAGATGGGATCCAATGGATTGCAAATCAAGGGTGATGTGGGAAAGGAAAAAAAACTGACTGGAGAGAAGGGGTGAGTTAGTGTAGGTGGGAGTATATAGTAGGTGATGAAAACAATAAATCTGCTGTTAATATAATCAAGAATGAAAGTGTAAAAGAAAAAAAACCTGTATCTTTTTATCTCATTATCAACACTACCTACAATTGCTTAAGTTTATTTTTTGAAATCTTTTATTGTTTGTCGGGGCCCACGAACCAGCATAAACCCAGACTTACGTGCAGAAAACAGAAGTGGGAGCAGTAGGAATTGATCAGGCATCAGGTCCGAGGGAGCTTAAGTCCTCAGGTTTGGGGCTGTAATTGTGCACCACAAGTATCAGCCAATGACAATAACAATTTCAAAGGGGACACACCCAGTGAGAAGGCCAGGCAAAGGGGGTGGACAAATGGCGCCCAAGCATGGGGCTCAGAAGAAGGGGGCAGGGGGGCAAATTAATTTTCAAGGTAAGGAACCTTCGGAATGGCTGTGGCATAGAAGATTTTTTGTTGTTTTAAAGAGATTGTTAGGCAGAGGTAAAAACTATGGGGCAGACATGTGAAAACATCATGTTAAAACCAGAAAGATTAAAAGCGATGAGCAACAATTTGATGGTTTTGTAGATTTAATTACAAATTTGCATCTTTCTTTTACTGTAGGGAGCGTGAATCCCAGAATTTGGTTTCATATAGATCAGAGAAAAATAAGAGGACAAGAACATGTTCTTTCTGATATTTCTAAATTGTAGAAAAAACTAAAGATTGATATAAACCCAAGTATCCTAGAATTAAATCAAATGTTTTTGAGATCCATAAAAACCTTTCAAAACCGCTGCTTTTACAGGCTGTGGCAGGAGGTTCTCAACATGGGAAACAATAATGTAAAATGTTTGGCCTTTGAAGATGCAAGTGATACTTTGGGAATGCTAACAGATTTTCGGAAAAAGAAAAAGTTAAACAAATGTATTCATCTATTGAATATAAAGTTTCTTAAATAGTAATTTGGTTTTGGTACTAAAATTTAAAGTTTTATCTGCCTTTAATGTTTTTCATAATTAAACTAAGCTGCTGGATTTAACTAATGAGATTTTGTTTTCAATATAAGGTTTTCATAAATATTGATCTGGTTTTGATGATGTTTTCAAAGGTAATTTTAAGGCTGTTGCCAATAAATTGTATGTTGTTCATGTATTTGTATGTTTATGTGTTCTGTGTTTAGATGTTGTGAGTCTTGCATTTTAAAGTAACAAATCTATGGCCACTTTAATTTTTTTCATTCATGTTGTGTGCTAATAAAATTTTGGCATGCCATTTTTAAATACATGTATACATACTTAAAATAAGAACAAATACTTTTAACAACAACTAAGGCCTTAACTGCTTTATGTTTTAAATTGATCACAACTGTTTTTCTGATAAATTGTAAGTTTTCTTTCATGAAAAATTATCTTGCTTGGTTTTGATCTTTAATAGCACTACAAATGAAAATGTCATTGTGTTCTTAAAGGTTTTTCCATGTGTTCCCAAAAATAATAAAGCCACTAGGATATTGCTTGATTGAACTTGCTCACTCCCCTAATTTCTTTTATAGAATTTTGTCCCATCAAATCTAGCAACCAAGAAAATATAATTGTCTTCTAAAAATTTCATTAAAATTTCTTCATTCTCCTTGTGGTAAGATATAAGATATAACAGTATCTAAATATATATATTGCCAAAAAAGGCTACTTATCTAAACAGACATACAGGTATTCTCCTGTGACCATGTGCTGCTTGTTTATTCTATATTTGATAATGTCCTGGTCTCTACAAAATTTGAAGAACTTTTACTAATTTGTGTTATAGCTATACATTTGGCTCTAAAACATATTAAAGTACTACAATTTTTATAAATTATTTAACATTTTCATTTCAAAATGAGATTTAAGGTTTTTTATCTTTGATTTAATGTTTTTGTGTTTATATTATAAAGTTCATATATTTTAAAGATGCCAATTTTGTGGTTGCTTAATGCTAAAGTAAACAAGTAAATTGAGAGTTACAATATCTTAGATTTCAAGATATACATTTGAAAATGACTATATGTAAATGTATATTGTCTACACAATTGCCTAAAAAGTCCAACTCTTTATTTATTTTAAGATAAAGTTTATGGTTACTCAGAAAGTTATGTTATAATTATGACATAAGAAAGTAAAACATATTAATGTTCCTCTAGGCTGGTCAGGAGGATTGGCCCAGCACGCCCCCCCCACAGCCCCTGCGCAGCGAGAACCGGCAGCCCCACCTAGCACTGACGTCAGACTGTCTGCCTGCCTCCGACCGCAGGCGCTGAGTGAAACCCGATTTCCTTGGACTTGAATAACGCCGCCCTAGGCTGGGGATTGACAGTGGCACAGGTTGTTTAAAACTGATTTTAGAGAGAAGTAATACAACCTTGAGAGGTTTTATTGTTTACTTTTCAAAACTTCTCCTAAATAGTAACCTACACTATCATAGGACAAATTTTTCTTTTATGAATTATAATTGCTATTGTTAAATGTGCTGACATAATTAAATGGTATTTTAAAAATTAAAGAGGGGGAGAGGGCTTCCGTAGATACACCTCATTTAATTCTTTCCTCCATTCTATTAAAAAAAAAAGAAATACAGTTAAAGATGGTTTTATAATGGCAGAACACCTTCGACATACACCTGTTCTAACCAGACTCAGGGCTCCGCTGGAGTCGTGGGTATCTTTGTGTTTCTCCATCAACAGGTGGATTCCTGAGTGTTTAGTCTGCCCAGTGGAAAATCATGAAGAGTCTCTACAACAAGATCATAACACTCAGTCTACGGGAGAGAAGATGATGATATTGACACAGAGAAACCAACACACAAATCAATTTGCTAAGCCAGATTCTGAGCTGGAGCCAACTAGACACTCTGATAATTAAAGAAGACAGACTAGTTCAAGAGTCACAATAACCAGTGACCCCCAGGCATCTCTTCTTGACTATTATTGTGCTGCTCTGTTCTTCAACATTCTAGACTTAAGTATCAGACCTTCTTGGATGGTCAATGCCTGGACACAAAATGTTTCTTTTTGGGATGGATTCCTGACCCCTGTTCAGACTGACTATGAGAGTCTTTCACAAACTGGACTTTAAAAGCTAACTGTTACTCACCATATGCTAAAGGACTTTATTTTCTATTTAAAATTCACTATTGTGTATTCACCGTGTTTTACTTTTGGATTCTAAACATGTATGATTTTCTGTTGACTTTTGCTTATATTTATCCCATCAAATGTATCTATTGTTCTATTGTTAATTGTGCTTTTCCTGAATGTAAAACACGTCAATATTGGTACTGAGATAGAATTTATATTTGGGACAGAATTCAGGCTCATTTAAATAACATATATAATTTTAAAATTCCAGAATAGATCTAGTTGGCTTGACACTTGTTGCTATGGGAATTGATCTGTTTACCCTTTTTGTAATCTTTGCTTTGTTTATATTAAAACTAGGTCTATTTTTTAATAATAAAAACAAGGGGGAATTTTAGGGGTTGTCAGGCCCAAAGTCTGCTCTCTGGATGATACATTAACATCTGAAATGGGCTGTCACCAGGTACTCCTTCACTGGCAGGTTGAGTTTGTCTCTTGTCTGCAAGACAATGGTAGGCCCAACTCCTTCCCTTGGAGGTAGAGTTTACCTCTAGTCTGTTCTTGGATGGCTTTTGTTTCTCTTAGAAACTGGCTGGGCTGTTCCTCCCCCAACAGTTCTTTCCTGCTTATCTGAGATATTCTAATGCATGGACCAGGTAACTCTGTTTTGAGGTATACATTGTCCATTCCCTTCTAGCAACAAGGTGCCAGGCCTGTTTTACTCTATCTGGCGACATCATGTCTGGTCCCAAAGCACTCCTGCCTTTTCTTTGTTAACTGGAATGTATACGCTTTACGTAATCCTGTAAAGAATTTGGCCCTGCTCCTTGACTGTTTTCCTATAAATACTATGTATGTTACAATAAAGTTGGCTTGGAGGATGGACATCCTAGGTTCCCTCTCACCTGATGCCTGATCAGTTCCTACTGCTCCCACTTCTGTTTCCTGCACTTAAGTCCTATGCTGGTTCGTGGGCCTGGACAACTGTTTCATACTTGAGAATCAATATATGACAAAATAGACTCCAAACCAAAACAAATCAAAAGAGATACAGAAGGATATTACATACTCATCAGAGGAAAAATACATCAAGAACTCACAATTCTAAACATATATGGTCCAAATATAAGTTCACCTACATTTGTGAAACACACACTACAATGTGTAAAACAACAAATCAACCCAAACACAATAATGGTAGGGGATTTCAACACCCCACTTTCATCCATAGACAGATCAACAAACCAAAAACTGAACAGACACACTGGAACTAATCCAAACCATAAACCAAATGGACCTGACAGATATCTACCAAACATTACATCCTAAAACCAAGGAATATACAGTCTTTTCAGCACCCCATGAAACTTTCTCTAAAATAGATCACACATGAGACCACAAAGCAAGCCTCCACAAATACAAGAAAATTGAAATCATCACCCATAACCCTATCTGACCACCAAGGAATAAATATGGATATCTATAACAAAACAAACACCAGAAAATACACAAACTCATGAAAACTTAACAACATGCCACTGAACGAGGAATGAGTCCAGACAGAAATAAAAATGGAAATTCAACAATTCTTAGAACTTAATAATAATGGAAACACATCATATCAAAACTGAAGGCAGTCCTTAAAAGGAAAATTCATACCAATAAGCGAATATATCAAAGAAATGGAAACATCACAAGTTAACCTAACAATGCAGCTTAAAGCTTTAGAAAAACAAGAACCAACCCCAAAAGAAGTTGATATGCAGAGGTAAGAAGGATAGGAGGAGAAATTACTGAAATTGAAACAAAGAAAACAATACAAAGAATCAGTCAAATAAACAGGTGGTTGTTTGCTTAACAAAATTGACAAACCCTTAGCCAAATTAACAAAATCAAAAGAGAGAAAACCCAAATTAATAAAATTAGAGATGGAAAAGGAGTGATCACAATAGATGTCAAGGAAATTCAGAAAATCATAAGGTCATGCTTTAAAAATTTATATACCACCAAGTTTGAAAATCACAGAGAAACGAACAAATTTTTAAACACATACACTACACCAAAGTTAAACCATGACAAATTGAATTATATAAATTGTCCTATAACAAGAAACAAAGTTGAAGCAGTAATTATTAATCTTCTTTCCAAAAAAAAAAAAAATCTGGGATCAGATGGATTCAGCATAGCAGTCTACCAGACATTTAGAGAACAATTAACACCAATACTCCTTAAATTATTCCACAAAATAGAAAAGGAAGGAACACTTCTAAGCTCTCTCTACGAAGCCAACATTACATTGATCCAAAAACCAAATAAAGATAAAACAAAAAAGAAAACTATAGGCAAATTTCATTGATGAACACAGATGCAAAGATCCTCCACAAAATTCTAGCAAACTGGGTACAAAAACATATCCAAAAGATCATCCACTATGATCAGGCTGGTTTCATTCTGAAATACAAGATTCATTCCAAAAATAAGTAAATTTATAAATATAATTTATAAAATAAATTTATAAAATAAAATAAGTAAATTTATAAATATAATAAACAAATGCAAAGACAAAATAACATTATATTCTCAATTGATGCTAATCCAATACCACTTTATGATAAAGGCCCTGGAGAAAATAGGTTGAAAGGAATATTTATCAATAAAATAAAGACCATACACAACAAGCCTGTGGCAAGAATCATCCTAAATGGTGAAAAACTGGAAGCATTCCGACTCAGATCAGGAACTTTACAAGGCTATCCACTCTCATCTCATCTATTAAACATCATACTTGAAGTCTTAGCTAGGGCCATAAGATAAGAGTGTAAGATAAAAACAGATACAACTTGGAAAAGAAGAAATCAAGTAATCCCTATTTACAGATGACATCATCGTATACCTTAATTACCCTAAAGATTCTGCCATAAAACTCCTGGAGCTAATAAATATGTTCAGTAGAGTGGGAGGATACAAAATTAATGTTCAAAAATTAGTGGCTTTTCTGTACACCAAAGATAAACAAAACAAGAAAGACTTGAAAGAATACCATTTATCATTGCACCTAAAAAATGAAATACCTTGGAGCAAACTTAACCAAGGATGTGAGAGATCTATACAACAAAAACTTTAAAACCCTAAAAAAGAGAGATTACAGAAAACATCAGAAGATGGAAAGACCTATGATTCTGGATCGGTAGAATTAACATAGTCAAAATGATCATTCTACCTAAAGCAATATACCAATTCAATGCAATACCAATCAAAATTCCAACACAATTCTTCACAGAAACTGGTAAAAACAATCTCAGATTTCATATGGAAATATAAAAGACCCAGAATAGCAAAAAAAAAAAAATATTGAGTAATAAAATTCTGCAGGAGGTATCACCATATCAGACCTTAAACTATACTATAAAGCCATAGTATTAAAAATAGCATGGAGTGGAAGAGAAGAAACCTTACATTACAACAGAATTTTTCATGAAGCAACGTTTGGAGCTGGGTCCAATTGTTTGTGCATATCATTTTGTATAGCTGGCCAAGTGAAGTATTGGTATGTTTTTCATTTCCTTGAACTATACATTCCCACAAATTAATGTCATTATCAAGCACAGATTTCCTCTTACCCTGCAGTCTTGTGAGCAGCATTCTCCAGAGCCACATACTGCATTGGGTTTTAATCTGCATGATGTAGGATCACAGCATGATCTGTGTGTACAATTCTGTAAAGCAACATGAAGTTTTACTTCATCATGTATTATAGAGTACATTACAGAAAGTTGCAACATACCATTTTACAACACATAGTTTTTCTTACACTCTTAGTTTCAATAACCCCTCCCCCCTTTATCAGGGTTTTTAAAATAGTTTATAACTCATTGTCATTCTTTTTAAACATCCTTGATTTTATAACAACTTGTATCAACTGGCACTATTTACAAGATAAATCTCAACAATAAACAATTTCAACAGTTATAGATGAAATCAGAAATGTTCATTCATTCTACCAACTCATTTTCTTGATGCATCCTTTTTAGCTTCTTGATAAAACAAAACTTAGAAATCCCAAAACTGTACCAGTAACCAAGATATCCTCTGTACATATGTAACTATTTATTAATAATTTAGATGCTCAGTCACATAGGTCACATTCTAGGTGGTCTATACCTACATGTAGTATTCCGACTGCATAGAATATTGCTAACCTTACAGAAAAATCTATTGACAAGCATTATACCATAGAATGGATGAACTGAAGCTTAATTTAATCTAGTATTTCCAGTACTAAACTTTATATGCTTTTTACTCACTGTAGAAAAGTAGTCTGATTTGCTATCAAATTCCAAGGACAGATTCCATTCCAGACATAAGGCCTGATTTAAGTTGCTTCAGAATTTCTGCATCTAAGTTCATTAATGAGCATGGCCCTTACTTGCCTTTCATACAGTGTATTTTTCAAAGTTTTTTTTTTTAATTTCATCCTAATTGTAGCTATGTCTTTGAGGTAAGTTGTATATAAATAAGTCGTGTGAGGTAAATTTATATCAATGGTTAAAGGTCACTTTGCCTAATTCTCTATCCTGCTCATACCTTTTCCATTTTTCCTTCAGTAATGTTTCATTTGTCATATAGAAAAAATACAGGATTCACAGGAAGGCCTTTGGCAAAATTCTATAGATGGAGACCTTGGATGATTGATTTAAGACCAATATTGCAAGTTTTAGCTTAAAGAGTATAATTCATTCAGCATCAGTTAATATACCAAATATAAAAATAAAAGTTTAGCTAGGAAAGGGCTCACAACACAACTTATTCAAAACAAATGAGGGCATTCTTGGAGAATCAACTGACTGACTGGATGGATGTGAGATGTAAGGTGTTGTATATTTCCACTCACAAGCTGTGTGGCACTTCATTCATATCAGTGACATTTAATTAGTATAGGCATACACACATACACATACAGTCAAACATTTACCAGACACAGCTTCTCTGAATATTGTGAAATACCCTTCTTCATTTCTGAAATACATACTGTTTTCTCTAATGTTTGAATACATTTACTTTTTGAATGCATCCTGTTTGACTCTGATACATGGTTATAATGACTTTGCTTAGATTTGTATTTACTCCTAATTCTAACTGTATATGTTCTTTCATATAAAATAAATCTCTGTTCAACAGCAAACAATGGGCTTACATTTTCTTTATCTAACCTGACAAATTTTCTTTTCCACTATATTTTATGCACCTTCTTTGGCTTTAAATCAGCCTTTCCTCTTATTTTTGTGACGATTAGTTTCATAAGTATTTTTTACTTTTGTGTTAATCTCATATTTTATTACTGTATTTTCCTCTTGAGTTGGAATTTATGCACAATCCTTTATTATTATAGTTTCTTTAAAGATTATAACATGCACCATGACTTATCAAATGTAATATGTAACTCAGTACTTCTCATCTCTTCTTAGAACGTTGTCCTCCTGAATCACTTACATTGTCACAATATATTTAATTTCAACTTTAATGTTCAGAATTGAACTTATTGCTTCATGCACTCAGTTTTCATTCAGATTTTCCACATAATCACACTTTTTTCTCACAACTTTCTCATCTAGGAAAACCTAGAAATCCTTGTACTATATGTTTTAATACATAATTCTGCTGGTGACAAATTCTTTCAATGTTTAAATTCTTCCCATTGTACATTTCTTGTGCCTTAATGCCTATAAAATGTTTTGCTGAGAATGGTTATAGACTAGCTGCTAATTCCTTCAACACTTTCATGGTATCCCATTTTTTTAAAAAGTTTTGGCAATCAACAATTTTATTAGTGTCATGAAAGTAATGCTTTGTAATTTCTTTTACATTTCCCTTTTGTCTTTAAGTGCTTTTACGTTTTTTGAATCTAGATTTCTATTCAAAGTTTTCCTAAATATATGACATAGTATGTTTCTTTGATTTTGAGAGATATTTCAAACATGGAAACTGAAGGACTCTTTCCTCTCATCCTGCAGTAGAATCACACGTGTTAAAGTTTTATTACTTCATATTTTTTTGAGATTCTGATTATGTGTCCCAAGCCATGTTGAACTCTTGATCCTCCTGCTTCAGACTCCTGACTACTTGGATAAATGCATGTTGCATCATACCCAGATATGTTTCTTGATTCCTAGTCTACCTGCATTCTGTTCTTGATAGTTTGGAACTGGAGAGAAAGGGATACTTAGGAGCATGGACTCCAGGGAGAAGAACACACGCACAATCCAGGACCCAGAGCCAAAATGACACAGCAGCAATTTGGATACCATGTAGAAATGGTGTCTTGACAATGAAAAGGTGATGATCAGAAGTGGTCCAGGCACTAGAATTGAATTGTGCAGAAATACTCAGGAGTAGCAGAGTATAGACACAACTTGGACACTGGGGAGTTAAGGAGCAGTGCACTGATAGTCTCTATCTAAATACCGTCCTTTTCTGTGACAAAACAACTCTACAAAAGCAACTTCAGGACAGAAAGATTTATTCTGACTGTCAGTTCAAGGGTACAGTTCATCATGGCAGGGAAGTCAGTGTAGCAGGATCTTGTAACAACTCTTCACCCTGTGTCTACAGTAGGAAGAAGAGAGCAATTGTATACTAGCACTCGATCCATTCTGTCCATTTTATATAGTCTAGAAGGTCCTATCCATAGCTAAGAGTCTTTCTACCTCAGTTAACTGAATCAAGACAACCTCTCACTGACATTGTCAGAGGCTAACCTTAATCTAGATATTCTGTCTCAGATGTGGCCATAAGCTTTTCTCCTAGGTGATTTAAGACCCTATCAAATTAACAATTAATACGAACCATCAAAACTTCACTCCTTGTCAACTTAACACATCATTTATTAGCCATACCTTCCACCTTTTGTCTCTACAGACTCATTACCATCTTATAAAATAAAATTTATCCAACAGGAAAAGTCCCCCCATAATCATTAAAAGTTCCAATATTAAAAATTCAAAATTAAAAAAATATTAAAAATCCAAAGTCCCTTGATTGTGAATATAAAATAAAATTTAGAAGTTACATGTTTCCAACATGAAGTAGCATAGAATAAATATCCTATTACAAAAGAAAAGAACCTGGGAAGACCAAGAAATGGTTAACACCAAAAAGACCAAAATCCAACAGGGAAAACACTAAACCCTAAAAGTTCATGTCCAGTATCTATGCTTATGCTAGACCTAAGTCCGTGTTTAGGTGGCCCCAGTCCTTTAACTCTGTCTCCTTTAGCACATAAAGATTCTCTTTTGAGCCCGCTGTACTTCATGTCTACAGTTTTCCTTTGCAGGTTTCCCACAGTTCTGACTTCTCCAACATCCTGAGTTCTCCACCACAACTTAGGCTTCACCTTCACAGCTCCAAGAAATGGTCTTTCAGGGCCTCCTTGTAGGTACTCCTATCTGAAGCACATTTCCTAGCTTCAGTTGCTCTCTGAAACCATAGAGCAAGACTCCAGGATCCTCTCAAACTTGTATCTTTCATGCCTACAAAACTAGTACCATGTAAATGATGCTGCCAAGTTCCAGTGCAACCTCAAGATGCAGCTAGTTTCCCTTGGACCATAGTTGTTTCAGCTTTGTTGTTCTGATCTTACAGAAATACTCTCCCAGGAGAGTTGTTTTCAAAGAGTAGGAAATGCCCACTTCCCCTGAGTCACACTCTCAGTTGATACTCTCTTTTTTAAAATAAGTGTAGTTTTTCAACCTGCCATCTTTGATGTGGGGAGGGGGTTTGCTCTCAGGACACCTTTCCTGTTGTCCTGCTGCAAACATCATTAAGACTGATCTCTTTAACAGTTATAGCTTCTCAATGCCAGTCCAATGCCCTCCTGTCTTGAAATTTCCTGAAGCAAACAAAGTAGAACTTTATCTTTAAGTTCAACTTCACTCAAGTTCTCAGGATATAGGCATAATGAAGCCATAATCTTTGCCAAAATATCACACAAACAGCTCCTAAACCACTTTTGATAGAATCATAGTTCAACTCTATAAAATTAAGAGCTGGCCTCTGCTGTTTGCGTCTCATCCTCCAAGCTCCCCACCAGAGTGACTCATTAGGCTCTGTTTCTATTATGCTGGGATTTTGCTATTACAAAGTCCCAAACTCTTCCATATTCCATTGACAAAGCAGTTTCAAAGGTCTAAGATCATCCTCAGTACTATCAAAGCAACAGCACATTTTCCAGTTTTTTAGTTCTTTCCTGTTGACAATTAACACTCACCTTTATAATCAGCCTCCCAGGGAAGCAAGATATCATGACGGTTCAGATTCAAGAGGATTATAGGGAGACGAGGCACAGTAACTGCTCAGCCCATGGAGCACTGCTCAGACAATCCCCTGCTTCCCTGGTAGAAAGTTTAACATGTCTGTTCTGGTACCTAGGATACAAGTGCTTCACAAAGACTAAACTCTGAAAGGCCAGTATTAAGGCAAAGTAGAATCTGGGATAGGAAAGATGGAATGCTTCTTGAGCATCTTATTTCCCAGAGACGAGAGGTTCAGATAGCTATAGCATTTTTGGATAAATGCCATATTACTTTGTGTTTGAGAGTATAGCCCCAACAATGTTTGGATCCTGTAGATGAAGTAGTTCTAGTTTCAGATACCAGCTTAGGTCATGGAGCACAGAACAGTTCAGATCCATGAACTGTGAGGATTAAAGGACTCTTGGTCAGTAACAAAGATCCAAGTGTCTTTAGCACTGCTGAGACACTGAGAGCTTTCTGATTACCTTATCCCTAAAGGAAACTCTTTCTCGTTCTGAGCTAATCCCAACTAGATGCATGTGACATCATAGACAAGGTATGTCCTTCTGGTCTTTTTGTCTTCAAATTGGATTTCTGGGCTTTTCAAAGTTCAACCACCTGATTCCTACACTTTTAGTCACTGTAGTTGAAATGTTGATTACATTTTAAATTCTCCTTTTTGGAAGACACCAGTCATAAAATAGCTCTAATGGTCCTCTAATAGAGAAATTTTCAAAAACAGTCTACCAACCTGGACAATGCCACAGTCGCATTGCTCGCCCTTTTCCACTATTCCATTGCCACATACTCTTCTTGGTGGTTTCGGAACTTTTACCTTTCTACTCCTAGGACTATTTTGGAGACAGTCAAGGTTGCCATTTGCTGCAAGATATTTAAAAGTATCCAAACTGCAAGTGCTAAAGTCCTTTATGCCCCCAGGCTGCCTAAAATACAAAAATATTACAATGACTAAAATTGTTGCTGCATTATTTCTATACGTCCTATAATATACTATTTAGAAGAAAATTTCAAGAGTAGTATTTCTTATGTAAAATAATAAGCACATTTTGAACATATTGATTGGATTACTGATATGTTTAAAATATTTTTACAATTCAACCAAAAATTGGAGCGTTTCAAAATTTTCTTTTTTTTCTCCCACATTTTATTTTTTCCTAATCATACAAGCTCAATATCATGTTTCTTACATAAGACACGGTGCACGTAATCATCCATATCTGGATAATGAACCCAGAATTTTACAATACAACTACCCAAAAGACAAAACACATAGATGCTCAACTCTCTTAAGCTTGTGTGCGTGTGAGTGTGTGTGTGTGTGTGTATGTGTATGAGCATGTATGTTGTGTATGTGTGTGCATGGGTGTGTATGTATGTGTAAACTATTGTGTATATGTGTATGCATGTATATATGTACATGAGATTGTATATGTGTATATGTGTATATATGTGTATATATATTCATGTGTATATTTGTGTTGTGTGACTGTATGAATATGTACATATGTGTATGTATGCACATGAGTGTTGTGTATGAATGTCTGTATGAATGTGTGTGTACGTGAGTGTTGTGTGTTATCTGTGTTTTCCTATCATCCTGAAGCCTATAAAGAAATATTTTTCTTAATTTTCTCCTTATTACCAAGCAGTTGAGCTCTTAAATTGTGTTCTAGATTTTGAATGCATTTCTGAATTATTAATTAAATACTTAATAACTCCATCCTTTGCTGCTCTTGTGTGGTATGGACTAAGAATATTAACTTTAACAATGTTATTTTACACTCTACACAATTCACCATTTTGGAATATAAATCAGTCACAAGCATCTGATCATGACAAAACAATATTCACTTACACTCCCTCCTTCTCACCAAATACAAGTTTAAGATCAGAAAATAAAGTAAGACTCAGAGTTATAAGACTTCTTCAAAATCAACATGTGAGTTAATTAATTTTGGTTCCTGGAGGAGGGCCACAGCTTGGGTCTCAATATTTCATGTCGACCTGTGTTCAAAAGACACTTATTCCACATTAATGTCTCTAGAACAGAGCTAACCGCAAAAAGCAGTTCACAAAAAGCTCCCTCCTCCAGGAGAGCCGTGCCATAAGCAGGAGAGATCGACTTGTATCTCTGCCTACAAATTGTGATGGGATTGTAAAGTACTACAGTCACCATGGAGAACAGCATGGTGATATCTCCAAAATAAGAAAATAGCAATGAAATCAGCATTGAGAAGGCACTTGGGCTCCAACATGTAATGCAGTATGATTCACAATCACCATGATATGGAATCAGTCTAAATATTCTTCAATAAATGAGTGGATAAAAAGAATGTGGTGGGGGCTGCGGAGATGGCTCAGGGATTAGGACCCTGCCTTACGAGCAGAGGAATCTGAGGTCAGATCCCAGATCCCAGCTAAAAACACCAGGAGGAAACTTCTAGTCCTGGAAGGAGCAGCCCAGGAAACTCCAGAGAAAAGACAAGAGAAGGTAGAACAATCCAGTACAATACCCAAGAACCAGCCTTGAGCCTACATGGGCACACATAGTACCCTTTAATAGACAGACACACACAAAAAATAAATAAGTAAATAAATTTTTAAAAAATGATGTGGTATATTTAGGCAAGCGATACTTCTCACCCATAAAAAGTACTTAATCCTGTCATTTGCAACAAAATAGATGGAATTAGAAGACGGTGGGTTAAATTTTTTTAAAAACTGCCACATTATCTCGCTAAGGTGTCAAATCAACGATTAAGGTCTAAGCTATGGGCATATTTGTGAAGAATTAATAATTAAGGCAAGCCTTCAAGCAACCCTGCAGGAAATTGTCTGTTCTATGGGGAAGACCAAGCCTATGGTAGGTGAGAATTTTCCCTGAGCAGGTAGATAAAATAGAAGGAGGTGAGTTAGGAAGTTGGTATTCTTTAGCTTACTTGCATCGACATGCTATCTAGCAGGTGAAAATTACAGCTCTCTTAGCAGCCCTGTGGACAGGTGTGCTCCTCTTCCTATCCCAATACCTTTCCAACTACATGCCTGTCACGGTTTGAAAAGTATGGGCTCTACGGCCAAGCTACATTAAAAACTGTAACCAACAATCATAAGTCAGAATAAAACCCCTTGTTCCTCTAAGCTGTTTGGTCATGAATTTACTGGCAACAGTCAAACAGACTATAATAGGAAGAGACATAAAAAGATGTTCCCATGAAAGTTCACTGGAGCTAGGGAGGATAAGGAGAAGGGGAAACGGCAAGAGATTCTATGGACAGAAAAAATATGTTTTCTGGTATAGCAAGGTGAACACAATTAGCAACAATATAGTATGTGTCTCAAAACAGTAGAAAAGCAAATTTCAATGTGCTGTCTACAAGGAGTAATTAAAGTTCAAGGTGATGTCTATGCACATTATTCACATCTGGTCAATATCCAATATAATTATGAATCAAAACATCACAATGCACTACATAAAGATGTATGCATTAAACCAAAGAGTGCAATAAATGTCAAGAAAATAAAACTAAAGGTAATGAGTTCTGGTACAGAAAAAAAGAACATTTGCTGATTTAAAATTGATTTAACCACTATGGAAGAGTTCTTCAAAATATTACAATCACCTTAACTTAGTTAATAGAAGTAAAACACTATCCAAAAATAAATATGTATGCTCAATGAAGAAAGTCATCTTACACTGCCTTTGACGACATTGTGCAAACATCTCCTGAGCAAAAGCAGTCATCAGTGTTATCATAACTTAAACCCAGGCCGAGTCCCAGCAGTTGTACAACAACGACAGTGAATGACTCTAAGGTCAGTCCTTCTGGATACTGTGCATTAGCAGAAAAAGGAGATAGTTAACACAGAAGTGAAGTCAGCTGTAAGCAAATCAATGTACACTGTAGTGAAAAATTAGAATATGAGATTCATTTTGTAAATTTATTACCACATTTATAATACCTAGATGATATAATTGTAATAAAAATATATATAAACATTTTGACAATGAATTTACTAAACATAGAAGGGAACATAATAAACTTTATTTCAAAATACTATTACTTAACAACATGCCAAGTTACCTGAGAAAATATGTCAGATTTAAACACCATATTGGAACTGATACTTTCAATTCACTTTTAACAAAATGCCTTTAATCTTTTCTTTAGTTTATTTAATATTTTGTTTACTTTTAAATGCATTCCTTTTGGAGTAGAGACCACAATTGCCACCTTTGTTAATATCCTCTCTAATTTTATTATACTATGAGTTGATACTTGCTTTTCATCAGTTTACTATAGCAGAGGCTTGGATGGTCACTTCTTTTTTTATTTTAAACTTTATTTACTTGTGGTGTGTGTGTGTATGTGTGTGTGTGTCAGAGGGCACTGTATGTCTCTGTGGAAGACCAAGGGTGACTTCTGGAATCAACCTGGATTGCTTCTACCGCCTTTTACCTTTGAATTTCCCAGACTCCACTGACCAGGGCCAGAATTACAAGCTGCCTGTGTTTCTGCCTGTTGTGTTTCTGTGGGACTTGAGATCCAAACTCAGGGTCTTCTGTTTGTAAGGCAGAGTCTTAACCCTGGAGTCATCTCTTCAGCCCCTGGACAATCATTTCTAAGACTGGGTATGAAAAGACTGACTTCCTGGATTCCCTTCTGTTGCTCATTCTGAAAGAGAGAGAGAGAGAGAGAGAGAGAGAGAGAGAGAGAGAGAGAGAGAGAGAGAGAGAGAACAGAGAAACAGAGAGAGAAAGAGAGAAAGAAAATGAGAAAGAAAGACAGAGAGAAAGAAAGAGAGAGAGAAAAAAGAAAGAGAGAGAAAAAAGAGAGAGAGAAAGAGAGAAAGAAAAAGAAAGAAAGAGAAAGAAAGAAAGAAAGAGAGAGAAAAAGAGAGAGAGAGAGAGAAAGAGAGAAAGAGAAAGAAAGAAAGAAAGAAAGAGAGAAAGAAAGAGAAAGAAAGAAAGAAAGAAAGAAAGAAAGAAAGAAAGAAAGAAAGAAAGAAAGAAAGAAAGAAAGAGCAAGCAAGAGAGAAAAGGGATGGAGGGAGAGAGAAGGGACGGAGGAGGAGAGAGAGGAGATGAAAGGAAGGGATAAGAAGGAAATGAAAGGACGGAAGGAAGGAAAGAAGGAAAGGACGGAAGGAAGAAGGAAACGGAAGGAAGTAGTTGTCAGGTGTGTTTCGCTGTTGAGAGGCCCACATGAGTGAGTGTGGAAATACCTTCCGAAATAGGATAATCCCAAGGCGTGTTTGGACCTTCCTCTGTGGACCCTAAGACGATAACAGCCTGTTCTGCAATGTGATCTTCACGAAAAGCCCAAGTCTTAACCACCTATCTTAGCCATTTCCAATAACTGGCCTACAGAGTTACTTTGTTATTACATATTAATAGATGTAACTATATACGCTGCAGCAGGTAATACTCTTCCCTCAGTAGATACTTAAAGAGTTTGACATGGATAAGGGAAAATGATTGTCATTCTCTTTGTCTGCAAATTTTTATTTTGTTATTGGTTGCTGTTATTTTGAAGTGAGGGCAGAACTGAAAACTCCAACTTTATATGTTTTAATCCTTTGAAACATTAATTTGTTTATTTACGTATCTGCAAAAGACCCCCCCCTCATGATATACACTTTCAGATAAAGAACCCTTCACAGTTCCCAATCTACTTAGATAAGGCAGCTCCATCCCCCCCCCACTCCTACAGCTCCACAGCCCCCACCCTTCCTGCAACTTGTCCACAGCCCAAGTCCACCTGCAGCTAAGATAAACTGGCACATTCGTCAAGGACTTTCACCCACCCTGGGGTGAGCTCCTCTTCCTATCCCAATACCTTTCCAACTACATGCCTGTCACGGTTTGAAATGTGTCCCCCGCAGTTTCATGTGTTTGGGAGGTCACGGCACCTTTGAGGGGTGTATTCTTGCTAGAGGAAGTGGTTACAGGGGATGGGTCTTGAGGTGGATTTGTCCCACCTTACCTCCAGAAGTCTACCTTTGTAGCTAGCAATCTTGCAGCTCTCTGCCTCTAAGATGTTTGCAGTGACCTAGCCTGCCTCCACCTCCAGCCTTTAGCCATGCCACTTCCGCCATGAAAGACTGCCCTCTGGAACCATAAGCTGAATGTATCTCCCTTTCTCCCTTAAGTTGCTTGCATAGCAACACACAAGAGTAATAAAATGTCCCGGCCTATAATCACATACTCTTGATCACACGACCATGCCTTATAAGCGACCTCAAAACTCAAAATTCTCTCTCTCTCTCTCTCTCCCCCTCTCTAGTTCTCTCTGCCTCTCTGCTTCTCTCTTTCTGAGACAGCCATGTTGTTTGCCTATTTTGTCCCCTGCTTGCTTGACAATAAATCTTCTTTATACATTATGTATGATGTGACTTTGTATCCCTGATCATTCTGAGGTAGGGGTTTTTCCCAAAGCCCCCCACATTTGTGCCATGATCAAGTGCCATGTACACCTTTCAGGGCCATCTGACACTCCTTACTTCTGACACCCCCTGACTGGTGAGTTTCCCCTTCATCTGTTTTCAACATCCCCTGGGTCTGAGAGAGTGGCCATTGGCAGTCCCATGTCCCTCTGGTTCCCTTCCGGGTGGGGAACAACCCCTCCACCATGGGGAACAACCCCTCCCCCATGATCCTAAAGGTCATGGATGCCTCCCTGGGACAGATCTCTCTCACTTGGGTCTGAGACATCCATTCTGACTTGTCCTGGAAACATGAGCTGACTTCTATTACTGAGTCTTTTCTGGATCTCAATTCATATTCCTTACTCTACAGCACATTCTGCACTAAGAGTACTCCATTCCCAAGCCCAGCAGGCCGCCAGGCAATTTGCTCCATCTGAATGCTCATGTGGATGAAGATCTCATGAACATCAAATTCTTTCCCTCACTATCACTCAAAATTCTGGAAACCTTTATTTTGGCACAGGTAGCACCGGACTTAATTTGGGTGCCAGCTCCTTTGTTCCCTTTGATGGGTCTTTTAACCAACTTCAAAACTCTGACTCCTGACCTAAATTGATTCACTTAGCTACCCAGAACAGAATTGGTCTCACTAAATTCCCAATCTGCTTTTCCTATCTCTGCTGGCTTGCCTGTCCCCTCTCCTGGTCCTGGGGTTCTGCCACTGCCGCTGGGGTCTTGCCAGGTGACTACACCTAGTCTGCCACTACTAACATCCCTGTATCTCTCTGCCCTGCCGCTCCAAACAAAACTGTCCACTCAACTTCTCCTAGGTGACTACTTCTGCATCTGCTCTTCTGCAACTATCTCCACCCATCCGCAGCTGCTGTGGCCCTGTCCCACACTAAGGGACCAAGTTGCAAGGAGCTGGCTGCATCTGCTCTCCAGGACAATCTTTGCTGTCCCTGTCCCACTACCGACATTTCTGACCCACAGTCCTCTTTCCTTCTCTTCTCATTTCTGGCTTTCACCTCTTAGTCTCCTCTCTCTGACACCCCCCACCAGCCCACAACTCTCTCAGTCCACCTTACAATCTCTGCCTCGCTACCCACCTACCACTTCCTTTGGCAAAGCTGAAATAGCCATACCCACCACCGCCAGTGCCCACTCTCCTACTCCTTCTTCAGAATCGCCTGCCTGTCCCCCTCAGACAGTTCATAAAATGATTAGCTTCCAAACACTGGCTTCTGCCAGGCGGCTTAGAAGCCCCATGCCTCAACTCCACTAGCCAAACTCCTTATCTCCCACTGCGACCCTGAGTTCAAGCTGTCTTCCCAAGCTACATAGCCAGCCGCACGCCTGTCTGCCAGCTCTGACAGTTTCAAGAGCCCCACTCTACCATAGCCCCACTCTAAACTCTGCCCACCCGAGCCCCAAAAACCCACTCCCACCCACCTCAGCTGTTTCAGCCACACCAACTCCAGGGCTTGGCCTGGCAGCTGAAGAATTAACGAACCCACTCCTCTGAAAGTTTACTCTGCCCACCCTTCTCCTCTTCCCCTCCCTCCTCCTCCTCCTCCTCCACTCCTGCACCAAGCCACTCCATTACAGCCCTTAAGCAGTAAACTAATACATACAAAACAAAACTAAGGCTTCTAAATTGGCAACGTTAGACCCCAAAACTTTCAAAATTTTAACTCATATTAACTTTTCACAGCCCCAAGACGATATCCTTCTTGGGCCAGGCTCTTCCTACCTATGAGCTGTTGCCCTTTCCGCCTTGAAGTTTTGTATGGGACCTGGGATCCAAATCCTGATCCTTCTGCTTCCAAGACAGAAACTTAACCACTACATCATCTCTACAGCCAAACACACACCTAACCTATTTTAAACAGCCCCTACATATTCTTAAAATTGTCTATTCTGCATATTTTCTTAACACAAAACAATTAACTAAAATGAGATACTTTACACCAGTTTTGTTCTACGTCAATGTTTTTTATGTCATCTGTGTTGGCCAACTGGGATGTGTTTCTACAAGTTCTCTGTGTGTTACATGTCTGATCTGTAAATATATCCATTCATAGAGCTTTATGATTTCTCCTTAATAGGCTTTAAATACAAATGTTTTCTAGGAGTTATTTTCAAGTTCTGCCAACTATGTATTGCAAAAATAATGTCATTGATGATTAAAATAATTAATAACTAGACCAAATGCTACATTTTATTCTAACATGCTGGGTTTAATTAATACATTTCTATTTTTAATGATATTTTCCTAAATGCTAATCTACTTTAAATGATATTCTCCAATATCTAATTCCAACATTGATATATAGACTCTCACTCCACTATGTCATAAATTAATAACTAATTTAAAACTGTTACCAAATAATGCTTGTTCAATTACTTGTTTCAAATAATCTTATTTTGCTTCTAATATCAAAATACTTAAATACATACATTTTCTGTTCTTTTTTTTTATTCCACATTTTATTTTTTCCTAATCATACAGACTCAATAGGTACACCCATTCTCTTCTTCCCACCTCCCCTCCCCAGTCCTCTCCCATTGCACTCTCCCCCCTTTCCACTTTCTTTCATCTCCCTCCTTCCCTCCCCCTCTCCCAGCTTCTCCTCCATCCTCCCTCCCATCCCCTGGAGCATCCTTTTGTATGAATGCTAAATCTCCCTCTGAATCCTCCACACTAGTGAGGGTTCAGAACTCAGTGGCACAACCTGGAGCCCCTTCTTGGGCTCCACTGTTAGTATGAAGACTATCATGACTATTAATTCTTTGCCTCTAAGAATCCTACTGCCTGGAGCCTATGCTACACATTGGGGGGCTGTTGATATGTCAGCCATTGTGCAGGTCATGCAAAGTCCAATTCTGGCTGCTGTGGCCCTAACTTGTGTGGTGTGTAGTATCTTGCATATCGTTGTTCCTCCCCAACTTTAGGCTCTTACAATCTTGCCACCCCCTCTTTTGCAAGATTCCCTGAGCTTTAGGATGGGGAGAGATTTGGCTGGTCTGATTCAAGGTCAATAATGTAGGGTCTTTGGTGTTCTGAATCATGGTTTGTTGTTGTTTTCAGTTTTGCTTTTCTTGCACTGCCCTTGGCTGCATCCTGATCGGTACTAAGGTCACCTATTGAGGAGCAGAGAACCTGCTCTGTTTCTGTTCTTGATGCTCTCTCTTCTTCCTAAGGTCACACTTCTCCAGACTTTTGCCTTTCTGCAGAGTTCTAATGCCCTCCTGCCAATTTTCTACTTTCCATGTAGATTTAATTAAGGTACAATGTTTTCTAAATGTTCCCAGTTTTAAAGGTACTGAGGTTTGCTATTTAAAAGGTTTTGAGTACATACAGGAGGTTTGTGAGTCAGAAAATTCATGAGTTGGTTACTGACTTAAAGACTATGTTATGATAAAAGGTAGTTCCTAAAAAGCTAAAGTATGTTACAAAGGTTAGTTTATTAACATTAATGAAATGTAATTACAAGTTCATAATATAATGGTTGATGTATATAATGGTTAAGTCTACCTACTAACAACTAAATTTCATATATTCAAATGTTTTCCAATTATCCATCTTGATGTTATGAACTTTAACTAAAATGTGCCAATCTAAAGATAAATGCTGCTGTTCTTTACTTATTATTTACTTTAATTTTATCTCTAATCTCAAGTTACATATATTATGCCAAATCCAGATGACAAAACAATATATATATATATATATATATATATATCCTGGGACACTAGGAATGAGATGTCCTAGCCACATGGGAACAGAACTGCGACATTTTACCAACAGATAACTAACTTAAGTTCCTGGAAAGACACTGCTGTGCTTATAAGGCTGACTGACTTCACGAGAGCCTCCATGAATCAGAAAGATCAAAAATGCTACAAATCTAGAGCTAGATAATCTTGAGTCCATGCAACCCCTTTATAACCATCTACTGCCATCTTCTGTATGTGACCTAATGTTCTGATGACTACTAAAGAATCCAAATAATTAACAAGCTTAATGTAACCCATTCAATACCTTCCTGGGTACTGTAATTCAAACTCTTGATTTAACTTTCTTGCTAGTCTTGTCTCTCCTAGATATGACTCTGTCCTCTACACCCCTGACACCATTCCACCACTCAAAGAAAAATCTAAAACTCTCAATACTCTCAGTTATTGTTGGAGTCATCCTGACCATCTTGCTTTTACAAACTGAACTCAATTTGTTGACTTCAATCCTCCAAAATCAGCCAAAAGAGAAGATCAACAACCTCCAGAACTTGACACTTCAAATCCATTCTGCCAGAGACACTCTAAAGGACTCACTGATTATTATTTCTCTTGACAACTTCAACTCTCCTCTTCAGAAACTTTCTAACTGTTATTTGCCTATTATTACTTATTCTGCCTGCTTTTTGATGCCTCCAGGACCAGGACCTGACAGTTCTGGTTTTTCAAATACCAAATATCAATGGACAAACTAGACCAAAGTCTTTTCCACGATTCCTCTTTTGCTGCTATTTATGGGGCTTCATTTCCTTTATCCTCAAATTCATAACTAAACAAATCAACAGAATTACTAATCAAACATTTAACCAGTTCCTTTTTAGAAAATACCAACTTATTCCAGCCACTCCAAACCATTTCAGCACTGACAGGCACACCATCAGCCATCCCACTACAACCTGAGGACCCTCCAAACCAACATCTCAAGAAACAACCAGACATCCACAGATGGTGCCCTCCCCAAGCCTCGCCATCTCTCTTCCCTGCCTCCCCTTCTCCCTACGTGATACCTACAGACTTCTTTTACAAAACAACTGTGCCGCCTCAACTGCCAACCACCTCTATGTGTTGTGATCCACTTTTTCTGGTTCTATGTTGTATCCTGTCCTTGCCTTTCCTGACAAGCCTCAAAACAAGTAACTCCAGATAGATATGGCAAGTTATTGGCCTCCCTAATCTGCATCTCATCCATTATAATATTTACCACTGAATTTTGTGTTTTTTCATGCCACTAACATCGCCCTAGACATATTCCCTCAGAATCTACAACAACCTGGGTCAGCAGGAAGCAGACAGACTGAGCTCCTTGACCTTTCTTTTTAATTAAAACAAATGGGGGAATATTAGGCGTTAGGCATGTTAAACACAAAATGGCTCAAGCTGCCCCTCCTCCTCTAATGTATGTGTTCAGACAAAAAACCATTCACAGTTCCTAATCTACTTAGATAAGGCAGTTCCACAGCCCCCACCTTGCCTGACATTTCTCCATGGCCCCAGTCCACCTGCAACTAAGATAAACTGGCAAATTCATCCAATGACTTTCATCCACCTGGAGGTGATATCCCCTTCCCATCCCAATACATTTCCAACTATGTGCCCATGGCCTGTAGTCATACTCTTGATCACATGACCATGCCCTGTAAGAGACATCAAAACTAGATCTCTCTCTCTCTTTCTCTCTCTCTCTCTCTGCCTGCCTGCTGCTTGCTTGACAATAAATCTTTATACATTATGTGGCAGTTTTGGTGTGACTTTGTATCCCTGATCATTCTGAGGTAGAAAGTTTTTCCCAAACCCCTTCACAGTCTACACATCATATAATTAGGACAGATGAACACCTCTGTAATACAAAACAGTCCCTTTGTAAAAGAAAGTAGGTTTGCCTTAAATTAACTTGAAATTATAAATAAAAGGTGGGGGGGCTAATTTCTA
This sequence comes from Typhlomys cinereus, assembly GCA_023101885.1. Lineage (NCBI taxonomy): Eukaryota > Metazoa > Chordata > Mammalia > Rodentia > Platacanthomyidae > Typhlomys > Typhlomys cinereus. The sequence goes on along the minus strand of JALPQD010000358.1, from coordinate 942,334 downwards.
GTGGGTTAGAAGTAATAGAACAGGACAGTGAGAGAAACAAGGGCAATTCAGAATGGAAAGTGGACACAACCATGGAGGAGGTCTGAACGCTGGATCCCTGTATTTCCCTGGCCTGCTTACTGTTCAGCTGTAGCCACTAATAGGTAGTAAAACATTCAGGCCAGTGTCATGGTTTGACATGTGTCCCCCACAGTCTCATGTGTTTGGCAAGGTCATGGCACCTTGAGAGGTGGAGCCTTGCTGGAGGAAGGCAGTCACAAGGGGTGGGCCTTGAGGTGAATTAGTCCCACCCTACCTCCAGAAGTTTGCCTTTGCTGCAAGCAGTCTGCAGCTCTCAGCTTCCAAGATGTCTGCGGTGACTTAGCCTCCTTCAGCTTTGGCCAGCCAGCCATGCTGCCTCTGCTTTGAGAGACTGTACCTTCCCTCTGGAACTGAAAGCTGAATAAATCTCCCTTTCTCTCTTAAGTTGCTTGACTTTGGGTGCTCTCTCACAGCAATAGTTAAGAGTAACCGATACAGCCAGCAATGACAAAATAATGCATCAGACAGTCTAGTCCACCCTTGAAGGAGAGACAGCTATTCCATTTCATGGAAGATGACTCAATCCAATACAATTCCTTCTTTTCTGTCCCCAACTGTTGGTCATCAAACACTTCTGAGGACACAAGTGAGGGGCAAGAGAATAGGTGGTATTTCCTCTACTCTCTGAAGGAGAAAAGAGAATTCTTCCTTGCTCACTCTGTTATAAAGGTATGTGTACATGTGTTTGTTTTGTTATGAATGTCTCTCTGTGTGTTAAGGATATCAAACTAACCCAGAAAATGCTAGGAAAGCACATATGACTACATCCTGAGCCATTTATTATTTTGAAAAAGAGATTCACTAAGTTATGAAGCTGAGCTTGAATTATCTATATAATCCAGACTGGCCTTGAATATATGATTGTTTTGCCTCAGTTTCCCAAGTAGTTAGAATTGTGAATACCACTGTACCTGGTTCTGAAGTTCCCTTTCTCTTAGGTTTTTATTGGTACAAAACCCAGTCAATTAATGAAAATCTCAAAAGAATCTCAAGAAAAAATGGTACACATCTGATGGAATACAAGCGCCATAAAAATAGCAAAGTTGGATCCAACTACACCCTTATACATCCAAGATTCTCAACACCAATTCATTTCCTCACCTCAGTCATAGTACTTGGAAGGAGGAAGACATTTTTATTTCTGCCTGTGCATTGTTGTTTTCTGTCACTGTTGCCTGATCTACAGCATTTGGCTGCCAAAGCAGAAATTCTTTCTATTGTTTTTCATTTAATCCAATGTTGACAGTTTCCACTACCCAGGATCTCCATTACCATCAAAATGATTGTAATCCTGGCAATTGCTGAAGGTATTCTTCCCCCAAAGGTAATTGTCACAAGACTGACAATCAACCTCATGTACAATCTGAAGTAAATTAGGGATACCCACACTCCCATTTCCCTTCAACATGGCACTGAAAAGACTTACAGAAGTAATCAGCCAAAAAAAAAAAAGTAAAGAAATAAAAGGCATCCAAATAGAAGAAAAAAGTAAAACATTTACTATTTGCCGAAAATATATTCCTCTATTTAGAAAATTGTAAATGATTTACTGAAAGAACTAGAACTAATCAAATTCAGTAAATTGGAAGTATACAAAATCAGCATGTAAAATTAGTAGCAGTTACAAACAATAATATATCAAGAATTTAATACTATTTATGACAGCAAAAGAAACAAAAGAGAAACTTTAGCAAAGATGGAAGCTTTATACAATGAAAATATAAAATACCTCATTTTCATGTATTTAAAGAATGAGCTTTGCTAAAATGTCCATACTATCAAAAGTTATTCAGATTTTTAAAATTTCTTTTAAAATTCCAAAGTTAGTTTTCATAGAAAAAAAGTCAGAAAACTTGTACAGTATCACAAAGGAATCATATTGGCAAAGGCCATTTAAAGCAGAAAAGACAAAATTGTTATTGTCATTTCTTCATTTAAAATGATAAGAAATTACAGTAATTAAAATTTAAATAAAATCAAATGCATAAATCAAATCAAACCTGCATTCAATTCATTAACTATGAGCTATGTGTTGGTGGAGAGTTCAATGAAGTTTGTTAAACTGAAGTGCTTGGAAGAGGAAATTTCAAAGCAATGTAGTCTTGACAATGTGATATGGCTACTTTTTAGTTGTCTTCAGAGTTATGAAAAAGAGCAAAGAATCAGGCAGGAAGAAGCAAAAACTGTAAGATCTAATGATGTAAAAATACAATGCCAAACTTACAGAGTTGAACCACAAAGAAGCAGAGAACAAAATGGCTAATAAAGAGATTAGTTCCATTTGTAAATCAAAGCCTGCTCTCAATTTGAATAATAGGAGGGCAAGATCCTCAGAGACAGCTCCCATCCATAAGAATGCAAATCCTTTTGGAAGAAATGAGCTAAAGGAGTTGCAAAGCAAGGATCCACTTCTTCCATAAAGCAACTCTCCAGGTGTGAAAGAGCTTTTTCCCACACTCTGCATAGAAAAGCAGAATTAGCTGTGATTCAGAGGGCCCAGTTTTGGCAAAGTCATCCACATAGTTCTGGTTTTAGAGGCATCAAGGATGCAAGAGGGAGAAAATGGTGGAGTACTCTTCCAAGATTTCAAAAAATGATGGAAGCCAGGCAGCATGTGGCAGAAAGTTTGCAGTTTGGGCCCTGGATAAATCACAGAGAGCTGGTTGAGAGAGTTGGCATCCTTCTGTTCACTTGGCCAAATATGTTGGTCTGGCAAGTAAGGATTGTCCATGTCTCAGCCATTATGCAGTGATGGTGTGGCCAGTTCCCTCGGCCCTGGTGTTGGTGCATTCTCTCCCATCAAGCTTGACTGAGAACTGTAATCAGTAATTGTAAAAGAAAATAAACCCCTTGTTCCGTTAAGCCATTTGATGGTCATTTATCAGCGCAGGCTAACTGCAACAGAGGCCCAAGAAAGACAGTTTGTCCTGTGGAGTTAAAGCCTGGTTTTCCATTGAGAAGTAAAGATGTTAGAGATGCCAGAGACAACATGGTACATCTGCCAAGGAGGGCTGTATACCCTGGGAGAAGTCAGCCCAAGAGAGTGATATGTTCTACGGGCAGCTGCATTGCAGGGGTGGAACCAAAGCCCTTTGGAACTGAGATGATTTCAATGACAGGCTCACCTGTTGGACTTGGAACTACAAGATTTGGAGTTTGTCCTGCTGGTTTTCAGTCTTGTTATGGACTGATTTTTCCTGGATATGCCCCCATTCCTTCCTTTTAGAATGGGAATGTTTATTCTGTGTCATTGTATGTTGGAAGTATGTTACTTGTCTTTTGATTTTACAGGAGGCTTTGGACTTTTGAACTGTGTTAGAACTACTAATGTAGTCTATGAAGACTTTTTGGACTGAGTATGGTTTGCATAATGAGATGGCAGTGAGCCTGTGGGTGCCAGGGGTGGAGTGTCATGGTTTGAAATGTGTCCTCCACAATCTCATGTGTTTGGCAAGGTTATGAAATAGCAGAACAAGAATCCCAAAATACCACATCCAAGGAAATTTTTCAGTTTATCATAAAGAAAAACTTTCTTCATCTAAAGAAAGAGAGACCCATCCAATGACAACAGTTAAAGCAAGAAGAGCTTGGAGAGACGTAATTCAAGTATTGAATGAACAAAAATGTCAACCCAGGCTGATATACCCACAAAAACTATCAGCCATGATAGAGAGTGAAAGAAAAATTTTCCACCATAAAGGCAACTTGAAGGATTACATGACCACCAAGCCAGGCCTTCAAAAAATGCCAGAAAAGATACTCAAGATGGAAGAAAAGAATAAGCATATCCAGGAGTATAGAAGGGAAGTATAATACCACCAAAACCTCCAAGCTAAATATACACTTATGAAAGCCACTAAACACTAAAAGTGTCAGGAATTAAAAGTAATTTCTCCATAATAACAGTAAATGTCAATGGAATTAACTCACCAATAAAAAGACACAGATTACAAACTTGGATTAAAAACCACTATCCATCCATCTGCTGCCTTTAGGAAACACCACAAAAGATAGGCACATTCTAAAAGTAAAAGGCTGTAATCTCTCCCCATCCTGAAGCTCAGGGAAATTTGTGGAAGAGAGTGTGGTAAGATTGTAAGAGCACAAGGATGGGAGGAGTAATGATATGCAAGATATTCCACACAAGTTAGGGCCAAAGCAATCATAATTGGACTTTGCATGCCCTGCGCAATGTCCAACGCATTATTGACCCCACAAAATCTAGCATGGGCTAAAGGCACTAGGAACACAGTAAAGGGTTCTGGGAAATGCCACTGGGTCCTTGCACCTCATCAGAGAGGAGGACCCAGAGGAGAGTCTGACACGCACATTAAAGGATGCTCCGGAGATGGGAGGGGAGGCACTGGGGGGATGGGGAGGGGGAGGGAGGGGGGTTTAAGGGGGAGGGAGGGAGGGGACCAGTGTATCTGTTAAGTTTGTATGAGTGGAAATAAAAAAAAAGTCTAAAAAAAAAAAGAAAAAAAACTCATGTTTTTCTAATATCGGTCCTTCATATTGCTTCATTTATATCAGAATATTTACACAGTAAGATTTCTTTAATATATTTAAAAACATGGTTTTTAATCCATGGTTTCTTTGGCACATGCAATCAATTCCCCTTTATTTTACAGTTCTTCCAGATTACTGGAAGGGTCTCACAAGGATCTTGCTAGAAATTCCAAATGTAAATGTTTGGCTTTCTCTGTTGTAATTCTTAGAACATTTGTCATGTAAGTGTTTCCTTTAGACAGCAATAAACTGTCAAACCTTAAATAAATAAATAAATAAAAGTAAAAGGCTGGTCCAAAATTCTTCAAGCTAATGGAAAAACAAGCAGCAATTATGCTATCTGACAAAGTGGACTTCAAACCAAAAAAATCATAAGAGTCACAGAAGTATACTACATTTTAGCCACAGGTACAGTTCACCAGGAAGACTTCACAATACTGAACATATAAACACATAATAGGGTTTATCCACATTCATTAAGTAAAATTTACAATGTTTAAAGCAAGAAATCAATTCAAAAATAGCAATACTTGGGGATTTCAATACTGCACTTTCAATGTGGGATAGATCAACAAGTCAAAAACTTAACAGAGACACATTGGAACTTAATCAAACCCTTACTAAAATGGAGCTTACAGATTCATCAAACGGTCCATCCACACAACAAAGAATACACATTTTTTCTAAGCAGCCCATGGAACTTCCTATAAAATAGACCACATATTGGGCCACAAAATGAATCTCCACATATACAGGAAATTTGAAATTTTAGCCTGTACCCTACCAGACCACCATAGTCTAAAGCTTGACATCCACAACATAACAAACAGCAAAAAATACACTAATTCTTGGAAACTAAACAGTATGATGCTGAATGAGAATTGGGTCCAGAAAGAAATCAAAAAGGAAATTCAAGATTTCCTAGAAGTGAATGACAATGAAAATACAACTCTCAAAATCTCTAGAATACAATGAAAGCCGTCCTAAGATGTAAGCTTATATATTAATGCCTATATCAAAAAAAGAAACGTTACAAATCAATAACTTAACAATGCAGCTTAAAGCTTTATAGAGACACAAAAGCAATCCAATCCCAAAAGCAGTAGAAGAGAGGAGATTAGCAAAATCAGGGGAGAAATATCCAAATTGAGATAAGGAAAATGATTCAAAGAATCAACCAGTCAAAAAGCTGGTTCTTTGAAAAAATTCAATAAAATTCATACACTCCTAGCTAAATTAACCAAAATCAAGAGAGAGAACACCCAAATTAACAAAATTAGAAATGAAAATGGAGCTATCACAATTGGTAACCAAGAAATTCAGAGAATCATAAAGTCATGCTTCAAAAACTTATACTCCGTGAAATTTGATAACATAAAAGGAATGGATGAATTCCTAAATAAACACAACTTACCTAAATTGAATCAGGAAGTTTTGAATTATTTAAATAGTCCTATAACATATGAGGAAATTGATGAAATAACCTTGAATTTTCCCACCAAAAAATGTCCTGGACCAGATGGATTCAGCACAATGTTCTATCAGACACTTAAGGAACAACTAACACCAATACTCATTAAATTGTTCCATCAAATTGCAAAGGAAGGAACACTGCCAAATTCTTTCTATGAAGCTAATACCATATTAAGCCCAAAACCTAATAAAGATACACTTAAAAAAGAAAACTATAGACCAATCTCTTTGATGAACACAGATGCAAAGATTCTCAACAAAATCTTAGCAAATCGGATTCAAAAACATATCAAAAAGATCATTCATGGAGATCAAGTAGGCTTTATCCCAGGCACAAGATTGGTTCAACATATGCAAATCAATAAATGTAATTCATCATATAAACCAATCTAAAGTCTGAGACCACATGATATTCCCAATAGATGCAGAAAAAGCTTTTGACAAGATCCAACAGCCCTTTATGATCAAAACGCTAGAGACAGTTGGAATGGAAGGAACCTTTATCAACATAATAAAACCTATATACAACAAGCCAACAGCAAGGATTACACCCAATGGGGAAATACTTAAAGCATTCCCACTTCAATCAGGAACAGACAAGGCTGGCCACTCTCGTCACTTCTATTCAATATTGTACTTGAAGTCTTAGCTGGAGCCATAAAACAAGAGAGGGCGATAAAAGGGATTCAAATCAGCAAAAAAGAAATCAAAGTATCTCTATTTGCACAAGACATGATCATATACCTGAGTGATCCCAAAAACTCCACCAGGAAGCTCCTGGAACTAATACAGGAGTTCAGCAGGCTGGCAGGTGGAAAAATCAGTGGCCTTCCTATACACCAAGAATGAAAAAAGTGAAAAACTCCTAAGAGAAACAATCCCACTTATTATAGCCCCTAAAAAAGGAAAATACCTTGGTATAAACCTAACCAAGGAAATGAGAGACCTTTATAATGAAAACTTTAAAACTCTAAAGAAAGAAATTATAGAAGATACCAGAAGATGGCAAGACCTCCCATGCTCCTGGATCGGCAGAATCAACATCATAAAAATGACCATGCTATCAAAAACAATATGCAGACTTAATGCTATTCCAACCAAACTTCCCAAGCAATTCTTTACAGAAATAGAGCACACAATCTCAGAATTCATATGGAAGCACAAAAGACCTAGGATAGCAAAAACAATCCTGAGTAACAAAAACACTGCTGGAGATATCACCATACCAAACCCGAATCTTTACTACAGATCCAAATAAAAACAGCCTGGTATTGGCTCCAAAATAAACACATAGGTCAATAGATAAGTGTTGAAGACCTAGCTATAAGCCCACACACTTACAGCCATTTGATCTTTCACAAAGGGGCCCAAAAAATTCAATGAAAAAAAAACCCAGCATCTTCAATAAATGGTGCTGGCAAAACTGATGTTCACATGCAAAAGATTAAAACTGGACCTATACTTGTCACCATGCACAAAAATTAATTCCAAATGGATCAAAGACCTCAGTGTTAGGCCAGAGACTGTAAAATAACTAGATGAAAAGGTAGGGAACTCTATCAAGCTGATTGGGCTAGGCCAACAGTTCCTAACAGAAATCCAATAGCACAGTCACTAGAACTAACACTCAACAAGTGGGATCTTATGAAATTAAAGAGCTTCTGTTCAGATAAAGAGATTGTAAACTGAGTGAAAAGGAAACCCATATAGAATAGGTTCACTAACCACATATCTGATAGAGGTCTATTATCCAGAGTGCACAAAAAACTTAAAAAATGGATCTGGGAACTCAAAAAAAAAACAACTTTTCCAGGGAAAAAATTAAAATGTCTAACAAATATCTTTTAAAAAAAGGTTCTACAGCCCTTTCCCCAACCCCGCTCCGCTGGTCGGGACGCGTGCGCGGTCCAGCCGGGCCTCATACGGCGACTCTAGGTAAGCCCCAGCCGCGCACACCCACCAGAACCCCAGGTCAGCCCAAAGGGACCCGGCTCCAACTCCCACTATCCAGCCGGAGCCGCGCCCAGGGCCCAGGGACCAGGAGGACCTCCCACTGCGCCCGGGCCCCGCCCCAGCTGCCCTCGGGTTAAATAGCTCCACGCCCATGCCTCCATCCTCCCTTCCCCACCCCACTCCCCTGGTTGGGACGCGTGCGCGGTCCAGCCGGGCCTCACCCGCGACCTAGGTAAGCTCTGTCCCTGCCCACCCCCAGAACCCCAGGCCAAATAATTCAGTTTAGTGAAATTGAAAGATCTTAAGAGTTAAAACGACAATGCCAAAGTCAAAGTGCAAATCCATGAGAAGCAACACTCAAGTAAACAAATTTCCCACTGAAGAAATTAATCCCATAATGTTAGATTCCAACCAGAACAAACCCACGGAAAAAGGCCAAGAAAGCCTCACCCAGGATAACGACTTTCAAAATATGATCATTACCATGTTCAATACTATGAAAGAGGAAATCAGGGAGGAATTACATAATCGAATCAATCGCTTTGAAGAGGAACACAACAGACATTTGGAGGAGTTGAGAAAAACAGTGCAAGAAACAAAAACTGGCATAGAGCACTTAAAACAGACTCAAGCAGAGTTTAAAACTGAGCTACAAGACAAGTTATCTTCAACCCAGAACGCCACAGAGAGTCTTATCAACAGAACAAAGCAGAAAACAGAATTTCAGACCTTGAAGATAAAGTGGGAGTACTAACCAGCTCAATGGAAGAGGTTGTTAAAGCCAAAAAGATACTTGAGAGAAATATCCAAGAGATATGGGACACCCTGAAGAAGTCTAACATGTGTATTCATGGAATATCAGAGCAAGAATCTTAGAATACCACCCCTGAGGAAATTATTCAAACGATCATCAAGGAAAAATTTCCTCATCTAAAAAAAGACAGGCCCATACGTATACAAGAGGCATTCCGCACCCCAAACAGTATACGACCAAAACAGAAGCACCCCACGGCAAATAATAGTTAAAACACTCCACATTCAAGATAAAGAACTGGTGCTGAGAGCTTCAAGGGAGAAAAAACAAGTCACTTTTAAAGGTAAACCTGTTAAAATAACAAATGACTTCTCAGTCGAAACAGTAAAAGCAAGAAGAGCTTGGAGAGACATACTTCAAGTATTGAATGAGCAAAAAGGTCAACCCAGGCTGATTTACCCCACAAAACTATCAGTCATGATCGAGGGAGAAAGAAAACCTTTCCAGCACAAAGACAACTTGAAGGGATACATGTCCACCAAACCAGGTCTTCAAAAAATGCTAGAAATGATACTCAAGCGTGAAGAAAAAGTCAGGCATATCCAGGAGAACAGAAGGCAAATATAACATCATTAAAAACGAAGCAATATACTTATAAAAGCTACTAAACATAATAAATGTCTGGAATTAACAATAGTTTCTCCATTATAACACTAAATGTTAATGGAATTAATTCACCGATCAAGAGACACAGATTACAAACTTGGATTAAAAATCACAATCCATCAATCTGCTGCCTGCAGGAAACCCATCTCACCACAAAAGATAGGCACGCTCTAAAAGTAAAAGGCTGGTCAACAATTCTACAAGCAAATGGAAGCAGAAAACAGGCAGGGGTAGCCATTATGTTATCAGACAAAGTGGACTTCAAACCAAAGAAAATTATAAGAGACACGGATGGATACTACATTTTAGTCACAAGTACAATTCACCAGGAAGACTTCACAATACTGAACATATATGCACCCAATACGGGCCCCTCCACATTCATTAAGAAAACCCTACAGCGTCTAAAGCAAGAAATCAACCCCCAAACGATAATTCTTGGGAACTTCAACTCAGCCCTCTCAACATGGGATAGATCAACAGGTCAAAAGCTTAACAGAAACACTTTGGAACTTAATCAAACCCTGAAAGAAATGGACCTTACAGATCTCTATCGAACTTTTCACCCACGCATCAAAGAATACACATTTTTCTCAGCAGGACACGGAACTTTCTCCAAAATAGATCACATATTGGGCCACAAAACGAATCTACACATATACAAAAAAGTTGAAATTCTAACCTGTGCCCTATCAGACCACCACAGCCTAAAGCTGGACATCCACAACACATCAAACAAGAGAAAATACACTAACTCCTGGAAACTTAACACTATGATGCTGAATGAGAACTGGATTCAGGAAGAAATTAAAAAGGAAATTCAAGATTTCCTGAAAGTGAATGATAACGAAAATACAACTTACCAAAATCTCTGGGACACAATGAAAGCCATCCTAAGAGGTAAGTTTATAGCTCTTAATGCCTACATCAAAAAAATGGAAACATCAGAAATAAACAACTTAACAATGCAGCTTAAAGCTTTAGAGAAACTAGAGCAATCTGATCCCAAAGGTAGTAGAAGAGAGGAGATTAGCAAACTAAGGGGAGAAATATCTGAAATTGAGATTAAGAAAATGATAGAAAAAATCAACCAGTCGAAAAGCTGCTTCTTTGAAAAAATCAATAAGATTGATACACCCCTAGCTAAATTAACCAAAAGCAAGAGAGAGAAAACCCAAATTAACAAAATCAGAAATGAACATGGAGTTATCACTACTGATACACAAGAAATCCAGAGAATTATAACATCATATTTCAAAAACTTATACTCTGTGAAGTTTGACAACACAAAAGAGATGGATGAATTTCTAAGTAAACACAACTTACCTAAGTTGAATCAGGAAGTTGTGAATTATTTAAATAGTCCTATAACATATAAGGAAATTGAGGAAGTAATCTTGAATCCTCCCACCAAAAAATGTCCTGGACCAGATGGATTCAGCACAGAGTTCTACCAGACATTTAAGGAGTTAATAACACCAATACTCCTTAAACTGTTCCATCAAATAGCAAAGGAAGGAACACTACCAAATTCCTTCTATGAAGCTAATATTGTTTTAATCCCAAAACCTAATAAAGATTCACTTAAAAAAGAAAACTATAGGCCGATCTCTCTGATGAACACAGACGCAAAGATTCTCAACAAAGACTTAACAAATTGGATCCAAAAACATATTAAAAAGATTATTCACGGGGACCAAGTAGGCTTCATCCCCGGCACACAAGGTTGGTTCAACATACGCAAATCAATAAATGTAATTCATCATGTAAACCAGTCCAAAGTCCAAGACCACATGATACTCTCGATAGATGCAGGAAAAGCTTTTGACAAGATCCAACAGCCTTTTATGATCAAAACGCTAGAGACAGTAGAAATGGAAGGAACCTTTATCAATATAATAAAAGCTGTATACAACAAGCCCACAGCAAGGATTATCCTCAATGGGGAACAATTGGAAGCATTCCCACTTCGATCAGGAACTAGACAAGGCTGTCCACTCTCACCACTTCTATTCAATATTGTACTTGAAGTCTTAGCTGAAGCCATAAGACAAGAAAGGGACATAAGAGGGATTCAAATCAGCAAGGAAGAAGTCAAACTATCCCTACTTGCAGATGACATGATCTTATACCTGAGGTATCCCAAAAACTCCACCAGGAAGCTCCTGGAACTAACTGAGAAGTTCAGCAGGGTGGCATGATACAAAATAAATGTGCAAAAATCAGAGGCCTTCCTATATGCCCAGAATGAAAGAAGTGAGAAAGCCTTGAGAGAAACCATCCCATTCACTATAGCCCCTAAAAAAATGAAATACCTTGGTATAAACCTAACCAAGGAGGTAAAAGACCTTTACAATGAAAACTTTAAAACCCTAAAGAAAGAAATTGCAGAAGACACCAGAAGGTGGAAAGACCTCCCATGCTCCTGGATTGGCAGAATTAACATCGTAAAAATGACCATCCTACCAAAGGCAATATACAAATTCAATGCTATACCAATTAAAATCCCAAAGCAATTCTTTAAATAAGTTGACCAAACAATCTCAAAATTCATATGGAGGCACAAAAGACCCAGGATAGCAAAGACAATCCTGAGTAACAAAAACACTGCTGGAGGTATTACCATACCAAACCTAAGTCTATACTACAAATCCATAGTTATAAAAACAGCCTGGTATTGGCTCCAAAATAGACATACAGATCAATGGATAAGGATTGAAGACCCAGATATAAGCCCACAAAATTACAGCCATTTGGTCTTTGACAAAGGGGCCCAAAGAATCCAATGGAAAAAGAATAGCATCTTCAACAAATGGTACTGGCAAAACTGGATATCCACATGCAGAAGATTAAAGCTGGACCCATACTTGTCACCATGTACAAGACTTAATTCCAAATGGATCAAGGACCTTGATATAAGGCCAGAGACTATAAAAACCATAGTTGAAAGGATAGGGAACTCCCTCGAGCTGATTGGGCTAAGCCAACAGTTCCTAAACAGACATCCAATGGCACAGTCACTGCTACCAACTCTCAACAGTTGGGATCTTGTGAAACTAAAGAGCTTTTGTTCAGATAAAGAGATTGTAACACGAGCTCAAAGGCAACCCACAGAATGGGAGAAAATCTTCACTAACCACATATCTGATAGATCTCTACTGTCCAGAGTGCACAAAGAACTTAGAAAACTAAACACCAAGGAAACTAATGGCCCAATTAAAAAATGGGCCCTGGAACTTAAAAGAAACTTTACCAGGGATGAAATTAAAATGTCTAACAAATATCTTAAAAAATGCTCCACTTCCTTAGCCATCAGGGAAATGCAAATCAAAACTTCCCTGAGATATCATCTCAACCCAGTCAGGATGGCAAAAATCCACAATACAAACAACAACAAATGCTGGAGAGGATGTGGAGAGAGGGGAACTCTGCTACATTGCTGGTGGGAGTGCAGGCTCATACAGCCACTCTGGTGAGCCATCTGGAGATTCTTAAAGAAATTAAAGATTGAAATGCTATATGACCCTGCTATTCCACTTTTGGGAATAACCCCCCATGCAGCAGAGGTTCACCTCGATCGCACAAGCACGACCATGTTCATAGCAGCACTGTTTACAATAGCAAAGACATGGAATCAACCCAAATGTCCAACAGTTGACGAGTGGATAAGGAAACTGTAGTACATCTATACAATGGAGTACACTCAGCCATCAAAAATGATGAATTACTGGAATTTGCCTGGAAATGGATGTCATTAGAAACAATTATATTAAGTGAAGTATCCCAATCCCAGAAAGTTAAGCGCCGTATGTACTCCCTAATAGGTGGCTCCTAATACCAAACCCACCCAGTCCATCTTGAGACGCTCATAGGTAAATCTATGTATTACCTACAGTAATTGCAAGGATTATGAACAGGAGGGATGGGGTTGGAGGGCCACACCAGAAACAAGGAGAGAAGTGACCATGTTACAGTAGAGAAAATAGGCCTTCATCAAGAAAGAAAGTAATGTGACACCTAGTTAAGTGCACAATTCGTTCCTGATCATTTACAACTAAGGGGGTATGAACTCAACAGAAGGGGAGGGCATATAGTCAGGCAGATTAAAAAGTAACCATTTTGCAAATGGGTGATTGAAGCGTCCCATTGCCTAAGGCCATATGACCCTGGGATTCCAATTTTGGGTATAAGTATTACATCTACCCTTGAATGTGCTCTTATAATAAGACTCCAGTTTAACAGCTTTCTTTCTCTGGCCAGGGGGTGACATACAGTGCCCATCACGATGGAGTGAAGGGCATTACAGGAGCAACAAAACTGCAAAAGAAAATCAACGAACCACAATCCAGAACTTCAGAGACTCTATATCAACCACCTAGAACTAGGCCAGACTAATCTCTCCCCATCCTGAAGCTCAGGGACATTTGCGGAAGAGGGGACGGTAAGAGTGTAAGAGCAAAAGGATGGGAGGAGCAATGATTTGCAAGATACTCCACACAAGTTAGGGCCGAAGCAATCATAATTGGACATTGTATGCCCGGCGCAATGTCCAACACACTATTGACCTCACAAAGTCTAGCATCTGCTAAAGGCACCAAGATCCTTGGAGGCAAGGGATTGGCAGCCACAGTAGTGTTCCTATGCTTAAGGGGAACACAGGAAGGGGTTCAGGGAAATGCCACTGGGTCCTTGTATGTCATCAGAGAGGAGGGCCCAGAGGAGAGTCAGGCATGCACAAGAAAGGACTCTGGGAATCGGGGCAGGAGGCACGGGGGGGGGGGGGAATGAGGCGGGAGAGGTGAGGGAGGGGGAGCAGGGGGTTGGGGGGGGAGGGAGGGAGGGAACTGGTGTACCTATTAAGTTTGTGTGAGCTGAAATAATAAAAAATGTATTATATAAAAAAATAAAAAAATAAAAATTATCTTTCACAAAACTATGTTTTATACAAAATAACCTTTTGAGGTTTGTTGTTCTATCTATAGCAGACAAATAATAGGAAAGGATTAAAATACATTATTTTATAAAACAAAAGAATACTTTACAAGCCTAAACATGACCTCAGAGAACGTTTGAAAAGCTTTTGGAATAAAGAATTTCCTCAAGTTAAAAAAAAAAAAAAAAACAGTAGGTACTGAGTTTGGATCCCAGGTCCCATATAAAAACACCAGGGGGAAATGGTAGGTAGAACCTGGGAAATCCCAGAGCAAAGCAAATAGAAGGTACAGACAATCCAGGATAAATCTTGAAGTCATCATTGTTCCATGGGAGCATACAATACACCCTGGTACACACGCACACACATGCTAAATTAAAAAGATTAAAAATACAATGTTTAAAAATAAATAAATAAATTGATGTCCTATGTTTAAGACAATGATTTTTAGTCCAACTTTGATATGATGGATTAGCAACATAATCATTATAAAATCATGGGTAAACTCAGAAAAAATACTTACTTATTCTTTAAAATACTCACGGAATTTCAAAAGCAAAAAAAATTAGATTAAAACAAGTAATAATCACATACCATGGCAACACCCGCATTGAAGCCTTCATCACACAGCTTCCCTGAAAAGACAGATCCAATAGAGGTGGGATGCTTATCAAAGCTACAAAGTAAAAAAAAAAATTTATTCATAAGTGCACGTGAAAATAACCAGAGTAACAGCAGTTTCCACAGCAGTCAACATTAATAAACACACATTACAGTCTAAAGACTATGATGTTTTCAGTTATACCATGGAAACAGCTTTTTCTTCAAAGATTCAACATTAAGAATATTTTGAAATATCAGCTTTGAATCTGATAAGTATACAGAAATATGAGGATGAGGTCCCATACGTTACAAAAATGTTATTGCAGTAAGTTGTGACTTATATTTTGTCCCCCTTTTAAACAGATATCCCTAAAATATAATTTTGTGACCTTGTTATTCATTCATTCATTAACAATAAACAGTTATTTTGTACCTTAGAGTCTAGATATTTGTTTGATAATTCAATATATTTTATTAAATATATATATAATAATCAGTTAATAAACAGAAATGAAAAGATTTTGTAAGAGGCAAGTGTAAGCCAAAGGAAATCCTATTATTCATATTCAAGCTTTTAGTCAGTTAAATTCTTTTTATGTACTTTTACTTCATTGTGGGACTTTTACTTTGTAGTGAGGGAAGAAATAACAGAAAATGAACTATTGCAGGTTCATAAGTGCAAGTACTGCACTGCATATTACATCTTTGGTGATTTGGTAAAACAGTAAGTTTTGCCTCATATCACTCCTAAAGGGCAGAACTCTATAGCTCATACTTTTCATGTACATGATACTTACTAAATTTGTATAACATAATTTGTATAGTAAATTTTTATGCTTCAGAATTGAAGCATTAAATCACTTGGATTTTTTTCTTCAGTGTTATCAGATGCATAATGATACACTTACGCAAATAAGTATGAAAACTGAGGTAACTCGGGGTGCAAGTTGTCCTGTTTCCAATCTAGAAACCTTAGTAACACAATCTCAGGATGGTCTGAAGTAGAAATTTTGTTTTTATCTAACCAGATATCAATGGAAGACAGTATAACAGTCACTTTTAATTTGGAAAGCATCTAAAAGGAAAAGATAAATGAGAAATTTTATCCAAATTTGAGCATTCAATTAAACATCTATAATACATATATTTAGCATGACATTGTAATTACAAAGAGTCTGCAAAACATTATATGTATCAATTCACAAGACTTATAATTTTACAAAATACATAGACAAAATAGATTTTAAAAACTTACAGTGTTGACAAGGCCAATGATCTGAATAATCTTCTGTGTTACAACCTTCCTGTCAGAGCCCATGTTGTCAAACTGCACAAGACAAACTATTGTGAGAACATGCAATGTACTCAGCCCTGAATTCTCCTAGTTGAAATCTAGAAAAGCAGTAAATCTAAATCATGTCCTTAAATTATTCAGTAATACAAATTTAAACAGTATTTAATGCACTGGAGATTTCAAGAAAGATGCTAAATCTGTTCAGTCTCCATGAGTGACGAACCTATACACGTTGACAGTCCACCTTCGGAGCACCCGAGATCACCAAGTAAAACACCATAACACTTGGTTACAATGAAGTCATAAGATGAAAAAATGAGAAGAAATATTCAAATATATTTGAAGCTTCAATATCTCTCTCAACAACTGCTAGGACACTTAAGGAAGAATGAAAAATGAACTTGGAAAAAAGCCAGCAACACTATAAACTTAAATATTCCATTGACTCGATGAAAGCACAGTGTGTCTTTCAAATACTAATGTCATACATGCCAACATAAACCATATCTCTAGTCAACAACTTGTCTCAACAAATTAAGAGAACTCAAATCACATGGAACATGAAAACAAATGAAGGGGAAAAACTAATAGGAAAAATAATCAAGCCCTCAAAAACTAAACAGCACAGTTTCTTTTTTTCACATATGCGTGCATATGCATGTGCATACAAAAGACAGCAGTTGTGTGAACTGTGGAGATTTAATGGTGATATCAGGAATCATTCTGATTGCTTTTCCACCTTATTGCTTCATTGGGGCTCTTGCCTTCCAGGGATAGAATTACAGGCTATTGCCATATTCACCCAGCATTTTTTACATGGGATTATTCTTTATTATTCCCCTTTGTCCTATAGGCAGTTTTCCTTCTGCTTTCACTGGACATATGATTTCACATATTTATATGAAATCTAGGAACCACAGGATATAGGCAAAATAAACCAACTGGAGCTGATATGAGAGCTTATTCCTTGCTAGTTTACACAGTACTAAGGAATATTGTAAAAGTTACTGGGGGAGAAAAATAAGCAGGAGCTTCATCAACCTGTGAGATCTGCAAGTTGCAAACAAAATCACCATGGCAACAGGTGACCAGTGTAAGAGTGGCATGACTACCAAGGAGACAACCAACAACTTTCTGGTTGGATCCAAGGCCCGCTTGTCAGAATGGAACACATTCCTGTTACTATTAAGTAAAATGAGAACCTATTAAAGGGAAGGAAATAGATTACTAGGGTAGAACAGAGTATATACCTATAGGCAAGAAGGCAGTACAACAAATTGCTCTATAAATACCTGTCATTATACCCACAGATTAGAACAACACTCAGTGCTCAACCTAGAAGCCTTCTACAAGAGAAGGTAAAGGATCTCAACGCCCAGAGAGGATTCAGTCTAGTGGAAGAGTAGTGAAATAGACAATAGCTAACCAGAATGCAGAGTACCAGGGAATCTGCAATGCTCACCTGGAAGCTAGCCAACCAAATCTCTCCCCATCTTAAGGCTCAGGGAACCTTGATGAAGAGAGGCAATAAGATTGCAAAAGCTTAAAGAGGAGAAGGTCCACTGCTGAACAAGATATTCCAAGGCAAGGTGACTGCATCTAAGAATCCACTGCAATGAGACTTGTCCAGACCTGCATAATGCCTGACACACCAACATATCTCCGTAGACTAGCAAGGATCTCAGGAGATATAATTACATGCAGTGGAAACCTTAAGGGCTAGGACCAGGCAGATGAAGGGTTGTGCTTCTATCGGTGAGTCTGCCTAGAGAAGGGCCCACCTAGTCTGTCACAAAGGCCTGAACCACACTAGAGTAGATGATCCAGAGAGAACTCTGGGTCCCATAGAAACAGACAGACAGGAAAATGGGAGGAAGTGGGATGAATTAATGAAGGGAAGGGAGAGAGAGAAGGGATGAGGGAAGAGAGAAAGGAATGAAGGAGGGGCAACAATAATTATTCAATATGTTTACAAAACTAGGAAAAAATTTAAAAATGGATTACTAAATATTAGTTTACATAGCAATCCATTAGAAGCATACTGAAATTCTTAACTGTGTGCACCAACCACAGTCTCATTCAAATTGATTGCACAAATACTGCTATATGTAAAGCAATTAATCAATGAGCACGCACAGTGATAGTAGGTGACTTCAAAGCTCCACTCTCACCATTAAACTGCTAAATGGTCAGAACTACATAGTGACACATTGGAACTAAATGAAACTATAAATCAAATAAACCTAAGAAACATCTATAGAATATTTCATCAAAACACTAATAAATACACATTCTTCTCAGCAAACCATGGAACTTCCTTCAAATAGCCAATATATTAGGACATTAAATGAGCCTGCACAAATACAGGAAAATTGAAATTATATCCTGTATACTACTTGACCACCTCAGAATAAAGCTAGATATCTGTGACAAAGGAGACAACGAAAAGCACACAAACTCATGGAAACTAAATAATATATTTTCAGTGAGGTATAAGTCAAGGAAGAAATGAAACAAGACATTAAAAAATTCCTAGAATCCAATGAAAATGAGAATACATTGTATGGTTCACATTGATAGCTGTCTTAAGAGGAAAGTTTACAGCAGTAAATGCCTATACCAAACACAGAGAGATCACAAATAAATAACTTAATGTTACACCTGAAGTCTTAAAATAAAAAAAAAGAACAAAACAATCCTAAAAACAGTATACAGGAACAAATATCCAAGATCCAGACCAAAAGAAAAAAAAATGAACTAGAATTGAGAAATGCAATAAAAATGAAAGAAATGAAGATCCAGTTCTTCAAAAAGATAAAAATGACTGATAAACCTTTAAGGAAAGTCAGGAAGGAAACACCTAAATAAATAAAATTAAAAATGAAAAGGAAGCTTTCTGTCCCAGATCCACACCTATGCTGACTCCCTGCTCTTCAGACTCCTGGCCATGCCCCAGGTCCCAGGTCATCTGCGCACCCCACTACTAGCCAACCTGCCTTTCTGCTCTGGATCCCAGAACCGGGTGGACTCTCTGCCCCTCAAAATTCAGCAGAGTCGAGAGAAAACCCAAGCAAAGGGCAAGGGACAAGCTCCATTCATCAAAGGTCTTCTAAAATCATCCCATCACACAGGAGAGAATCTTTACACCCAACTCTAAGAAAAGCAAACCCTTTTTACCAATTTAACATTTCCATATAGCCACCCAAAAACCCATACAATTTCAGGGACTATATCATTCACTCTCACATGTCACCAAGGAAGTAAACCTAAAAAGCACACTATCATACTAATCTTCAATCCTTGTCTACTACACCCACCTTAATTGTTGTACTAACAGTCCAATAGCCTCATCTAGGATATAACACCAACATCAGACAGGGCATACCCAACTCCAAGAGAAACACTAGCAACAACGTAGTAATATTCTCTAATTCAATCCAACCAAAAACATACAAAAACAAAAAGAAGGACATAAAAGATAAAAGAAAAATGCCCTGGTCACAGTGCAAATCCATGAGAAACAAAAACCAAGACAACAAATCTCCTGCCTAAAGAATTAATCCCACAATGATAGATTCCAACCAGAACAAACTCACAGAAAATATCCAAGAAAGCCATACCCAAGATAATGATTTTCAAAGCCTAATCTTTACTATGATCAAAACAATGAAAGAGGAAATCCAGGAGGAGTTAAATAACCACTTTGAACAGGAGCACAACAGACATTTGGAGGAGATGAGAAAAAGAGATGAAGAAACAAAAATAGGCATAGAGCAGTTAAAACAGTCAAGTAGAGTTTAAACTCGAACTAAAAGACAAGCTATCTTCAACCCAGAACTCAACAGAGAGTCTTATCAGCAGAACTAATGAAGCAGAAAATAGAATCAGATCCTGAAGAACTAACCAGTTCAGTGGAAGAGGTTGTTAAAGCCAAAAAGATACTTGAGAGGAATATTCAAGATTTATGGAACACCTTGAAAAAGCCTAATATGTGCACTCATGGAATACCAGAACAAGAATCCCAAAATACCACACCCAAGGAAATTTTTCAAATTACCATAAAGGAAAGATTTCCACATCTAAAGAAAGAGAGGCCCATCCAAATACAAGAGGCATTCTGCACCCCAAACAGATATGACCAAAACAGAAACCCAGCAAGGCAAATAATAGTCAAAACACTACACATACAAGACAAATGCAATGTGCTGAGAGCTTCAAGAGAAAAAAAAAAAAAAAACAAGTTACTTTTAAAGGTAAACCTATTAAAATAATAAATGATTTTTCAATGGAAAAAGTAAAAGCAAGAAGAGCTTGGAGAGACATACTTCAAGTATTGAATGAGCACAAAGGTCAACCCAGGTTGATATACCCAGCAAAGCTAATAGTCATGATTGAAGGTGAAAGAAAAATTTTCCACTATAAAGACAACTTGAAGGCTTACATGCACACCAAATACCCCCTCTCACAGTGGTCTCCTACTGTTATTCCATCTACCTTTGAATCTACTCTTATAATAAGACTCCATTTTAACAGCCTTTTGTCCCTGGCCAGGGGGTGACATCCAATACCCATCAGGATGGAGCCAAGGGCAGTGCATGAGTGGCAAAACTGAAAAAAAATCAACAAACCATAATTCAGAAAATCAGAGACTCTACATCAACCACCTGGAACCAGACCAGCCTAATCTCTTCCCATCCTAAAGTTCAGGGAAATTTGCAGAAGAGGGGGCAGTAAGATTGTAAGAGCCTAAAGATGGGGAGGAGCAACGATATACAAGATACTCCATACAAGTTAGGGCCGAAGTAATCATAATAGGACTTTGCATGACCTGCGCAATGACCAACATATCATTGAAACCCCAAAGTCTAGCATGGATCACAGGCACTATGATCCTTAGAGGCAATGGATTAACAGCCACAATAGTGTTCCTATACTAAAGGGGAACACAAAAAAGAGTTTTAGGCAATGCTACTGAGTCCTTACACCTCGTCAGAGGGAGGACCCAGAGGGAAGTGTGTCATGCATACTAAAGAATGCTCCAGGAATGAGGGGGAGGGGAAACTGGGAGAAAAGGGGGGAGGAAAGGACAGGGAAAAGGGGGGAGGGAGCAAAGGGAATCCAGGGAAGGGAGGAGGGAGGGAGGGGAATGGGATACTTATCAACATTGTATGAGTGGAAGAAATAAATTTTAAAAATGCTAGAAAAGATACTAAAGCTTAAAGAAAAGAATATGCATATCCAGGAGGACAGAAGGGAAGAATAATGCTACCAAAACCTCCAAGCTAAATAATACACTTATGAAAGCCACTAAACACAAAAAGTGTCAGGAATGAAAAGTAATTTCTCCATTAGAACACTAAATGTCAATGGAATTAAATCACCAATCAAAAGATACAGATTACAAACATGGATTAGAAATCACAACCCATCCATGTACTGCTTTCAGGAAATACATCTCACCACAAAATTTAGGCACATTTTAAAAGTAAAAGGCTGGTCAAATATTCTGCAAGCTAGGGCTGGAGAGGTGGCTCAGGGGTTAAGCCTCTGCCTTGCAGGCAGAAGGTCCTGAGTTCGGATCCCAGATCCCATGTATAGATGCCAGGCGGAAGCGGGGGCAGCCTGCGCTTCTGGTCCTGGTAGGGCGGAGCCTGTGAATCCCGGGGCAGAAGGAGGTGGAGGCGTCCATGGTGGTTCGCGAATTCGTCCGTGGTTCTACACACACACACACACATACACACACGCACGCACATACACACACACATGCACACAGTTGAATAAATAATAATAATAAAAAATATTAAAAAAAATTTAAAAAAAAATATTCTGCAAGCTAATGTAACCAGGAAAAAAGCAGGGGTAGCAATTATGCTATCAGACAAAGTGAACTTCAAACAAAAAAAATCATAAGAAATACAGAAAAATACTACATGTTAATCACAGGTACAATTCACCAGGAAGACTTCACAATACTGAATGTATACAGACCTAATATAGGCTCCTCCACATTCATTAAGCAAATGCTACAACATCAGAAACAAGAAATAAATCCCAAAAAAAGATAATATTCAGGGATTTCAGTACTGCACTCTCAGTGTGGGATAGATAAACAGGTCAAAAACTCAACAGAGACATATTGGAACTAATTCAAACCCTTACTGGAATGGACCTTACAGATCTCTATCGAACATTTCATCCAAGCACCAAGGAATACACATTTTTTCTCAGCAGCCCACGGAACTTTCTCCAAAATAGAGCACATATTAGGCCACAAAACCAATCTCCACATATACAGGAAAGTTGAAATTGTACCTGTCAGACCACCATGGTCTAAAGCTTGACATTCACAACACAACGAACAGCAGAAAATATACTAACTCTTGGAAACTAAATACTATGATGCTAAATGAGAATTGGGTTCAGGAAGAAATCAAAAAGGAAATTCAAGATTTCCTAGAAGTGAACTACAATGAAAATACAATATCTCTGGGACACAATGAAAGCCATCCTAAGAGATAAGTTTATAGATCTTAATGCCTATACCAAAAAAATGGAAACATCACAAATCAATAACTTAACAATGCAGCTTAAAGCTTTAGAGACTCATGAGCAATCCAATCCCAAAAGCAGTAGAAGAGAAGGGATTAGCAAAATCGGGAGAAATATTCCAAATTGAAAGAAGGAAAATGATACAAAGAATCAACAAGTCAAAAAGCTGGTTCTTTGAAAAAAATCAATCATACTGATACACCCCTAGCTAAATTAATCAAAATCAAGAGAGATAACACCCAAATTAACAAAATTAGAAATGAAAATGGAGTTATCACAACTGATACCCAAGAAATTCAGAGAATTATAACATCATATTTCAAAAACTTGCACTCCAAAGAAATGCATGAATTCCTGAGTGAACATAACTTACTTAAATTGAATCCACCATATAAACCAATACAAAGTCTGAGACCACATGATACTCTCCATAGATGCAGAAAAAGCTTTGGACAAGATTCAACATCATTTTATGATCAAAACCCTAGAGACCTTTGGAATGGAAGGGACCTTTATCAACATAATAAAAGCTGTATGCAACAAGCCAACAGCATTCCTGCTTCCATGAGGTTGTCCACTCTCTTAGCTAGAGCCATAAGACAAGAGAAGGTGATAAAAGGGTTTCAAATCAGCAAGGAAGAAGTCAAGTTATCTCAATTTGCACATGACATGATCATAAACTTGAGTGATCCTAAAAACTCCACTAGGAAACTCCTGGAACTAATACAGAAGTTCAACAGGATGGCAGGTTACAAAATAAATGTGCAAAAATTAGTGGCCTTCCTATACACCAAGGATGAAAAAAGTGAAAAAGTCCTAAGAGAAACAATTCCACTTATTATAGCCCCTAAAAAATGAAATACCTTGGTATAAATCTATCCAAAGAAGTAAGAGACCATCATAATAAAAACTTTAAAACCCTAAAAATATAAATGACAGAGGAAACCAGAAGGTTGAAAGATCTCCCATGCTCCTGGATCGGCAGAATCAACATCATATAAATGACCATCCTACCAAAAGCCATATACAAATTTAACACTATAGCAACCAAAATCCCAAAGCAATTCTTTAAAGAAATTGAGCACACAATCTCAAAATTCATATGGAAGCACAGAAGACCTAGGATAGCAAAAACAATCCTGAGTAACAAAAACACTGCTAGAGATATCATCATACCAAACCTTAATCTGTACTATAAATCCATAATAATAAAAACAGCTTGATACTGGCTCCAAAATAGACACATAGATCAATGGATAAGGATTGAAGACTCAGATATAAACCCACACACTTACAGCCATTTGATCTTTGAAAAAGGGGTCAAAAAATTCAATGGAAAAAAGAATAGCATCTACAACAAATGGTGCTGGCATAACTGGGTATCTGCATGAAACAGATTAAAACCAGACCTGTACTTTTCACCATGTGCAAAAATTAATTCCAAATGGATCAAGGACCCCAATATTAGAGACTATAGAAAGGGTAGTTGAAAGGGTAGGGAACTCCCTTGAGCTGATTGGGCTAGGCCAACAGTTCCTAACAGAAATCCAATAGCACGGTCACTAAAATCAACACTCAACAAATGGATCTTATGAAATTAAAGAGCTTCTGTTCAGATAAAGAGGTTGTAAACTGAGCAAAAAGGCAACCCACAGAATGCGAGAAAATCTTAACTAACCACGTATCTGATAGCGCTCTATTATCCAGAGTGCACAAAGAACTTAGAAAACTAAACACACTAGGGAGATAAATGCCCAATTAAAAAATGGGCCTGGGAACTCAAAAGACATTTTTTCCAGTGACAAAATTGAAATGTCTAACAAATATCTTTAAAAATGCTCTACATCCCTAGCCATCAGGGAAATGCAAATCAAAACTTCCCAGAGATATCATCTCACCCCCGGTCAGGATGGCAAAAATCCACAAATACAAACAACAAATGCTGGAGAGGATATGGAGGGAAGGGAACTCTCGTGCATTGCTGGTAGAAATTCAGGCTTATACAGCCACTCTGGCAATTAGTATGGTGATTTTTAAAAAGTTAAAGATTGAAATGCCATGTGATACTGCTATACCACTATTGGAAATAATCCCCCAAAATGCAGTGATTCACTACAGTGACATGAGCACAACCATGTTCATCGCAGCACTATTTACAATAGCCAAGTCATGGAATCAACCCAAATGCCAACAGTTGGTGAATGGATAATGAAAATGTGGTACATTTATACAATGAATACTACTCAGTTATCAAAAAAGAGGAATTAATGAAATTTGCTGGGAAATGGATAGAATTAGAAAAAATTGTATTGAGTGAAGTATCCCAGACACAGAAAGACACCGTATATACTCCCTAATAGGTGGATCCTAGTTCCAAACCCACTCAAAGGTAAATTCTGTGGTAAATTCAAAGGTAAATCTCTGTGATACCTATTGTAATCACAAAGATTATAAACATGAGGGAAGCAGAAGGAGGGCCTCCAAAAAAAAAAGGAGATAGGGGATCATGCTTCAGTTGAGAAAACAGCCCATGGCCATGTATTGCATGTAAGTAGTGAGACAGCTGGTGAAGCTCACTTGTGACTGAACAGGTTTGTTCTCATCGATTAGGAAGGATGTAGGGACTGGCAGATAGAGAGTAACCATCCGGCAAATGAGACACTCCTCCCCCCAAACTGCATGTCCTACTCTTATTCTTCCATCTACTTTTGAGTCTCTTCTTATATTAAGATCTTCGTTTAAACAGTCTTTTATCTTTGGTTAGGAGGTGACCTTTAATACCAATCAGGATGCAACCAAGGGCAGTGCAGGAAAAGCAAAACTGAAAACAACAACAAACCATAATTCAGAACACCAAAGACCCTACATTATTCACCTGGAACCAGAACCAACCAAATTTCTCCCTATTCTAAAGCTCAGGGAACCTTGCTGAAGAGGGGGCAGGAGGACTGTAAGAGCCTGAAGATGGGGAGGACTAACGATATGCAAAATATTCCACACAAGCAACAGCCAGGATTGAACTTTGCCTGACCTGAACAATGGCTAACATATCGATGACCCCCCCACCAAAGTCTAGCGTGGAAAACAGGGGAGAAAGCTCCAGGCAGTAGTGTCTTTAGAAGCAAGGGATTAAAGAGTCATAATAGATTTCCCATATTAATGGGGAGTTCAAGAAGGGGCCCTGGGATATGCCACTGAGTCCTGAACCATACTAGGATGGAAGACTCAGAGGCAGGTTTAGCTTTCCTACAAAAAGTTGCTCCAGAGGATGGAAGGGAGGAAGGGGAGGCATAGAGGAGGGGGAAGGATGGAGGGAAATGAAAGGAACAGAGGAAGTGGGGAGAGTGCAAGGGGAGAGGACTGGGGAGGGGAGAAAAGAGGGAGAGGACTGGGTACCTATTGAGATAGGCTAGAAAAAAAATAAAATGTGGGGAAAAATTGAAAACAAAGAAATTATAACAGATACTAGAAAAATTCAAAGAATCATAAGACCATACTTTAAAAATTTATGCTCCACTTAACTGGACAATCTGAAAGAAATGTATGAATTTCTAAACATATGATTTACCAAATTTTAATGAAGAAATGCATAAGTGAAACACACCACCTACAAGTGATGAGATTAAAACAGTAATTATAAATCTACCAGCTTAAAAAAAAATCCAAGACTGAAAAGATTTATCACAGAATCTTACCAGCCTTTCATAAAAGAACTAGAACTAACACCAAGGGCTTGCAGATGGCTCAAGGGTTAAGTGTCAAAGGTAGAAGTTCCTTTGTTCTGATCCCAAATCCCAAGGAAAAACTCCAGTAAAAAAAAAAAAAAAAAAAAAAAAAAAAAGTCCCCCTTCCTCTCCACTCCGCCGCCCGGGACGTACGTGCTCGGGACGCGCTCGGTCCAGCCAGGCCTCACCACGCCTCGACCCAGGTAAGCTCGGTCCCCGCCCACCCCCAGAGCCCCAGGCCAAATAATTCAGTTTAGTGAAAAACGCACAGAAATTAAAAGATCTTAAGAGTTGAACCGACAATGCCAAAGTCTAAGTGCAAATCCATGAGACACAACACTCAAGTAAACAAATCTCCCACTGAAGGAATTAATCCCATAATGTTAGACTCCAACCAGAACAAACCCATGGAAAATGGCCAAGAAAGCCTGACCCAGGATAACGACCTTCAAAATATGATCATTACCATGTTCAATACTATGAAAGAGGAAATCAGGGAGGAACTAAATAATCGAATCAATCGCTTTGAGGAGGAACACAACAGACACATGGAGGAGTTGAGAAAAACAGTGCAAGAATCAAAAACTGGCATACAGCAGTTAAAAAAGACTCAAGCAGAGTTTAAAACTGAGCTAAAAGACAAGTTATCTTCAACCCAAAACTCCACAGAGAGTCTTATCAGCAGAACTAACGAAGCAGAAAACAGAATTTCAGATCTTGAAGATAAAGTGGGAGTATTAACCAGCTCAATGGAAGAGATTGTTAAAGCCAAAAAGATGCTTGAGAGTGGGCTGGAGAGATGGCTCAGGGGTTGTGACTCTGTCTCACAAGCAGAAGGTTCTGAGTTCAGATCCCAGGTCCCACATTTAAAAAAAAAAAAAAAAGATGCTTGAGAGAAATATCCAGGAGATATGGGACACCCTGAAGAAGCCCAACATGCCTATTCATGGAATACCAGAGCAAGAATCTCAAAATACCACCCCTGAGGAAATTTTTCAAATGATCATCAAGGAAAACTTTCCTCATCTAAAAAAAGACAAGCCCATCCATATACAAGAGGCATTCCGTACCCCAAATAGATATGACCAAACCAGAAGCACGCCATGGCAAATAACAGTCAAAACACTCCACATTCAAGATAAAGAACTGGTGCTGAGAGCTTCAAGGGAGAAAAAACAAGTCACTTTTAAAGGTAAACCTATTAAAATAACAAATGACTTCTCAATGGAAACACTAAAAGCAACAAGAGCTTGGAGAGACATACTTCAAGTATTAAATGAGCAAAAATGTCAACCTAGGCTGATTTACCCTGCAAAACTATCAGTCATGATTGAGATAGAAAGAAAACCTTTCCAGCACAAAGACAACTTGAAGGGATACATGTCCACCAAACCAGGCCTTCAAAAATGCTAGAAATGATACTCAAGCGTGAAGAAAAAAACAGACATATCCAGGAGAGCAGAAGGCAAATATAACACCATTAAAAGCGAAGCAATATACTTATAAAAAATAGTAAACATAATAAATATCTGGAATCAAAAATAGTTTCACCATTATAACACTAAATGTTAATGGAATTAACTCACCGATCAAGAGACACAGATTACAAACTTGGATTAAAAATCATAATCCATCAATCTGCTGCCTGCAGGAAACCCATCTCACCACAAAAGATAGGCACGCTCTAAAAATAGCAAAGTCATGGAATCAGCCCAAATGTCCAACAGTTGACGAGTGGATAACGAAACTGTGGTACATCTATACAATGGAGTACTACTCAGCCA
The DNA here is from genome assembly GCA_023101885.1 of Typhlomys cinereus. Taxonomy (NCBI): domain Eukaryota; kingdom Metazoa; phylum Chordata; class Mammalia; order Rodentia; family Platacanthomyidae; genus Typhlomys; species Typhlomys cinereus. The sequence continues at coordinate 914,010 of JALPQD010000358.1, read as the reverse complement.
TCAAAAATGATGAATTACTGGAATTTGCCGGGAAATGGATGTCATTAGAAACAATTATATTAAGCGAAGTATCCCAGACCCAGAAAATTAAGCGCCGTATGTAGTCCCTAATAGGTGGCTCCTAGTACCAAACCCACCCAGCCCACCTAGAGACAGTAATTGCAAGGATTATGAACAGGAGGGATGGGGTAGGAGGGCCACACCAGAAACAAGGAGAGAAGGGACCATGTTACAGCAGGGAAAATAGGCCTCCACCAAGGACCCAAATAAGTAATGAGACATCTGATTAAGTTCACAGACTTTTGTTCCTGATCATTTACTACTGAGGGGGTGTGATCTCACCAGAAGAGGAGGGCATATAGTCTGGCAGATAAAAAGTAACCGTTGTGCAAATTGGTGATAGACACCTCCCTCACTGTAGTTTCCCACTTTTATTACATCGACCTTTGAATGTGCTTTTATCACAAGACTCTAACAGCTTTTTGTCTCTGGCCAGGGGGTAACATACAATGCCCACCAGGATGGAATGAAGGGCATTGCAGGAGCAACAAAACTGCAAAAGAAAATCAACAAACCACAATCCAGAACTTCAGAGACTCTATATCAACCACCTAGAACTAGGCCAGCTTAGTCTCTCCCCATCTTGAAGCTCAGGGAAATTTGCGGAAGAGGGGGCGGTAAGAGTGTAAGAGCAAAAGGATGGGAGGAGCAATGATATGTAAGATACTCTATACTAGTTAGGGCTGAAGCAATCATAATTGGACTTTGCATGCCCTGCGCATTGTCCAACACACTGTTGACCTCACAAAGTCTAGCATCTGCTAAAGGCACCAAGAGCCTTGTAGGTAAAGGATTGGCAGCCACAGCAGTGTTCCTATACCTAAGGGGAACACGGGAAAGGGTTCAGGGAAAGGCCACTGGGTCCTTGTACGTCATCGGAGAGGAGGCCCCAGAGGAAAATCAGACATGCACAAGAAAGGACTCTCTGGGAATTGGGGCGGGAGGCACTGGGGGATGGGGAGGGAGAGGGGTGGGGAGGGGGAGCAGGGGGTACGGGGGAAGGAGGAGGAAGGGAGAGAACTGGTGTACCTAATAAGTTTGTATGAGCTGAAATAAAAAAAAAAAAAAAGGCTGGTCAACAATTCTACAAGCTAATGGAAGCAGAAAACAGGCAGGTGTAGCCATTGTGCTATCAGACAAAGTGGATTTCAAACCAAAGAAAATTATAAGAGACACGGATGGATACTACATTTTAGTCACAGGTACAATTCACCAGGAAGACTTCGCAGTCCTGAACATTTATGCACCCAATACGGGCCCCTCTACATTCATTAAGAAAACCCTACAGCGTCTAAAGCAAGAAATCAAACCCCAAACGATAAGTCTTGGGGACTTCAACACCGCCCTCTCAACATGGGATAGATCAACAGGTCAAAAGCTTAACAGAGACACTTTGGAACTTAATCAAACCCTGAAAGAAATGGACCTTACAGATCTCTATCAAACTTTTCACCCATGTACCAAAGAATACACATTTTTCTCAGCAGCACACGGAACTTTCTCCAAAATAGATCACATACTGGGCCACAAAACGAATCTACACATGTACAAAAAAGTTGAAATTCTAACCTGTGCCCTGTCAGACCACCATGGCCTAAAGCTGGACATCCACAACACGACAAACAAGAGAAAATACAGTAACTCCTGGAAACTTAACAATATGATGCTGAATGAGAACTGGATTCAGGAAGAAATTAAAAAGGAAATTCAAGATTTCCTAAAAGTGAACGATAATGAAAATACAACTTACCAAAATCTCTGGGACACAATGAAAGCTGTTCTAAGAGGTAAGTTCATAGCTCTTAATGCCTACATCAAAAAAATAGAAACATCAGAAATAAACAACTTAACAATGCAGCTTAAAGCTTTAGAGAAACTAGAGCAATCTCATCCCAAAAGTAGTAGAAGAGAGGAGATTAGCAAACTAAGGGGAGAAATATCTGAAATCGAGACTAAGAAAACGATAGAAAAAATCAACCAGTCAAAAAGCTGGTTCTTTGAAAAAATCAATAAGATTGATACACCCCTAACTAAATTAACCAAAAGCAGGAGAAAGAAAACCCAAATTAACAAAATCAGAAATGAACATGGATTTATCACTACTGATACCCAAGAAATCCAGAGAATTATTACATCATATTTCAAAAACTTACACTCTGTGAAGTTTGACAACACAAAAGAGACGGATGAATTTCTAAGTAAACACAACTTACCTAAGTTGAATCAGGAAGTTGTGAATTATTTAAATAGTCCTATAACATATAAGGAAATTGAGGAAGTAATCTCGAATCTTCCCACCAAAAAATGTCCTGGACCAGATGGATTCAGCACAGAGTTCTACCAGACATTTAAGGAGTTAATAACACCAATACTCCTTAAACTGTTCCATCAAATAGCAAAGGAAGGAACACTACCAAATTCCTTCTATGACGCTAATATCGTTTTAATCCCAAAACCTAATAAAGATTCACTTAAAAAAGAAAACTATAGGCCGATCTCCCTGATGAACACAGACGCAAAGATTCTCAACAAAGTCTTAGCAAATCGGATTCAAAAACATATTAAAAAGATCATTCATGGGGACCAAGTAGGCTTCATCCCTGGCACACAAGGTTGGTTCAACATACGCAAATCAATAAATGTAATTCATCATGTAAACCAGTCCAAAGTCCAAGACCACATGATACTCTCGATAGATGCAGAAAAAGCTTTTGACAAGATCCAACAGCCTTTTATGATCAAAACGCTAGAGACAGTAGGAATGGAAGGAACCTTTATCAATATAATAAAAGCTGTATACAACAAGCCCACAGCAAGGATTATGCTCAATGGGGAACAATTGGAAGCATTCCCACTTCGATCGGGAACTAGACAAGACTGTCCACTCTCACCACTTCTTTTCAATATTGTACTTGAAGTCTTAGCTGAAGCCATAAGACAAGAAAGGGACATAAGAGGGATTCAAATCGGCAAGGAAGAAATCAAACTATCCCTATTTGCAGATGACATGATCTTATACCTGAGCGATCCCAAAAACTCCACCAGGAAGCTTCTGGAACTAATTGAGAAGTTCATCATAGTGGCAGGATACAAAATAAATGTGCAAAAATCAGAGGCCTTCCTATATGCCCAAAATGAAAGAAGTGAAAAAGCCTTGAGAGAAACAATTCCATTTACTATAGCCCCTAAAAAAATGAAATACCTTGGTATAAACCTAACCAAGGAGGTAAAAGACTTTTACAACGAAAACTTTAAAACCCTAAAAATAGAAATAGCAGAAGACACCAGAAGGTGGAAAGACCTCCCTTGTTCCTGGATTGGCAGAATCAACATAAAATGACCATCCTACCAAAGGCAATATACAGATTCAATGCTATACCAATTAAAATCCCAAAGCAATTCTTTAAAGAAGTTGACCAAACAATCTCAAAGTTCATATGGAGGCACAAAGACCCAGGATAGCAAAGACAATCCTGAGTAACAAAAACACTGCTGGAGGTATTACCATACCAAACCTTAGTCTATACTACAAATCCATAGTTATAAAGACAGCCTGGTAATGGCTCCAAAATAGACACACAGATCAATGGATAAGGATTGAAACCCAGATATAAGCCCACAAAATTACAGCCATTTGGTCTTTGACAAAGGGGCCTAAAGAATCCAATGGAAAAAGAATAGCATCTTCAACAACTGGTGCTGGCAAAACTGGATCTCCACATGCAGAAGATTAAAGCTGGACCCGTACTTCTCACCATGTACAAGACTTAATTCCAAATGGATCAAGGACCTTGATATAAGTCCAGAGACTATAAAAACCATAGTTGAAAGGATAGGGAACTCCCTCGAGCTGATTGGGCTAGGCCAACAGTTCCTAAACAGACATCCAATGGCACAGTCACTGCTACCAACTCTCAACAGTTGGGACCTTGTGAAATTAAAGAGCTTCTGTTCAGATAAAAAGATTGTAACATGAGCTCAAAGGCAACCCACAGAATGGGAGAAAATCTTCACTAACCACACATCTGATAGAACTCTGCTGTCCAGAGTGCATAAAGAACTTAGAAAACTAAACACCAAGGAAACCAATGGCCCAATTAAAAAATGGGCCCTGGAACTTAAAAGAAACTTTACCAGGGATGAAATTAAAATGTCTAACAAATATCTTAAAAAATGCTCCACTTCCTTAGCCATCAGGGAAATGCAAATCAAAACTTCCCTGAGATATCATCTCACCCCAGTCAGGATGGCAAAAATCCACAATACAAACAACAACAAATGCTGGAGAGGATGTGGAGAGAGGGGAACTCTCTCCTACATTGCTGGTGGGAATGCAGGCTCATACAGCCACTCTGGCGAGCTGTCTGGAGATTCTTAAAGAAATTAAAGATTGAAATGCCATATGACCGTGCTATTCCACTTTTGGGAATAACCCCCCATACAGCAGAGGTTCACCTCGATAACACAAGCACGACCATGTTCATAGCAGCGCTGTTTACAATAGCAAAGTCATGGAATCAACCCAAATGTCCAGCAGTTGACGAGTGGATAAGGAAACTGTGGTACATCTATACAATGGAGTACTACTCAGCCATCAAAAATGATGAATTACTGGAATTTGCCGGGAAATGGATGTCATTAGAAACAATTATCTTAAGTGAAGTATCCCAGACCCAGAAAATTAAGCGCCATATGTAGTCCCTAATAGGTGGCTCCTAGTACCAAACCCACCCAGCCCACCTAGAGACAGTAATTGCAAGGATTATAAACAGGAGGGATGGGGTAGGAGGGCCACACCAGAAACAAGGAGAGAAGGGACCATGTTACAGCAGAGAAAATAGGCCTCCATCAAGGACTCAAATAAGTAATGAGACATCTGATTAAGTTCACAGACTTTTGTTCCTGATCATTTACTACTGAGGGGGTGTGATCTCACCAGAAGAGGAGGGCATGTAGTCTGGCAGATAAAAAGTAACCATTGTGCAAATTGGTGATAGACACCTCCCTCACTGTAGTTTCCCACTTTTATTACATCTACCTTTGAATGTGCTTTTATCACAAGACTCTAGTTTAACAGCTTTTTGTCTCTGGCCAGGGGGTAACATACAATGCCCACCAGGATGGAATGAAGGGCATTGCAGGAGCAGCAAAACTGCAAAAGAAAACCAACAAACCACAATCCAAAACTTCAGAGACTCTATATGAACCACCTAGAACTAGGCCAGCTTAATCTCTCCCCATCCTGAAGCTCAGGGAAATTTGCGGAAGAGGGGGCAGTAAGAGTGTAAGAGCATAAGGATGGGAGGAGCAATGATATGTAAGATACTCCATACAAGTTAGGGCTGAAGCAATCATAATTGGACTTTACATGCCCTGCGCATTGTCCAACACACTATTGACCCCACAAAGTCTAGCATCTGCTGAAGGCACCAAGATCTTTGGAGGCAAGGGATTGGCAGCCACAGCAGTTTTTCTATACCTAAGGGGAACACGGGAAAGGGTTCAGTGAAAGGCCACTGGGTCCTTGTACGTCATCGGAGAGGAGGGCCCAGAGGAAAATCAGGCATGCACAAGAAAGGACTCTCTGGGAATTGGGACGGGAGACACTGGGGGATGGGAAGGGAGAGGGGTGGGGAGGAGGAGCAGGTGGTACGGGGGGAGGAGGAGGGAGGGAGGGAACTGGTGTACCCACTAAGTTTGTATGAGCTGAAATAATAATAAAAATATATTAATAATAAAAAAAGAAGAAAAAAAAAGTCAATAACCTGTATTTTCAGTCCTCAAAGGTGGAGCCTGAAACCCAGAGCTAAGCATAAAGGAGGTGTAGCGATCCAGAACGACACCCAAATTCCCCCTTGGGCTTCCACAGGCACATATGGAGTTATTTGCTACATTCAGTCTCCCACACACAAATGCACAGACACACATACACATGGATCCACACACAGGCATACATACACAAAACTAAACAATACTCCTTGAACTATTTAACAAAATAGGAAAGGAAGGAATGCTCCTAATGTCTTTCTATGAAGCCAGTATAACTCTTATTCCAAATCCACATAAAGAATTATAGACCAATCTCACTAATGAACACAGATGCAAAATATTCAATAAAATACTTGCAAACTGAATCCAAAAGCATATCAAAATGATTATATGCCATAATCAAATTGGGTTAATGCCAGAAATGGATAGTTTAACATATGCAAATCAATAACTGTAATTCAACATTTAAACAAACTCAAAGACCAAAATCCACATGTTCCTCTCAAAAGATGAAGAAAAAGCTTTTGATAAAATTCACCAGGCATTCATGATTAAAAAAAAAACTCTAGAAATAAACAGAAATGAAGAGGACATTTCCAAAATAGTAAAGGCTATATACAACAATCCTAAGGTGAACATCATTATAAATGGGGGAAAATTTGAATCATTTCCATTTAGATCAGGAATAAGACAAGGTATTCCACTTTTACTATTCATTTTCAATAATGTGCTTAAAGTCATAGCTAACGTAATTAGACAAGAAGGGAGATAAAAATTATAGAAATAGGAAAGAAGCTAAGGTATTCCTATTTGCAGATGATATGATTCTATACTTGAAAGGTCCAAATGGTTCCACCATGAAAAATAACACTTTCAGTAAAGTAACAGGCTACAAAATCAACATACAAAAATCAATAGCCTTCCCATATACCAGAGATAAACGAACAGAAAGAAATGAGGAACTTGATCCCATTTGCCATAGCCTCAAATAATAAATAAATATACCTTGGAATAAACTTAACCAAAGATGTGAAAGACCGGTACAATTAAAAAACATAAAAAACTACAAAAATAAATTAAGGAGTATACTAGAAAGTGAAAAGACCTTCCATACCCATGGGTTGGTGGGATTAATATTATGAAAATGATCATCCTACCAAAGGAATTATAAAGTTCAATCCAATATCAATCAAAATTCCAATGCAATTCACAGAAATTGAAAAAACCCAATCACATATGAAAGCACAAAAGTCCCCAATTAACTAAAACGATCCTTAGCAATAAAAACATTGCTGGAGATATTGCCACACCAAATTTCAAGCTATACAACAGAGCCATGGTAACTTAAGAAAAAACTGGCATAAAAACAAATACATTGACCAATGAATTAAAATGGAGATCCCAGATATGAGATCACATACCTACAAGCCACGAGATTTTTGACAAAGATGCAAACCATTTGTCAACATCTGAGAAAAGATAACACGTTCAACAAGTGGAGAGTAAATTGAATATCTCCATATAGAAGAATGAAAATTGATCACTATATCTCAATTTACACAAAAATTAACTCCAACTCACTTTATACAAAAATTAACTCCAAATGTATCAAGGATCTTAATGTTAAATTTAAAACTCTTAAACTTTTAGAAGAAAGAGTAGGACGCACACTTGAAATGATGGGCCTTGGTAAATATTCTCTGACCAGGACTGCAAGCACAGGAAATAAGACCAACAATCAACAAGTGGGGCATCATGAAACTAAAAACCTTCTGTCCTGCAAAATAAACTGTTAATTTTGCAGAAATACAACCCACAGAAATGGGAGAAAATCTTTTCTGGTTATAAATCTGACATATGATTAATCTTCAGAGTTTACAAAGAACTCAAAAATTTAAACACCAAAAAGCAAACAGTCCAGTTAAGTAGGCCCTAGAACTAAGAAACCTTTCACACACACATACACACACACACACACACACACACACACACACACACACACACAAAAATGTCCAATATCTTTAAAAGTACTCAAACTTTCTGATTATTAGGGAAATACAAATTAAAACGACTCTGCAATATCACTTTACCTCAGTCAGAATGACTAAAATTAATAATAAAACAACGATGAATTCTGGCAAGGATGTGAAGAAAAGGGAATATTTATCCATTGCTTGTGGAATTGTAAACTTGTTCAGCCTCTTTGGAAATCGTTATGGAGATTCTTCAGAAAGCTAAAGATCGAACTACTATATGACTCAGCTATGCCACTTCTGAGAATATTTACAAGAACTTTACATCTTACTACAAAGACACTTGTATGTCCTATGATCACTGCAACCCTATTCAGAATACCAAGGAAATAGAATTGGCCTATACGCCTATTGATAGAGTGAAAATGTGCTACATGTATACAATGGAATACTATTCATTCATCAAGAAAAGTTAAATAATGGAATTTTCTGGTGAATGGATGGACTGCAAAGTACAGTATTAAGCAAGTATAGTAGTTAAGTTAGAATTAAGTTAGTTAACAGGATATGCTTCTGTACTTACTGCTTGCTTTTGCTTAAAGTTGTAGTCACACTGTACATGCCAAGATTGCTGTTACCAAGTGGCAGCCAGACACAGACATAATATGATTTAGTTTCTATATCTAATGTGACTCAGTTCTATATCTTTAGTCCAAGAACACAGTGTTTTTGCTAGACTATCATTACTCACAATGTTTAAGCCAGAATATTGCTTGTTTGAGGATACAGAGATACATGATAGAATTGTTGTTACTGACTCAGTGGCCAGGCCAGATGACTGCAAATGTCTAATTTTTGCCTTTAAAAACCCTGTACCTCTGTCCCTCATGGTTGTCGCCTCTGACTGGGATCTTGACTCCCTGGCATGCAAATGTTGATCAGCTTGATTAAAGCCTTTCCATTAATGAAGTCTCTGATGTCAGTGTGGTGAAATCTCTGAGCAACCCCCACACCCATAACACAAGTATAGAGACACAGAAAGACAAATGCCACATATTCTCTTTTATTTGTGGGCACTAGCATTAAGCTTCTCATTGATGTACCTAATTTGGAATTCCTGTAACAGCCAGAAAACTTGCAAAGGACTGTTAAGTGGGAGGGAATGGTGGCTCTAGGTAAAGGCCCTAAGGGAGGAAATACAAAATACCATGGGCAACAAGGTAGGAAAGGGTGCAATGGGAGAACTGTTCAAGGGAAGTAAAAAGGGAAGCAAGGGTATACAAAGGATTGAGGGAGCAACAAAGAACACTAAAATTGTACAATAAAACTTGATAGAAACCCTCTTATATTGTTAATATATCAAAGCTCATATTAGTTTTTTATACAAAGAATGGATATCCTCTGTACAAGGGAGCACAGAAAGAAGATAGGGAAAAACAAAAATACCTTGTGATGCTCCAACCAGAACTCAGAAGCAATTTATCAATACTTGAAGTAGTAGGTATCCTAATAAGATAATGGTCGGACAGGTCTCATAGGTTCCTCAAATAGTAAAGGCTTTTGCTATTGCTCTTGATTGCCCTCCAGAAGCTTAAGACCCCAGAAGCTTAAGACCCTTAAGATGCAACACATGTAGATCATAAGACATGGACCAAAATAACACCAGCTAGAACTCTTCCAGAAGCTTCCTTCTTGCTGACAGTCTATGCAAGCTAATGCAGGGAAAAGCAATTAACAATCTCAATAATCTATGAAAACTGCAAGCTACAATAGCAATCACCCTGAAGAGAGGAGGTAACTACAGTAATAGTGACATTCTGATTATATTTAAAGAACTTTTCAACAGGGATCACATTCCTGTTGCTGTAAACTAAAACAAGAACCTATAAATGTGGAGAACCTAGGCCCAGGGAGAAGGTAAGACACAATTATCTACAAAGACACTATATCAAACTGCCTCTTAAACTACCCATAGATTAGAACAGCTCTTAGCAATTAAACTAGAAGCTTCCTTCTGCAATGGAAGGTATTTATCACAGTAATCTAATCGCAACTGACAAAAGTCAGAAAATAAGTGAATGAGGACTGCTTGGCCCTAAACAGCACATCTAAGTCAACCTCACTCTCATCCCATGGCTCAAGAAACATTGCAGAGGTGGAACGGCAAAATTACAAGAGACTAAAGTAGGGCAGGAATATGGTCAGACACTGTATTCTGGACATAACAGGGCTGTTCCATCCATGAATTCACCGCATAAGAATTGTCCTATCAACATTTCACCATGGAATAGCAACAATCTCAAGAGGTTCCACATTTCTTTGAGAGACAGATGATGGTTAATACATATGGGAAAGAAGTACAAGATGCTTTCCTCGATGTATGTGCACTGATCTGTGATTCATGCTCCAGCAAGTGCTCAGGCACATGTTATCAAAGACTAACCAGGTAAGACACATGTAAAAAGACTTGAAAATAGAAGGGAATCTAGCAATGGAGAAGGGGTGTAATGGAAAGAAAAGGAGAGATGGATTGAGGATCAAAGTTGGAAAATATAATGAATTCACTATTTTCATGTAAAACACTAAAAAAGAACAAGAAGGAAAAATTCAGTGCCACACAGCTAACTTATTTAAGACTGATGTAAGTGCAAAATAGTCTCTAAGCTTCCATGTAATGATTGGCTTATGCCCTGACACTTTGGCATGTTGGTATGCAACAACAGGTAGCTCACATTTATCTTACTGTCATCGCGTTCTGATACTAACCAAGAATTTTTTAAATGACTACGTGCTATATTTTCCATCCTTTACTTTCATTGTTATGAACTATATTTTAGATATAGTTGCTTTCTCAAGTCCCTGCCATGATGGACTGTATCCTAAAACTGTGAACCTAAATAAACGCTTTCTTCCTTAAGTTACTTGTATATGTATCACAGCACAGGAAAAGTAACTCAGAACACATGAGGACCTGAGTTTGGATCCCATCACCCACATAAGAATTAATGTGTTAACTGTATAATCATCTTTGTTTCTGATTTAATTGATCTTTCTTTAGTCTGTATTTCCAACTTAATCTCTGCATCAAATTACTTACATATTTAAACTTAAGTCTTTCATCTTAAATGTGTCCCATATTTATAGAACAGATACCAAGAGTATTATTTTTGCCTTTCACCACCCTTTTCTTAAGAGTATAGTTGGGTCAGGGAGGACCTGACTGACCAAATGGCTGCCAAGTAAACATAATGTGATAGTATTCATTGTTAGAATCTAGAATCTAGACAGAATCTATAATCACCTAAGAGATAAGATTCTAGGCCTGCATGTGCAGAATTATCTAAATTATATGGGGAGACCCACATGTAGGATCCATGAGCTTGGAATCATAAAAAGAAAAAAAGCGGGCTGGAGAGGTGGCTCAGGGGTTAAGCCTCCGCCTTGCAGGCGGAAGTTCCTGAGTTCGGATCCCAGATCCCACGTATAGACGCCAGACGGAAGCGGGGGCGGCCTGCGCTTCTGATCCTGGTAGGGCGGAGCCTGTGAATCCCGGGGCAGAAGGAGGTGGAGGCGTCCATGGTGGTTCGCGAATTCGTCCGTGGTTCTACACACACACATACACACACACACACACAGACACACACACATGCGCACAGTTGAATAAATAATAATAATAATAAAAAATTTAAAAAGAAAAAAAGCAAGCTGTGCAACGTAACCAGCTGCTTTCTCAAGTCCCTGCCATGATGGACTGTATCCTAAAACTGTGAACCTAAATAAACCCTTTCTTCCTTAAGTTACTTGTATATGTATCACAGCACAGGAAAAGTAACTTAGAACACATGAGGACCTGAGTTTGGATCCCACCACCCACATAAGAAAGGCACGGCAGCATGCATTTGTAAACCAGCACTGAAAAGGAATGGAGGTTACAGACTGAGGCAGATACCTGAAGCTCATTTGTCAATCAGTCTAACCTAATTGATGAACTCCAGATTCAATAAAGAGAACTTGTCTCAAAAAATGAGATGAGGAACAATAGGGAGCAATAGGAAAAGACACACATTGCCTCCTAGTCTTTACATGCACATATACTGAGAGAAAGAGACTATTTTAAATTCTTTCTTCTTTCTAATGTCTTGTAATTTTACAAAAGCATGGTCTCACGATCATTAATGGAACTCTATTGGCTCAACTTGGACACACTAAAATGCCCCTGACTGCTTAGTCAATGATAAACTTCAAATTAGTCTTCTCGCCAACATTTAGCTCTTCTCCCCTGTTCCATGTTCACCTCTCTGAATCAACAAATTTCCTTAAGGTAAGAATACAGTCTTATTTTATAACTAGTATCTTAGGATTGAAATATCTGATTATTTTGTGGATTTAGCTCTGTGATTAGTCTTTGATGGGTCATTTGTTTTATTAATCATTCATCACAGCATTTTTTCCATATGACTTGTGAGCTCATATATGGCTGATACTTACCAATAGGAATTATAAGATTTGGTACTTGATGTATACTTCCAGAGCATGTTATCATGCTCATGGTTGCTTTATTTGTGATAGCTAGGAAATGTAATTAACCTACATGATATGAAACCATTAGATATGAAAATGCAGTACATACATATAATAGATCTTATTCCGTTATAACAAAAAATGAAATTTTTAAGAAAATGGATGAAACTGGAAAAAATAAATAATAAAGGCCCAGAAAGATGAATACCATATTTGTCATTCTCATATAGCTTTGCATTTTTAGATTTCTGTATTTAACTTGGAGTAAGTTTCTGCAGAGGGAAGGAAGCAAGAAAGAAATTATGGGGATAATAAATCACACATGATATGGAAAGAGAGGTGGAAGAACATGAGACACAGAAAGGCTTAAATGGGGATGAGGACAGTGGATTGGAGAAAAGAGGGAGAGGGGACCAAAACTAAGGTGCATGAAAAAGACATCCTGTAACCAATTATTTTCTAAGCTAAATTTAAAATATAATTTAAAAATATGAATGGAGATATCCTGCAATAGTTTTGTTTTTGTTTCTTTTGTTTTTAGCAATAGGTTTTTGAAAGAAATCTCAGTCAGTATTAGGCATGGGATATTTCTTTTTGGTCCTGGAGCCCCCCAGTTCTCTAAGCAACACAGATTATTGCCACTATTTCTGGTTGCCCATCAGAACTAAATACTAAGACTTATTGCCAAAAATGCCAGGTGTTATGAATAATAGGATACAGGGGAGAAATACCATTTTGGAACAGAACTGAATATTTTCTCCTTCCTGGCTAGCATACATAATACCTGTAGGTGCTGGGGACGTCTTAACCAACTGTGGATTATAACACTGATTTTCCAGGAATAATATAAACATTGGTGCAACAGTGGCATGATTCTTTGGGATGACTAAATCTGAGGCCCATTCCATGAGAAGGAATGTATGTCTAATTCTATAAACTTGCTCAAAAACTTATGGCTGGGGAGCTAAGAGGCCCATAGAATTGGGGATAGGGAATATACTACTGATGTTTTGCTACATGGACATGTAATTAAACTGTCTTCTAATAATGTTTTTGCCCATAGACTAATGCTGCTCACAGCCTTGGATAGAGTAGTATCTTTGTGCAGTGGGTGTTATTGAATATATATACTCACAAATGACCAAGTAGAGAGAGTGACTGTTGAGTGCTCAGCTCTAAACGGGACATCTATATTACCCTCCAAAGCCCAGAAAACACTGTGGAGGATTGAGCAGAAAAACTAAGAGCAGGAGGATAGGGAAGAATGTTATGAAATGATGTATATTTTCAATATGATATGGCAACCATGATCCTAAACACTCAGCATCCTTGGATACTTGCATAAGACCTGTACATGATTAGACCCTTAATTTCCATCATGGACTGGGGGGTCATGAAGTCCCACTCCTCCTTGGGGAGCTATTGGTAGTCATTTTCTTAAGTGTTCCAGGCACTGTTATATTGTTCATGATCCAGTAATTAGTCTCCTATTCAAGTTCATACAAACAACCCTAATTAAACCCCAATTAAACTTGATGAACCACCAAAAAAAAAAATAGGAACATAGGAAAGACACTAGTTGAGAAGAAGGAAGAGGTTAGCAGCATTAGGTGGGAGTTAAAGAGGGTCCTGCTGACATGGAAATGAATATGACCACGGTACATTGTTTATACATATGAAATTGTCAAAAATAAAAAATCATTTCAATTTTTTTAAAAAAATAGGACATACCAGATTTTTATCCACAACAATGTTCATTTCAAGATATCGTGGGAATAATTTGATAAATTCAATTCTCTGAAAAACAAACCACATGAGTTACCTTTTATTAAATTTTACTTAGAAGTAAAATGAAAGATGTTCGCTATTGACTTCACTGTGAGATTGTGTTCAAACACACAACTTAGTTACTATTCAGAAGATCCCCCAGTACAAAAGTCCTGCGATCACCAAGAATTTTCAAATAGACATCTCAAACTGTAAATAACTAGATATTTTCATGTTTGTATATTTCTTTAGTTGCCTTTTTAATAATTTCCAAACTACATAGGAAGATATTTGTTATTGACTGTTAGGGAACTGCTTTTAGCCAACAATGAAGTTTAATGAAATATGATATGTTTAAGATTAATGACACAAAAATAAGCTGTGTCATTTAGAGATGCCTGCATGTCTTTGTGGGAACAGTAAGCCCTTTCTTTTATCATATGTAAGCCATTTAAGTTATCCATTCTTGAATTTTGATAAAGAACAATTAATACTTCTATACTTACATATAATTTAATACTTTTATAACTCAATAGCTGAAAGAAATATTTTATATTAATTATCTAAAACCCCAATGTGAACACTAATATTACAGCTATTTTAGTCCTCTGTTCAAATCTTATTTCCAAGATCCAATATTTAAATTTTTGCTAAATTTGTGTCTAATGTCATTTATTCATTTTATAGACATTTAGAAGTCATGTATGGTTTTTATTAAAAAAGAAAAACAATGTTAAGATTTGCTTCAGAAGTACATTTCATTCATAAAATTATATATTATCAGTTGAAAGAGTTTATACTTACAGTTACATTGGTTCCAAATTGGTTCTCTGACTCATTAAACCAAGAATAAATGCTTTTTCCTAAGAAAGGAAGGCTAATGTTACTGCTGCTCTCATAAATTGTGTGCAAAAATCCTGATACGGTTTCCATGGGTTCAATTCCATATGAAATGTTTTGAAACTGTATTATTCCCCTGAATGGTGAAATAATGAAAGAAAGTCTGAAATATTTGGATCAAACCTGTACATATTTAATGACAAATATTCTTTCTTTTTCTTTTTCTTTTCTTTTTTTTTCCCTATATGTGTTTGGGTCTGTGTCTCTGTGTATATGTCTATGTGTATCAGAGGGCACTCACTGTGTGTGTACCTGTGGAGGCCAAGGTGACTTCAGGATTCACCTTGGATTGCTCTACCTCCTATTTGCTTTGTTCTGGAGTTTCCCAGGCTCCACCTTCCAGGATCAGAAGTACAGGCCATTGCCATTTTCACCTGGCACTTTTACATGGGATTCAGGATCTGAACTCAGAATCTTCTACTTAAGAGGCAAAGGCTTAACCCTTGAACCATCTTGCCAGTCCATCTAATGACAAATTTTGACCAGAATACTCTAAGTTCAAAATCGTCTTTGTATTTCCACTTTACCACTTTGTTCTTTGAGTTGATCACTGCAGGGTAGAATGCACATTCTTTTACATTACAATAACGAGGTAGAGGCCTTAACTGTTCTTAAACAGTTCAGAGTCCAGTTTATCGGCTTTCAGTGCAAGCCAAAAAATATGTGGACACACTCTTCCTAAAAATAAGCCTCTTATTTAAAAAAATGACTCTCTTCTGATCCTAAATTATTTGTTTGTACAGTTGAGCTGAAGGTACTACATGCCTAAAACTGAACACAAAGACAAACTGTCTGTTAGCATCGAGCATTCTCAATTATTTCTAGGAAATCAAGAACCACAAAAAATAAAATCTGTGAGAAGAAAGTTCTCTTTACAACCAACAACACAGCACCAAGCACTGGATTCCAGGGTCAACGCATGGCCTCTCCCCAGATGTTGAACTCTATTGTTACAGCAATTTGGATTCAGTTCTCTGAGAACTGAAATCTGAAGGTAATTACAAAATTAAAAATGGTCATGAATGATTAACTTATGGAATATCCAAGATGTAATGTTAGCAAACTTAGTATCTTTAAATAATGTACAACCTGAGTCCTGAACAAATGCTGAGTGTCACGAGAGAATTTGGAAAACCAGCAACGTATCCATTATAGTTACAATTCATCTGAAAAAAATACGCAACTAAAAATAAATGCATAGTTCATTTTCAAATGCACAAGAATGTTCATTTACATTTATTGCTTTGCATAACCTAAGACTTTAACATGATAGTCAGTTGTTCAGTGATATTGAATCAAGTATAAAACAGCACTAATGCAGATTATAATACTTTATCAAATATATGAAATAATACTCTAGTAATTAGAGACTAATTATTTTTTAAAAATCTATACAAATAAGAAATGTATATGACAATGGCTGATATGTCGACAACCTTCCAAAGTCTAGCACAGATCACAGGGGAGAAGGCTTCAGACAGTAGAATCCTTAGAGGCAAGGGGTTAAACAGTCATAATAGAGTTCCCATAATAGCAGGCATCCCGAGAAGGGACCCCAAACTATGTCACTGAGTCCTGAACCTTCACTAGTATAGACGACTGAGAGGGAAATTCAGTGCCCACATAAACAGATGCTCTGGAGGATGGGAGGGAGAAAGCAGGAAGCACCAAGAGAGAAGGAGGGAAGGAAAAGGGGTGAAAGGGAGGAGGATGATAATGAGGGAGAATGCAATAGGGAATAATGGGGAGGGGGAAGAAAGAAGGGGAGAGAAGAAGGGGAGCGCCCATTGAGCTTGTATGATTAGGCAAAAAATGTAATAATAAAAATAAAATTTTAAAAAATAAATGTGTATGAAAGAAAACCCTAAGGCATACCAGATCTTCCAAATATTGAGAATGCTGATTTCCATTTTTGTCATGAGAATAAACAGTGAAATCTTCAGCTAGAAAGAATCTAGGTGGAAACCACAAAAACATGTACCATTGAAACAAGTATAGGAAGATAAATATTCAAGTAAAGTTAACTGAGGAATTTAAAGTAATGCTAATCAACTTGTAATATCCTCTTCTTCAAAGGCTCCCTGTTGCTAAAATGCCTAGCTTGACATTTTAACTAGAGAGAGCTCTAAAATTCAAGTTAATTGATAGCTCAACTCATTAGATATGTCAAAGGGAAATAAGAGGTCCCACTTTCCAAAATAGAACTTTCAAATCTTTGTCATTCATTGATTTTGGTTTTTATGCTTATACTTTATATCTCAAAGTTAGAATGAGAATGTCCCCAGTTTTAAAAGTCTCACTACAAATTTACACCCACTATATTTGGCAGTCCAGGGTGCCACTGTTACTGTCCTCCTTCTCCTCCTCAGCCTTCTCTTCCTCTTCCCTTTTCTTTGTCTCCCTTGTCCTCCTCTTCTCCTTCACCTCCGCATCTTCTACCTCTTTCTTTTCTTCTCATTTTCTGCTCCTGCTTCTGTTTCTTGATGTGACTCTCCATGTATACAAGGCTGGTCACATACTTGCTACAGTGTTCCTGCTTCTGTCTCCCAAGTACTGAGAGTACAGAAGTATACATCTAAGCCCTTCTCCAAGTTCTGAAGGACATTTCTCAGAATTGTCTTTCATTGCTTCCCCTACCAGTAATTAATAACAAAAAATTCAACAGTATTCTTACTGTGCCAGAAAACCTCCATGATCCCCACTCTCACACCAGGAGCCTGTCTAACTGCTTTACTTGCTTTGAGAAAATCTGCCACCTGTTCCAAAAATCCCACCCTGTGTCATGCAATAAGACACAAAACCCTTTCTCTCCTTCAATTCTTCTCCATGGGGTTTTCAGTGTATTCTATTAAAAAGGTTATTTTCAAGTGATTGACATCCTAAATATTTCTCCCTTGATCTCAAGTACTCACAATGCTATGATCACTTGTTTTAATTCTCAACGATTTTTATTTTAGAAAGGCTATGCACATCTGCTTTCTTGGCTCTATGAGAGATATCCAGCTTGTCAAATAAAAATACTTCAATAATCATCACTATACTCTACCTTCTATTTGAAAATTGTGACGACTCAGTCCAATAAATTCATATTATACTTCATTGTACTGATCCCTGATACCTTCAACTTGACCTTAAATATTGACTATACCTTTTCTACCTGTACTCAAAATAGTGGTCTTTGCCAAGGCTTATAAACTGTTGATTAACACTTCCTACATGAACATTGATTGATGATACTGATGATTAATAATACAGCTACTGATTACTGTCAAGTCAATATACCTGCTGAATATCCTCAGAAATTCAAATCCTATATGCATCTATCTAGGGGGAAAATTCCACAGACTTAATACTGAAATCCAAACTTTCAACTTCTTTCATCACCCTCATTTAATCATACAATAACCTATCTATTTTCTTGAACAGCTAACTTACATGAGGCCCTTTACTGCTTTCCAAATGTTCTACAACTCTGTCTTCAGGTCTACAGAATACCAGTAATTATCACCCACCTCAAGTACAGCATTCAAGCAAACCCCGTGTAATTTTTATAGCATATGGTATGATCCATGTCTCACCATTCTCTTCTTCTACAACTTGTCTCCTACTTGCTTCTCCAGAATCTTTGGACTCTACCCTTTTACTTCCATCAAATCACTGTTTACCAATTTCCAGAAAGCCTGCACTGATTTTCAGAGAATACTGTTATATACCATAATATAATACAATTCTTAGTATTACTGTTTCTGAATATAACTTTCTATGCTACAAATTTCCTGTGCCACCTGTGTTAACATTTTGAATTGTAATGATTTAAATACTAAATATTTAAATATCAAAACAAAATTAAAATTTGAAAGGACAAGATAGTTACTTACTGCTTTTTAAGATGGATAAAATATGGTTTTCCTGCTATTGTAATCTTATAAGCAACCTGCAACAAGAATATCCGAAACCAGTCACACCTATAAATAATACATGCCATTTTATGTGCTTTTTCCAACTCATGTTTTAAAAGATTTCTTTTGGTTTCCCTTGTCATGTGGCTTTTTGTAACTTCAAGATTCTGAACCAAGAATTGGCTCGTTGACTGCCGACTCAGACATTCGCCAAGCAGGAGCTTGGCCAAGGTTACCTACAATCTTCCCAGACCAGAAAGACCTTCATAGATTCCCACGCCCATCAAATGCCAGCTTCCCTCGGCTCTATCTAATTCTGACATAAGAAAACTTCGGGTTCTTAAAGGTGCCACTTGTGGGTCCTATCCCCAAATTCCTTCATCCTCAATTGCATATTTATATCCATCCAACAGGTCAACTGTAAGCCTTTTCTAGATGCCTGCTCTGTCCAGTCTGTCACTAAGCAGCATTGGTCATGAAGTTAAAAGGAACTCACACAACCTACGATATAAAGATAAAAATATTTCCAGTTACATCATTTTCTGGGTCTCCTTCTATATCTGTTGAGATCTTTTCAGGAACTGTTGTCTGCAAGAATGTTTTCTGAGGATCTAAAAACAAAAATTAGTGACATTTTAGTGCAAATGATCTCACATTGTCCATTTCAAAGTCTACTTGTACATCTGACTTTCTGCATTGCTGGTTATTGTTAAATAATGTATATCTCCCTTTCTTTCCAACATCTCCTCTTCTTCCTCTTCCTCCTCTCTTTTTCTCTCTTCTCTCTCTCCCTCCCTTTCTCTTACCATCCCCCCAACAGCAAAAATATCTAAATATCAAACTATATTGTGCAGTGAAGGGCACAGCCCCAGGGAAAGGATGCTCTGCCGGAGACTACCCCTAACTTTGGGGGAGAGGGAAGGGGGAAAGAGAGAAAATGAACTGAGAGCAAGGAGCCAGGGAGAGGTCTGGTTGGACTCTAGCAGGAAGGAACAGGCACTCAGTTACCAAGTCCCTCCCTTTCTGAAGCATCTCTGGACTTACTGTGGCCTGCCTGCAGCCCGCTAAGAATAGAAAATAGCACTAGGAGAAGGTACATGGCTCCCTGGTTTGTTCGGGAGCTGGGCTGCGATGCAAGCAGGCGAGGCGTTGAGACCAGTACGGCGGCACTCGCGCTCAACCGCTGCGGCCGCGGTCCTGGAAAGCACCGAGGACCGCGAGCCTGGGGGTTCCTTGCTCCAGAGCTTGCAAGCCTGTGGGATGGTGGTGGGCCTAATGCTCAGAGAAGGCGGTCTGCATAGGGTTAGAGGCATCCTTAACGGGAAAACTGCTTAATTCTTCATTCTCAGGTTATGACGCTTTCTAGTGAGGGTTTTCTTTGTGTATTTAGTCAGATCATGTCTTTAAGACAAATTTCCACTTAAGGAAGGGAATGAAACTACGGGCCCTCCATACAGGCAAGCATACAGTCCAGACGGTTGAACTAGAACCAGACAAAACATGTCTTTGTACTAAAATGATGCTCACCTGTGTTTTTTACTTTCATGACTGGACGCTAGGAGCTGTATTGAATGCAGGACGCTGCATAGAACGTAATCCCTGCTCAATACGAACTTTTACAACATTTCTGCACTGTTATTGCTACATGCCAATTTTGGGAACGCTGGTTTTTCCTGTCTTAAGGAAGTCTTCATAGAAAAGAAGTAGTGGTTTCCTAAGTTCCTGGGAGCGCATTCCTCTGCAAGCCTTATCCGATATCAACTCTGATTTGGTTGCAAAAAATATCTACAGTGTGTTTATAAATTAGCTTTGAAATTACTTTGCCACTATCCAAAACAACAAAGTTATTAACAGACTAACTGCTCGTTTTTAAGGTGTAAAATAATTTTTTGCATTTTATTCATTTATTTGTGTATACATGAGTGTACGTACACATACACACATACATTAAAGGATGACAGAGGATAACTTTAGAGTCAGTTCTCTCCTCCCACCATGTGGGTCTCAGGATTAAAGCTTAGATCATTAAACTTGACAGCAAGCATCTTTTACATTCTGAGTCATCTTGTTGGCACTCAGTTAGGTTTAATTTTTACTTTGTGCTTGGTTTTTAAATTTTGGACCCAATTCTTTCATAGAAAGAGACATTCTTGCCATCAGTTTTTTTTTGTCAGTGTTTGTGAGCTGAGTTTTTCAAGAGACTTGATCATTCTATCTATGTTATCATACTGAAGGGCACAAAACTATTTGTTAGCCTTTCATTATCTAACTTTTTTCTCTCTTTTTTTTAATATTTATTTTATGCTGAATTTATTCCTGAGCCGTAAGTTTTTGTTTCTTCAGTTTCTTCTGGGATATATTTTTCTTCTGTGAAACCAACCTCCTCTTCTGGCTTAGGAACAATTTGTTCCTTTTCCATGAGGATTATCTCAGTGTGGCAGGAAGAACTTGAGTGTCTTGTTCACCTGGATATGTTCAAGGACCAGAGAATCTACTCCACACCCTTAAGTTTAGCATTACTCTCTGCATTTTTAAGCACATGCAGCAAAAAATCAACACTCTTTTTGGGCCACCGACCCTGTGTCCAGCCCCACTGTTTAACCTGGGCACACCTACCAACTCCACCATTATATCGCCAGAATGATACACGTTGCTTCTTTAAAGTGACATTTTTCAGGTATTTTGTGGCTTTTTGGATATGCATGCCCTTGATGGCCTGGGCAGTTTCATGGGTATTCTTAAAGTGAGCACATAGATCTAAACCTCTTGATTTGCATGATTTTGTAGGGTTCTTTGGGTCAAGAGAGTAGTAAACCATTTTCACAGGTCAACTCAGGCCACTTGCAGGAAGAAAAAGAGCAGGGTGTCTTGGAGAACTCTTTTTTTTTTTTTAACTGCTCAATCTTTTTTTATTTTTTAATTTTTTATAATTTTATTTTTTACCTAGTTATACAAGCTCAATGGGTAGGTATCTTCACCCCCCTCCTTCCTTTCTCTCCTCTCTCCTCCTCTTCCTTCTATCCCTCATCCTGCTCTCTCTCCCACATCTTCCTTCCCTTTATCTCCCCTCCCTCCCTTCTTTGTGTTTCCTGCCTTCTCCCTCTCAACCTCCAGAACTTCAACTTGTATGGATCCTAAAATTCCCTTTGTGTCATAAACACTAGTGGGGGTTCAGGACTCTGTGGCATACCTCAGGGCCCCTTCTTGGGTTGTCCACTAATGTAGGAACTCCATTAGATCTGTCTAACCCCTTGCCTCTAAGGATCCTACTGCCTAAACCCATATTCCCTGAGATCTCTACTAGTCTATGGGGGCTCTATGATATGTCAGCCATTTTCAGAGCAGGTAAGGTCCAGTTATAGTGCTGTGAGATCCTAGCTGCATGGCTCAGTCTTGAGTGGACTATCTTGTCCATTGGTGAATCTCCCCATTTTTTTCTTACAATCTTGCTGGATCCTCTTTCACAATGTTCCCTGAGCTTTAAAATGGGGAGAGATTTGGATGGGCTGGTACTAGGTGAACATTGTAGGGTCTTTGGTATTCTGAATCAAAGGTTAGTGGTTCTCAGTTTTGCAATTCCTGCACTGCACTGGGCTACATCCTGTTTGGATGTTGGAGTCTGCTTCCAACCAAAGATAAAAGACTGTTTACAAAAAGGTCTTAATATAAAAAGTGTCTTAAAGGTAGAGGGAAGAATAGGAATAGGGTGTTACAGTTGCAAGTTGGCTACCATCTAATTGCCAGCCCCATCCCTTCCGTGACTAGGGAGGTATGCCCAGCTCTTCAAACCCATCTAATCCCAAGTGAACAGGAAGGGAAGTGAGAGTGAGCCATGTCTGATGTCCTGATACTTACAGGCCTTCCATGACTGTGTCCTAATTTCTCTGTTGAACTCTGCTTTTTTGTCCCCTTTCTCTTGAGGTCTCCTTTCCCCTTCCCTTCTAGTTGTAATCCTTTGGGGTTATAATGAGTGTTACAGAGGTTTACCTTTTTTCTATGAGTTATTTTGTTTTTCTAGCTTTACAATGCACTCATTCCCACTTCCCTCCATCCTTCCTCCCACCCCTTCTTCAATCTATCCCACTCCCTCCCACCCTCCTGCCAGTCTGCCTTCATGGATCCCAGGGTTCTCTCTGGCCTGTCTTCTCTTTTTTGTTTTTAATTTTTCTACTTTTACAATCATACTGAGTATTTATCCCTTCTTCTCTCCATTGTCTCTCCTTCCCATCCCTCCTTCAATCCCACCCTACTGCCAGTCTGCTTCTATGGATCGCAGCGTTTCCCCTGGCCCATCTATTCCTATGATGGTTCAGGTTGCCTCTCCTCGGGCCACCCAACTGATAGCTATATTTCCCTTCACTCATCCAGCTTCAGTCCCCAAGGTTTCCACTGGTTCTAATTTCTAATTATGTTCTAATTTCTCTTGAGTTCCTCCATATTCTATAGGGGCATGTTGGTGTGTCAGTCATTATGTAGATCTGGTAAGGACAAGTCTCACTGCAGAAAGTTCCTAGATGCAGCCGTCCTGCCTTGAGTGGGGTGTCTTGTCTAATGGTGAACCTTCCCATCTTTAGGTTCTTACATTCTCATTGTCCCGTCTTCTGTGAGGTTTCCAAAGCCTTAGGATGGGGAGATTGAGTTGGTCTGATTTTGGGTGAGCCCCACTGAGTTGACAGCACTCAATATTATGGCTGCCCACCTCCATCCACTTCACTGCTACTCTACTGTGCTAGACTGAATCCTGTCAGGTTGTTGAGATTGTCTGCCTCACTTGCAGAAGATTTCTAAGCTGAGTGCTAAGTGCTCTTCAGATCTCTGGGTATAATAATAGCTATTTACAGATAAGTTTGGTGTACTGTCCTCTTACCTATAGATTCGTCCACTATTTTTCCCCTATTGATCTATTTCTTCTTGTTCTAGTTAACAGTAACAGGAATTTGTTACATTCTGACAAGCAGGTCTTGAGTCCAATCAGATAGCTGTTAGTTGTCTCCCTGATCCTCATGCCACTGTTACATTGGTGATCACCTGTTGCCATGGTGATTTTTATTGAAAGTTAAAGATCTCAAGCATTGATGGAACCTGTGATTATTCTCTCCCCAGTATACTGTTAAGTATTTCTTGGTACTGTGTAGGCTATCTAGCAAGGAAGAAGTACAGAAATTTACTTAAATTTATAGAAATTTAAGTATGTCATTAACAGGGTTTGGAACCAGGATCAACTTATAAGGGAGGATATGTGGTGTCTAACTTCCTATGCCTGGGATACTTCATTTAATATAGTTTCTTCTAATTCTATGCATTTACTGTCACATTTCAAATAATTCATTTTTTATGGATGAGTAGTATTTCATTGTATAAATGTACCACATTTTCATTATCCATTCATCAACTGTTGGGCATTTGAATGGATTCCATGACTTTGCTATTGTAAATAGTGCTGCAAAGAACATGTATATACTTCTCTCACTATAGTGAAATGATGCATTTCTAAGGATTCTTTCCAATAGTGGTATAGCAGGGTCATATGACATTTCAATCCTTAACATTTTTAGAAACCTCCATAACGATCTCCAGAGTGGTTGTATGAGCCTGCATTCCCACCAGCAATGTAGGAGAGCTCCCTTCTCCCAAGTGCTCTCCAGCATTTGGTGTTGTTTGTATTGTGGATTTTCACCCTCCTGACTAGGGTAGAATGATATCTCAGGGTAGTTTTGATTTGCATTTCCCTGATGGCTAGGGAGGTGGAACAATTTTTAAGGTGTTTGTTTGACATTTCAATTTCATCCCTGGAAAAGTTTCTTTTAAGTTCTGTGGCCCATTTTCTAATGGGGCTATTTATCTCCTTGGTGTTTAATTTTATAAGTTCTTCTTGCACTCTGGACAATAGACCTCTTTCAGATGTGTTGTTAGTGAAGATTTTCTCCCATTCTGTGGGTTGCCTATTTGCTCAGTTTATAACATCTTTATCTGAACAGAAGCTCTTTAATTTCATAAGATCCCATTTGCTGAGTGTTGGTTTTAGTGCCTGTGCCATTGGGGTTCTGTTTAGGAAATGTTGGCCAAGCCCACTCGAGGGAATTCCCTACTCTTTCTATTAAAGTTTTTATAGTCTCTGGCCTAATATTAAGGTCCTTGATCCATTTGGAGTTGATTTTTGTGTATGATGACAAATACAAGTCTAGTTTCAATCTTCTGCATGCAGATATTTCCAGTACCATTTGTTAAAGATACTGTTCTTTTTCCATTGAGGTTCTGAACCCCATGTCCAAAATCAGATGACTGTAAATAATGAGCTTCTATCTGGATATTCAACCCTTATCCATTGATCTATGTGTGTATTTTGGAGCTGTTTTTATTACTATGGATTTGTAGTATAGGTTAAGCACTGTTATTGTTACTTAGGATTGTTTTTGCCTTCCTGGGTCTTTTGTACTTCCATATGAATTTTGAGATTGTTTGGTCAATTTCTATAAAGAATTTCTTTGGAATTTTGATTGTATACCATTGAATTTATATGTTGCTTTTGATAGGATGGTCATATTTATGATGTCAATTCTAACTATCCAGGAGCACAGGAGGTCTTCCTACCTTCAGATGTCTTGCAATTTCTTTTTTTAGGGTTTTAAAGTTTTCATTATATAAGTCCCTCGCTTCCTTAGTTAGATTTATTCCAAGGTCTTTCATTTTTTAGGGGCTATGGTAAATGGGATTTCTCACTTTTTTCATCATTGGTGTATAGTAAGGCCACTGATTTTTAAACATTAATTTTGTAACCTGTCACTCTGCTGAACTTCTGTATTAGTTCTAGGAGTTTCTTGGTGGATTTTCTAGGATCTCTCAAGTATTGAATCATGTCTTCTGCAGACAGGGATAGATTGACATCATCTTTTCCAATTTGAATCCCTTTTATCACCTTCTAACAATGATTTCAAGTAAAATACTGAACAGAAGTATTGAGAATGAACAGCCTTGCTAAGTTCCTGATCAAAGTGGGAGAGCTTCAAATTTTTCCCCTTATAATACTCCTTGCTACAAGCTTGTTGTATATAGCTTTTATTATGTTGATATGAGTTCCTTCTATTAAAACTGTCTCCAGGGTTTTGATTATAAAAGGATGTTGGATATTCTAAAAAGCTTTTTCTGCATCTATTGAGAATATCATGTGGTCTTGGACTTCGGATTTGTTTATATGATAGATTACACTTAGTGATTTGCATATGTTGAGACACCCTTGTATGCCTAGGATAAATCCTACTTGAGCATAGTGAATGATCTTTTTTTATATATTTTTGAATCAGATTTGCTAAGATTTTGTTGAGAATTTCTGTATCTGTGTTCATCAGAAAGATTAGTTTATAGTTTTCTTTTTTAGTTTTATCTTTATTAGGTTTTGGGATTAGTATACTATAAGCTTTGTAGAAAGAATTTGGAAATGTTCCTTCAGTTGCTATTTTATAGAATAGTTTAAGTTGTTCTTTAAATGTTTGGTAGAATTGTGCTGAATTCATCTGCTCCAGGACATTTTATATTGGGAAGATTTGTTATTTCTTCTTTAATTTCCTCATAAGTTATATGACTATTTAAATAATTCAATTCACCCTGATTCAATGTAGGTAAGTTGTGCTTACTTAGAAATTCATCCATTTCTTTTTTTTTTCACTCATACAAACTTGATAGGTACCCATTCCCCTCCTTCCCTCTACCTCTCCCTGGATCCCCTTGCTCCCTCCCCCCTTTTCCCCTTCCTTTCTCCCCCTCCTTCCCTTTCTCCCAGTGCCCACCCCCCATTCTTGGAGCATCCTTTAATGTGAATGTCATACTTCCCTCTGGGTCCTCCTCTCTGATGAGGTGTAAGGACTCAGTAGCATTGCCTAGATCTCTTTTTTGTGTTCCCTTTAGTATAGGAACACTATTGTGGCTGTTAATCCCTTGTCTCTAAGGATCCTGGTGCCTGTGATCCATACTAGACTTTGGGGGATCGATGATATGTTGGTCATTGCGTAGGTCATGCAAAGTCCTATGATTACTTCGGCCCTAACTTGTGTGGAGTATCTTGCATATCGTTGCTCTTCCCCATCTTTAGACTCTTACAATCTTAATACCCCCTCTTCTGCAAATTTCCCTGAGCTTTAGGATGGGGGGAGATTTGGCTGGTCTGGTTCCAGGTGATTAATTAGGGTCTCTGATGTTCTGAATTATGGTTTGTTGTTATTTTCAGTTTTTCTGTTCCTGCACCGCCCTTGGCTCCATCTTGATTGGTATTGGGTGTCACCTCCTGAGAAGCGAGCGTCCCGGGTGGGCGGAAAGGGCAGAGGGCCATCCATTTCTTGTCTAACAAATGTCTTTTAAAAATGCTCAACATCTTAGACATCAGGGAAAAATCAAAATGTTCCTGAGATGTCATCTCACCCCAGTCAGGAACCACAATACAAACAACACCAAATGCTGGAGAGGATGTGGAGAAAAGGGAACTCTCATACATTGTTGGTGAGAATGCAGGCTTATACAACCACTCTGTAGATCAGTATGGTGATTTCTAAAAAAAAAAATTAAAGATTAAAATGCCATATGACCCTGCTATACCACTTCTGGGAATAATCCCCCATAATGCAAAATTTCACTTATCTCTAATTTTGTTAATTTGAGTTTTCTCTCTCCTGATTTTGTTTAATTTGGCCAGGGGCGTGTATCAATCTTATTGATTTTTATAAAGAACCAGCTCTTTGTCTGGTCGACTCTTTGTATTGTTTTCCTTACCTCAATTTGGGATTTTGCTAATCTCTTCTTGCCTACTACTTTTGTGGTTGGCTTGCTCTTGAATATCTAAAGTTTTACGTTGCATTGTTATTTTCTTGCGATGTTTCCATTTTTTGATATAGGCATTGAGAGCCATAAACTTACCTCTTTGTACAGCTTTCATTGTGTCCCAAAGATTTTGAAATGTTGTATTTTCATTACTGTTCACATCTAGGAATTTTTGAATTTTTGGATTTCTTTCTAGGCCCATTCTCATTCGATATCATGGTATTTAATTTCCAAAAGTTACTGTATTTTCTGTTGTCTGCTTTGTTGTTGACGTCAATCTTTATTTCATGGTGGTCTGATAGGGTACAAGCTAGAATTTCAATTTTCATGTATATGTGGAGATGCATTTTGTGGCCCAATACGTTGTCTATTTTGGACAAAGTTCTGTGGGCTCTTGAGAAAAATGTATATTCTTTGTTTTGTGCATGGAAAGTTCGATAGAGATCTGTAAGGTTCATTTCAGTAAGGGTTTGATTAAGTTCCAATATGTCTCTGTTGAGTTTTTGACTTATTGATGTATCCCATGTTGAGAGGGCAGTATTGAAATCTCTGAGTATTATCATTCTGAAATTTATTTCTTGTTTTAGACTTGTAGGGTTTGCTTAATGAATGTGGAGGGGCCCGTATTAGGTGCATATATGTTCAGTATTGTGAAGTCTTTCTGGTGAACTGTACCTGTGACTAAAATGTAGTATCCTTCTGTATTATGACTTTTTTGGTTTCAAGTCCATTTTGTCAGATAGCATAATTGCTACCCCTGCTTGTTTCCTGGTTCCATTACCTTGCAGAATTTTTGATCAGCTTTTTACTTTTAGAATGTGCCTATCTTTTGTGGTGAGACGCGTTTCCTGAAGGCAGCAGATGGATGGGTTGTAATTTCTAATCCTTGTTTATAATCTGTGTCTTTTGATTGGTGAGTTAATTCTATTGACATTTAGTGTTATAATAGAGAAATAACTAATTTCTGACACTTTTTGTGTTTAGTGGCTTTCATAAGTATATTTGGCTTGTAGATTTTGGTGGCATTATACGTTCCTCCTGTCATATTGGATATGCTTGTTCTTTTCTTCAAGCTTGAGTATCTTCTCTAGCATTTTTTGAAGGTATGGTTTGGTGGTCATGTAAGCCTTCAAGTTGTCTTTATGGTGGAAAATTTTTCTTTCACTGTCTAATATGACTGATAATTTTTCTGGGTATATCAGCTTGGGTTGACGTTTTTACTCATTCAATACTTGAAGTAGGTCTATCCGAGGTCCTCTTGCTTTTACTGTTTCCATTGAAAAATCGTTTGTTATTTTAATAGGTTTACCTTTAAAAGTAGCTTTTTTTCCCCCTTGAAGCATTCAGCCTGTTTGTCTTGTATGTGGTATATTTTGACTATTATTTTCCTTGGTGAGTTTATATTTGGTCATATCTGTTTGGGGTGCAGAATGTCTTTTTATGGATGGGTCTCTTTCTTTAGATGAGCAAGGTTTTCCTTTATGGTAATTTGAAAAATTTCCTCAGGTGTGGTATTTTGGGATTACTGTTCTGGTATTTCATGAATGCATATGTTAGGCTTCTTCAAAAAGTCCCATAAATCTTTTTTTTTAATTTCCACTCATACAAACTTAACAGGTACACCAGTCCCCTCCCTTTCTCCAACCTTCCACCGCCCTATGCTCCCTTCCCCTCCCCCCTTCCCATCCCTCAGTGCCTCCCCCTCCCATCCCCGGAGGATCCTTTAATGTGCATGCCAAACTGTCCTCTGGGCCCTCCTCTCCAATGAGGTGCAAGAACACAGTGGCATTTCCCAGAACCCTTTCCTGTGGCTGTCAATCCCTTGCCTCCAAGGATCCAAGTGCCTTTAGCAAATGCTAGACTTTGTGAGGTCAATAGTGTGTTGGACATTGCGCAGGGCATGCAAAGTCCAATTATGATTGCTTCGGCCCTAACAAGTGTGGAGTATCTTGCATATCATTACTCCTCCCATCCTTGTGCTCTTACAATCTTACCGCCGCCTCTTCTGCAAATTTCCCTGAGCTTCAGGATGGGGAGAGATTAGGCTGGTCTAGTTCTAGGTGGTTGATATAGAGTCTCTGAAGTTCTGGATTATGGTTTGTTGATTTTTTTTCCAGTTTTGATGCTCCTGCAATGCCCTTCACTCCCTCCTGATGGGTATTGGATGTCACCCCCTGACCAGAGATAAAAACCTGTTAAATTAGAGTGTTGTTATAAGAGTATATTCAAAGTCAGATGGAATAAAAATAGGAGACCACAGTGAGGGAGGGGTCAATCACCCATTTGCAAAATGGTTACTTTTTATCTGCCAGACTATACCCCCTCCCCTTCTGGTGAGATTATACCCCATGAGTTGCAAAGGATCAGGAAGGAAAGTCTGTGAATTTCACCAGATGTCTCATTACTTACTTGCAGTCCTTGATGGTGGCCTATTTTCTCCACTGTAACATGGTCCCCTCTCTCCTTGTTTCTGGTGTGGCCCACCTACCCCATCCCTCCTGTTCATAATCCTTGCAATTACTGTAGATATTAGAGACATTTATCCTTGAGTGTCTATAAGTGCATTTGGTACTAGGAGCCACGTATTAGGGAGTA
The DNA here is from genome assembly GCA_023101885.1 of Typhlomys cinereus. NCBI lineage: Eukaryota > Metazoa > Chordata > Mammalia > Rodentia > Platacanthomyidae > Typhlomys > Typhlomys cinereus. The sequence goes on along the minus strand of JALPQD010000358.1, from coordinate 883,718 downwards.
CATATGGCACTTAATTTTCTGGGTCTGGGATACTTCACTCAATATAATTGTTTCTAATGACATCCATTTCCTGGCAAATTCCAGTAATTCATCATTTTTGATGGCTGAGTAGTACTCCATTGCATAGATGTACCACAGTTTCCTTATCCACTCGTCAACTGTTGGACATTTGGGCTGATTCCATGACTTTGCTATTGTAAACAGTGCTGCTATGAACATGGTTGTGCTTGTGCTATCAAGGTGAATTTTTGCTGTATGGGGGGTTATTCCCAAAAGCGGAATAGCAGGGTCATATGGCATTTCAATTTTTAATTTCTTTAAGAATCTCCTTACGGCTCGCAAGAGTGTCTGTATGAACCTTCATTCCCACCAGCAATGTAGGAGAGTTCCCTTCTCTCCACATCCTCTCTAGCATTTGGTGTTGTTTGTATTGTGGATTTTTGCCATCCTGACCGTGGTGAGATGATATCTCAGGGAAGTTTTGATTTGCATTTCCCTGATGACTAAGGATGTGGAGCATTTTTTAAGATATTTGTTAGAAAATGTCCCATAACGCTTGAATATTCCTCTCAAGTATCTTTTTGGCTTTAACAACCTCTTCCATTGAAACGGTTAGTTCTTCCACTTAATCTTCAAGTCTTTCTGCTTCATTAGTTCTTCTGATAAGACTCTCTGTTGAGTTCTGGGTTGAAGATAACTTGTCTTTTAGTTCAATTTTAAACTCTGCTTGAGTCTATTTTAACTGCTCTCTGCCTATTTTTGTTTCTTGAACTTTTTCTCAACTTCTCCAAATGTCTGTTGTGTTCCTGTTCGAAATGGTTGATGCAGTTATTTAACTCCTCCCAGATTTCTTGTTTCATAGTATTGATGATAGCAAAGAGCAGGCTTTGAAAATCAGTATCTTGGGTCAGGCTTTCTTGGCTATTTTCTGTGAGTTTGCTCTGGTTGAACTCTATCACCGTGGGGTTAATTCTTTTGGTAGGAGATTTGTTGTCTTGGTTTTTGTTTCTCGTGGATTTGCAGTATGACCTGGGCATTTTTGTTATCCCTTAAGGCCTTCTTTTTGTTTCTGTTGTTTTTGATTACTACACTTGAGCAGTTATTACTAGTGTTTGCTTTGGAGTTGGGTATGCTTGTCTGGTGTTAGTGTTATTTTCTATATGAGGCTATTAGACTGTTTAGTAGATGGGTGTTGAATATTAGTATGGTAGTACACTTTTACAATTAGTACCTTGGTAATATGTGAGGGTGAATGGTATAGTCCCTGAAGTTGCATGCATTTTGGGATGGCTATATGGAAAAGTTAAACTATAGTGACTAATAATTGAATGAGATGGTAAAAAGGGTTTACTTATCTTTGAGCTGGATGTGAAGAATCCCTCCCATGTAATGGGATGATTTTAGATGATTTCAGATGTATGGTGTTTGTTCCCTAGAGCTTTGCTTGGGTTTTCTCTAGACTCTGTTGAATTCTGAGGAGGAGGATGTGTGCCCTGAGGAGCAGAGAGTCTGCCTTGGTCCAGGTCTGGGGCAGGAGGGCAAAGTGTCTAGTAAGAAGGATAATTTCTGTTCTTTATAAATTCCTGTCTCAGATATTAATTTTGCATATTATGTGTGGGGGTGTGTTTGTACATGTTCACAACTGAGAGTACCTGTGTGTAGACATGCATATGAAGGATAGAATTTGGTGCCAGGTGTCTTTTTTACTGTTCTTCACTGTAAATGTAGAAACGACTGCATTGCTTCTTTCATTCCTGTGAGCTAGGCTTAATCTATCAGGATTGCCTGAACCTGAGACAAGGGAGAATCAGAGAGGGAACATCCCCTCAAAAGCCTGAGTTGCTAGTGAGGATCAAGACTGGATTTTCTCCTTCCTGTCTGCTCTCAGACAAGTCTGAAGAGAAGAATGAGGAAGGGGAACATGGTACATATGACAGTGCTTGGAGGGACAGTTGATGAGTCAGGCTCTGGACTGGAAAACAGAAGCAGTGTGGGACAGCGAATGGCAGGAAATGTAGAGAGGATAACCGGAAGATCTCAGAAGGTCAGTGAGGAAGAGATGCCCTAAGATGACCTTGAGGGAACCAACTGCAGAGGCTCCACTGGCTGGATCCTGAGGTTGAGGCAAGGAGGAAGAAAAATAGACAAGTTAGCCTGAAAATTGGTCCACATTCAGTTTATTGGTTTCTTCAGCTGTGAACAGAGGAAGAAGGCTGGAATCTTTGTATCTTAGTGTGGACCTTGATGCTATCCTCCTCCTTCTGCAGAGATTGCTAGTTACTGCAGAAAGACAACAAAACACACTTGCTCAGAGTAATTGTACCAAATTCCAGTCTATAACAAAGCACAAAAGTAGCACTGCCAAGTTCAAAGCACACGTGTGAGGAAAAATTTATTCTTGAATAGTTATTTACAGCTTTGTATGTTGGTTACATTTACCATTTTCTGTGATTTTAATTTTGAATCAGAGGTACCTTGAACTGAGTAGTACTTAACAAATTTCACATTTTTCACATATAGTGAGATATTTACAAATATAACATGTTAATATCCACTTTTATTTAAATACACAGTTTTCCCAGTTTGGCATCACTTAGCTACCATGTATTTGTATTTTCAGACAGTGTCATGTATGGCAGGCTAACCTCTAATTCCTGATCCCCAAGTCTTCACTTCCCCAGTGAGAGAGGAACAACACTTAACTCAAAAACATGTGGGTCTTTTTTCCTTTTTAAAAACCCACAAACCAAAAACATTGTTGCCTACAGTGCCAAATGGATAAAATAACCTTGATATAAGTTTGTTTTATAGACTTATAGATCATTACATCTCATCAACACCATTCTAACCTAAAACCAAGTTCTTGGTAAATTTAAGAGTATATTAAACTGTGTAAAAGCATACTAAGTGCTTATATACTCAATAGAAAATTTAGTGAAGATTAGTAGTTCACTGATTAGTTGAGTCTTTAACCATTCATCTGTCTAATTGAAATAAGCTACATAAAAAGAGACAGAAAATAGGAGGGAAACTTGTTGGGTAAGAAGGATTCTCCTTTCAAGGAGGTACAGGTGAGAATACCATGCAGAAATAATGGCAAAAATTTGTTGCAAAATAATACCAAATAAATATATATTTCAATATTGTGTATGTTTTGATGTCAACTAAACAGTTACAAACTGTTTGGGATACAGTTGTACAGGGTTAATGGTTGGACAGTCCCTGAGCAAGTCTGCAGGTACTTGATTGATTGCTGTAGAAAACCCAGCCCTTATCTTGTGTCACTTTTCTGTGGAGTCTACTCTGCGAACATTGTACACTTCTAAAGCATTGTTTCCTTCTTTGTTGCTGCTGCTGCTGCCTCTGTACTTGGCTGACTCAGAGCTTCATCTTTTCCACCACAGTGTTGCTGTTCCCACTGCCTTTGGAGCCTGGTCTTTAGGTCTCACTGACATCAGAGCCCAGCTGTTCTTCACCAATGTTGGAACCCAGCATCTTTGACCCTCCAAAGGAGTAAAGGCTTGAGACTTTCTTGGGATCTTTTGGCTTTGGAGAACATTCCGATCAAGAACAAAGCAGCTATAGGCAGTTATTTTGAAGGACACTATTTTTTATTGTGAGTTATTTTAATAAACATATATATATATATATATATATTACATTCTATAGATTCTGTATCTTCAGAGAACCCTGACTAATACAGTGTGTGTGAAAAATTCTTAATTCATAGAATGACTTTCCTCAGGAAGGGGAGATGCCACACAACTTTTAATATAGCCTAAGAAACAACCTTCAGAGACAAAGGAAGTTGTGGAAGAAGAGTAAATAGAACTGAAAGAGGTTTCTGTAAGTACAAATCACTACACAGGAAAAAGAAGAGCCTACAAGGAAGAAAGGAGGATGGCCTGACAGCAGATGCAGAAATGCTTCAGAAGTACCACAATTACCCTCACTGTGGAGCAGGCCATACTTGCTAAAGCTAGAGGATGCCGAGGAAACCTGGAATGCAAGTATTAATGTCTTCTTCATGACACTCTCTCTTACGGAGACTCCTAAGTGACCCTACCATTTGTTCAGTTGTTTGTATTAGATTTATGAGTATAAATGCAGCCCAAACAAAGTGGCATTTGCCTTGTGAATCAAAGCAGATAAGCTTCAAAATGCTCAGTGTCTGAGTTAGTTTTTCAGACTCATTGAAGTACCTTCTTTGATAACATTTAGCTCTTGTTTTCTGTACATGTCACAAAAGAAGGCATTCAATGAAAATTTAACAAACCAAAGAAAGATTAGTTAATTGACACTTGTTCTTATATCGAGAAATACTGAGTTCAACATAGTTATTACCAACTGAAGTTGCATAAATATACATTAAACAATTACTTGTGAAGTATAACTTTTTTACTCTTAGTTCTCAACATATTGACTTATAAGAAATACTTTCTACATTGTTTACCTGCTGGTATATGTTTGAGCATGATCCTCTAATGTTGACCTAAATAAAAATAAATAATTAAAAATTAATACTGATAAAACTTGTCTACTTTGAAAATACAAAACAGACATTAGGATACCAAATGAACTCTAAATATTTAAGACATAAACAGAATTCTTGCTACCTAGACAATAAATTCAGCAGTAAACACAATTCAAACTCCTCAGAACGTTGTACTAAGATAGCAAAGACCTTTTGTTTCTCATGACTTCAAAGCACAGAAAATAAATTTGACCCTATATTGCTAAATCTGGACTTCAGATCTTTTGATTGGCTTGATGTGGGCATTGGTATATGTCATACACAAACATCTGCATCAGGGCAGGAAAACTGAGCAAGAAAATTCCTCCTTTTATTACATATATACCAAAATCCTATAGAACAAAAAATGCAATCCAAAACTGAAATTGGCAAGCAAGAAAAGGCTCAGAGGAAAAAGAAGAGTTGAAGATGAATTCTCTGTTCCCTAAAGGGTGTGCTCTTAATAAACTTAGCTTGGAAAGGGTTGAGAGCACACATCTCTGTGGAATAGACAGCTGTATAGATCAAAGCAGCTTGCCCCAACATGGAAGCCTTGAAAAGAGAAAACTGGGCTTGTGAATGTAAGAAACAAATTACCTCAGCAATGTAAAAATGTAGATATAGGACTTCCACAGATTTGAACAAGCAAGCATAAAACAGGTCACTAACAGATCTAGGAGAAGTAGGCTAGAAACATGCTTCTTCCTTTCATATGATTTTGATAACTCGGAGCATGCAGAATTCGTGTGAAAATGATAATACTTATGAGAATGAACTTATAATTCCAAAATTCTAAACTCCTGTATGTTAGGTGTCCATAGAAACAGCAGAGTAAAACAAAAAAGTCACATATGAAGAGCAATATTTAATTGCTCTTGGGAAGCTCTTGGAAAGAAGGATGTCTACAGAAACAAGGAGTAAGAGAGGGTAATGGTGAAAATGACTAAAAGTCCATGTGCTTATATGAAAGTGTCACAGAATATGTAAGAAAAATATTTAAAACCTTTTAAGAAAGAAATATTTAACATGATGACGGATCAAAGTAGGAATAAATTGAGAACAAATGACCTTTAAAAAAATGTGTGGTTAGGCCCCTTTTGCACCCTAAACCCGCTCCGCCGGTCGGGACGCGCGCGCGCGGGATCCAGCCGGGCGTCCACGCCGCACCCTAGCTGGTGAGTACCTCCCCCCCCCCCCCCCCCCGCACCGCCCACCAGGACCACCAGGTCGGCCCACAGGGACCCGGCTCCGACTCCCACCATCCAGCCGGAGCCGCGCGCGGGACCCAGGGACCAGGAGGACCTCCCCCTGTGCCCGGGCCCCGCCCCAGCTGCCCTCGGGTTAAATAGCTCCACGCCGTCGCCCCCATCCCCCCTTTTGCACCCTAACCCGCTCCGCCAGTCGGGACGCGGGCGCGGTCCAGCCGGGCCTACCCCACGACCTAGGTAAGTCTCCGCCCGCCCCGCCCACCAGGACCACAGGCCAAATAATTCAGTTTAGTGAAATTGAGAGATCTTAAGAGTTAAAATGACAATGCCAAAGTCAAAGTGCAAATCCATGAGAAGCAACAATCAAGTAAACAAATTTCCCACTGAAGAAATTAATCCCATAATGTTAGACTCCAACAAGAACAAACCCATGGAAAAAGGCCAAGAAAGCCCCACCCAGGATAAAGACTTTCAAAATATGATCATTACCATGTTCAATACTATGAAAGAGGAAATCCGGGAGGAATTACATAATCGAATCAATCGCTTTGAAGAGGAACACAACAGACATCTGGAGGAGTTGAGAAAAACAGTGCAAGAAACAAAAAGTGGCATAGAGCAGTTAAAACAAACTCAAGCAGAGTTTAAAACTGAGCTAAAAGACAAGTTATCTTCAACCCAGAACGCCACAGAGTCTTACCAACAGAACTAACGAAGCAGAAAACAGAATTTCAGACCTTGAAGATAAAGTGGGAGTACTAACCAGCTCAATGGAAGAGGTGGTTAAAGCCAAAAAGATACTTGAGAGAAATATCCAAGAGATATGGGACACCCTGAAGAAGCCTAACATGCGTATTCATGGAATACCAGAGCAAGAATCTCAAAATACCACCCCTGAGGAAATTTTTCAAACGATCATCAAGGAAAACTTTCCTCATCTAAAAAAGAGAGGCCCATCCATATACAAGAGGCATTCCGCACCCCAAACAGATACGACCAAAATAGAAGCACGCCGCGGCAAATAATAGTTAAAACACTCCACATTCAAGATAAAGAACTGGTGCTGAGAGCTTCAAGGGAGAAAAAACAAGTCACTTTTAAAGGTAAACCTATTAAAATAACAAATGACTTCTCAGTCGAAACAGTAAAAGCAAGAAGAGCTTGGAGAGACATACTTCAAGTATTGAATGAGCAAAAATGTCAACCCAGGCTGATTTACCCTGCAAAACTATCAGTCATGATTGAGGGAGAAAGAAAAATTTTCCAGCACAAAGACAACTTTAAGGGATACGTGGCCACCAAACCAGGCCTTCAAAAAAATGCTAGAAATGATACTCAAGCGTGAAGAAAAAAACAGGCATATCCAGGAGAACAGAAGGCAAGTATAACATCATTAAAAAAGAAGCAATATACTTATAAAAGCTACTAAACATAATAAATGTCTGGAATTAACAATAGTTTCTCCATTATAACACTAAATGTTAATGGAATTAATTCACCGACCAAGAGACACAGATTACAAACATGGATTAAAAATCACAATCCATCAATCTGCTGCCTGCAGGAAACCCATCTCACCACAAAAGATAGGCACGCTCTAAAAATAAAAGGCTGGTCAACAATTCTACAAGCTAATGGAAGCAGAAAACAAGCAGGGGTAGCCATTATGCTATCAGACAATGGATTTCAAACCAAAGAAAATTATAAGAGACACGGATGGATACTACATTTTAGTCACAGGCACAATTCACCAGGAAGACCTCACAATCCTGAACATATATGCACCCAATACAGGCCCCTCCACATTCATTAAGAAAACCCTATAGCGTCTAAAGCAAGAAATCAATCCCCAAACGATAATTCTTGGGGACTTCAACACCGCCCTGTCAACATGGGATAGATCAACAGGTCAAAAGCTTAACAGAGACATGTTGGAACTTAATCAAACCCTGAAAGAAATGGACCTTACAGATCTCTATCGAACTTTTCACCCACACACCAAAGACTACACATTTTTCTCAGCAGCACACGGAACTTTCTCCAAAATAGATCACATATTGGGCCACAAAATGAATCTACACATATACAAGAAAGTTGAAATTCTAACTTGTGCCCTATCAGACCATCACGGCTTAAAGCTGGACATCCACAACACATCAAACAAGAGAAAATACACTAACTCCTGGAAACTTAACACTGATGCTGAATGAGACATGGATTCAGGAAGAAATTAAAAAGGAAATTCAAGATTTCCTGAAAGTGAATGATAACGAAAATACAACTTACCAAAATCTCTGGGACACAATGAAAGCTGTTCTAAGAGGTAAGTTCATAGCTCTTAATGCCTACGTCAAAAAAATGGAAACGTCAGAAATAAACAACTTAACAATGCAGCTTAAAGCTTTAGAGAAACTAGAGCAATCTGATCCCAAAAGTAGTAGAAGAGAGGAGATTAGCAAAATAAGGGGAGAAATATCTGAAATCGAGATTAAGAAAACGATAGAAAAAATCAACCAGTCAAAAAGCTGGTTCTTTGAAAAAATCAATAAGATTGATACACCCCTAGCGAAACTAACCAAAAGCAAGAGAGAGAAAACCCAAATTAACAAAATTAGAAATGAACATGGAGTTATCACTACTGATACCCAAGAAATCCAGAGAATTATAACATCATATTTCAAAAACTTATACTCTGTGAAGTTTGACAACACAAAAGAGATGGATGAATTTCTAAGTAAACACAACTTACCTAAATTGAATCAGGAAGTTGTGAATTATTTAAATAGTCCTATAACATATAAGGAAATTGAGGAAGTAATCTCGAATCTTCCCACCAAAAAATGTCCTGGACCAGATGGATTCAGCACAAAGTTCTACCAGACATTTAAGGAGTTAATAACACCAATACTCCTTAAACTGTTCCATCAAATAGCAAAGGAAGGAACACTACCAAATTCCTTCTATGAAGCTAATATCGTTTTAATCCCAAAACCTAATAAAGATTCGCTTAAAAAAGAAAACTATAGGCCGATCTCCCTGATGAACACAGACGCAAAGATTCTCAACAAAGTCTTAGCAAATCGGATTCAAAAACATATTAAAAAGATCATTCATGGGGACCAAGTAGGCTTCATCCCCGACACACAAGGTTGGTTCAACATACGCAAATCAATAAATGTAATTCATCATGTAAACCAGTCCAAAGTCCAAGACCACATGATACTCTCGATAGATGCAGAAAAAGCTTTTGACAAGATCCAACAGCCTTTTATGATCAAAACGCTAGAGACAGTAGGAATGGAAGGAACCTTTATCAATATAATAAAAGCTATATACAACAAGCCCACAGCAAGGATTATGCTCAATGGGGAACAATTGGAAGCATTCCCACTTCGATCAGGAACTAGACAAGGCTGTCCACTCTCACCACTTCTATTCAATATTGTACTTGAAGTCTTAGCTGAAGCCATAAGACAAGAAAGGGACATAAGAGGGATTCAAATCGGCAAGGAAGAAGTCAAGCTATCCCTATTTGCAGATGACATGATCTTATACCTGAGTGATCCCAAAAACTCCACCAGGAAGCTCCTGGAACTAATTGAGAAGTTCAGCAGGGTGGCAGGATACAAAATAAATGTGCAAAAATCAGAGGCCTTCCTATATGCCCAGAATGAAAGAAGTGAAAAAGCCTTGAGAGAAACAATCCCATTCACTATAGCCCCTAAAAAAATGAAATACCTTGGTATAAACCTAACTAAGGAGGTAAAAGACCTTTACAATGAAAACTTTAAAACCCTAAAGAAAGAAATAGCCGAAGACACCAGAAGGTGGAAAGACCTCCCTTGTTCCTGGATTGGCAGAATCAACATCGTGAAAATGACCATCCTACCAAAGGCAATATCCAGATTCAATGCTATACCAATCAAAATACCAAAGCAATTCTTCAAAGAGGTTGACCAAACAATCTCAAAGTTCATATGGAGGCACAAAAGACCCAGGATAGCAAAAACAATCCTGAGTAACAAAAACACAGCTGGAGGTATAACCATACCAAACCTTAGTCTATACTACAAATCCATAGTTGTAAAGACAGCCTGGTATTGGCTCCAAAATAGACACACAGATCAATGGATAAGGATTGAAGACCCAGATATAAGCCCACAAAGTTACAGCCATTTGGTCTTTGACAAAGGGGCCCAAAGAATCCAATGGAAAAAGAATAGCATCTTCAACAAATGGTGCTGGCAAAACTGGATCTCCACATGCAGAAGATTAAAGCTGGACCCGTACTTGTCACCATGTACAAGACTTAATTCCAAATGGATCAAGGACCTTGATATCAGGCCAGAGACTATAAAAACCATAGTTGAAAGGATAGGGAACTCCCTCGAGCTGATTGGGCTAGGCCAACATTTCCTAAACAGACATCCAATGGCGTGGTCACTGCTACCAACTCTCAACAGTTGGGATCTTGTGAAATTAAAGAGCTTCTGTTCAGATAAAGAGATTGTAACGCGAGCTCAAAGGCAACCCACAGAATGGGAGAAAATCTTCACTAACCACATATCTGATAGAGCTCTATTGTCCAGAGTGCACAAAGAACTTAGAAAACTAAACACCAAGGAAACCAATGGCCCAATTAAAAAATGGGCCCTGGAACTTAAAAGAAACTTTACCAGGGATGAAATTAAAATGTCTAACAAATATCTTAAAAAATGCTCCACTTCCTTAGCCATCAGGGAAATGCAAATCAAAACTTCACTGAGATATCATCTCACCCCGGTCAGGATGGCAAAAATCCACAATACTAACAACGACAAATGCTGGAGAGGATGTGGAGAGAGGGGAACTCTCCTACATTGCTGGTGGGAATGCAGGCTCATACAGCCACTCTGGCGAGCCGTCTGGAGATTCTTAAAGAAATTAAAGATTGAAATGCCATATGACCCTGCTATTCCACTTTTGGGAATAACCCCCCATACAGCAGAGGTTCGCCTCGATAGCACAAGCACGACCATGTTCATAGCAGCACTGTTTACAATAGCAAAGACATGGAATCAGCCCAAATGTCCAACAGTTGACGAGTGGATAAGGAAACGGTGGTACATCTATACAATGGAGTACTACTCAGCCATCAAAAATGATGAATTACTGGAATTTGCCGGGAAATGGATGTCATTAGAAACAATTGTATTAAGTGAAGTATCCCAGACCCAGAAAATTAAGCGCCGTATGTAGTCCCTAATAGGTGGCTCCTAGTACCAAACCCACCCAGCCCACCTAGAGACAGGAATTCCAAGGATTATGAACAGGAGGGATGGGGTAGGAGGGCCACACCAGAAAGAAGGAGAGAAGGGACCATGTTACAGCAGGGAAAATAGGCCTCCACCAAGGACCCAAATAAGTAATGAGACATCTGATTAAGTTCACAGACTTTTGTTCCTGATCATTTACTACTGAGGGGGAGTGATCTCACCAGAAGAGGAGGGCATATAGTCTGGCAGATAAAAAGTAACAATTTTGCAAATGGGTGATTGACCCCTCCCTCACTGTGGTTTCCCACTTTTATTACATCTACCTTTGAATGTGCTTTTATCACAAGACTCTAACAGCTTTTTGTCTCTGGCCAGGGGGTGACATACAATGCCCACCAGGATGGAGTGAAGGGCATTGCAGGAGCAGCAAAACTGCAAAAGAAAATCAACAAACCACAATCCAGAACTTCAGAGACTCTATATCAACCACCTAGAACTAGGCCAGCTTAGTCTCTCCCCATCTTGAAGCTCAGGGAAATTTGCGGAAGAGGGGGCGGTAAGAGTGTAAGAGCATAAGGATGGGAGGAGCAATGATATGTAAGATACTCTATACTAGTTAGGGCTGAAGCAATCATAATTGGACTTTGCATGCCCTGCGCATTGTCCAACACACTGTTGACCTCACAAAGTCTAGCATCTGCTAAAGGCACCAAGATCCTTGGAGGCAAAGAATTGGCAGCCACAGCAGTGTTCCTATACCTAAGGGGAACACGGGAAAGGGTTCGGCAAAGGCCACTGGGTCCTTGTACGTCATCGGAGAGGAGGGCCCAGAGGAAAATCAGTCATGCACAAGAAAGGACTCTCTGGGAATTGGGGTGGGAGGCACTGGGGGATGGGGAGGGAGAGGGGTGGGGAGGGGGAGCAGGGGGTACGGGGGGAGGAGGAGGGAGGGAGGGAACTGGTGTACCTAATAAGTTTGTATGAGCTGAAATAAAAAAAAAAAATGTGTGGTTAGGAAAGTGGTAAGGAAAACCAAGCAATGACAGACAGGAGAACATGGTAATAACAATCAAGAAAGGAAGCATGGAGGTTGAAATGAGAAAACGTCCATAAAATAGTTGTCACAAACAGAGAAGAGAAAAATTAGACAACAATAAATTCCTGCATAAATAATTCCTTTTATCCAGAATGGCATGGCCCTGAAAAGGCTGGATTAAGGAAAATATATCAAAGTATATGCCAATAAATAAGACTTTAAGAACAAGGAAAATAACCTAGATGACCCTCCCCCCAAAAAAGCACACATACGTATTAACTGGTATTGAATAAATTGATTATTCAGGCTGGCAATTGAAAACAATCCAATGACAATCTTGGGTATTTCCTGCGTTGCTTTTTTTTTTTCTTGGAGTCAAGGTCTCACTACACAGCCCAAGCTGTTCTCAGGCTTTCAGTTCTCCTGTCTTAGCCTCTATAATGCTGGATTGACAGACTGCATCACTACACAAGAGCCACAAAAGAGCATTTTAAGAGTTTCAGGAATGTGACTCTCACCTAAGAGTCTGTATCTAACCCTTGCTATCATTCAAAAACATGAAAGAAACATGCATTTCATAACAAATATTTGTAACAGAGACACTGAAACTAAAAGGAATGTACTTCATAAAGAGAAAAGCATAAAATTCAAAAATAGGTTTAAGAATGAATAGTTAGGGGGCTGGAGAAGTGGCTCAGGGGTTAAGCCTCTGCCTTGCAGGCAGAAGGTCCTGAGTTCGGATCCTAGACGCCACGTATAGACGCCGGGCAGCATGCGTTTCTGGTCCTGATAGGGCGGAGCCTGTGAATCCAGGGGCAGAGTAAACAAGGAGGAGGTGGAGGCGATCCATGGTAGTTCCCGAATTCGCCCGCGGTTCTACACACACACACACCCACACACACACACCCACACCCACACACACACACACACACACACACACACACACAATTGAATAAATAATAAAAAAATTAAAAAAAAAAGAATGAATAGTTAGGCAGCTTACAATTAAGTTTTTAAATCCTAAGGGTATTCATTTAATAGAGAAATGGTGATAACAGGGGTTGTGAGATAGACAGACAAAAGAATCTGAGATTTAATTCTCAGCACTCACGTAAAAAAAACAGATATGCCTTTAAGCCCAAGGCTGAGGAAGCAGAGAAACAAAGATTCCAACCAGTCTAACTAAGTCAGTGAGCCCCATGTTCAGAGAAGAAGGCAGAGCCTGGGATAACCCTAGAGCAAATTAATAAGGAGGTAGAGCAATACTAGATGATTCCTGATATAACCCTTGGGCCTCCACAGACATACATATTCAAGGAGGCACACACACACACACATACACACGCACACACACACACGCGCACACACACACACACACAAATGAGAATACATGCATAAAAAATGAATAAAGTTCATACTGACTTCTAGAGACTCCAGCAGAATGGGATGCCAGAGTAATTTCCCCTCATATCTCACAATAGATAGACAGAGGAGGAAGGGATGGGGCTCAAATAGACACCCAGATACACCTGAGGCAATTGCTCTGCTGAACAGCTGCAGACATGGGAATCCTCAGTGCATAAACTGGCTTAGCGCATAAGTAGAAAAGCCATCTCCTAAAGAAATAAAATCATAGTCTTAACTATGCTCACATTAAGGACACCAAATCATGAATTCTAGATTGCCAGCTACAATTCTTGTAAAGAAGTTATCATGCAGACAAAGAGACTTCTGAAAAGCACTCTCCAGAGATAAAACACTGCCATTTAATATGGCATTACAAGTAAGCAATCAAAGTCACTGAAAAGCCATGTTAAAACCAAAACAAAAGAAAAAAATACAACTAAAAGGAAAAAAAAAAAATCAAGGATCTCCTAAATTCTTTTGAAAGAAACTGAATCCACCAAATGTGAAGTAACAAAGAAAGGAAAAAGACTTGCTGATTTTTAATTTATTTAAGGAAAATACTCAACATAGAAGATAATATATAACAGACCAGTAATAGAACATGGAGGAATTCAGGCATTAATCATTTGATAGTAAAGGATGTCAATATTTGAAGAGATAAGCCTAAGACTTTTCCAAATTTGAAGAGATGAACGTAATTTTGCACTGAAAGGGAATTCTCAGCCTAGTTCATTGGATGGCATAGAACAGTCACAGCTGAATCTATGGTAAAAGAACATTAACAGAAACAAAATACTTTCATAGTAGCTAAACTAATCTAATGAATTTTCCCCAACCCATAACTGTCATGCTACATTCATGATCCCAAATGTATCAGGATAGGAGGCCACAATGTACTCAGCTTGAAGCAACTGTTTGATCACCCGAGAAGTTATCTTAGTTGCCTAACTTCCAAAAACGAGGTATTATTTTCTTTAATTCATTGTATATATCTCCTGTTAGACTTATTTTATTCCTTGAGATTTCTTTAAGTAACTTCCAATAAAGTATTGTTAAATAAAACACTGATTTATTAGAAAGCACATTGCTGTATATCATTTGTCTAGATTTCATTTTATTACTTTACCAGCTAAAGTTGTTCCAAATATTTCAAAGGTTAATTATGAATTACATTTTATTCTTATATTTCATTTTGTATTTCTATATCACCCATTAATGTGCTTACCTGCTGATGAATTCCTGAGAGTTGTTTTCTGTCCTGAATTCAAAAAAAATGGAAAATAGAGTCTTAATTTGGAAAACCTTTCTAAATATGTGACTAAGATTAGACTGATTTATAAAATGTTATCTCTTTTACAAGTTACCAATAAATACAAAAGCAACAAAGGGTACTAAATAAAGATGAAAATAACCTTTTTTAAATAGGAATAAAACCAGGGCCTCATGTAATGTAGAAAAATGTTCTGTTACTATGTTATAAGAAGAACATTTCTGACATTTTCTGTACATTGTTCACAAAAGGTACAAATTTGTAACATGGTAGTAATGAGAAGCATCAGATTGCTTTTCTCCTTATCAATATTTTTTTTATTGCTTGAGATGCAAAGGAAGCACTCTACCACTAAGCCACATGCTAGCTCTTTTCATTTCCAGTGATCTCAAATGTCTGATTCTTACCTTCACACCCCAACTTTTATCTTTTCATTTTGCTAAAAAAACTGATTCAGTTTTGTAAATTAAAACCTAGATTGAGTTCAAGACAATTTTGGTAATAGCTTCACCAAACAACTAACTTTATTTCATGACATGGAGGAGTGGTAAGAACCAACACAAGCGCTGAGTACTCAACACAAGACCACAAGGACAGACTTGTCCTAGTGTCAATACAAATGGTAAGCATGAATGCTGTTGATAAAGAAAAGTTAAAGATAACTGACCACAGAAACACCTAACCCAGTTACATACAATAGGGAGTAAAAAACTTAAGAACCGCCTTTCTGTCCCTGTGGCAGCAAGCCTGCCTCTCACTATAAGGTTGGCCAGCAATCGCTAGACCATGCCCCAGGCCCTAGCACATCTTCAGATCTCCTCAGCCAGGACTTTATTTTGGTTCCAGTCTCAGCAAAGCCCTGTGTCTCACTGTAAGGTTAGCCAAAATGGTCACTGGACCACCCCCCATACCCTGCAGCTCCACCTAGCCACCTACTCATCCTTGTTATTTTCTCTCCTCTCCTCCCAATCATTAAAGAAACTTTAAAGCTTTTCAAGAATTTAACAGAGAGCTGGAGGATGGCTCAGGGGGATAAGACTCTGCTTTGTAAGCAGAAGTCCTGAGTTCAGATCCCTAGTCCCATGTAAAAATGCCAGGCTGAAAAGGTGGCAGCCTGTACTTCTGGCTGGTTGGTGGAGCCTGGAAAATCCCAGAGCGAAGGAAGTAGAAGCCATCCAAGATGATTTCCGAAGTCACCACTGATTTTTGATAGGAACACAAACACACACACACACACACACACACACACACACACACACACACACACTAAATAAAATAAAGTGTTTTAAAAAATTTAACAGAGTCCAGGGAAAACCCAAGCAATGGGCTAGCAGACCAACACTATACAACTTAGAACTTCAAAAATCTTCCCATCAAACAAGATAGTATCTTCACTTCCAGCTCTAATTTTAACTTCCTGCTACTCTTGATTGATAGTCACCATAGTTTAAGATTTCCATATAGCTCACTCAAAAACCTGTACAATTTCAGGGATTATACCATTCAACCTCAGACATTGCCAATGAAGTAAAAGCTAAAAATTGCACTATTGTACTAATCTTCAATCCCTGTCTACTAAGCCCACCCTAATGCATATACTAACAATCTAATAGCCTCATCTAGGAAACAGCACCAAGGAACACTAGACAGACCCATCCAACACCAACTCAAACATTAGCAATACCTGCTCAAGTGTAGTAATACTGTTTAACAAGGATCAGTCAAAAACATACATCAAGAAAGACATTAAGAGATAAAACAAAAAATACCCAAGACACAATGCAAATCCATGAAGAACAACAAAAACCAAGACAATAAATCTCTTACAAAAAGAATTAACCCCATAAATTACGGAATCCAACCAGAACAAACTCATGGGAAATAACCAAGAAAGCGATACCCAAGATAGTGATTTTCAAAGCCTGATCTTTACTATGATCAAAACAATGAAAGAGGAAATCCAAGGGAAGTTAAATAACCCCATCAACCAGTATGAACAACAGGCACTTGGGTGAGATGAGAAAATCAGTTGAAGAAACAAAAATAGGCATAGAGCAGTTGAAACAATCTCAAGCAGTGATTAAACTCAAACTAAAAGACAAGCAATTTTCAACACAGAACACAACAGAAAGCCTTATTAGCAGAACTAACAAAACGGAAAATAGAATATGAGATCTTGAAGACAAAATGGAAGAACAAACTAGTTCAATTAAAGGGATTGTAAAAGCCAAAAAAAATACTCAAGAGGAATATTCAAGAGTTATGGGACACCTTGAAGAAGCCTAACTTAAACATTCATGGGATACCAGAACAAAAAACCCAAAATACCATACCTGGGGAAATTTTTAAATTACCATAAAGGAAAACTTTCCACATCTAAATAAAGAGAGGCCCATCCAAATAGAAAAGGTATATCTCACTCCAAATAAATATAACCAAAATAGAAACTTGCCATAGAAAGTTTATAATAATCAAGTTGATAAAAATAATATAAAATAATAATATAACATAGCAAGTTTACAATAATCAAGTTGATAATAATCAAAACACTACACATGCAAGACAATGAGATTGTGCTGAGATCTTCAAAAGGTAAATCTATAAAAATAACAAATGATTTTTCAATGGAAACAGTAAAAGCAAGAAGAGCTTAGAGAGATGTACTTCAAGTCATGAATGAGCACAAATGCCAACCCAGGCTGATAAACCCAGCAAAGCTATCAGTCATGACTGAAGGTGAAAGAAAAATTTTCCATCATAAAGACAAACTGAAGGCTTACATAACCACCAAACCAGGCCTACAAAAGATGGTAGAAAAGATACTCAAGCTTGAGGAAAAGAATAACCATATCAAAGAGGATGGAAGGGAAGTATAATACCATTGCAACCTGCAAACTAATTAATATACATATGAAAGCCAATAAACACAAAAAAGTCAGAAATCAACAGTAATTTCTCCATTATAACCCTAAATGTCAATAGTATTAACTCACCAATCAAAAGACATAGGTAATAAAAATGGGTTAGAAACCACAACCCATCAGTCTGCTGCCTTCAGGAAATGCATCTCACAACAAAAGATAGGCATATTCTCAAAGTAAAAGGCTGGAACAATGAAACAAACAGGTGGAGCAATTACAGTATTTGACAAAATGGACTTCAAAACAAAGAAAATCATAAGAGACACAGAAGGATACTACATTTTAATCAAAGGAACAATTCACCAGGAAGACTTCATAATACTAAACATACACACACCTAATACAGACTCATCCACATTCCTTTAACAAACACTACAACATTTAAAACACCAAATCAATCCCAAAATGAAAAAATGTAGGAGATTTCAATACCCCACTCTCAACATGGGATAGGTCTAGCGGCCAAAAACTCAACAGACACACACTAGAACTGAATCAAACCATTATCAAAATGGACTCTACCAAACCTTTCATCCAAACACCCAGGAATACACATTCTTATCAGCAGCCCACAGAACTTACTCCAAAATAGACCACATATTGGGCGACAAAATGAATCTCCACTAATACAGGAAAGTTGAAATTATAGCTTGTATTTTATCAGACCACCATGGACTAAAGCTTGACATCCACAAAAAAAAAAATAGCAGACAACGCACCAATTCTTAGAAACTAAATACCATGATTCTGAATGACGAAAGGATCTAGAAAGAAATCAAAAAGGAAATTCTCTGCGCCCAGGCCCACCCCCAGGTCCCCCAGGTTAAATAGCGCCCCACCGATGCCCAATCCTCCCTTCCCCAACTCCGCCGCCCAGGACCCGCGGGGTCCAGCCTGGACTCACCTCAACCTAGGCTGTATGTACTCCCTAATAGGTGGCTCCTAGTACCAAACTCACCAGCCCACCTAGAGACACTCAAAGAAAAATCTCTGTAATACCTACAGTAATTGCAAGGATTATGAACAGGAGGGATGGGGTAGGAGGGCCACACCAGAAACAAGGAGAGAGGGGACCATGTTACAGCAGAGAAAATAGGCCTCCATCAAGGACTCAAATAAGTAATGAGACATCTGATTAAGTTCATACTTTCATTCCTGATCATTTACTACTGAGGGGGTATGATCTCACCAGAAGAGGAAGGCATATAGTCTGGAATCATTTACTACTGAGGGGGTATGATCTCACCAGAAGAGGAAGGCATATAGTCTGGCAGATAAAAAGTAGCCATTTTGCAAATGGGTGATGGACCCCTCCCTCACTGTGGTTTCCTACTTTTATTACATCTACCTTTGAATGTGCTCTTATAACAAGACTCTAGTTTAACAGCTTTTTGTCTCTGGCCAGGGGGTGACATACAATGCCCACCAGGATGGAGTGAAGGGCATTGCAGGAGCAGCAAAACTGCAAAAGAAAATCAACAAACCACAATCCAGAACTTCAGAGACTCTATATCAACCACCTAAAACCAGGCCAGACTAATCTCTCCCCATCCTGAAGCTCAGGGACATTTGCAGAAGAGGGGACGGTAAGAGTGTAAGAGCAAAAGGATGGGAGGAGCAATGATTTGCAAGATACTCCACACAAGTTAGGGCCGAAGCAATCATAATTGGACTTTGTATGCTCTGGCAATGTCCAACACACTATTGACCTCACAAAGTCTAGCATCTGCTAAAGGCACCAAGATCCTTGGAGGCAAGGGATTGGCAGCCACAGTAGTGCTCCTATACCTAAGGGGAACACGGGAAAGGGTTCAGGGAAAGGCCACTGGGTCCTTGTACGTCATCAGAGAGGAGGGCCCAGAGGAAAGTCAGGGATGCACAAGAAAGGACTCTCTGGGAATTGGGGCAGGAGGCACTGGGAGATGGGGAGGGAGGGAGGAGGGGAGGAGGAGCAGGGGGTTGGGGGGGGAGGAGGGAGGGAGGGAACTGGTGTACCTATTAAGTTTGTATGAGCTGAAATAATAAAAAACAAACAAAAAAAAGAGGTAAGCTTATACCTCTCAATGCCTATATATATTAAAAAAAAGACAAGTTAATAACTTAACAATGCAGTTTAAAGCTTTAGAGACACAAGACAAATCCAGTCCCAAAAGTAGCAGAAGAAAGGAAATAAGCAATATCAGGGGAGAAATATCCAAAATTGATATAAGGAAAATGATACAAAGAGTCAAATAGACAAAGAGCTGGTTCTTTGAAAAAAAAATCAATAAGATTGATACACCCCTCCCTAAATTAACCAAAAACAAGAGAGAGAAAACCCAAATTAACAAAATTAATGAAAATGGAGTTATAACAACTGATATGAAAGAAAAATCAGAGAATTACAAGGTCATATTTCAAAATCTTATACTTCCATAAAATTTGATAATCAGAAAGAAATAGATTAATTCCTGAGTAAGAACTTACCTAAATGGAATCAGACTGAATTGAATTATTTAATACTATAACAAATGAGGAAATTAAAGAATTAACCTTGAATCTTCCCACCAAAAAAATGTCCTGGACCATATGGATTCAGCACAGAATTCTACCAGGCATTTAAAGACAACTAACACTACTACTTCTTAAACTATTCCATAAAATAGCAAAGAAAAGAACACGTCCAAAGTCTTTCTACAAAGCTAATATTATACTAATCCTAAAACATAATAAAGACACAAATAAAAAGGAAAACTATAGGCCAATCTCTTTGATGAACACAGATGCAAAGAATCTCCACAAAATCGTAGCATATTGAATTAAAAAACATATCAAAAGCATTATTCACTATAATCAGGTAGGATTTATCCTAGGCACACAAGGTTGGTTCGACATATGCAAATCAGTAAGTATAATCCATCATATAAACAAATCCAAAGTCCAAGACAACTTGATAATCTTGATAGATGCAGAAAAAGCTTTTGACAAGCTCCAACAGCCTTTTATAATCAAAACCCTAGAGACAGTTGGAGTGGAAGGAACTCATATCAACATAATAAAAGCTGTATACAACAAGCCTACATCAAAATTATACTAAATGAGGAAATACTTGAAGCATTCCCTCTTCAATCAGGAATTAGACAAGGCTGTTCACTCTCACCACTTCTATTCAATATTGTATTTGAAATCTTAGATAGAGCCATAAGACAAGAGAGGGAGATAAAAGGGATTCAAATCGGAAAAGAAGTCAAGTTATCTCTATTTTCGCAGACGACATGAGAGATCCTAAAAAACTCCATTAGGAAACTCCTGGAACTAATACATAAGTTCAGCAGAGTGGCAGGTTACAAAATAAATATGCAAAAATCAGTGGCCTTCCTATACACCAAGGATGAAACAAGTGAGAAAGTCCTAAGAGAAACAATACCATTTACCATAGCCCCTAAAAAATGAAATATCTTGATATGAATCTAACCAAAGAAGTGAGAGACCTTTATAATGAAACTTTAAAAACCTAAAGAAATTAAGAAAACGTCAGAAGATGGAAAGACCTCCCATGATCCTGAATAATTAGAATTAGCATCACAAAAATGACCATTTTATCAAAAGCAACATATAGATCCAATGCTATATCAATCAAAATTCCAAAGCAATTCTTTAAAGAAATTGACCAAACAATCTCAAAATGCATATGGAAGCACAAAAGGCCAAGGATGGCATAAACAATTCTGAGTAACAAAAACACTGCTGTAGATATCACCATACCAAACCTTAATCTATACTACAAATCCATAGTAATAAAAACAGCCTGGCACTGGCTTCAAAATAGACACATAGATCAATGGATAAGGAATGAAGACACAGACATAAGCCCACACTATTACAGCCATCTGATCTTTGACAGAGAGGCCCCAAAAAACTCGAGGAAAAAGAACAGCATCTTCAACAAATGGTGATGGCAAAACTGGATATCCACATGCAGAAGATTGAAACTGAACCCGTACTTGTCCTATACACAAAAATCAACTCCAAATGGATCAAAGACATTAATACTAGGTCAGAGACTATAAAAATTTTAATAGAAAGAGTAGGGAATTCCCTTGAGCAGATTGGGCTTGGCTGACATTTCCTAAACAGAAACCCAATAGCGCAGGCACTAGAACCAACTCTCAAAAAAATGGGATCTGGGGGCTGGAGAGGTGGCTCAGGGGTTAAGTCTCTGCCTTGCAGGCAGAAGGTCCTGAGTTCGGATCCTAGACCCCACGTATAGACGCCAGGCGGAAGCGGGGGCGGCCTGCGTTTCTGGTCCTGGTAGGGCGGAGCCTGTGAGTCCCCCGGAAGAGTAAACAAGGAGGTGGTGGAGGCGACCCATGGTGGTTCCCGAATTTGTCGGTGGTTCTACACACACACACACATACACACATACACATATGCACACGTGCACAATTGAATAAATAAAAAAATGGGTATTGTATTTCACCCCCTGGCCAGAAATAAAATACAATACCCATTTTTTTATTTATTCAATTGTGCGCGTGTGCGTGTGTGTGTGTGTGTGTGTGTGTGTGTGTGTGTGTAGAACCACCGACAAATTCAGGATGTAATAAAAGCAGGAAATCACAGTGAGGGAGGGGTCAATCACCCATATGCAAAATGGTTAAGGGGAACATAGGAAAGAGTTCAGGGAAAAGCCACTGGGTCCTTGAGGAGGGCCCAGAGAAGAGTCTGGCATGCACATTAAAGGATTCTCCAGGGACTGGGGGGGGGGAGGCACTGAGGGATGGGGAGGGAGGGGTGAGAGGAGGGGAAGCAGAGGGATAGGGAGGAGGAAGAAGGAGGAGGGAACCGGTGTACATTATTAAGTTTGTATGAATGGAAATAATAAAAAATGAAAAAAAATGGGATCTGATGAAATTAAAGAGCTTCTGTTCAGATAAAGAGATTGTAAACTGAGCAAAAGGCAACCCACAGAATGGGAGAAAATCTTCACTAAGTATATATTTGATAGAGCTCTATTATCCAAAGGGCACAAAGAACTTAAAAAAATCAAACACCAAGAAGATAAATAGCCCCATTATAAAATGGGCCACAGAACTTAAAAGAAACTTTTCCAGCGATGAAATTGATATGTCCAAAAAATGCCTTAAAAGAATGTTCCACCTCCCTAGCCATGAGGGAAATGTCAGTCAAAACTTACCCCTAAGATATCATCTCTCACCCCAGTCAGGTTGGTGAAAATCAACAATACAAACAACAAATGCTGAAGAGGATGTAGGAAAAAAGGGACACTCATGCATTGCTGGTGGGAATGCAAGATTGTACAATTGCTCTGGAGCTCAGTATGATGGTTTCTAAAAAAAGTCAAGGATTGAAATGCCATACGACCCTGTTATGCAACTATTGGAAAGAGTCCTCCAAAACGCACCAGTTTACTACAGTGATACAAGTAGAGTACATCCATGTTCATTGCAGCACTATTTACAACAGCAAAGTCATGGAATCAGCCCAAATGCCCAACAGTTAATGAATAGATAATGAAAATGTGATACATTTATATAATGGAATACTACTCAGCCATCAAAAATGATGAATTGGGCTGGAGAGGTGGCTCAGGGGTTAAGCCTCTGCCCTGCAGGCAGAAGGTCCTGAGTTCGGATCCTAGACCCCACGTGCTGGGCGGAAGCCGGGCGGCCTGCGCTTCTGGTTCTAGTAGGGCGGAGCCTGTGAATCCCGGGGCAGAAGGAGGTGGAGGCGTCCATGGTGGTTCCCGATTCGTCCGTGGTTCTACACACACACATACACACATGCACGTGCACATAGATACACACACACACACACAATTGAATAAATAATAATAAAAAATTTTTAAAAATGAAGAATTAATGCAATTTGCCGGGAAATGGATGGAATTAGAAACAATTACATTGAGTGAAGTATCCCAGACACTGGAAAATTGAGCGCCATATGTACTCCCTAATAGATGGATCCTAGTACCAACTCACCCAGCCACCTAGAGACACTCAAAGACAAATCTCTGTAATACCTACAGTAATTGTAAAGATGATAAACAGGAGGGATGGGGAAGGAGGGCCCCACCAGAAACAAGGAAAGAGGGAACTATGTTACAGCAGAGAAAATAGGCCACCATCAAGGACTGCAAGTAATGAGATATCTGGTGAAGTTCACAGACTTTCCTTCCTGATCCTTTGCAACTGATCACCAGAAAGGGAAGGGATATAGTCTGCCTGACAGAAAGTAACCATTTTGTGGGGCTGGAGAGGTGGCTCAGGGGTTAAGCCTCTGCCTTGCAGGCGGAAAGTCCTGGGTTCGGATCCCAGATCCCACGTATAGACGCCAGGCGGAAGCGGGGGCGGCCTGCATTTCCGGTCCTGGTAGGGCGGAGCCTGTGAATCCCGGGGCAGAGTGACAAGGAGGAGGTGGGGGCGTCCATGGTGGTTCCGGAGTTCGTCCGTGGTTCTACACACACAAACACACACATACATACATACACACGCACACACACTCACAATTGAATAAATAATAATAAAAAAAAAGAAAGTAACCATTTTGCAAATGGGTGATTGACCCCTCTCTCACCGTGGTCTCCTACTTTTATTCCATCTGCCTTTGAATATACTCTTATAATAAGAATCTAATTTGACAGGTTTTTATCTCTGGCCAAGGGGTGACATCCAATACCCATCAGGATGGAGCCAAGGGCATTGCAGGAACAGTAAAACAAAACAAAACAAAAAATCAACAAACCATAATCCAGAACATCAGAGACTCTATATCAATCACCTGGAACTGGGCCAGCCTAATCTCTCCCCATCCTGAAACTCAGGGAAATTTGCGAAGAGGGGGCAGTAAGATTGTAAGAGCACAAGGATGGGAAGAGTAATGATATGCAAGATACTCCACTCAAGTTAGGGCCGAAGCAATCATATTAGGACTTTGCATGACCTGCGCTATGTCCAACACATTATTGACCCCACAAAGTCTAGCATGGACTAAGGGCACTAGTATCCTTGGAGGCTAGGGACTGACAGTCACAGTAGTGTTCCTAAGCTTAAGGGGAACACAGGAAAGGGTTGTGGGAAATGCCCCTGGGTCCTTGCAACTTATCGGAGAGGAGGACCCAGAGGAGAGTTTGGCATGCACATTAAAGGATGCTCCGGTTATTGGAGGGAGAGACACTGAAGGATGGGGAGGGAGGGGAGAGGAGAGGGGGGGAGCAGGGACGCTGAGGGGAGTTGGAGGGAGGGAGGGGATCGGTGTACCTGTTAAGTTTGTATGAGCGGAAATAATAATAATAATAAAATGTTAAAAAAAAGAAATAAAATAATCCTTACCTTTTAAAAAAAGTATGTAAATTATATACTTAACCCTAGACATAATATAAAAAATGAATAATGAAATTTACCAGTGAATGGATGGAATTAGAAGAAATTATACTGAGTGAAATATCCCAGGCACTGAAAGTTAGATGCCTTATGATCTCCCTTTTAAGTGATATAGTTCCTAACTCACTTAATGACATACTCAAAGGTAAATCTCTATAATACCCATTAACGCTGCAAAGGATTATAAGTAGGAGGGAAAGGGAAAGAAGACCTCAAAAGAAAGGAGACAAAAGAACATACTTCAATAGAGAAACCAGGCCATCATCATGAATTGCATGTAAATAGCAAGATATCTGACACAGTTCACTCTCATTTCCCTTCCTGTTCACTTGTGACTGGACAGGTTTGAGGGAATAGGGGCTGACAGTTAGAGGGTAACCAACAGGCAACTGGGAGAATGACCCCACTCACTACCATGTCCTATTCCTGTTCTTCTGTCTACCTTTTTTTTTTTTTTTTTTTAAGCTTCATGTTTTTTTTTTTTTTATTTCAGCTCATACAAACTTATTAGGTACACCAGTTCCCTCTCTTCCTCCTCCTCCCCCCGTACCCCCTGCTCCCCCTCCCCACCCCTCTCCCTCCCCATCCCCCAGTGCCTCCCGCCCCAATTCCCAGAGAGTCCTTTCTTGTGCATGTCTGATTTTCCTCTGGGCCCTCCTCTCCGATGACGTACAAGGACC
The DNA here is from genome assembly GCA_023101885.1 of Typhlomys cinereus. Classification (NCBI taxonomy): domain Eukaryota; kingdom Metazoa; phylum Chordata; class Mammalia; order Rodentia; family Platacanthomyidae; genus Typhlomys; species Typhlomys cinereus. The sequence goes on along the minus strand of JALPQD010000358.1, from coordinate 858,046 downwards.
CAGTGGCCTTTCCCTGTCTTCTGTCTACCTTTAATCATCTTCTTATATTAAGACTTTTGTTTAAACAATCTTTTATCTTTGACTAGGAGATGACTTCCACGCCCAATCAAGACGTAGCCAAGGGCAGTACAGGAACACCAAAACTGAAAAGAACCGACCATAATTCAGAATACCAAAGACCACACAATGCTCACACCAGCCAAATCCCTCCCCATCCTAACGCTCAGGGAACCTTGAGATAGAGGGGATAGTAAGATTGTAAGAGCCTAAAGATGGGGAGCGAATAGGCAAAATACCCCACTCAAGTCTGGGCTGCAGCAGCCAGGATATGCTACAATATGATTCTACCTTGCTTCATCTGAACAATGGCTGACATGTTAACCATCTAGCACAGATCTCAGGGGAAAAGACTTCAAGCAGTAGGATCCTTAGAGGCAAGGAGTTAGACATAACAGAGTTCCCATATTAGGGGGCAGCCCAAGAAGAGGCCCCAAGGTATGCCACTGAGTCCTGAACCCTCACTAGCGTCAATGACTCAGAGGGAAATTCAGCGCCCATATAAACAGATGTTTTAGAAGATGGGAGGGAGCAGGCAGGAAACACCAAGAGAGGAAGAGGGAGGAAAGAGGGATGAGAGAGAGGGAAGAGGGTAGAATGGGATGGGGGGGAAACAGGAAGGAAGGGAGAGGTAAGGAGGGGTTACCTATCAAGCTTGTATACCTAGGCAAAAAACAATAAAATAAAAAATTTAAAGATTATGTATATATAAACTTAGGAGCTTATTCCCAGGCCTTCACTTGTAGAGAAGCTGTAATTGAATTTTTGAATTATACCTGGAAGACAGAAAGGACTGTATGACAGATGAGACAGCAGTAAAAACATAGCTGACAAACAGTTTTTGGACTGTATCAGAGAAATGCTCATAGATGAACAGTGCACCCACCAGAGACACAGGAGTCTTACACATCCAAAATTGAAGTTTCAGAATCCCAGTGCACAGTTTCTCCAGTTTACAGACAGCATACATAGCCACTATTTTCAATATTTTTGTTTTAAGAGATTCAATGAAGGAACAATGTACATGCAATTTGCATAACACAACAGGCAAAGTCTGCAGTTACAGACAACAAAGAATAACATCAGCATCATAAAACACAATTGATTCACAAACCAAGCGCCATCAAAGAAAACTTTAAAATGCCATTGTAGTATAAGAATACTCATGATCTTTTAGGTCTCTTAATAGAAAAACAAAAGTCTAGCACAGGATAATTAGTGACCTCGATAAAAAATGGACAATGAGCACTTTTACACATAAAAATGTTCAAAATCCTTAGTCATTAGACAAACGAGAAAAAAAAGAAAGTATATTGAGAAAGTGGGAAGGAGAGAGAACAGGACACAGATGCCATGAAAATGGAAAGGAACAAGAGGTTGGGGATTCAGGGCACAGACAAGAAGAAGGAAGAAGAGAGTCAACAAAAGCAAATTTGGTTTAAAAATGTTAGAATGAAACATAACATTTAAATAATATTTTCCATAAAACTATCAAGATAAATGAAACTTGGATCTATTTTTAAAAAATCTCCTGGACGAAGTAAAAATGATTTGAGTATTCCTTTCTCCCCATCCTCACCAGCATTTGCTGTTATTGTGTTTAGGATTTTAGCCATTCTGACTAGGTTGAGATGATATGTCAGGATGATCTTAATATTGCCCCCTTTAGAGATCAATATGGAGGTTCCTAAAAATGCTAGAAATTGAAATACCATATGACCCAGCTATACCACATCCCACTGCAGAGTCATATGCACATGCATGTTCAGAGCAGCTCTTTGACAGTAGCAAAGAAATAGAATCAGACCAGGTGTCCAACGGTGGACAAATGAGTAATAAAAATGTGGTTCATATACACAATAGAATATAATTCAGCTGTCAAGAAAAATGAATCAATGAAATTTTCTGGCAAACGGATGAAGCTGGAAGAAATTATACTGAGCAGTATCTCAGACACAGAATCACAAACAATGCATGTTCTCCCTTGTAAGTAGATCTTAGCATTAAATCTTCAGAATTATATAATCAAATGGAAACTTTTATAACCCACAAACTGCAAAGAAACATGGGGCAGTGGAGAAAGAGTCTAAAAGAGTGGAGACAAAAGAACATGGGCAAATAAGTGGATAAGATATTTATGGAAGAATAGTTTTAAAGGGAAGGGAAGAAAAGAGATAGGCTATAATTGGGAGTAAGGGAGCCTCTGAATAACCAAATACCTGCTGACTGACTTTTAGTCTCCCCTCCCCCTAATGCCAGTTTAAATAGCAGTAAAAGGGGAGAAAACAGGCACTAAACACTATCATCATCTAAACACCTTTCATTATATCCCTAGATAGGTAAAGATCACAGCACCCAACTAAGATGCAAACTGTTGCAAAGATTAGTGAAACCGAAACCACAACTGACTAGGATGCAGAGTACTGATGACCCTAGAACGCTCAGCTCCAGTTAGTCCATCCAAATCTTTCCTCATCCCAAGGTTTAGGAAACCTTGTATAAGAGAGGGTAGTAAGATTGTAAGAGCCTAAAGATGGGGGGGAGGGGTGTGCTACTAGACAGGACACTACAGTCATGACAACACTGCTGCATCCAAGAGCTCATTGCAATGAGATCTACCCCCACCAGAACTACACAGTATGACATATTAATATTTCCCTATGAACCAGCGAGGATCCCAGGAGAAATAACTGCATGCAGTGGAAACCCTAGGGGCAGATGCTGGGCAATTGAAAGGGAACACCCCCACCTGTGAGTCTACTCACTGAAGGACCACTTAAACTGTCCCAGAGACCAGTCCCTTATTAGTACAGGTATCTTGAAGGGAACCCTGTGGTTCCACACATGCAAAGAGAAATGAGGGTGGAAGGAAAGGGATGTACTAATAAAAGGAAGGGAGGGAAAAGAGAAGAAAGGAGAGAGGGCATGGACAGAAATCCATTTGTATGTTAAAAAATTAATTAAAAATGACTTGAGCAACAAAATAAAGTAGTATTAAATTAAAACCTATGACTAAATGTTTACAGGGGCTAATTTGTTTTATTTAAAAACTATAAGAACCTAAATATCTACAGCTGAAGACAGTCTAAGTCACACCCATCTGTGACTGCAAGATTGCCAACTGCTAGAGCCATCTGCTCCCAGAAGCAGGGTGGAACTAATTCACCTCAAGGCCCACCCCATGTGACTGCTTTCTTCCAGCAAGTCTCCACCTCCCAAAGGTCCCATGACCTTCTCAAACACATGAGACTATGAGGGACACATTTCAAACTATGACATCTATAAATACAAGAAGGAAAAATAATTGTGACATACTCGTACAACTTAACAGTTTTTCATATAATAAGCATCAAACTACTGATACAAAAGCACAGATGAACAGCAGAACTATCATGGTGAGTGCAATAAACCAGATGGTACGTTGTGTGCTATACATAAAAATCTAAGAAATTAAAAGTAGCCTTATTAACAGGTAGTGCTGGAAAAACTGGGTGTGCTGAAACTTAGATCATGTAGTCAGTCGTCTCAATTAAGAGGCAGATACAAAAAGATTACAAGTTCAAGGTAAACCCAGATACATAGTAATCTCAAGACAGCCCTGGTTATATCATGAGATCCTATCTGAAAAGAAAGGCAGAAAGAAAAGAAAGAAGCACTATTTAGAGAATATTTTTAATTATTTGTAGGTCCAGGCAGCAAGATAACTTCAAGTATTTAATCTGTAGTGAGGTCTATAGCTCTGCATTTTGATGAGAACTTCTGATGGATGCGAAAGACAATATTTTGATAAACCCTAGGCTGAGAAGAAGGATTACTGGGACTTCAAAAAGGATAGACTAGAGAGTGAGACTCTGTTTCAAAAAACCTAAATATTAAAACCAAAATCAGAAACAAAAGTAATAGATATAGATACATTCAAGTTTGAGTTCTTCTTCCTTTGTTTAACAGGGACTAAAAACTAAAGATGTGACTTTTTGCATCTTGGCAAAAAAACTCGCAAATTCGGATATTTCACGAAAACTTCACACAATTAAATGAAATATTGATATGGTTCCCAAATTCCTGGCAAAATGCAAAGTGTTGCTCCTTCTCATGATATTGTCTTACAGAGCATGATCCAAATGCTTCTAAGTTTAATTTCACAACATAAATTCAATTTACTCAGTACTCAAGGATTCCTCTTCCTTGCCAGTCCACCTTCTCAAGCCATTCCACGCCACAACTACTACAGTTGCTATGATGAGAACAGATAATAAAGACAGGTGCAAACTTAAGAGCCACTTTTTGTCAGTCTTCCTAGAACTTTTCTCCATAATCAAACCTAGAAAAAAAGTACATTAAAAATTAAACTATCCAATTTAATTTCAAGTTTCAATAAATCCATTAAGATAGCTTTCATTTATGTTAATGAACATGGAAAATAATTATATTACCATAGTATTTGAAACTAGATCTAAAGTATTTATTTAGAAAAGCATAGAAACCAAACTCCAAGTTTCAAAGTACATGATACAGTATTTACAAAAGAAAATCCCATTGCAATTTTTTAATTAAGTCTCCAAAACTCAATGACAAGACTACCCAAATTTGCCTTATTACAAGACTCTCCCAGGACTTCATTTTGCTTGCCAGCATCCTATTTTCAGGTAGGAGACTCCAACTGTATTTTTTAATTTTTTTCTTTTAACAATTAATTGCATTTTTATAGATCTAACCATTGTAGTGCTATTTTAAAATGCACTGGAATAAAATTAAGAGACTTGATTCCCAGTCTTAATTCTACTTCTCCCAAGCACAGGACATACAGAACAAGTTGAATGTCTTCTGTAATCCTCAGTGCCTATACCAGCACCTGTCATACATAAAGAGTAAAAGAAGTACTTTCACACTCAATAGGTGCATGAATGACACAAACTGAAGAATGGTTTGCAATGTTTCTTCTGCCATCTCAAGCTGTAATTTACATACTTTTCATCTAAACTGTAAATTCCTCTGGAGTCAAATCTTGAGGCATAGTAACAGGACTAGACAGAGTAAATGTCATTTAGAAAAGGAGTCAGAGGATCTGCAACATAAATGAGGAAAAGGAGGATAGAAAAAATAGTCCACAGGAGAAGCCAATGATGTAAATCAAAAGTTTCACAGACTCTCAACTTCAGTCACAACATGTGACAAGAATAAGGTCAATTAGCAATGAACGTATTAACAGAAAGAAAATTCTATGTGGTTCCAGTTCTTTAAGCAAAGTCTGATTGCTTTTAAATCACAAATATTGTTGAGTCTCTTTTCAAATGGCAAAAATATGACTTCATTTGAGTGAAAAATAAATAATTTCAGAACTTTTTAAAATGGCTACCAATGATATATATACTTGCCCCTTTCCCCAACCAAACCAGAAGACTTTGAAGTCGATGAGCAATGTGGAGGCTTGTAGTTCTTAGAACAGCGACATGTGCCAGCTGAAGTGCACATCTAGGATAATTTTGAAAAATTTTAATGAGTCTTAAAATTATGAAATTAGAGCTACATCATTATGTTTACTTTCGGATTTTAACTTACTATAATTTTATTTATATAATTTAATTTGGTTTCTTCAACCATAATGCGTATACACCAAAAAAGGGAAGATAAAAAGCTAAAAACCAAGGCTTATATTTGTACGATGAAAAAATGTAACATTTTCAGATGTTTTCCCACAAATTTAGGTGCAGTTTCAAAAATGCATACACTCTACTTCTTTCCATGAGGTGCTGAGGCAACGAGAACAGTATCATCTTCTCTCTCATCACTGACTTTGTGTCAGTTCAGAGATTGTTCCCTCACTCAGACTGTTAGACAATTACTGACAAAGGATAGCTCTTCCCTAGGATTAGGTTTTGATGGCTTGCATTTGTTTGTCTTTTGACAAAAGTTCACTGTAATTCCAACAGGTCATCTAACACTTTGGTAACATTATGAATTCTATAATTGAAAAATCTAATCTAACTAATAATAGTAACATTATTTTGTTCATTGTGTCTATTTCTTGGATTTATTCCATAAATCCTCACACCAACCCTTTTCATACATCCAAGATCCTAACATGTAAAAGAGCCAGGATTAAAATCCAGGCAGACTTGATGCCAGAAACCTGACTCTTGACCATTGAGCTGTGCTGCCACTCAAAGTAAGACATAGCTCAGCTTGTAAGAACCGAACTGGATCTGTAACTTCATGTAAGAATAAGAATCTTTTTAAAATTTTTTTATTATTATTTATTCAATTGTGCGTGTGTGCATGTGTGTGTGAGAGAGTGTATAGAACCACGGATGAATTCTGGAACCACCATGAACCGCCTCCACCTCCTCCTTGTTTACTCTGCCCCAGATTCACAGGCTCTGCCCTACCAGGACCAGAAATTTAGGCCGCCTCAGCTTCTGCCCGGCGTCTATACGTGGGGTCTAGGATCCAAACTCAGGACCTTCTGCCTGCAAGGCAGAGACTTAACCCCTGAGCGACCTCTCCAGCCCCAAGAATAAGAATCTTGATTTAAAAAAATTAACATCAATGAGAAATATAGTAAATAAATTAAGATTCTGAAAAATAATAGCAAAACAAAAATCTTGGCAATGAAAAAAAATCACAGTGGAAAACTGAACCAACAGACTAGGAAGAATAAACAAAGCCATGAAAGTAAAAGAGGGGTCAGGAGATCTAGATAAGAAAGGAACAGAGAGTGAACATGAGAAAAGTACATAATGATACCTGCTACTTCATATGTTATTTAGAAAAAAAGAACAAGTATATTTTATCCTAAAATACTTTATAAACTGATGTTCGTCTCAGGAGAAAAATGATGGCCACTGTGCAGACACTGCTGCACCTAGCCACTGGGCAGTGCACCTAACGAGCTGCCATTTATGCAGGATGTTTTCTCTGACTGTGTAAATATGTACTCATAAGAATTTTGCTCCCTAGTCTTATCATCCTTTTTATTCCTTCCCTTGCATAATACAGGGAGTTTTTTGCCTTTATTCTCATTCACTTTTTCACTTCTTGCTATAAATAATATAGTAAGTGATATTAACGTAAAAAATTAACGTAAAAAATTATTCATTAAAATAATAATCTCCTTATCTTGCCTTTGTTTATAGAGACTTCATTGTCCTCCTATCTAACTCCTTATTAAATATGTGAGCTATTGTGAACAATAGTCATCTTACCGTGCTATAGGACACTCAGCATTCTTTCTATGTAACTCCATTTTCTTTCTTGACACCCAGCCTCTATTAGTCACTACTCTACATTCAGCTCAACTTTTGTTAAAATCATCATATGACATCAAAGGTGTGTGTCACTATATTCCTGACTTACTTCGCTGAATCTAGGAGCATCTAGTTCCATTCAATTTACTACATTGACATGATTTATTCTTTTTGTGACTAAATAGCTCCACTCCTTTGTGTTTATATACCTCATTTTTTCTTAATTCACCTACCATGTGCACCTCCATTGACTGTATAGCATCTGGATTAATATTGCAATAAATATGGGAATGCAAATACCTCTCATATGCCAATTTCACTTCCTTTGGATATACATACAGAAGTGAGAGCCTGCATTATATGGAAAATCTGCTTTTAATTTTCTCAGGATTTTACATGCTCATCTGTATAACTGCTTACCAATTTACATTCTTGCCAAATGTAAAGTTTTCTATTTGCTACTGTCTAGTTGCTGTGACAAAATACTTGATAAAAAGCGACTTAAGGAAGGAAGGATTGTTTCAGCTCACAGTTTGAAAGGTTACAGTCCATCATAGCAAGGAGTTATGGCAGCAGAAAAGTGACACAGCTGGTCACACTGTGTCTAAAACCAGGAAGCAGAGAGAGGTGAAAGCTAGTGCTCTCTCTTACTTTTCAGTTCAGCCCCATAGCCCAACCTATGTGATGGTGCCACCCATATCAATGGTGGGTCATCCCTCTTCAGTTAAGCTTTCCTAGAAAGACTCTCACAGGTATACATCTTCTTCTAAGTAATTCCAGATCCCATCAAATTGACAATAAAGAACAACTTCTTTAACAACACTGTTGACAAACTTTTCATTTTATTTTTGCCTTTTTGATAACAGCTAATCAACTGGGATGAGGTAGCTCAGTGATTCTGAACTGCATTTTTGATGGAACTGAACATTTTTCATTTGTTGACTGTTTATGGTTCTTTTGAGAAGTATATATTCAGAAAATAACATGTAAAGAATATAAGGTTCAGTGGCTTCTAGGAGTTAAAGGAAAGGACAGAACATACCATGTGTGATATCGTGGTGGATACATGTCACTATGCACATGTGTCAAACATAAACAGAAAAATACTAAGTGGATTCTGTAATGGACTTGAAGTGATAATCTATGTATGTGCATCATCAATTACGACAAATATACACTGTGGTATGTGGTGCTGAAATTGAGAGAAGCTATATGTAAATGGAGATAGTCGTCTATACACGATCTCTGTTATTTTCACTGAATTTTGCTGTAAAGCTTTAAAAAACATTAAATACATTTTTAAAAGAGAGAGCAATCAAATTTTATGGTCCTGTGGACTCATAAACACAGGAATTATTTTCTTTAATAAACAGGTTTATTAAGATACCTAATACTTTTTGAAAAAAATTAACCATAACAGTGTTTCTGTCTCTGTCTCTCTCTCTCTCTCTGTCTCTCTCTCTCTCTCTCTCTCTCTCTCTCTCTCGATGTGTACATTTATGTGTACATTTATGTTTGGGCATGTTTACAAGAGGGCCCATGACAGTGTGTGCCTATGGAGGCCCAGGTCAAGAATTATAGGGCACCACTATTTCTGACCAGCATTTTTATATGAGATCTGAAGATCTGAACTCAGGTCATTTTTGCTGTAATCATAGGATTTAACTATTGCCAAATCCCTGCTAGGCCAGCCAGGGGGGGTGAGGGGAAGCCTTGGTTTAGAGAAGCTCTTTGATCATGGGGAAATCAAACAAGTGATTGCGTTAAGAGGGGCTCCTTGATCATCAGCAAATCAAAAGAGCGATTGTGTTCCTAACCTTAAGAGCACAACGATGGACAAACAAGGAAAGGGGAAAAGGAGGGGGCCACATGCTCACCTTCAGGCACCATAAGTATAGGAACACAAAAACCAAAGGGGCTGCTCACCGAACCTTACCGGAGTGCGTGTCTCGTCTACACCGAAGGCAGCCTCACGTTGGAGCGCCATTTAACCACTGAATCATCTCCACATCCAAATTTTGTAAAGTCATTAGTAACCCAAAGTATCCTCTAACACTCACAGCTGGCAAGTTTGGTTACTCAATTCAACTCCAATGTGTCAACATGGATTGGTATATTGCAGGAATCTGAGAAGATATGGTATTACTTACCCCTTTTCCAGAGCACTTGGTTTCTGAACAATTACTTGCATCACTCGTTAGTATTCTTGACTCTACACATACATTATTTACACAAATCTAAAGAAACATATACAAAGAAGCTTTCAATTCAACAAGGTGCAGCCACCATTACTGTTAATTAGAAATATGTAACATAAAGCCATAGCTACTAGCTATTAGAAATTTCATTCTATTACTTTTTTGTAGCGTTCCTCAAATGTCAATAAGTTATGATTTTACTCAAAATACTTTTAAATTTCTCTTGAGAATTTTTCTTTGACCAATGTGATATTCGGAAACATGCTGATTAATCAACAAGAATCTTGGGATCATCAAGGTATCTCTAAAAATATGTCATTTGAGAGATGACATTTAATTGTAGATTTTCCAATTTTATATATAATATGTAATATATAATATATAGGTGTATATACAAATGTATAACCATTGTGGAAAATGAGAAAACAAGGAAAGAATATGAGGATTCTGTGCCTCTATTAAAATTTTGCTGTGGAACTTAAATCTCCACTAAAATATGGTTTCCAAAAATTTGAGTTGAGATCACAGATTCAATTAGAAAAATAACAATGAAAAAATAAAAACCAAATTACATCTAGTTCATGCTATATATTAAGCATTCTCCTATCCATTTTATAATGTTAGATCATTTGGTCTTAACAATAGCCCTATGGAGTAAATCTTATTATTATCCTCAACTTATATATAGTTAAAGTATCTCACTCTGGTTAGATAACTTGTAAAATGTCATATAAGAGGGAAAGGTTGTATTTTAAGTATTCTGATTTCAGTTGTGTTCTAATCCACTGAGCCACAAAGACTAAGTGAATTTCCTCTCAGAAGGAAAGCCATTGCCTATATCCTATGGAGTTCTTAACTGCAATGTATTTCCAAGGACTGTGTTCTACCATTGCATACCTGAAGTTTCCTTATTCCTTTAAATTGACATTCTGAAGGTCTCTCTATTATTATGTAAACATCAATTGAACTTATTTGTTTTTCCTCCAAACATTTAAGGTTACATAAAATTAATCAGCAAATCATAAGTTGATACTTAAATTCAAATATTACTTGAAATAATGAAAATACTTCATTTTTAAGAAATTGACTCTAAAAAAAAAAAAGAAATCGACTCTATAGTATCAGCATCACTTACCCTATTTTCATCACATTCAGGGCCACTTGAGATTCGGAATGGATCATGTAATGGATTGCTCACTCCAAAATCCACAGTTACACATACAACATCCCGTACAAAAGCATAAATCACAGAAGAAAAATTGACTTTTGGGCGGAAAGGAGTTCGTTTAGGGTAGGTACAAATTAATCTTCCACAATAAAGATTCCTAAAAACATAATAAAATGATTATTAAGCATTAGAAATATGTTAACAATACTTTGGATTTGCTTTCTTTGACAAATATTATGTATGAGAAAGTATGAGAAAATGTGCTGTGTTGATATTAATATTTAAGATAAAAAAGAAGTATAAACCCATTGATCTAAGCATGTTCATTGCTATTAATAATCTTTCATATACTATGCAGATTATGTCTTTAGTGAAAAATAATCAACCTCACTCACCACTGTAATGTCCCCTACAAAAGGACAGTATGGCAAATCTACTTGTTACCTGTATTATCAAGGACCTTATCATATAACTTTAAATAAAATGCAAATCTTATTTAAAAACTATAAATAAAATAAATCCTTATGGAAATTTAAGGTAAGAACACATTCTAACTTTGCAACCATATAAAGCTTCATAGATAATTCGCAAGTCAGAACTTAAATCAGTAAGGTTTAAGCAGGAAGAATAATGTACTTCAAAATGTGTGCAAATCAAGGAAACATAAAACTAAAGTATGTTCGAGAGTCTACAAATTTCATAAATGTTTGGGTATATTTTACTATTATTTAGCCCAGTATTTAGCACTTAAGAGAATCTTAATAAGTAAACTTGTACCAAAAATATCAAAAACTTTCCCTTTAGATGCAGCACAAATTGGACTTGATTTTCTAAGCACTAAGTAGTCTTCATTTTGAGTAAGCAAATAAGTAGATGGGGATAGTGCTTTTATAAGAAAAAAAAAACAATAAGTCTGGAGCTGATAGGTAAAATGGGTGTTGAGTATCAATTTTATATTACAATTAGGAGTTTAAAGCTCACTCATGAATAAAGGTTAAAAAATTCTGTCCCATAGCACAAGAATGTTATTAGGCCAAGAGATATGATTTGAGTTTCTCTCTCATGCAAATGTGATACTTGAAACAACTAGAATGACTGGCATATATTTAAGACAAAGTAAATAAGAAATTCATATAACATCAAGTATCATTTTTATGGCATACCTCCATCCACAAAAAACAAATTTGTTTTGATTATCTTTACCACAGTTGCCAAATCTATCTGCTTGGCTGTGTACTTCTTCATAACAAGAAAATGGAGCATTTTTTGAACCTATCAAAAACAAAACAAACACGTTATCATCTTCCTCCATTTTCTTGTATACCATGCTTCCTGACCTTTTCCACCATTATCACACAACTTAAACAGTGTGTGTGGTACAAGTAAGAGGAAGCATGATTTCAGAACCAATAGTGCATATGAAGCTGGGAATGATGGCCAGGAGCAGTACAACAGGAGCTACTTCTTGACAGGATGGGAGGAAAAATACTACATTTCATTTTTAGGGAAAGTAGGAGATGGCTGCTGGTGGTCGTGTTGACATAGATCCCATCATCTTCAGAGGAGACAACTGGAAGTCGCAACAGCACCCATTATGTATGTTTAACACTTCTCAACATCATTAATTGTCAGGAAAATGCAAAATTCAAAATGACAACCTCACAGCTGTTAGAATGATTGTCAAAAACAGAAGGATCAACAAATATTTGCTAGTAGGTGCAACAATGACAAGTATAAATAAATAATATATAGAAAAAAGTTTAGAGCATCCTCAATAAATTAAAACAGAATCATCTTATACTTCAGAATTCCATCTTAATGGTTTCAATGCAAAAGAAATATTTTATTTTCTCAAAGAAACGTAACACATTCTCAAGTTTGTGATTACATGATTCATGCTGGACAAGATTTAAAGCAACCTAAACATAAATTTAAAAATTAAAGAATAATGTCATTTGTAGAAAATATATAGCCAATAGATATACATCATTCAAATGTATACATCATTCATAGAGGACACACAGCCAATAGATAGAAACACGGATTATTGACAGCTACATAGATATACAGACACACAAGTCATGGTTTATACATACAAAAGGATAGATGATAGATAAATAAGTAAATAAGATGATTAGTAAATGATCAATAGCTATATAGAATGATAGCTATTAGATAACACAATGAACTGCTCAACCTTGGGAAAAATGAAGCTATTTGTGTAAATATGAATGAATCTGGGGGGGAAATACTGTGCTAAGTGAAATAAGTCAGGTACAAAGAGGTTAATACCATATCATGTCACATATTTGTGAAATCTAAAAGTGTGAAATTCACAGAAGCACAGGATAAAGTGGTGAATGTTTTGGAATACATATGAAAGTCAAAATAATCCATACACTATTTTTATTTGTAAGTCAATTAACAGGTCAGTAAAGACAGAAAATTAGTGTATATTATTAGACAAAAAAAATCAAAACTGATAGAATGCTTTCTCTTGTCCTGGTAATGTTAATTGAAATCAGAAACATCACTATACCAAAAAATTACCTGGTCCAAAATGTTTCTCACAACGATCATCAAGATCATGGCATTCTCCTTGAAAACATATAAACTTTTTTTTGCAAAATACACCATTCATCAGAGTTACATCAAATGGACACGTTCCTGAAGTTCCATTACAGAACTCAGGGACATCACACTCTTCATGCTTTGGAGGCCTGCATTCATGTCCACGTCTTGCAAACTATCAGAAAAAATTATACAATATGGTATTTAGCAATATTTCAAAACAGTATGGATTATTGGCACTTTTGTTTCACTAGTATATTAAACTCTTGGTATAAAATACTGTTACTCATTTTTAAATACATTGAATGTTTCCATGAAAATGGGAGGTATGACTTATGTATAAGGGATGATATTTAAAAAAAACCCTCTAATATGGAGCTCAAGAGATAGTTCAGCTGAGCCAGCATGAATACTTGAGTTCAGATCTTCAAAATCTATGTGCTGGACATAGCAGTGTATTCCTGTAACCCCAGAGCTGGGTGTTAGAGACTAAATTCCTGAGGCTCAGTAGCCACTCAGTTTAACTGAAACAGTGAACTTCAGGTTAAGAGAGATGCTTAATAAAAATAAAAAATAAGAGTTCTGTACTAATTTATTCTTCTATCATCAATGTACCTGCTTGCCAATATTTGTTAATGCTTCTATTTTTGATACAAATTCTAAAAGTTGTGAAGTTTTCACTTCATTTTGATTTTTCATATTTTCCTGACAATTAATAATGTTTGGAAAGGGGCTGGAGAGGTGGCTCAGGGGGTAAGCCTCTGCCTTGCAGGCAGAAGGTCCTGAGTTCGGATCCTAGACCCCACATCTAGACGTCTAGATGGAAGCGGGGGCGGCCTGCGTTTCTGGTCCTGGTAAGGCGGAGCCTGCGAATCCCAGGGCAGAGTAAACAAGGAGGAGGTGGAGGCGTCCATGATGGTTCCCAAATTCATCCGTGGTTCTACACACAGACATACATATTCATACATACATACACAAGCATGCACACACGCATACACGCACAATTGAATAAATAATAAATAACAAAAAATTTAAATAATGTTTGGAAATAAGGTAGACACTCAACAGAGAAAATATCTCAAAATCAATCTCTGGTCTGTACACACACCTGCATGGGTGAGTGCACACATATATGTATCACACACACATACAATTTGACTTAATAAAAACAAAATTTTGTGTTTTCAACACAATGGAGGAAAGATCACTTTTACCTTTAAAAATTACTCCCTTGAAATGAACATATTTTCATTATGCCAGCTTTCAAAAAATAATCTTAATCATACCATAATTTGTAAGTGAGTATGATAAATAAAAAAGGGAAAACTGAGAATGATTGGAGGGAAACAGAAAAGCAGAAGCACCACAACCATTGGGGCTATGACACCCACAGGAAGTCTCAAATGCTTGCCCTCCTGTATTACAGAACAATTTATCAATAATTATATACATGGAATTCTGAAAGTATACATAAGTAATCCTAAAGGGGTATCTACCTCATACTTCCTGAATATTTCCATTTGACATTAAAAAGATTACAATATAAAAGGTAAGAATGTAAAATAATGTTGACTAAGGACAGAGATCAGGGCACAATGAATGTCAAATAATTCAACAAGGGTTTCTCATATGGGAAACTTGTTACACATATATTAGAAGAATTGAAAAGAATATTTCCTATTTGGGAACAGCAATCAACACATAGTCTTTCAGAAAAGCTTTTTTTTTAAATATTTCTTTAATTTTTTTCTAGTACTATTTGGAGAGTATAAGCTGAGCCTGGAAAACATCCAATGCAGTCCAACTTCTTGAGAAGCTGGGGAAGACTACAAATTTAAGACCAGCCAGGTCTACAGTGTAAGTTCAAGGCCATTCTGGGTCAAACAGAAAGACTCTGTCTCAAAAAACCAAAGGGAAAAAACTATGATAGCTGTAAATTAATGATACTCTTAGTGTTAAAGAATCCAATACTAAAGAAAAATCCACCAAAAGAAATTGGATCTTACGTTATTATCTTTTTCATTACCTAAAAGGTAATTTCCTCTGACACAAACCTAGCATTTTAAACATTCTAATATGCTTTACACACAATTCATCATGTACTTATAAAATGTGAATGAGCACCAAGACTTACGTGACAGTCTTGACAACAGGATGCAGAAGTGGACATGCTGTCACACTGCTTTCCTTGCCTCAGCACACACGTATAAGGATCACAACAACTAGTAGATCCACATTGCTGCAAGTGAAATGTGTGGTTACAATTACAGAAAACTTGGAAGGTACAATATTAACTAGACTTATTTTTTTTTACTTTTGAGGAAAGATGTGTGTATTAGTGATGTATGCACATAGCAGCATCTTTAAACATTTAGGACATAGTATAGGACTTTTACTTAAGTGCAATAACTTATATTCTATTTATCTTCCTGTCCAATTAGAACCCCTAGAAAAATTCATGAAGTTGCAGTTTCCAAAAGTTGGATACAAATTAATACAAAGCAAGCTCTTTGGAAGTATTCTCCCAAGGAGTTCATGATCTTGGTGAGACAAGATGGTTGTTTGGAGTAGCTTAACAATATATTATTGAGCACTAAAAATCTAATGAAAGAGCCTCAAAATTGCACATAGCAGCCATAATTGGAAGGTTTTAAAAGTATTCTAGACCCTGCAAGGCATCTTTGGTGAAATTAAAGAAATAAGAAGAATATCCAAGCAGAAAATAAAAGAGAGAAAGGGGAAAAAATCAGAGTACATATCAAAAGCAGGGTAACATGGAACAGTTTAATGCATAGATGTCAGTTCAAAAACTTTAAGGTTGAAGAGTTGAAGAAATTAATGTCTCAGTTTCTCTGAATGTGATATAAACTAAAATTCTACATATCCAGGAGATTCACCTAACTCTGAGCATGACAAATATCAACAAAAAGATAACTTCGCACTTCACCAGCTACTAAAACCAGAGAAAAAGAACATCATGAAAGCAGCTAGAAAAATAGACTTTCATAAGAAAACAAGGCAATATTTACTGCTCAGTTCTCATCTGAAATAGCTATAAAGATTGCCTCTTCAAAGGAACAAAAGAAAAAAATAAGTGTGTAATTGTTCTACCAATAAGCACAGTGTTCAAACATGAATATCCAATCAAATACTGACAATCGTATAATTTCTTGCATTAATCTACACTGTAAACATTGCTGAAGGACGTTTGGAAAGATGAAAGGGGACAATGAATCAAAGCAGAAATTCACATCTGCTCTGAAGGGTGAAGCATTCTAGAAACAATAAATCCAGGGCAAACAAATAACTGTCTTCTTTTTTCTAATTCCCTTAAAACAAAACTGACTGTATGAAGCAAAGACAATACTATAATATTCTGGGGTTAATAACATCTATAAAAGTAAAACATGCAATGGTCATAAAGAATAAGGAAGGGGGAAATGGAAACATGTCGTTTGAGATCTGAATACTATCAGCGTTCACAGAGTTTCACACCACAGTGCAGCAGGTGGGAGATAGTTTGATATAAAGTGAAGCTATGTCTTATGAGCCCTTGGAAAATCATTAAAAATAAAACAAATAGTTATGCCAAATAGGTAGGCATGCAGTCAAGAAAATATAACAGAATACCAAAATCTAAATGATCAAAAAGGAAGAAAAAGACAGGAAGGAACAACTAATGGACAGACAGAAAAAAAACTTAACCATATAAAAATAACTATATTTATTAACAGCTTGATAAAATACAGAAATTAATGAAGAGCTTAAGAGTAGATAAAAATTAGGACTTAAAATGTACTTTCTATTTTAAAAGTACATTAACCATAAACATATCCATAGACTAAAAGTAAAAAAGAAAAGGTTAGTAAAAAACATAAATCATAAAAACTGGACATCATATTAATTTGAGGTAGAACAGAATCACAGTAAAGAATGCATACTACAGAAAAAAGGGATATTTCATGATGAAGATAAGGATGATTATAGAGACATAAAAGTCTTAACAAAATATAAACCAAGCAGTGATGCTTCAAAAACCTGATTGGAAAGAGGTATAGACGATTTAGAATTATAATAAAATACCTCAAATCCTCTTTCTCAGTAAATGATAAATCAATGGAAAATACAAGTAGTATAGAATATTTGAACAACACTAACAAACAGCTTGTCCTAAATGGCACATAAAATCCTAAACCCAAATCATTATGACCCTCAAGTTTATATGATCCAATCACAAAAAAAAGTGAGCAATGAATAAAATAGTCTCTAGCGAGTCTCACTTTCCTTCCTAGTCACTTGCAACTGAAAAGGTTTGATCTCACCAATCAGGGAGGGTATAGGGACTGGTAGACAGTAACTATACTGCAAATGGGACTCTGATCCCCCCCTCACTGAGGTCTCCTACTTCTATTACATCTACCTTTGAGTCTCTTATAGAAAGATCTTCATTTAAACAGCCTTTTATCTTTGATTAGGAACCAAGGGCGGTGCAGGAGAAGCAAAACTGAAATCAACAACAAACCATAATTCAGAACACCAAAGCCTTTTATCTTTGGTTAGGAGGTGACCTTCAATACCAATCAAGATGGAACCAAGGGCAATGCAGGAAAAGCAAAACTGAAGTCAACAACAAACCATAATTCAGAACACCAAAGACCCTCCACCTGGAACCAGACCAGCCAAATCTCTCCCCATCCTAAACTCAGGGAAACTCGTGGAAGAGTGGATGGCAAGATTGTAAGAGCTTAACTTTGCATGCCCCTCGCAATGTCCAACACACTATTGACCCCACAAAGTCTAGCATTTGCTAAAGGCACCAAGATCCTTGGAGACAAGGGATTGACAGCCACAGCAGTGTTCCTATGCTTAAGGGGAACACAGGAAAGGGTTCAGGGAAATGCCACTGGGTCCTTGTACGTCATCGGAGAGGAGGGCCCAGAGGAGATTCTGGCATGCACATTAAAGGATTCTCCCAGGATTGGGGAGAAGGCACTGGGGGATGGGGAGGGAGGGGTGAGGGAAGGGGGAGCAGGGGGTTTGGGGGGAGAAGGAGGGAGGGAGGGAACCAGTGTACCTATTAAGTTTGTATGGGGGAAATAATAATAAAAAATGTTAAAAACAAGAAATACTAGCATGTATCTTCACAATAAAAAATTATTAAAGAAACAAACAAACAAAAAGATTGTAAGAGCTTAAAGATGGGGAGGAGCAACGATGTGCAAGATACTCCACACAAGTTAGAACTGCAGTAGCCATAATAAGACTGCATGACCTGCACAATGACTGACGTGTCAACGATCTCCCAAAGTCTAGCATGGATCACAGGCACTAGGATCCTTAGAGGCAAGGCATTAACAATCATAATAGTGTTCCCATACTAACTGGAGCCCAAGAAAGAGCTCCAGGCAATGCCACTGAGTCCTTACACCTCACTAGGGTGGAGGACTCAGAGGTTTGGCATTCACACAAAAGGATGCTCCAGGGGAGGGGAGGGGAGGAAGGGAGAGGCACTGGGAGAAGGGGAAGGAGGAGGATGAAAGGAAGGGGAAAAGGGGGGAGAGGGCAAAGGGGGATAAAATGTGGATAAGGTGGGGAGAGCTGGTTCAATATTTTGGCATATTTTGACATATTTATGCAGGCGTTCTGGCAAGAAAGTATTCCCATATCACAGATTTTTCTATGGATATAGTATGACTTTTAGGCTCCTGATGTTGGTATGAAAACTGCTAACTTGCATTATGAACTGCAACTAGAATCTTAAGCAAGAACAAAATCTTTGTTCCTTTAAGTTGCTTGGTCATGTATTCTTTCAGTAAGGGGAGAGGAAACTAACACACTCATAGAATTTTTTTAGAATTTTCCAAGTACTGTCTTGAGTAAGAGTGAATATGTGTACACATTTGTCTCACTCCTGACTTGAGCTGAATGCTGAGTTGTCCCCGCTTGGTTTAATGTTATATACAGCCTTGTCATATATAGCCTTTTTTCTGTTGCAGTATGCGCTCTCTGTTCCTAGTTCATTCCGAGATTTTATCATTAAGGGATGCTGCATTTTTTTTCAAATCTTTCCTTCTATTATTGACACAATCATGTGATGTCTATTCCTGAGTCATTTTATATGGTGTGCTATATTTGTCAACTTGCATATGCTGAAAATCATTGCCTCTATGCAAAAAAAGTTGATTTAAAAATGTAATGATCTTTATGATGTGTTGCTGAATTCAGTCTGCAGGTATTTGAGAATTTTGCCTCTATATTCATCAGGGACATTGTTAAAATAAATTGATTTTGTAACTTCTGTCTTTGTGTCATTTATCCAGTTTAGGTATAATAATAATAATATTAGGTATAATAAATAGCTTCATTAAATGAATTTGATGACAGTCCATTCCTTTTGTTTCATAGGACAGTTTTGGGAGCTTTGATTTTTTTTTTCTTTTTTATGGCTATTATCGAATGGAGTAGCAAATTCATCTGAGCCTGGCTACTTTAACTGAGAGACTTTTTTTTTTAATTGAGAGATTTTTATTCTTGCTTCAGTCTCCTTGCTTATTAAACATCAGTTTATGTTGGTTTGCCCTCATGGTTCAATTTTGGTAAGTAATGTGTCCAGAAATTTGTTAATTTATCTTATATTTCCAAATTTATTGCAGTGTAGGCATAAATTATAATCTCTTTTTTCTCCAATTTTACTAATCTGGGTCTTCTTGCTCTTTCTTTTGGTTGGTTTGGTTAATAACTTAACAAACTTGTTTGTCTTTCAAAGGAATCAACTCTGTGTCTTCATTCTTTTTTTATTTTTTTGTTTCCAATTATTTAATTTCTGCCTAATCATTATTACTTTGTTTCATGTACAGGTTTGGACCTTGGCTTTTTCTTGTTTTTCTGAGGTCTTTATGTACATCATTAGGTTATTTACTTGAGGTCTCTAATTTTTTTACAGCTGTGCTGTTTTCATTTTCACTAAATTCTATGAACTTCTTAGATATTTTCTGTAGTTTCTCTTGCTTTTTATATCTAATTTTATTTCAGTTTTATTGCATTTATTAAGATTTTCTTGGTATCATAATATATATATTTTGGAGAAAATTTCATGAACTACTAAGAAGAATATGAAGTCTGCAGTATTTGGGTGGATTCACCTGTAAATATCTATTAGATCCATTTGATTGACAATGTTATTTAATGCTTGTATTTCCTTGTGATGTTTATGTCTGGTTGACTTATCTACCAGTAGGAGTCAAATACTGAACTTAAATACTGTTATTATATTTAGATTAAGCTACACGTCCAGTAGAATTTGTTTGATGAAATCGTGTACAATGATGTATGATGTGGACATAATTTAAAATGTTACATCCTCTTGATGAGTAAACCCCTTAAAGAAGTGACCTTGGTAGCTTGTTCTAACTTTGATTTACAATTTATTTTTTCAGATGCTTGCTTTCTAATTTCACTTGCTTAGAATGCCACTTCCCCACCCCTTTTCCTTTAGGCTGTTTTTGTCTTTGCTGATGATTTGTGCTTCCTGTGGACTAACAGGTATGTTTCCTAATCTAATCTGTTAGATTTAGGCTTTTGACTGGTAAATTGAGGGCATTAACATTCAAAGTTATTATTGCCAGGTAAGCATTAAGTCGTGTGCTTTGTGTTTTATAATAATTGGTACTTTCCTAAATCTATCTTATTTTCTGTCCTAGTAAGGTTTGTTCTCTCCTGCAACCTCTTGGGTCTATTCATCTTCTCTTCAGTAGAAAATGTGGGAAGCCCCCAGGAAGCCCCCACACCGTGGGCTGACTGGGGATGCAAAGACACATCAAGACCAACACATAATAAACACAGATTTATCAGCAAGCAAGCAGGTTGGCTGTTTCTGAATCAGGCAGGAAGCAGCAGTGAAATCTAACTTTGGGGGTCTTTTATAAGGTAGGGGTATGTGACTGGAAAAGTGGTGGGAAAAGTGTGACTGTGGTGGGAAAGGGGGCTCACCCCAAAGTGTGTGGAAAGTCCTTGGGAGGATATGCTAGTTTATCTCAGCTGCAGACAAGCTGGGGGCATGAAAAAGTCCTTGGGAAAGTGTATGGTTTTACCTCAAGCTGCCGGCAAGCAGGCTGGGGCTATGAGGTCTTTTGTCTGGACACGTACATCAAAGGTAGATGTGTGAGTGGGGCAGTTTGAACCATTTTGTGTTCAACATGCTTAACAGACAGGATTCTTCATGCATCTTTTGAAATTCCAGCTTAATATCATAAATTCATTTAGTCTGTGTTTATCATGTAAAGCTGTATATTTACTTCCAATTATGGAGGGTAAATCACTACATATAGTAAACTTGGTTGGCAATTACTGTTTTTCAGAATTTGAAATACTTGCTGTATGCCTCTACTGACTTCTAAAACTAAATGTGTTTTCTGTGTCCTTAGCTTGTGCTTCTTCTATGCTTAAAATTTGCAAATTTGGTCTTTTAATGGTGTCCCACAGATCTTGCTGGGTTTTGTGTGTTCTCACTTCTTATTTTGTCTTTGCTGCCATCTGAGTCCTCTACTTTATCTGCCATACCTTCCAACTTGAAGAGCTTGACGTCCACTTGATCAACTTTATTTTTTAGGTACTTAGCTGCATTTTTTTATTTGGTTCATGGAACTTTTCCTTTCCAAGGTTTCAATTAAAAATTTTAAAAATCCCCTTGCATAATCTCTATTGACATCCTTATTTAATCCTATCTAATTTTTATTCTGTCTGAATACACCCAGGTTTTTATTTATGCTTTTTTTTACACCACCAGAGCATTCTTGCAACTATTCTTTAATATTCTTTCTTTGAAATTTCACTAGTATTTTGGAGGAATTCTGTGCCCTTGATTTATCACATCTTGTGCTTTAATTATGGAACTTGTACATCTGAAATAAGGTTGTTTTTATTCGTTTGAATTTTTATCGCTTGTATTCTTTCAGCTGAAGTTCAAATAGGACTAGATTGCTGTAGGATTGGGGTATTGCTCCAGTCTATGGAACTGAGGTCATTTCTCAGTCATAAAACACTAATATTCATGACTAGGATGTGATGTCCAGGCCACTGTAAGAATAAAAGAGTAACTGCAGATACAGTCATAATTAATGGATAATGATGTGAATACATATTTGTAATCAACTAAAAATTTTCACCTTCGATTCTTTTGGATATGTGGAATAAAAGAACAGAATTGTATAGTGAATACTAAGACATTAGTAAGGATAAGAAATGGAAAGAAAATAAGCTGAGTAAGATTGTGGATTGGTGTTATAGAGGAAGAAAAAAGTAAATAGAAATGCGTAAGTGGATTTTATGGACTATTAGAGGTATGAGAAATAAAAAAAGAGAAGGGGCTGAAGAAAAAGAAGAAAGAAAAGCTGTAATAATGAAATGAGAAATAAATGTGTCATAGGCAGTAGGAGTAATAAAGAGAGCATGATAGGTTCATAAATAGAACAATCAGAAACCCTAATCAAATGAGATAAAAACTAAAACAAAAAATGCAAAAGTGAAGGTTTAAAAAATTTAAAAAGGCAGTAACTAGGGAGATGCCTCAGCAGTTAAGACTTACAGTCTGAGTTACTCCATGAAAAAACAACAGGAAAGAGAGGATGCAATTTGACTATCCAGCTCTATCCCAGGGCTAGTATTCTGCAAACCTACAAATCCTTTCATATAACTGGAAATCATTATGTTCAGTAAAATAAGATAGACTTACAAGCAAAAGAACTGGAGTTTAATCCCCAGATTCCATATAAAATGACAGGTGCTTGTGGTGGACCGCTGTAATTCCAACATTAGAGGCAGAAACTAGAAACCCCAGAGCAAGCTGCCTACCTCAACCAGCACCATCTGTGAGCTCTGAGTCTGATTAGAGACCCCATCCCAAAACAAGGATGATTCTCAATATCAACTTTGAGCCTCCACGCACCTGTGCACACACACGTGTGCCAACACATACACAAACATGTGTACATATCCTCCACAAGCACAACATTCAGGTGAAACGAAATGTGATCCATACACACACTCATTTTTTTCTTTGGTAAATCATTCCTTTTATTGGAAAAATACCTTAAAATTAACACATCTCTTTATACTTGATTATTTTCTTCAGAAACAAAAATTTACAGCTAGACTGAGAAAATAAAATAGACGCCTCAATCAATTATCTGAAAACTCTGGTCAGAAAATTCAACTACTAGTAAAAGATGGCTACTTGCACTCTGAGTTACTGCATGGAAAAACAACAGGAAAGAGAGGATTAAATTTGACTATCCAGCTCTCTCCCAGGTCTGACATTCTGTAAACCTACAAATCTCCTGACTACATGGGATGTTTCTAAGTCCCATAGAAAAAGAAAGTGGGACAGGAGGCGATGACAAGGCCATGTAAATAACTTTCTATATCAAAAGAAATAAGAGACTTGCAAAATTGCCTAGAAACAAACAAAGGTGGAAAAAACTGGAAAAACGCATGAAGCTGGCGCAAGTCTCAGGGACAATGAACAAGAGTGTAATTCCATTCACAGTTACATACATTGATCAACCTGACCAGCCTGTATTTGTCAATAGGTGCATTTCGTTTGTAGAGAATATTCGTTTTATAAAGAACATAATATGAGTAAAGAGTAAGGACTTTTTCTTTGAAATATTAAAAATAAAATATGATATGCAGACAAGTAATTCAGATCCATATATCTAGAAAACTCTAACATTTCCACCTTAATATTCAATATGTTTGTAAAAGTAGAAAAAACATTTTAAAAATTTCTCTTATAGTCAAGTAATCTGTAATAATCGTAATAGCAGTACCTAGAAACATTATTTTCTACACTGTTTGAATTCATGGCATTTTCAGGACATTTCTAAAAAGAATATTAAAATTAACTAATGTTCAGTCTTCATCATTAACACCATACTACTGATTCCAATATAAAGCTATGTCCTAAAATATATGTGTTTGACTGATAACTTATTAATCTTCAGTATATGCATAAAAATATTCAAAGATTAAACAAATATCTGAAATTATCATCTATTTAACTTGAATGAAAGCCTTATTCTAAACTTTTTCACCAATTATCAATAAATTTTACAGTACATGTTAAAGTATTTCACATTCCTCAATCTGCAAAGCCTAAATATCATTTTCTTGCATTGTACTGTAGCTCGATTTGCTTATTGAGATTATTCTGCATGATACCAAGTCATATTGCAGAATACCTGTCATTACACACAGAGATTGGGAAATCACTCAATGTTCAATCCAAAAGCCTCCTTCCACATCAGAAAGTTTATTTTTGAAAGGCACAATTTGCCAAAATAGAGAAAATAAGTGACTGTAGACTACTTGTCCTTAAACAGGCATATATACCTCATCCACTCCCACTGCAAAGCTCGGGGAACATCACAGAAGAGAGAGTGGTAAGACTGTAGGGACCTGAAGTGAGATAGTGGTGAGCCAGACATTATCCCCTGGACATGACAAAGTTGTGATATACAAGATTTCATGGCAGATATATATACTTATTCAAAAATTGCATGGGATCTGTTTTAACCTCTTACCATGAAAGTAGAAAGATCTCAAGAAGATCTACATTTCTTTGAGAGATTGATGAGGACTAATGTTGATGGGAATGAAAAGGAGGATGCTTTCCTCAGTGGTATACTTGCTGGAGCATGAAGTATTTCAGACACATGTCATCAAAGACAAACTAGATGAAACACAGTGAATTTTGAAAATAGGAAAGGAGTCTGGCAGAGGAAATGAAAGATTATAAGGGGAAAAGAAGCGGGGATGGGACTTGGGACTAAGGAGTGAAATTTGAAAATACCATGAATTCACTATATTCATGTATGCAATATTTAAAAATAAAAGAATGAAAAAATAAATTAGAACAACACGTTCACACGTTTATTCAAGAGTTTCTCTAGTTATCACACTTACTTGTGGAGTACCACAATCACATATTTCATTTCCTTCTATAATGCCATTTCCACAGACTGGTTTTGGATTTACTTGCATTTGTGGTTTATTCTGAAGACATTTGGCATTCGCATTCAGGATGAAACGTTCAAAGTCACTCACACTGCAATTGCTGAAAGTCTTCATTCCACCAGAATGCCTAAAGGTGAATCCATACAACATAACTGACTTTTTAAGGTACAATCCCATGTTACATGTTAATTTCACAGTATAGTTTAATAAACAATAGTAAACATTCCTAATAAGCATGCATAATCATTGTGGAGTATATTGCATCATTTCATTGACCAAATTGAATGTGGTGATTAAAGAAGTACAAATTTACAGTAAAATATAATCATTTCAAAATAGGTAAAGGCTTTCCCCATGCACCTATGACTCAGATTCCTAGCCAGTCCCATTCCCAGGGCCACCTGCACTGGGGTCTTTCCCTTATTCTTCTACTACTTGGGACCCACAACAAAAGCAAATGACACAAATGCTTTAGAGGATACGAAGGAGGAGGAACCCTTACACATGCTGGTAGAAATATAAACGGGAACAGCCGTATGGAAATCAGTATGTTGCTCCTCTCCAAAAAATACTGAAAATCAAACTGTAATATGACCCAGCTATAATACTCTAAGTATATATACTCAAATAACTGTAAGTAAATATGCCACAGAGACACTTGTGCATCCATAGTCATATCTTCACTATTCATAACAGCCAGAAAAAAGAAAAAGCCTAAATATTCACCAGATTAAAATAAAAATGTGATCCACGCACATAAGGAAACAATGCTGACTTAGAAAAGTGACATATATGTGGAGGTCAGAGAACAACTTTGGGAAGTTGGTTCCTTCCGCCCCTATGTGGACTCTGGGTATTGAGCGAAAACTGGTACATGTGTGCTTTAACCTGCTGAGCCATTATACTGTCTCCTATTTATAACTCCATGCCAAAAACAAAATGGAAGGTCTTGAGATGCCTTCAGTGGTACTGTTCAGGGAAATCTAAGTTTCTCTAAGACGTTATGTTATACATCAAAGTTTTCTATTATGACTCCTATTATTTTTGATTATGTATTCATTTCTCTTCCTAGATCTATATTGTTATCTGTGGGAGTTTTCAGGCCCAAAGCCTGCTCTCTGGATGATACATTGGCATCTGAAGCAGGCTGTCATTAGAGGCTCCTTCCCTCGGAGGTTGAGTTTGCCTTTTGTCTACAAGACAATGCAGGCCTAACTCCTCCCCTTGGGAGTAGAGATCACCTCCAGCTCCTTCTTGGATCCCTTTGGTTTCTCTTAGAAACCGGCTGGGCTGTTCCTCCCCCAACAGTTCCTTCCTGCTTATCTGAAATATGCTAATGCAGGAAGCAGGTAACATTTGTTTGAGGCATACATTGTCCATTCCCTTCTAGCAACAAAGGGCCATGACTGCTTATCTGGAAACATCCTACTTGGTCCCACAGCAAGTAGATGTTGCTCCTGCCTTTTCTTTGTTAACTGGAATGTATACATTTTACAATCCTGTAAAGAATTTGGTCCTGCTCTTCTTTGATGTTTTCCTGAATTTGGCCCTACTTCTTGATTGTGTTCCTATAAGCTCTCATGTATGGTACAATTAAAAACAGCTTGGATGATGGACATTCTAGGCTCCCTCTGACCTGATGCCTGATAATTCCTACTGCTCCCACTTCTGTTTCCTACACGTAAGTCTGGGTTTACACTGTTTCGTGGGCCTGGACAGTTATCCTTCATAATACAAGTGCTATAATCATCCTCTTTTTCTTTAAACCTTGCCCTCGCTTGACCTGCACTATGATGGACATATCAACATTCCTCCACAGGCTAGAAATGAATTCAGGAGAAATGATTACATGCAGGCAGCTTCTATGAAGGTATTATCATACTAATCCCAAAACTTAATCAAGACACACTTTCAAAAGAAAACTATAGGCCAATCTTTTTGATGAACACAGATGCAAAGATTCTCAACAAAATCTTAGTGAATCAAATTCAAAAGCATATCAAAAAGATCATTCACGGAAATCAAGTAGGTTTTATCCCAGGCACACAAGGTTGGTTCAACATATGCAAATCAATAAATGTAATTCACCATATAAACCAATCCAAAGTCCAAGACCACATGATACACTCAATAGATGCTGAAAAAACTTTTAACAAGATCCAACAGCCTTTTATGATCAAAACCTTGGAGACAGTTGGAATGGAAGGAACCTTTATCAACATAATAAAAGTTGTATACAAGCCAACAGCAAGGATTATACTCAATGGGGGAAAAACTTGAAGCATTCCCGCTTTGATCAGGAACTAGACAAGCTGTCCACTCTCACCACTTCTATTCAATATTGTACTTGAAGTCTTAGCTGAAGCCATAAGACAAGAAAAAGAGATAAAAGGGATTCAAATCGGCAAGGAAGAAATCAAATTATCTCTATATGCAGATGACATGATCATATACCTGAGTGATCTCAAAAACTCCACCAGGAAACTCCTGGAACTAATACAGGAGTTCAGCAGGGTGTCAGATTACAAAATAAACATGCAAAAATCAATGACCTTCCTATACGCCCAGGATGAAAAAAGTGAAAAAGACCTAAGAGAAACAATCCCATTTACTATAGCCCCTAAAAAAATGAAATATCGTGGTATAAACCTAAGCAAGGAAATGAGAGTCCTTTACAATGAAAACTTTAAAACCCTAAAGAAAGAAATTACAGAAGATACCAGAAGGTGGAAAGACCTCCCATGCTCCTGGATTGGAAGAATCAACATCATAAAAATGACCATCCTACCAAAAGCGACATACAGATTCAGTGCTATGCCAATCAAAATCCCCAAGCAATTCTTTAAAGAAATTGTCCAAACAATTTCAAAGTTCATATGGAAGCACAAAAGACCCAGGATAGCAAAAACAATCCTGAGTAACAAAAACATTGCTGGAGGTATTACCATACCAAACCTTAATCTATGCTACAAATCCATAGTAATAAAAACATCCTGGTACTGGCTCCAAAATAGACACATAGATCAATGAATAAGGGTTGAAGACCCAGATATAAGCCCACACACTCACAGCCATTTGATCTTTGACAAAGGGGCCCAAAAAAATCCAATGGAAAAAGAACAGCATCTTCAACAAATAGCACCTGCAAAACTGGATGTCCACATGCAGAAGATTAAAACTGGACCCATACTTGTCACCATGTACAAAAATTAATTCCAAATGGATCAAAGACTTCAATATTAGGCCAGAGACTACAAAAACCCTAGTTAAAAGGGTAGGGAACTCCCTCAAGCTCATTGGACTAGGTCAACAGTTCCTAAACAGAAATCAATAGCACAGTCACTAGAACCAACACTCAACAAATGGGATCTTATGAAATTAAAGAACTTCTGTTCAGATAAAGAGATTGTAAACTCAGCAAAAAGTCAACCCACACGCTTCCCTCCACTCCGCCGCCCGGGATCCGGGCGCGGTCCAGTCGGGCCTCACCCCCCGACCTAGGTAAGCTCCGTCCCCGCCCACCCCCGGAACGCCAGGCTGCCCAAGGGACCCAGCTCCTTCCACCATCCAGCTGGAGCCGCCGTGCGCCGGGCCTGGGAGGAGGAGGACACCCCCTCTGCACCCGGGCCCGCCCCCAGGTCCCCCAGGTTAAATAGCGCCCCGCCCACACCCCATCCTCCTTTCCCCCACTCCGCAGCCCTGGAAGCGTGGGGTCCAGCCTGGACTCACCTCAACCTAGGTAAGCTCCGTCTCCACCCACCCCCAAAACCCCAGACCAGATAATTCAGTTTAGTGAAAAACACACAGAAATTGAAAGAAGATCTTAAGAGTTAAAACGACAATGCCTAAGTAAAAGGGCAAATCCATGAGAAACAACACTCAAGTAAACAAATCTCCCACTGAAGGAATTAATCCCATAATGTTAGACTCCAACCAGAACAAACCCATGAAAAATGGCCATGAAAGCCTGACCCAGGATAACGACCTTCAAAATATGATCATTACCATGTTCAATACTATGAAAGAGGAAATCCGGGAGGAATTAAATAATCGAATTAATCGCTTTGACGAGGAACACAACACACACTTGGAGGAGTTAAGAAAAACAGTGCAAGAAACAAAAACTGGCATGGAGCAGTTAAAGCAGACTCAAGCAGAGTTTAAAACTGAGCTAAAAGACAAGTTATCTTCAACCCAGAACTCCACAGAGAGTCTTATGAGCAGAAATAACGAAGCAGAAAACAGACTTTCAGACCTTGAAGATAAAGTGGGAGTATTAACCAGTTCAATGGAAGAGGTTATTAAAGCCAAAAAGATACTTGAGAGAAATATTCAGGAGATATGGGCCACCCTGAAGAAGCCTAACATGCGTATTCATGGAATACCAGAGCAAGAATCTCAAAATACCACCCCTGAGGAAATTTTTCAAACGATCATCAAGGAAAACTTTCCTCATCTAAAAAAAGAAAGGCCCATCCATATACAAGAGGCATTCCGCCACCCAAACAGATATGACCAAAACAGAAGCTCGCCACGGCAAATAATAGTCAAAACACTCCACATTCAAGATAAAGAACTGGTGCTGAGAGCTTCAAGGGAGAAAAAAACAAGTCACTTTTAAAGGTAAAACTATTAAAATAACAAATGACTTCTCAGTCGAAAGAGTAAAAGCAAGAAGAGCTTGGAGAGACATACTTCAAGTATTAAATGAGCAAAAATGTCAACCCAGGCTGATTTACCCTGCAAAACTATCAGTCATGATCAAGGGAGAAAGAAAAATCTTCCAGCACAAAGACAACTTGAAGGGATACATGTCCACCAAACCAGGCCTTCAAAAAATGCTAGAAATGATACTCAAGCGTGAAGAAAAAAACAGGCATATCCAGGAGAATAGAAGGCAAGTATAACACCATTAAAAGCAAAGCAATATACTTATAAAAACTACTAAACATGATAAATGTCTGGAATTAAAAATAGTTTCTCCATTATAACACTAAATATTAACGGAATTAACTCACCGATCAAGAGACACAGATTACAAATTTGGGTTAAAAATCACAATCCATCAATCTGCTGCCTGCAGGAAACACATCTCACCACAAAAGATAGGCACATCCTAAGAATGAAAGGCTGGTCCAAAATCTTGCAAGCTAATGGAACCAGGAAACAGGCAGGGGTAGCAATTATGCTTTCAGACAAAGTGGACTTCAAACCAAAGAAAATTATAAGAGACACAGATGGATACTACATTTTAGTCACAGGTACAATTCACCAGGAAGACTTAACAATACTGAACATATATGCACCCAATACAGGCCCCTCCACATTCATTAAGAAAACCCTACAGGGTCTAAAGCAAGAAATCAACCCCCAAACGATAATTCTT
The DNA here is from genome assembly GCA_023101885.1 of Typhlomys cinereus. Taxonomy (NCBI): domain Eukaryota; kingdom Metazoa; phylum Chordata; class Mammalia; order Rodentia; family Platacanthomyidae; genus Typhlomys; species Typhlomys cinereus. Next base: position 827,410 of record JALPQD010000358.1, on the reverse strand, counting down.
GGAGACTTCAACACTGCCCTCTCAACATGGGATAGATCAATAGGTCAAAAGCTTAGCAGAGACACTTTAGACCTTAATCAAACCCTTAAAGAAATGGACCTTACAGATCTCTATCGAACTTTTCATCCACACACCAAAGAATACACATTTTTCTTAGCAGCACACGGAACTTTCTCCAAAATAGATCACATTCTAGGCCACAAAACAAATCTACTCATATACACAAAAGTTGAAATTCTAACCTGTGCCCTGTCAGACCACCATGGCCTAAAGCTGGACATCCACAACACAACAAACAAGAGAAAATACACTAACTCCTGGAAACTTAACAATATGATGCTGAATGAGAACTGGATTCAGGAAGAAATTAAAAAGGAAATTCAAGATTTCCTGAAAGCGAATGATAATGAAAATACAACTTACCAAAATCTCTGGGACACAATGAAAGCTGTCCTAAGAGGTAAGTTCATAGCTCTTAATGCCTACATCAAAAAAATGGAAACATCAGAAATAAACAACTTAACAATGCAGCTTACAGCTTTAGAGAAACTAGAGCAATCTGATCCCAAAAGTAGTAGAAGAGAGGAGATTAGCAAAGTAAGGGGAGAAATATCTGAAATCGAGATTAAGAAAATGATAGAAAAAATCAACCAGTCAAAAAGCTGGTTCTTTGAAAAAATCAATAAGATTGATACACCCCTAGCTAAATTAACCAAAAGCAAGAGAGAGAAAACCCAAATTAACAAAATTAGAAATGAACATGGTGTTATCACTACTGATACCCAAGAAATCCAGAGAATTATAACATCATATTTCAAAAACTTATACTCTGTGAAGTTTGACAACACAAAAGAGATGGATGGGGCTGGAGAGGTGGCTCAGGGGTTAAGCCTCCGCCTTGCAGGCGGAAGGTCCTGAGTTCGGATCCCAGATCCCACGTATAGACGCCAGGCGGAAGCGGGGGCGGCCTACGCTTCTGGTCCTGGTAGGGCGGAGCCTGTGAATCCCGGGACAGAAGAAGATGGAGGCGTCCGTGGTGGTTCCCGAGCTCGTCCGTGGTTCTACACACACACAGACACACACACGCATGCGCGCACACATACACATGCACACACACAATTGAATAAATAATAATAATAATAAAATTTAAAAATCACAAAAGAGATGGATGAATTTCTAAGTAAACACAACTTACCTAAATTGAATCAGGAAGTTGTGAATTATTAAAATAGTCCTATAACATATAAGGAATTTGAGGAAGTAATCTCGAATCTTCCCACCAAAAAATGTCCTGGACCAGATGGATTCAGCACAGAGTTCTACCAGACATTTAAGGAGTTAATAACACCAATACTCCTTAAACTGTTCCATCAAATAGCAAAGGAAGGAACACTACCAAATTCCTTCTATGAAGCTAATATCGTCTTAATCCCAAAACCTAATAAAGATTCACTTAAAAAAGAAAACTATAGGCCGATCTCTCTGATGAACACAGACGCAAAGATTCTCAACAAAGTCTTAGCAAATCAGATTCAAAAACACATTAAAAGATCATTCACGGGGACCAAGTAGGCTTCATCCTCGGCACACAAGGTTGGTTCAACATACGCAAATCAGTAAATGTAATTCATCATGTAAACCAGTCCAAAGACCAAGACCACATGATACTCTTTCTTGATAGATGCAGAAAAAGCCTTTGACAAGATCCAACAGCCTTTTATGATCAAAACGCTAGAGACAGTAGGAATCGAAGGAACCTTTATCAATATAATAAAAGCTGTATACAACAAGCCCACAGCAAGGATTATGCTCAATGGGGAACAATTGGAAGCATTCCCACTTCAATCAGGAACTAGACAAGGCTGTCCACTCTCACCACTTCTATTCAATATTGTACTTGAAGTCTTAGCTGAAGCCATAAGACAAGAAAGGGACATAAGAGGGATTCAAATCGGCAAGGAAGAAGTCAAGCTATCCCTATTTGCAGATGACATGATCTTATACCTGAGGGATCCCAAAAACTCCACCAGGAAGCTTGTGGAACTAATGGAGAAGTTCAACAGGGTGGCATGATACAAAATAAATGTGCAAAAATCAGAGGCCTTCCTATATGCCCTAAATAAAAGAAGTGAAAAAGCCTTGCGAGAAACCATACCATTTACTATAGCCCCTAAAAAAATGAAATACCTTGGTATAAACCTAACCAAGGAGGTAAAAGACCTTTACAACGAAAACTTTAAAACCCTAAAGAAAGAAATAGCAGAAGACACCAGAAGGTGGAAAGACCTGCCTTGTTCCTGGATTGGCAGAAACAACATCGTAAAAATGACCATCCTACCAAAGGCAATATACAGATTCAATGCTATACCAATTAAAATCCCAAAGCAATTCTTCAAAGAAGTTGACCAAACAATCTCAAAGTTCACATGGAGGCACAAAAGACCCAGGATAGCAAAGACAATCCTGAGTAACAAAAACACTGCTGGAGGTATTACCATACCAAACCTAAGTCTATATTACAAATCCATAGTTATAAAGACCGCCTGGTACTGGCTCCAAAATAGACACACAGATCAATGGATAAGGATTGAAGACCCAGATATAAGCCCACAAAATTACAGCCATTTGATCTTTGACAAAGGGGCCCAAAGAATCCAATGGAAAAAGAAGAGCATCTTCAACAAATGGTGCTGGTAAAACTGGATCTCCACATGCAGAAGATTAAAGCTGGACCCGTACATGTCACCATGTACAAGACTTAATTTCAAATGGATCAAGGACCTTGATATAAGGCCAGAGACTATAAAAACCATAGTTGAACGGATAGGGAACTCCCTAGAGCTGATTGGGCTAGGCCAACATTTCCTAAACAGACACCCAATGGCACAGTCACTGCTACCAACTCTCAACAGTTGGGATCTTGTGAAATTAAAGAGCTTCTGTTCAGATAAAGAGATTGTAACACGAGTTCAAAGGCAACCCACAGAATGGGAGAAAATCTTCACTAACCACATATCTGATAGAGCTCTACTGTCCAGAGTGCACAAAGAACTTAGAAAACTAAACACCAAGGAAACCAATGGGCCAATTAAAAAATGGGCCCTGAAACTTAAAAGAAACTTTACCAGGAATGAAATTAAAATGTCTAACAAATATCTTAAAAAATGCTCCACTTCCTTAGCCATCAGGGAAATGCAAATCAAAATCTCCCTGAGATATCATCTCACCCCAGTCAGGATGGCAAAAATCCACAATACAAACAACACCAAATGCTAGAGAGGATGTAGAGAGAGGGGAACTCTTTTACATTGCTGGTGGGAATGCAGGCACATACAGCCACTCTGGCGAGCCGTCTGGAGATTCTTAAAGAAATTAAAGATTGAAATGCCATATGACCCTGCTATTCTTCTTTTGGGAATAACCCCCCATACAGCAGAGGTTCGCCTCGATAGCACAAGCACGACCATGTTCATAGCAGCACTGTTTACAATAGCAAAGTCATGGAATCAACCTAAATGTCCAACAGTTGACGAGTGGATAAGGACTGTGGTACATCTATACAATGGAGTACTACTCAGCTATCAAAAATGATGAATTACTGGAATTTGCCAGGAAATGGATGTCATTAGAAACAATTATATTAAGTGAAGTATCCCAAACCCAGAAAATTAAGCGCTGTATGTACTCCCTAATAGGTGGCTCCTAGTACCAATTCCACCTAGCCCACCTTGAGACACTTATAGGTAAATCTATGTGTTACCTACAGTAATTGCAAGGATTGTGAACAGGAGGGATGGGGTTGGAGGGCCACACCAGAAACAAGGAGAGAAGTGGCCATGTTACAGTAGAGAAAATAGGCCTCCATCAAGGACTGCAAGGGTGACATACAGTGCCCAGCAGGATGGAGCGAAGGGCATTGCAGGAGCAGCAAAACTGCAAAAGAAAATCAACAAACCACAATCCAGAACCTCACAGACTCTATATCAACCACCTAGAACTAGGCCAGACTAATCTCTCCCCATCCTGAAGCTCAGGGACATTTGTGGAAGAGGGGACGGTAAGAGTGTAAGAGCAAAGGGATGGGAGGAGCAATGATTTGCAAGATACTCCACATAAGTTAGGGCTGAAGCAATCATAATTGGACTTTGCATGCCCTGCGCAATGTCCAACACACTATTGACCTCACAAAGTCTAGCATCTGCTTAAGGCACCAAGATCCTTGGAGGCAAGGGATTGGCAGTCACAGCAGTGTTCCTATGCTTAAGGGGAACACGGGAAAGGGTTCAGGGAAAGGCCCCTGGGTCCTTGTACATCATCAGAGAGGAGGGCCCAGAGGAGAATCAGGCATGCACAAGAAAGGACTCTCTGGGAATTGGGGCGGGAGGCACTGGAGGATGGGGAGGGAGTGAGGAGAGGAGGGGAAGCAGCGGGTTTGGGGGGAGGAGGAGGGAGGGAGGGAACTGGTGTACCTATTAAGTTTGTATGAGCTGAAATAATAATAAAAATGTATTATAAAATTTTAAAAAAAGGCAATCCATAGAATGGGAGAAAATCTTCACTAACCACATATCTGATAGCGCTCTATTATCTGGAGTGCACAAAGAACTTAGAAAACTAAACACCAAGGAGATAAATGGCCCAATTAAAAAATGGGCCTGGGAACTCAAAAGAAGCTTTTCCAGTGATGAAATTGAAATGTTTAACAAATACCTTAAAAATGCTCCACATCCTTAGCCATCAGGGAAATGCAAATCAAAACTACCCTAAGATATCATCTCACCCCAGTCAGGATGGCAAAAACCCACAATACAAACACCATCAAATGCTGAAGGGGATGTGGAGAGAGGGGAACTCTCCTACATTGTTGGTGGGAATGCAGGCTCATACAGCCACTCTGGAGATTAGTCTGGCGATTTTTTAAAAAGTTCAAGATTGAGATCCCATATGGGGGCTGGAGAGGTGGTTCAGGGGTTAAGCCTCTGCCTTGCAGGCGGAAGGTCCTGAGTTTGGATCCTAGACCCCACGTATAGACACTGGGCGGAAGCGGGAGCAGCCTGCATTTCTGGTCCTGGTAGGGCGGAGACTGTGAATCCCCAGGCAGAGTAAACAAGGAGGAGGTGAAGGGGGTCCGTGGTGGTTCCTGAATTCCTCCGTGGTTCTACACACACACATACATACACACACACACACACACACACACACGCATACACGCACAATTGAATAAAAAAAAAAAAAGAAATCCCATATGACCCTGCTATTCCACTTCTGGGAATAATCCCCCATAAGGCAAAAAATTCACCTAAATGACACAAACATAACCATGTTCATAGCAGCACTATTTACAATAGCAAAGTCATGGAATTAACCCAAATACCCAACAATTGAATGAGTGGATAAGGAAAATGTGATATATTTAGACAATGGAATACTACTCAGACATCAAAAAGGATGAACTAATGAAGTTTGCCAGGAAATGGTTAGAATTAGAAAAAATTATATTGAGCTTACAATATCTTACAATTTTGGGATACTGAAGTATTCTAGACACAGAAAATTAAGTGCCATATGTACTCCCTAACAGGTGGATCCTAGTACCAAACCCAGTTAGTGACATATTCAAGGATAAATCTCTGTAATACCTATAGTAATTGCAAAGACTATAAACAGGAGGGAAGGGGAAGGAGGGCTTCCCCAGAAATAAGAAGGTAGGGGATCATGCTACAGTAGTAAAAATAGGTCACCATCAAGCATTAAAGGGAGACATCTGGTTAAGCTCACTCGCTTTCCTTCCTGGTCATTTGCAACACAGGGTTTGATCTCATCAGTCAGGGAGTGTATAGAGTCTGACAGATAGATGGTAACCATCCTGCAAATGGGAGACTGACCCCTCCCCACTATGGTCTCCTACTCCTATTCCATCTATCTTTGAATCTACTCTTATAGTAAGATTCCATTTAAACAGCCTTTTATCTCTGGTTAAGGGGTGACCTCTAATACCAATCAGGATGGAACCAAGGGCAGTCCAGGAACAGCAAAACTGAAAACAACAACAAACCATAATTTGGAACATCAGAGACCCTACATTAATCACCTGGAACCACACCAGCCAAATCTCTCCTCATCCTAAAGCTCAGGGAAATTTGCAGAAGAGGGGGCGGTAAGATTTTAAGAGCCTAAAGATGAGGAGGTACAACAATATGCAAGTCACTCCACACAAGTTAGGGCGGCAGTAGCCATAATCAGACTTTGCATGACCTGCACAATGACTGACATGTCAATGACTCCCCAAAGTCTAGCATGGATCACAGGCACTAGGATCCTTAGAGGCAAGGAATCAACAATCATAATGGTGTTCCCATACTAAAGGTGAGCTCAAGAAAGGGCTCCGGGCAATGCCACTGAATCCTTACACCTCACTAGAGTGGAGGACTCAGAGGGAAGTTTGACATTCACACTCAAGGATGCTCCAGGGAATGGGAGGTGGGAAGGGGTGGGGGGAGGGGTGGCAGGTACTGGGAGAAAGGAAGGGAAAGGTGTGAAATGAAGGGGAAAAGGAGAGAGGGTACAAGGGAGACTGGGGAAGGGTGGAGGGAGGGAGAAAGGGGAGCGGGGTACCTATTAAGCTTGTATGATTGGGAAAAAAATAAATAAATATAATAGAAAAAGAGTAGACAAACCAGAAGAAACCCTGGGGTCCACAGAAACATATGAGGGTGGGAGAGAGTAGGATTGATTGATAGAGGGAAGTGAGGTCAATGGGCTGGGGAGGGGATGTAGGGAGGCAGGGATAAGTATTCAATATGCCTGTAAAACTACAAAAGTAAAATAATTTTTTTAAAATGAAAGAAAATATTATCCTAATCTAATCTCTCTGAAATTTACAGTACTTTATTAACTACTGTCTCCATATTATGAAGATTTACAATAAGCAAGATAATGGATCAATCTTGAAGTTATCAATAGATGCATGAGATAGAAGAATTGTGGTAAACCCAGTTGGCCTTCCATGCCTGTGGGATTCACATCCTCAGAGACAACCAATCTTGGGTAGAAAATATTGTTAAAATGTGTCCGCGTTCAACATATTCAGGATTTTTCTTACAATAATTCCCTAAGTGATAGAGAAGAATATTCCTTTACCTAGCATTTACATTCAGCATCAATCAGCCTGCAGGTAATTTGAAGTAGTCAAGAAAGTTTACATGGATTACATGCAAATAGACTACATGGACTATGTATCCTACATGCCCTGCCCACAATTGAAGTAAAGCAGACCTCGGCTTGCCAGGTTCACAATAGGGTTCCAGGATCCCACATGACTCTTCCCTCATTTCCCAAGTCCTATTCTCCCTCCTGCAGCCCTTCATCTCCCCACCACCACCACCACTGTACCAGTCTTTTAAGAAAAGTCTAGGAAGAAGATCTCATATAACAGTATAAGACTAAAGAGAGAAACGGCTTCTGGTTAACAAGACAGCATAACAACAACTTCTGAAAACTCAGAAGCATCCACATTCTCCTGCAGTCAGAGAACACAGGGGAACTGTACCTTGTGACTCAAGCAGATACACAACATCTAATAAGTAACATAAAGGAAAACATAAACCTTATGAATATCAGAAAAGCACTGAAATCTAGCATTCCAGATAGAAGATAACCATCTTATCCAAGAATTACTACCCAGTGACTCTAGATAGAATTCAATTAATATCTACCCATCCTTGATCCATTTAGAGTTTATTTTCATGCATAGTAACAGATAAAGGTCCAATTTCATTCTTCTGCATGTAAAAAATCTAATCTTGCCAGCACCATTTGTTGAAGATGCTGTCCTTTTTCCAATATCTTTTCTGAGCACCTATGTCAAAAATCAGTTGACTGTAGGTGTATTCTTATCCATTGCTCTATGTGTCTGCTCTGGATCCAATGCCATTCTGTCTTTATTACTATGGATTTGTAGTATAGATTAAGATCTGGTATGGTGATACCTCCAGCATTATTTTCATTATTCAGGATTGTTTTTCCTATCCTGGGCCTTATATGCTTCCATATGAATTCTGAGGTTGTTTTATCAATTTTTATGAAGAATTGAGTTGAAATTTTGATTGGTGTATCACTGAATCTGTATATTGCTTTTGGTAGGATGGTCACTTTTTACAAAGTTAATTCTACTAATCCAAGAACATGGGAGGTCCTTCCACCTTCTGATGTCTTCTGAAATTTCTTTCTTTAGTTTCTTTAATCTTTGATTAGATTTACTACAAATTTTTTTAACTATGGTAAGTGGAATTGTTTCTCTTGGGACTTTCTCATTTTGTCCATTCTTGGTGTATAAGAAAGCCACTGATTTTTTAACATTAATTTTGTAATCTGCCTCTCTACCAAACTTATTTATTAATTTCAGGAATTTCTCGTGTCATCTGCAAATAAGAATACCTTGACTTCTTCCTTTCCTATTTGTAACTCTTTTACCTCCTTTTCTTGTCTTTGGAGAAAGTTCCATGGGTGCTGAAAAGAATGTGTATTCCTTGGTGATAGGATGGAGAGTTTAGCCAAAGTTGGTCAAGTCCATTTGGTTTATGGTTTGATTTAGTTCCAGTGTGTCTCTGATTTTTCACCTATGGACCTATGCATTGGTGAGAGTGGGTGTTGAAATTCTCTATTATTGTGTTTAGGTTGGTTTGCTGTTTTAGATACTGCAGTGTTTGTTTAATGAACCTGAATATTAGGTATATACATGTTTAGAACTGTGAAACCTTCTTGATGGATTATTCCTTTGATGAGTATGTAGTGTCCTTCTATATCTCTTGTGATTTGTTTTGGTTTGAAATCTATTTTGTTGGATATTAGAATTGCTATTTCTGCTTGTTTCCTTGTTCCATTAACTTGGAATTCCCTGAGATAATATCTATTTTTCATGGTGAGATGTGTTTTGTGTAAACAAATTGATGAGCTATAATTTTTAATCCATGCTTATAGCCTATGTTCCTTGATCAAGGAGCTAAGTCCACTGATGTTTAAGATTACAATGGAGAAATGTTTGCTGATTCCTGTCATTTTCTGAGTTTTGTGGGAAGAGGTTGTGTTTGTTTGTTTGTTTGTTTGGTTGGTTGGTTGGTTGGTTGGTTGGTTGGTTGGTTGGTTGGTTGGATTTTGCTTTGCAATTGTGCTGGCATTATTTTTCCCTTCTATCCTCTTTTATTTTTTTTTTCAGTCTTGAGTATTTTCTCTAGTATCTTCTACAGACCTTATTTTGTGGTCATTCAGATGTTTAATTTATCTTTATCATGTAAAATTTTTCTTTCACCTTCAATCATGACTGATAATTTTGCTGGATATAGCATCCTGGGATGGCATTTGTTATCATTCATAATTTTAATTACATTTCTTCAAACTCTTCTGGCCTTCACTGCTTCCATTGCAAAATCAGCTTGTTATTAGACTTGTTATAGGCTTATCTTTAAATGTGACTTGTTTTTTTCTCTCTTGAGGCTCTAGAAATAAGATCTCAGTGTTAGATCAGAGATTATAAAAATCCTAGAAGAAAGAATAGGGAATACACTTGAATTGATTGACCTAGGTCAACATTTTCTTAATAGGATTCCAAATGCACAGGAAATAGGATCAACACTCAACAAGTAAGATTTCATGAAATTAAAAAGCTTCTATTCAACAAAAGATATTGTTATCCAAGCAAAAAGGAAACCCACAGAATGGGAGAAAATCTTCATTAACCATATCTTATATAGAACTACTATTCAGAGTTCATGAAGAACTCAAAAAAATCAAATAATAAGGAGGTAAACAATTCAGTTTCAAAATGGGCCTTAAAACCTAAAAGAAACTTTTCTCAGTATGAAATTCAAATGTCTGACAAATATCTTTTAAAAAATGTTCCCACTTCCCTAGCCATTAGGGAAATGCAAATGAAAACCATCCTGAGATATCATCTTACCCCAGTCTGAAAAGCTAAAATCCAAAACACAAATACCAGAAAATACCAGTGAAGATGCAGAGAAAAGGCAACCCTCATAAATTACTGGTGGGAACGCAAACTTGTACAACCTTCTTTGGAGATCAGTATGGAGATTCCTAAAAATGTTAAAACTTAAAATGCCAAACAAACCAGCTATATCATTCCTGAGACTATTCCCATGTCTACAAGTACATCCATATTCACTGCAGCTCTATTCACAGTGGCAAAGAAGTGGAATCCACTAGATGTCCAATAGTAGACAAATGGATAATGAAAATGTGACACATATATACAAACGAATACTATTCAGCTGCCAGGGAAAAAAGTAATTAATGAAATTTTCTGGTAAATGGATGGAATTGGAAAATTACCCTAAGCAAAGTATCCTAGACACAGAAAGACAGATGCTTTATGTTCTGCCTTATAGGTGGATCCTAGCATTAAACCTTTGAAACCACACTTTTGTAACACTCACAAACTGCAAAGAATGTAAGTGAGGGGACAGGAAAGAAGAAAACTCTTTAAGAAATGGAGACAAAAGAACACAGGGAAATAGATGAATAAGGGCATTATGGAAGAAAATCTGAAAGAGGAGGAAAGCAAAGTGATGGGTCTTAACAAAGGGTAATGGGAGAGAAAAAAAGAGGCAAATGGCTCAGGGGAAAAAAAAGAAGATTAAGGAAGGGCCTCAGTTATGAACACTGCAAGCTACTACAACTCTGGTTAGAAGAATCCAGGGGAACAATACCAGTATGTAAGACCCATGAGTAAACAACTACTCTTGGAATAGATTCTAAACATTTTTATTATCAGGGAACACATGCCTGATACTGTAAGCCTATCCAAATCACAATAGAAGGGAAGAAAATATACAGGAGCAAATGTCTTAGTATTAACTATAAAAACTTAATAGTAAAACACTATCTAAGCACTTCTTTAACCTTTAGAGAAGAAAAGCTCTCAGAATTTAACCAAGATGCACCCTGTTATAGTGAAAGACTAGTGAGATAGAATTCCACATCTTGCCAGAGTGCAGGAAATCAAAGACCTTGGAATGCTCAGCCCTAATCAGCCCATCAAAATCTTTTCCCACCCCAAGTCTTAATGAACATTGTGGAAAAGGGGGCAGAAAGACTGTAAGAGCCTAAAGGTAGAGTTGAGTACATCTCACCAACACACACCAGCTATAAAGGGACTGCTGAAACCAGGAGCTTCTACCAAAGATCTACATATTCACCCAAGGACTAGTAAAGAATTCAGGAGAAACAACTGTACTCAGAGAGTGTCTCTGGGGCAGGCACTAGACAGGAAAAGAGAAACTTACCCACTTATAACTTTGCCCAATGAAGAGTGACATAAACTACAACAGAAATCTGATTTCTTTACCAACACAGATTCTCCACAGAGACAAAAGAGTGGGAAGGACATGGCTGTATTAAGAGAGGAGGGGAGATTAAGAAAGGAAGGCGATGGATGGGGTGGGGGCTGGGGCAATAATATAAGCTCATTATGTTTGTATATTAAAAATTCTCAATTAAAAACCCCATCCTAAAAGCAATAAAAACAATGCAACAGACACAAGTGAAATAAAAATATAAATCAAAAATAAGAAATAACCTAATTACAGAGCCCATATAACATCATAAAAACAGAAAAAAATATAAGAAACCAAGGAAACATTTATTCTCCCAAAATCACCAATCCCAAGGCTTCAACTCCCACACAAGGTAGCCTATTTGGTGGTATCCAAGAGAACAATAATCAGGACAATGAATTCCATGGACTAATTGTAAATATGATCAAGCAGTTCTAAGAGAACATAGATAAGCACCTAAACAAATATGAAAAACACAATTTTAGGAAACAAGACCAAGAAAGCACAAAGAAACATCTAGGCTCATTCTAATGAATGACTGCTAAAGATCTAAAAACAAATTTTGAAACATTGAAGAAAATCCAAGTGATATGCAAATAAACATGGAAACACCAGGAAAAAAACAAGCTGAAATGACACTGGAACCAAAAAATTCAAACACTGAGTCTCAAAAATAGAAATGATTATATGGAAGACAAAGTAGCAGAACTAAAACACAAGATGGAAGAATGTGATAAGTCAGTCAAATAAGATGACAAATTGAAAAAAAATGCATGAGCAGATCATACAGTAACTGTGATATCACCAAAGACCCAATCTACAGGTTATGGGTATTTCAGAAGCAAACACACAAGAGGAAGATCCATCAGTCATCATTAATGAGATAATAGAGGAAATTTTTCCCTAACCTAGGAAAAGATATGTCCTTCCAAATTCAAGAGGTATACGAGACCTCTAAATAACCAAACTAAGGAAAAAAACACTCACAACATGTATGCCACATGCTAAATATATACATTAAAAATAAGATCTTAAGAGCTGCAAGACTGAAGGACCAAGCATATACAAACGCAAGTCCATCAAAATAACAACAGACTTTTCAATACAAACTGTAAAAGCCAGGAGGCTTGGAGAAACAATACAAATATGAACAGACACAAATGAGCGCCCAAACTATTATATCCAGCAAAACTATCAATCATAATAGAAGGCAAAAGAAAAATATTCCATTACAGAAGCAAGCTAAAGAACTGTATAGCTACTAAGCAAGGACAACACAGATAACGGAAGGAATACTCAAGGTAGACCAGAAGGATAAACACATCAAAGAGACTACAGAAAATAAATAATACTGGTACAAGAACTGGACAAAAGACTACAAATGCAAATACCACAAGATCAGCAAAATGTCAGGAACCATTTCATACCTTTTAATATTAACTTTAAATGTCAACTGACTTAACTCCCCAATTAAGAGACACAGGCTTACAGTTTGGATCAAATCATGACCCATCAATACTCTGCCTCTAAGAAACACAACTCACCATGAAAGATAACACTTTCTCAGGGTGAAAGGATGGTCAAAGGTACTCCAAGTAAATGGAAACAGGAAACAAGCAGGAGTTTTCATCTTATAATTAAATAAAATAGACCACAAACTAAAGCAAACCATAAAAGATAAAAATGGTTATTACTTTCTAATTGAGGAAACATTCCAGCAGGAGGATACTATAATCCTAAACATATACACATCAAACACATGAGCACCCAAATTCATCAAATAAATACTACAGGAGTAAAACAGCTAACCAGCCCAAATAAAGTGATAGCAAGAGGCTTCAACATCCTATTCATACCATTGGACAAGTCAAGAGGTAAAAAACTAGGTAGAGACATACTGAGGTAAGAAATCATAACTCAAATGAACTTCACAGATATCTATATAACATTTCATCCAAACACTAAAGAATATATATTATTCTCAGCAGCTGATAAAATATTCTGAAAAAAATAGACCATATAATAGTACACAAAAAAAGCCTTCACAAAATTGAAACCACATTCTGAATACTAACTGATCATCATGGAATAAAGTAAGACATCTACAACAAAGGAGTTACAGCTTATAAAATCAATGTACAAAAATCTGTAGCCTTGGGCTGGAGAGGTGGCTCAGGGGTTAAACCCGCCTTCAGGCGGAAGGTTTTCCCGAGGTCGGATCCCAGATCCCCGTATAGACGCCAGACGGAAGTGGGGGCGGCCGGCGCTTCTGGTCCCTGTAGGGCGGAGCCTGTGAATCCAGTGGCAGAAGAGTGGAGGCGTCCTGGTGGTTCGTCAATTCTCCGTGGTTCACACACACATATCACACACACACAGACGCGTGCGCCGACACACAGGGTGAATAAATAATAATAATAAAAAAAAAAAAAGTTTAAAAAAAAAAAAAAAAAAAATCTGTAGCCTTCTTATACACCACAGACAAACAAGCTGAGAAAGAAATGAGAGAATATATCTCATTGACCATAGCTTAAAAAAATACCTGGATAAACTTAACCAAGGAAGACATACAATGAAAACTACAAAACAGTGCTGAAAGAAATTAAAGAGAATACTAAAAGATGAAAATACCTCTCATACTCATGGATTGATAAAATTTATATTATGAAAATCATCATCTTACCAAAGACAATATAGAGATACAATGCAATTCCAATCAAAATCTCAATGCAATTCCTCACAGAAATTTAAAAAAAAAATCCAAAATTCATATGGAAGCACAAAAGACTTCGACTTACCAATACAATTTCAAGCAAGAAAAACACTGCTAGAGATATCACCATACTGGATTTCAAGCTATACTACAGAGCCATAGTAATATAAACAGCATGTTACTGACTGACACAAAAACAGATACATCCATCAATGGATTAGAATAACGGACATAGATATATGCTTAATTACAGCCACTTGAGTTTTGACAAAGGTGCCAAACATACACGCTGGGGAAAACACAACATCTTCAACAAATGGTACTGGAAAAATTGAATATCTACATGTACAAGAATGAAAATCTCTCACTTTACATAAAAATTAACTTCAAATGGATCAGAGACTTTATCATTAAACTCAACACTATGAAATTATTAGAAGAAAAAGTAAGGAACACATTTGAATTGATATACCTAGGTAAATGTTTTCTGAATAGAACCCCCAAATGCCAAAAAAATCAATAATCAATGAACAGGCCTTCTGCAAAAGAAACTTAATTGAACAAAAAGACAACCCAAAGAATGGGAGAAAATAATCTTTGCTAGCTATGAATCTGACAAAGGATTAATCTTTAGAGTATATAAAGAACTCAAAAAAAATTAGACTCCAAGAAAGCAAACACCCCAATTTAAAAAGATGGGCCCTGGAGCTAGAAGGAGACTTCTCACAAGAAGAAATTCAAATGTCAAACAATAAAAAATGCTCAACTTTTCTGATCATCAGGGAAAAGCAAATTAAAACTACCCTTCGATGTTATCTTACACCAATTAGACTGACTGAAATCAAAAGCATAAACAACAATGAATGCTGATAAGGATATGAAAAAAGGAAGACTTATTCATTGCTGATACAAGTGTAAATTGGTAAGCCACTTTTGATATCAGTGTGGAGGTTCCTCAGAAAGCTAAAATGGAACTACCATATGACCCAATTATATCACTTCTGGGACTCTGCATCTCACTACAAAAATACTTGTTCATCCATGTTCATTGAAGCTCTATTCACAGTTGCCAAAAATGGAATCAGCCATTTCCTTGAATGAGTAATGAAAATGTGATACACATACACAGTGGAGCACTATTCAATTATCAAAAAGGATTAAATTATGGAATTTGCTGGTAAATGGATAGAACTGGAACTGGAAAAATATAATATTAAGCAAGGTATCTGAGACATAGAAAGACAAATGCCACAAGTTCTCTCGTTTGTGTAAATTCCAGCTTTAAACTCCTGTCTGAAGTATTTAGCTTTGAATTCCTGTAACAGGAAATTTGAAAGGGATCAATAAGAGGAGGAAAGGAAGGGAAAGTTAGGGTGAAGACTTTGGAGAAGATACAGGACATCATGGGCAGCAGGGTGAGGGAGGGAATAACTTGAGAAAATATTGAGGGAAGGAGGTACAGTGCCCTCTGATATATACACCTTGATATACACAGACACACACACACACACACACACACAATAAACAAATAGATAAATAAATAAATGTTTTTAAAACTTACACGGCATTAGGGCTCATTATACAGGCAGCTTCTGAGCAGTGGCATTTCTCTGGATCATCATAAGATACACCCAGACTGAGTCCCAACATTTGTGTGACAATAACTGAAAAGGTTTCCAGAGTCCCGTCCTTGGGATACTGTAACAACAAAAAAATCCCAAAGGAATATTGGCAAAAATGCTTTTCTAAGATTAAACGTTCTGTTTTTGTATCCACACTTAAGAGGGCAACATGGATTCTCTGACAAGAAAGAAGATGAATTCATCCTCATGAAAGTTTACCGACAAGCCAGCAGTGTGTTTACAAGTAAAGATATCCACATGCAAACCTGACCTCCATCCCCAGAGCCCACAAAATGGAAGGAAAGAGCTTGAAAGCCTTCTTCTGATCCCAAGAGACCTCTCTCTCTCTCTCTCTCTCTCTCTCTCTCTCTCTCTCTCTCTCTTTCCTCCTCTGACCCCCAACAGGCCAATCACAGCACATACTCTCTCACTCTCTCTCCCTGTCTTTTTTCCTCTATTTGTTCTTTCAAGCCCCCTCTTCCCCTCTCAAATAAACACTTTTAAAAAAATCAAATTTACTGAGACAAAGCATATTGAATCACTGCCAAGTTGCATTCTAATTTAACAACTGACCACAAGCATTAGGTAGTCACTATAACTACGCAAAAGTGTGTGTGTGTGTGTGTGTGTGTACTATAACTATGCAAAAGGACTCTGTGTGTGTGTGTGTGTGTGTGTGTGTGTGTGACAACCTTAGGTGTCATTTTGATACAGAGAAAGGATTAAAAATGGCTGCCAGCCAAAAATGGCTGAATAAGGAAAGTCATTCTCTCCTCTCCTCTCAGTCTTCCAGGAGAGATCATTTCCATGCCTGGACACTACCCACAGCTGCCAGGTAAGAGGGAGGCTGCATCTAGGAAACACTGTGAGCACACTGACCTGCTGACCATGATTATAAGTAGTTAAATATAACATGTTCACTCACCTACCCCCTCTTCTTTGAGGGTCTCCTATAAAACAAGTTATAAAAAAGAACCAGGGTCAGACCCCAAGCCCTTCTGGAGGCTGTCCCATATGGGCATAGGTTTTGTCTTTTGTTTCTTTATTCAATAAAATTATCCTCATTCTCTACACCCAAGTGGACTCAGTTTCTCCATTTGGGGTGAAGGGAACTTTCCCTACAATTCCTCAGATATTGTTCACTATTTCATGGGTGCACAACCAGAGACCAGAAGAGGACAGCAGGTTTCCTCCTATCATGCTCCACCTTATTCCCTTGAGAAAAAGTCTATAGAAATAACAAGTATCACAAAGGTTTCGGTAAAATTCATGATGCTGGAAAATAGGAGATAAATTCTGCAACATTTTATTAGCTTTCCACCAGAGTTGATATTACACATAAATTTATATGCTTTATATAACCCACTGCAACACAATGGGAATTATTTGCTTAATGTTATTTATCTATTAGCCACATCATATGCTATACTTGGAAATGTTGCTCACGAACTATTTGTCAGATATCCCATAAAGAGCTCCTAAGTAGATTCTTGTTCTGGCAAAGGGCAGAAACACATCTATGAGATGCTCAGTGACTCATCATGAAATTGGATGTTTATAGCAATATTCCACTGAAAGACTTCAGAAAGAACCATAAACTGCCCAAGCATTACACAGAGTTCCATGATATCATGTTCCTTTGGCTGCTTCTGCTATAACTCCATTTCACTTTGTGAAAACTGAGCATCCTGGTCTCTGACTGGATCAATAAGACATGCTAGCAGATCCACAAATGACACAACAGTATTGTCAAAAGAACAAGTAGAAGCCAGGTAAGTATAGTAATGCACCCCTAGGCTTGGTAATTGCAGCTACTCAGGAGAATGAGGCAGGAGGACAGCAAGTTCAATGCTAGGATGGGCAAAAGTTGTTCTCTGTTTGTTCATGCTGTTTTCAAGGAAAAGTGACATGAGGTACTGATTCAGGGAAGTTAGTAATTTGTTGGATGACTGGACAGAGATTTGGAAAGTTTTGTTGGTAGCAAATAATTCTCATGATATGCAAATGGCCTATGAATCATAAAGGACTCAGGCTAATATGCTATCATATGATATTCACTGTAAGGGGAACTCTCAAAACACACCAACAAGACTTCTCAATGCATACTAGTCACATTTACACAAAAAGCCACCTCAGTGCGAATTTGAAGGCCAGTGTATACACCTGCCGCTTGAGAGACAGAGACTTCCTTGAAGGAGAATTCTTTCACTAGAAAACATATACATGGGCCCCGTTTCATTACAAGCTTAGTGTATTTACATCACTATCAAAAAAGACAGTGGAGAAAATCACAACTTAGGACAGTGATGGAAATAGAGAGAAAATTAGCTTGTGCTACATGGTGGTATCAAGAAAAACTATATTAATGACAGCTCAATGAGAAATGACTATGACACCATTAAGCTAAGGATCCTGTGGTAGGTAAGAAGAGCACAGAGTGTGGACAAAGGTAGAAGAATCATGGAATGTGATTATTCACAGTGGGAAGCAGAGTGGGGACTAGACAAACAGCAGTTCTTGAGAACAGTGTTGCCAGAAGCTAACCTCACGACTTTTGGTGGAAACATGACTAAATTACTGGTGGATGCTATGTGATGTCAATCACTTTTCACCTGAGGAAGAACAGATGAAAGTCAAAATGAATGGACTGTGCTGGACGCCTTCATTATATTCCCCTTCCAGGTTTAGTCTAGATCAGGTGTCACTATCACTCCATTATCATGGCCTTCTTTTTCAATGATTTGAAGGCATATTTCCTGTATTCATCATGAGCAATGCATTGCCCATAATTCTAGCTTTCTCTGGCTTTTCTTTTGCTCTTTGCCTTTTGTGAACAGAATTTTTTAAATTTAATCACATAAAGTTTTATTCAATTTTCTCATATGCTTAGTGTTTTATAATCATAAAAAACTTATCCATATAATCATGAAGTATTGTGCCTTTTATCTTCCATTACTTTATTTTTTACGTCAATATATAGTTCCACAAATTCCAATTTTATCTATTTGATAGCATCATGATGCAGCAATGTTTCATAGACCATCCAACTCACAAGTGAACCACAATCTTACCTTTATTAAGAAAAAATTTGTCCAATGCAATTTTATGACTTTTGAACTATGCTCTTCCAATGGCATGTTTGTCTACCTCTATATTCACTGTTATCATTTCTGAAAAACTATAAATTTTGATGTAAACTTTTGTGGGGGCCTCAGTCTAGGTGACCTGGATGGTCTGGCAAGCTTAGACAAAGATGTTTTGATGGAGGAAGACAATAGGGGGGGTAGCTCAGGATGTTTTGAAGAAATCTTGCTACATATAGCCTGCATGCTGGCTTGACCTTTAAGATAATTGGTTGCCTGTTTCCCCACCCGAGAATTCCCCTTGCAGTTTCTGCCTGTATAAGAGAGCTATGGACATACAATAAAGGAGTTCTTGCTTGACTAGACTCCCTGTCGCGTCTGATTGTCCTCAGGAAGGAGGGCTGGGAGCAGGCGGACACCGCACTCACCTTTCCCTGATCCCCCTTGTGGAGGACCCACGGGACTGGCCTGCAAGACAGAGCTGCAATCCCCGGGGACCCCCACACACACACACATCTGGCGCCCAACGTGGGGCACGAAGAGTTTATGGAGTGTTGAAGAATTCGATCGGGGGCCAAGCAGTCTTCAAGGTGAGACCCTAACAGATGGATAATGCAACTACTAAGTCTGAAGACCCAGCACTCAAGACACTGAGATACATGCTTAAAAATAGGGGCTTGGAAATCTCTAATTCCAAGGCTTTAAAGCTTTGGGAGGCAGTTTTGCCGAGAATGCTGCAGAGAGAGAGGGAGGTGCCTAGCGGGCAGAACAATGCCCATACGCCTTCACAAAAACCTCCCGAATCTGTGCATGGGCATGACCCCCGCCAGGCTAGATCGGGGAACTCGGGAGGCTAAGGAAGACTACAAATTCCTCAGTCCCTGCTTAGGAGGGCTCTGTGCAGGCAGGTGGGAGCTGCCTCTGTTTGTGTTTGTCTACGTTAACTTTGTGTTGTCTTTTGTGTGGACTCAGACGGACGAAACAATGGGACAGACTGTTTCTAGTCTCTTATACCTGTTGCTAAGAACTTGTAAAAAGACGTTAGGGAAAGAACCCAAAATCTGAATGTTGAGATAAACAAAGGGAAATTTACCACTCTCTGTTCTGATGAATGACCCACTTTCTAGGCCAAACGGTGTGTGTTTTAAACTGTTTCCTGAATCATTTAAGGAAGCTCCTGCCCCCTGCACTGGTGGGACCATAAAAACTGTTGTTCTTTGTACTTTTCCTGTGATGATAAAGGGTACTTTAAAAAGTTCTGACTTGCTTGGTTATCTGGATTTCTATAAAATGTGTGTTTTATATTTCAAAATAACAGCTATGGCCACTTCAGATTTTATTGCGCACTTATGATCACATTTTGGTTTTTTACTTTGTTCATTATTTGGCATGTTAGGGCTGGAGAGATGGCTCAGGGGTTAAGACTCTGCCTTGCAAGCAGAAGGTCCTAAGTTCAGATCCCAGTTCCCACATAAAAATGCCAGGCATTATTTGGCATGCCAAATTTAAATGCATGTGCAAACTTAAAAATGAATCATCTTGATAACATTAAAAGGCTTGAGTACGTACTGACTAAAATATTTTGTTTTATTTTGATTTTTATGAAGCTTCACAAAAGATGGTATTGTGTTTTTACCTAGGATCTAATAACATCACTTTTGTAATTCCTTTAAAAATTTGTTTTCCCATGTGTAATACTAACATATCTATCAGCCAGAAAGAAAAACTGATTCATTGAAATGTCTTCATTAGCCTGGTATGTATGAGCGCCCTTCCTTGGGGACAAGTCTGATTTCTAATTCCAGGTATACTCCTGTGTTCTGCTATTGTTTTGATGTAATCATAGGGATTTGAATGTAATCATAGGGATTCACACCTGCCAGAAGAAAAAGGTCTTCAGTATGTAGCTTAGCTCTTGGTTTTTACACTAGACAGAGAGTGACTATTCCAAGCAAGGTAACAGGTTTTCTTTACTAACTCTTGCCAATACTCACAATAAGATTGCTGAGCTTAGTTGGTTTATCCCATTTACCTTCTAAATTAATGATTTAAAAAGTTTAACCTGTGTTTTGTCTTTTTAGAGGTACCTTAAAGTAATAAAGCCATTTGTCAAAGACCTCTAGACCATCCCAGACCTCTAGACCATCCCAGCACTTCATAGATGAGGACATCAGACTGTTTTAACTCCTATGGTCCCAATTCAGCAGGAAGTAGCCAAGAGCGGTTGTCACCCCACATCCCTTGAGCAGTCCTCAAATAGGTATATGGAGAAATGAGACAGGATTAGAACAGCCATGCTGGGATGGGTCTCTCAAGGTCTTTGAAGGTCTTTGGAATTTCAAAAAGACACCCACCACTGCTGGATGACCCCATACCCTTAAAATTAATAATGGCCCTTGTTTAAAACAAAAAGAGGGGGTAAGCCCACACCAACAGCTAGGGTTGACATTATTTACCATCAACATTTTAAATTTTCAAAACGGACAACTTAAATCAAGATTCCAAAAACACTAGGAAAGCCTATCCACCAAACCTTCTGTCAAGAAACTATCCACTAAAGGAGTCTCTGGGAATTGGGGCGGGAGGTACTGGGGGATGGGGAGGGAGGGGTGAGGGGAGGGGTGAGGGGAGGGGGAGCAGGGGATTTGGGGGTAGGAGGAGGGAGGGAGGGAACTGGTCTACCTATTAACTTTGTATGAGCAGAAATAATAATAATTAAAAATAAATAAATAAATAAATAAATAAAAACAAAAAAGAAACTATCCACGATGTGCTCAGGGAAGATGCTAACCATAGTCCTCATAGGCCTGACCTAACTCAAGATGGCCTGATTGATATCTTACCCAAACCAAAGTTGAGTCGATCTGGGTTTGACCTAACATCTACAAAGAATTATTCTTTTAATAATTATATCACTTAAGTGTTTCCTCAGCATATCTCTCAGCAGTGCTCCATCAACGAGACCATGCTACAGACATTTATGGCCCTTGAACATGCATGCCATGCCCCCCCTCAGAGATGCGATTCAAGCTTGGAGGCTCATAAGGCCTTGGTCTAATCTTCTGGCCACATATCCTGGCATGCCATCCAGAGGAGAGGTCTTCCAGGGCTAGCAGTCAATGACGGGTAAGGCTCCACATGAGGGTGGTGGCCAACCCCAGCCAAGCGCAGTCCATTATGCTAGACCCCCTCTGAGGCAGGGTCAACAAGGTCAGATCCAAGAATTCTGGCTCCTGTTGGCTGCCACAAAGGATGGATATGTAGGAATAACATACCAGGCAGGTCTGTACTGTCTGTATGGGCCGCATGCAACTTCCCCAAACTACCTACTGCCATGCCTGGCGCTGATGCCAACCTGCTCAACTGGGAAGTCCAACCCAGACAGGACGACAACAACAAAAACTCACGCTGGACTTATGGAAAGTTGGACATACTTGTTACTATGCTCATAGATCATCAGAGAAGGCTTAAGAGCTATGAGTAGAACTTGTGGGGTTCGCTTGAGGAACAACCCTTTGAGCCCACCTCATTACAAAACAAAAAAGGGGGATATGTGGGGGCCTCAGTCTAGGTGACCTGGGTGGTCTGGCAAGCTTAGACAAAGATGTTTTGATGGAGGAAGACAATAGGGGGGGTAGCTCAGGATGTTTTGAAGAAATCTTGCTTCATACAGCCTGCATGCTGGCTTGACCTTTAAGATGATTGGTTGCCCGTTTCCCCACCTGAGAATTCCCCTTGCAGTTTCTGCCTGTATAAGAGAGCTATGGACTTGCAATAAAGGAGTTCCTGCTTGACTAGACTCCCTGTCGCGTCTGATTGTCCTCGGGAAGGAGGGCTGGGAGCGGGCGGACAGCACACTCACCTTTCCCCAATCCCCCTTGTGGAGGACCCGCAGGACCGGCCTGCAAGACAGAACTGCAATCCCCGGAGACCCCCACAAACTTTAATAAGTTTCTCTACCTTATTTGTTTTCTAGACCACCGTGCCTTTGCAAAGTGAAGCATAAATAATCTCCAAAATTTTTTGCTCTTTGAACATGTTTCCTGTGTCTTGTCTTACCTAATCATTCCTATGAAAGAAGAATGAACAGACAGAAGAAACACAGAGACAGGGAAAGAGACAGAAAGAGAGAAAAAATGCTTATGACAGCTAAACAAAAGAGAAATAAAACAGAAAAACAGATGTCATTCAAATTGTAAATAGTGTTCATCTCTACATGGGTGTTAAACCACATTATGTAAATTTTCTTCTTTGCCCTTCAAAAATGACAAAATTGACATTTTTTTTTACTTTTTTTTAGTATGTACTACTTAAGTAGTAAGATGGGAATATAGCTTGAAGAGCTTAATGCCCTTCAATAATGCATTTTATTTTAATAAATTTTATTTTACTAGTTATCTTTGCTATAACTAATTTTTAAAAATTATAAAGTATACATTAATTTTTAATATTATATTTGGAAAGCTGAAATTTTTTAAAGATTTATGTTGCATTATTTTGCTTATTTTGATTTTGAGGCCATATGAATTTCCTTATCAATAATTACTCAAAATAAAATATTCTTTTTATTTTTTATTTTTATTTTTTATCTTCAATAGTTTCACACATGTATGTAACAAAATTATACTTATCTTTGAAGAATGCATTTGTTCTTACAATATTTTTATTTTTACTTTAATGCCAAACTATAACAGCATATAAAAGCCTTCCACCTGCTTCACATAGTATGAAAACCAAATTAAAATTTATAAATACAAATTATATATGATGTTGGGTAATTCTTAAATGTCCTTATGTTTTCTTTAAGATTAAATAACTACATACCTGTGTGATTCCTGCAGAAAAACGGTCAATACACATCTTTCCAGGAAATGTTGCTCCCACATAATTTGTAAGTATATTATAACTAAAAATATAAACATACATTTATAATTATTTTAGTAAATCGCTAAAATTTGAGAATTCCTGGATTTTAAGTCTCTCATAACATTCTAATCCAAAGTAAATTCAGTTACAATGTTCAAACATGTTCTTAATTGCTTCCAATTTGGAAGCTAATTAAATAAAATTAAATATTCTTAACTTTTTAAAATATATGCAAAAGAGTTAAGCTTTTTCATAATCTTTAGTTAAGTTTATCAAAGGTCAAACAACCTATCAAAAAAATTTGAATAACAATGGCAAAAGATTTAATTTGGTTTTTTTGAGATTTTTTTTATTTATTTCTTCCACTCATACAATGTTGGTAAGTACCCCATTCCCCTTCCTCCCTCCCTCCACCCCTCCCTGGATTACCTTTGCTCCCTCCCCCCTTTTCCCGTTCCTTTCCCCCTTCCCTTTCTCCCAGTGCCCCCTCCCCCCATTCCTGGAGCATCCTTTAGCGTGCATGTCAAACTTCCCTCTGGGTCCTCCTCTCTGATGAGGTGTAAGGACTCAGTGGCATTGCCTAGAGCTCTTTTTTGTGTTCCCCTTTAGTATAGGAACATTATCGTGGCTGTTAATCCGTTGCCTCTAAGGATCATTTGGTACTAGGATCCACCTATTAGGGAGTACATGTGGCGCTTAATTTTCTGTGTCTGGGATACTTCACTCAATACAATTAAATTTCATTAATTCATCATTTTTGATGGCTGAGTAGTACTCCATTGTATAAATTCCTTATCCACTCGTCAACTGTTAGGCATTTGGGTTAATAAAAATGTGTAACTTTTCCTGTAGGGAAGTTCAACATTTTGTTGGAGGGATTTCAGTGACCATTATTGCTCAGCTGTGAGAAGGAAGTCTGTGGTCTTGGTTGTATACTAAGAGTACTAATCTCAGAGTCTTACGTGAATTATACCAGTCGATATTCAAGCCACTGGAATAGATCATATTTTTGCCAACCTCACATGAAAGTAATGTAGTACATAATAACATCAGCAATATGACTGATAGAGGCACCTCGTGTACTTCACTCCACAAAAAAAGGGCCAAAGCAAAGAAAAAAAAAAAGCAGTTGTTCTATTAAAGTGCCTAGACAAAGAACTAAGTATATTAAGAATGTGACAGAATATATTAAGAATGTTCAGAACACAGAGGCACACAATGGACTCAAGAATCACAATCAGCCATGAATCAAGGACTTTTCTCAGAATGTTAAAAGCATTGAGTTCAAGAAAGTATGAAGATAGTACAACATCAAATCATAAACTGGTTTAAAACATGAGTGTGTGTGTGTGTGTGTGTGTGTGTGTGTGAGTACTCATGTGGAGGTGTGCATGTGGATGCAGGTAAATAGAGAAAGGCAGAGTTCAGGTGTCAGGTGTCATTCCTCAAAGAGCCATCCACTTCTTTATGAGACATGTCTCTCACTGTGCCCTGGGGCTCACTGATTAGACTGGTCTGGCTGAACACTGAGCTCAGGACTTTGCCTGTCTGTCTGCCTGCCTCCCTAGCACTGAGACTCTTATAAGCATATAAAACAGTGCCCAACTTTTAGGTGGCTACTGGAGATCGAACTTAGATCTTTGTGCTTGAACAGAAAGCACTTTACTAATGAAACCAGCCCCCATTATATTATACACACACACACACACACACACACTCACACACACACATATTATGTGTGTTCATGCATGCATATTTGTGCAAATGTATTCACATGCATGCATGTGGAGATCAGGGAAAGACTAGCATGAATCTGTTTTCTGCTTCCACCATGTGAGATTCTTGGAATCGAACTCGGGGTGTCAAGCTTGGTAAAATGCCTTTACTTGCTAAGTCATCTCAGTGTTCCCCAAGTCCCATGATGAAATTTTCTTTGTTTCTGTAATTTGACTGCAGAGTTCTCAAGCAAGAACTCTACTTTTTTATTAGTTTTGAGTTTGCATATTTTAAAGTTCTGTTAATAATACCACCTTCCTGTTATTATTAAACATTGACCCTGGTAATATTCTTTTCTCCAAGGTCTTCACTTATATAATAACGAAGCTAGTTCAATTTCCTTTCTATTAGAGTAGCACATGACTTTACTTTCATTCAACTAGAATTACCGGTCTCTTACTTTCTCAATTTGATACTGCACTTTCTATCTTTGAAAACATAACTCTTACCTCAAAGGGGATAAAAGGGACCAGAGGCAAAGACAAAGACAGCATGATCACCAAGTGCTTAGGTTTCAGCTAGGCCATATCTCAGAAAGAAACAGGGAAGGAGGGAATGAAAAGGAGAGAGAAAAGGAGAGAGAGAAGGAAAGAAGAGAAGGGGATAAAACTGATGCAGGAGATAGGGAAGGGTAATTCTGGATAACAATAGTTTTAGGTAGGAAGAGGCTAAAGGCTAGGGTAGTGCTACATGGTTAGACATAAGATACTTGTAGATGCTTAGTTTTTCTCTGAGGTAGAGAGCCCATATATTTCTCATTACAAACAAATAGCACACGAGAAGGACATATCCACCTAATAATGAGATTTCAGTAGGAAAAATGCATGACTACTTCAATTATTTGCCACCAAATTCCAAAATAGCTGCTGTGAAACAGATGAAATTATCCTTAATAAATTGTTCAAATTTTAACTAAGCAGTTGTAGTTACAAAGAAAAGTTAGAAAGTATATATAATAAACAGGAAAATACTATCTAGAAAACCTTCACTTCAGAAATAAAGACAAATCTCAAAAAAGGTAGAAAAGTGATCCAAAATGATTTCCAGTATTACCCTTGAACATCAAGGCACACACACTCAAGTACCTTCTTGTACACACATCCGTATACACAGATACACTCACACGCAAATTCACAAACCAAGAAAAGAAAACAGAAACTGCATTGGCAAGTGCCTGGAACACAAGTATAGTGAGCAGAATTCTGATCCCCAGAATCCACACAGATGGTGTGACATTGTACATGTAGCAACCTGTTCATAATTTCAGCCTCAGAAAGTGAAGAATGGGAACTTCAGAGCAAGCTGACTAATCAAGCTAGTCTTATCAGTGAGCTCTGGGTTTAATTAGAGACCTAGCTTCAAAAGAATAAGGTGGAAGAACAATTGAGGATGATTTATGATACTGACTTTGGATTGCTACATGCACATGTATACTCACAAACACACAAGTGCTCACACATATAGGCAAATCCACACTCCTATATATGAAAATAAAAAAAGAAAACAAAAGTCCTCAATCAAAAATAACGACATTTCTGTGTATCTTCAAAAATTATTGGCACATTAAAAATGTTAATATGGCAAAATTAAAGACCTAGAAACAAATATCAAAGTTATCTGTAATAGCTCATAGAAAACTATAGGAAATCAAAAGACTACTTCAGAAAGTGGAGAGTTGTAACCATAATCATCACGTGAAATACAGCACATAATAAATACACATACACCCTTCAGACCCAAACCAAGACCAGGGCGCACTCCCTGCTCCTCAGGTAAGGCCCCCTAGACGACACCCCAGGCCCCAGCTCACCCATTTGTCCCAGCTCATCCCACCAGCCAGCTGGAGCGGCAGCCAGTCTGCTCTGTCACTGGGAAAGGCCCCTAGGCCACGCCCCAGGTCCCAGGTGATCTGCACAACATACTACACACTATGCCCTTAGGACCAGACCCAGACAAGGGCAGACTCCCTGCTCCTCAGAATTCAACAGAGTCCAGAGAAAACCCCAGGCAAAGCTCTAGGAGATAAACGCCATACATCTGAAGTCCTCTAAAATCATCCCATTACATGGAAGAGATTCTTCATATCCAGCTCAAAGAAAAGTAACTGCTTTTTGTCATCTTGTTCCTTTCAATTATTAGACACTATAGTTTAACTTTTCCATATAGCCACCCCAAAACGCACACACCTTCAGGGACTATACCATTCACCCTCACATATCACCAAGGAAGTAAACTGAAAAAGTGCACTACCATACTAATCTTCACTCCCTGTCTACTAAACCTGACTTAATTGATATACTAATGGTCTAATAGCCTCATCTAGGAAATAACATCAATACCAGACAAGCATACCCAACTCCAATGCAAACACTAGTAATAACTACTTAAGAGTAGTAATACCATCTAATTCAGTTTAGTCAAAAACGCACAGAAATTAAAAGAAGGTTTTAAGAGATAAAACAATAATGCCCAGGTCACAATGAAAATCCATGAGAAACAAAAACCAAGACAACAAATCTCCTACCAAAAGAATTAACCCCATAATGATTGATTCCAACCAGAACAAACTCACAGAAAATAGCCAAAAAAGCCATACCCAAGATAATGATTTTCAAAGCCTGATCTTTACCATGATCAATACTATGAAAAAGGAAATCCAGGAGGAGTTAAATAATCGCATCAACCACATTGAACAGGAACAAAACAAGCACTTAGAGAAGATGAGAAAAAGAGATGAAGAAACAAAAACAGGCATAGAACAGCTAAAACAATCTCAAGCAGAATTTAAAATTGAATTAAGGGGTTGAAGAGGTGGCTCAGGGGTTAAGCTTCTGCCTTGCAGGCAGAAGGTCCTGAGTTCGGATCCTAGACCCCACGTATAGACTCCAGGCAGAAGCAGGAGCAGCCTGCCTTTATGGTCCTCGTAGGGTGGAGCCTGTGAATCCCAGGGCAGAGTAAACAAGGAGGAGGTGGAGGCGGTCCATGATGGTTCCCGAATTCGCCCGTGGTTCTACACACACACACACACACACAAATACACACATTCACACATGCACAATTGAATAAAAAAATTAAAACTGAATTAAAAGACAAGTTATCTTCAACCAAAAACTCAACAGGGAGTCTTACAGGCAGAACTAATGAAGCAGAAAATAGAATTTCAGATCTTGAAGACAAAATGGGAGAATTAACCAGCTCAATGGAAAAGGTTGTTAAAGCCAAAAAGATACTTGAGAGGAATATTCAAGAGTTATGGGACAACTTGAAGAAGCTTAACATGCACATTCATGAAATACCAGAACAAGAATCCCAAAATACGATACCTGAGGAAATTTTTCAAATTATCATAAAGGAAAATTTTCCTCATCTAAAGAAAGAGACACCCCTCCAAATACAAGAGGCATTCCACACCCCAAACAGCTATGACCAAAAGACAAACTCACTACAAAACACTCCACATACAAGACAAAGAAAAGGTGCTGAGATCTTCAAGGGGAAAAACCAAGTCACTTTTAAAGGTAAACCTATTAAAATAACAAATGATTTTTCAATAGAAACAGTAAAAACAAGAAGAGCTTGGAAAGATGTACTTCAAGTACTGAATGAACAAAAATGTCAACCCAGGCTGATATACCTGGCAAAATTATTACTCATGACAGAGGGTGAAAGAAAAACTTCACAGAGCAAACACAACTTGAAGGCTTACATGTCTACAAAACCAGGCCTTCAAAAAATGCTAGAAAAGATACTCAAGCTTGAAGAAAAGAACAAGCATATCCAAAGGACAGAAGGGAAGTATAATACCAACAAAACCTACAAGCCAAATAATACACTTATGAAAAAGTAATTTCTCCATTATAACACCAAATGTCAATGGAATTAATTCACCAATAAAAAGACACAAACTTGGATTAGAAATCACAACCCATCCATATGCTGCCTTTGGGAAACTCATCTCACCACAAAAGAAAGACACATTCTAAAAGCAAAAGGCTGGTCAAAAAATCTGCAAACTAATGGAACCAGGAAGCAGGCAGGGATAGCAATTATGCTATCTGACAAAGTGGACTTCAAACCAAAGAAAATCATAAGAGACACAGATGGATACTACATTTTAGTCACAGTTAAAATTCACCAAGAAGAGTTCACAATATTGAACATATATGCACCTAATATGGGCTCCTCCACATTCATTAAGCAAACACGAAATGTCTACAGCAAGAAATCAACCCCAAAATGATAATTCTTGGGGATTTCAACCCTCTCAACATGAGATAGATCAACAGATCAAAAACTTAACAGAGACACATTTGAACTTAATCAAACCCTTATTGAAATGGACCTTACAGATCTCTATTGAACTTCCCATCCACACATCAAAGAGTACATATTTTTCTCAGCAGCACACGGAACATTCTCCAAAATAGACCACATATTAGGCCACAAAATGAATCTCCACATATACAGAAAAGTTGAAATTTTAGCCTGTACCTTATCAGATCACCATGGTCTAAAGCGTGATATCCACAACACATCAAACAAGAGAAAATACACTAACTCCTGGAAACTAAACACTATAATGCTGAATGAAAATTGGGTTCAGGAAGAAATCATAAAGGAAATTTAAGATTTCCTAGAAGTGCACGATAATGAAAATACAACATATCAAAATCTCTGGGGCACAGATCTTAATGCCTATACCAAAAAAAATAGAAACATCACAACCATTAACTTAACAATGCAGCTTAAAACAAGAGCAATCCAATCCCAAAAGCAGTAGAAGAGAGATTAGCAAAATAAGGGGAGATATATCCAAAATTAAGATAAGGAAAACTATACAAACAATCAACCAGTCGATAAGCAGGTTCTTTGAAAACCCTCACACTAAATTAACCAAAATCAAGAGAGATAAAACCCAAATTAACAAAATTAGGAATGAAAATGGAGTTATCACTACTGATACCAAAGAAATCCAGAGAATTATAACATCATATTTCAAAAACTTATACTCCATGGAATTTGATAACACAAAAGAAATGGATGAATTCCTAAATAAGCACAACTTACTTAAATTGAATCAGGAAGTTGTGAATTATTTAAATAATCCTATAACATATGATGAAATCAATGAAGTAATCTCAAATCTTCCCACCAAAAAATGTCCTGGACCACATTGATTCAGCATAGAATTCTACCAGACATTTAAGGAACAACTAACACCAATACTCCTTAAACTGTTCCATCAAATTGCGAAGAAAATAACACTACCAAATTCTTTCTGTGAAGCTAATATCAACTAATCCCAAAACCTAATAAAGGTACACTTAAAAAACAAAACTATAGGCCAATCTCTTTGAAGAACACAGATGCAAAGATTCTCAACAAAATCTTAACAAATCAGATTTAAAAGCATATCAAAAAGATCATTCACGGGGATCAAGTAGGCTTTATCCCAGGCACACAAGGTTGGTTCAAAACATGCAAATGTAATTCACCATATAAACCAATCCAGAGTCCAAGATTACATGATACTCCCGATAGCAGAAAAAGCTTTTGACAAGATCCAATAGCCTTTTATGATCAAAACTCTAGAAACAGTTGGAATGGAAGGAACCTTTATCAATATAATAAAAGTTGTATACCACAAGCCAACGGCAAGGATTATACTCAATGGGGAAAACTGAAGCATTCCCGCTTTGATCAGGAACCGACAAGGCTGTTCGCTCTCACCACTTCCATTCAATAGTGTACTTGAAGCTTTAGCTGGACCCATAAGACAAGAGAGGAAGATAAAAGGGATTCAAGTCAGCAAGGAAGAAGACAAGTTATCTCTATTTGCAGATAACATGATCATATACCTGAGTGATCCTAAAAACTCCACTAGGAGTGGAGTTATAAAACTTATACTCTATGGAATTTGATAACACAAAAGAAATGGTTAAATTCCTAAGTAAGCACAATTTACCTAAATTAAATCAGGAAGTTTTGAATTATTTAAATAATCCTGTAACATATGAGGAAATCAATGAAGTAATCTCAAATCTTCCCACCAAAAAAATATCCTGGACCAGATAGATTCAGCACAGAATCTGTATAGTGGAACTAATACAGAAGTTCAGCAGGGTGGCAGGTTACAAAATGAACATGCAAAAATCAGTGGCCTTCCTATATGTCAAGGAGGAAAGAAGTGAAAAACCCCTAAGAAAAACAATTTCATTTACTATGGCCCCTGAAAAAAATGAAATACTTTGGTATAAACCTAACCAAGGAGTCCTTTACAATGAAAACTTTAAAATCCTAAAGAAAGAAATGACAGAAGACACAAGAAGGTGGAAAGACCTCCCATGCTCCTGGACCGGCAGAATCAACATCATAAAAATGACCATCCTACCAAAAGCAACATACAGATTCAGTGCTATGCCAATCAAAATCCCCAAGCAATTCTTTAAAGAAATTGTCCAAACAACCTCAAAGTTCATATGGAAGCACAAAAGACTCAGGATAGTAAAAACAATCCTGAGTAACAAAACCATTGCTGGAGGTATTACCATACCAAACCTTAATCTATGCTACAAATCCATAGTAATAATAACAGCCTGGTACTAGGTCCATAATAGACATGTAGATCAATGAATAAGGGTTGAAGATCCAGATATAAGCCCACACAACTATAGCCATTTGATCTTTGACAAAGGGGCCCAAAAAATTCAATGGAAAAAAGAACAGCATCTTCAACAAATAGTGCTGGCAAAACTACATGTCCACATGCAGATGATTAAAACTGGACTCCTGGACTCTACTTGTCACCATGTACAAAAATTAGTTCCAAATGGATCAAGGACCTCAATATTAGGCCACAGACTATAAAAACCCTAGTGAAAGAGTAAGGAATTCCCTCAGGCTGATCGGACTAGGCCAACAGTTCCTAAACAGAAATCAATAGCACAGTCACTAGAACCAACACTCAACAAATGGGATCTTATGAAATTAAAGAGCTTTCTGTTCAGGTAAAGAGATTGTAAACCCAGCAAAAAGCAACTCACAGAATGGGAGAAAACTAACCACATATCTGATAGAGCTCTATTGTCCAGAGTGCACAAAGAGCCTAGAAAACTAAACACCAAGGAGATAAATGGCCCAATTAAAGAACTGGCCTGGGAACTCAAAAGAAACTTTTCCAGTGATGAAATTGAAATGTCTAACAAATATCTTTAAAAATGCTCCACATCCTTAGCTATCAGGGAAATTCAAATCAAAATCTCCCTGAGATATCATCTCCCCCTGGTCAGGATAGCAAAAATCCACAATACAAACACCAAATGCTGGAAGGATGTGGAGAGAGGGGAACTCTCCTACATTGCTGGTAGGAATGCAGGCTTATACAACCACTCTGGTGATCCTTCCTGGTCACTTGCAACTGAGGGGATTTGATCTCACCAATCAGGGAGGGTATAGATAAATGGTAATCATCCTCCAAATGGGACACTGATCCCCCCTCACTGCAGTCTCCTACTCCTATTCCATCTACCTTTGAATCTCCTCTTATAGTAAGATTCCATTTAAACAGCCTTTTATCTTTGGTGAGGAGGCGACTTCTAATACCAATCAGGATGGAGCCAAGGGCCATGCAGGAACAGCAAAACTGAAAACAACAAACCATTATTCAAAACACCAGAGGCCATACATTAATGACCTGGAACCAGACGAGCCAAATCTCTCCCCATCCTAAAGCTCAGGGAAATTTGCAGAAGAGGGGATGGTAAGATTGTAAGAACCTAAAGATGGGGAGGACCAACAATATGCAAGACACTCCACACAAGTTAGGGCAGCAGTAACCATAATCGGACTTTGCATGACCTGCACAATGACTGACATGTCAACCATCTCCCAGGGTCTAACATGGAGCACAGGCACTAGGATCCTTAGAGGCAAGGGATTAACACATAATAGTGTTCTCATACCAAAGGGGAGCCCAAGAAAGGTCTCTGGGCAATGCCAACTAAGTCCTTACACCTTAGAGTGGAGGACTCAGAGGGAAGTTTGGCATTCGCACAAAAGGATGCTCCAGGGAACGGGAGGGGGGAAAGGGGAGGCACTGGGAGGAGGAGAGGAAGAGAAGTGAAAGGACAGAGAAAAGGGGGGAGGGAACAAGGGGGACAGGGGAGGAGTGGAGGGAGGGGGAGAACGGGGTGCTTATCAAGCTTGTATGGTTGGGGAAAAATAAATAAATATAAAAAATACACATGCAATATTGTATTTTTGTTAGTTCTTCCAAGAGTGTTGTATGAAATTACTTGAAGCCTTATAAAAACAACCCTAACTTTGGTGCAAAATTGACTACCATGTGACAGAAAATAAAATTATACTCTCTTTTATAGTTCATGAAAATTAACTGAGGGATACAGAGGTGGCTCAGTTGGTAAAGTACTTGCCATGCAAGTATGAGGACCTTAGTTCAATCACTAAAACCCATATAAAAAGCCCAACATGGTGAGGCACTCTGGTAATCCCAGCACTAAGGAAATGAGGACACTGATAACAAGAATCTTGAACTTGCTAAAGCTTTTCAAATCTCAATCTGTTCATTGATAACAATTTAATAAGCTTAGAAACAAATGCTAGTATAGTTTTCCATTGCCAATACTAAAAGGTACACACCAGAACATAGTTCAATATGAAATGAGTGGTTTCCAGCATTAAGCACACCACTGTCACAAATGTATGTGCATGTGCACGTGCACATGTGTATGTGTGTGTGTGTAAGAACACCAAAATATAATTCTTTTTTTTAAATTTTTTTTATTTATTCAAGTGTGTGTGTGTGTGTGTGTGTGTGTGTGTGTGTGTGTGTGTGTGTGTTTGTGTAGAACCATGTACGAATCCGGGAACCAGCATGGACCACCTCCACCTCTTTGTTTACTTCACAGGCTCCACCCTACCAGGACCAGAAATGCAGGCTGCCCCCACTTCCACCTGGCGTCCATACGTGGGGTCTAGGATCCAAACTCAGGACCTTCTGCCTGCAAGGCAGAGGCTTAACCCCTGAGCCGCCTCTCCAGCCCCCCAAAATATAATTCTTACATGAATAAATATGCAACATCGTGGGGTCTTAAGGTAAGATAAGACTTTTTCCACTCCAAAAATCTATTCAATAATTCATCTGCCTCACCAACCGTAGAAATCTTATTTTTATCTGACCACAATTCCAGTGATGACAACACAATGATAACCTTCAGTTGGGCAAACATCTAAAGACAAAAGAAATAAATATATGCAAAATTAATCTCTGTTTACAATAACCTAGAAAAATACAACAATATTATCACAAATTCACAAAGACAGGACAAATGACAATTTTAAATAAAAAAGTAATTATGATATAAAAAGGAAATTACTTACTGAATTTATAAGATTGATAATTTCAATTACTTTATTTGTCACTATCATGCTATCGGAACCCAAGTAATCATACTGAAAGACAAAAATAATTTTCAGAGCTAAATACAATTTGTTATGCAATGTTTTGTTATTTATACCTATCAAGAGTTTAAGGATAATATGAAGTTTAAAAGTTGAAAATAAGATGCTACAAAGACTCCCAACATGAGGCTATTACAGAGACCACATATATACACATTCTCTTTCTCTCTCTTTATTTCTCTGTCTCTTGCCTTCACACACACACACACATACACACACACACACACACACACACACACTGAAGGAACCTCTGACATAATAGTGGCATGAATGTTAAGGGAGTTACCCACTGTTTTCTCATTGGATTTAAGGCCCACTTTTTAGTAGGGAACACGTTTTTTTATACTGTAAACTAGGTCAACAACCTATGGAAAGGGGAGGACACAGGTCCCAGGGTTGGAATAGACTATTAAAGTTTAGTTATAAGAACTTTGTATCAGGGCTGAAGAGATGGCTCAGGGGTTAAAACTCTGCCTCACAAGCAGAAGGCCCTAAATTCTGATCCCAGGTCCTAGTTAATGGTTGATACTGTGAGGAAGTTATATTCCTCAGCAGTCTAGCCACTGGTAAATAGCCCTTGCTCATGCAAACAACAGTAGGTGAAAAGAAGGAAGAAGAGGAGGAGGAGGGGACATGAAAGTGGTAACAAGGATTTGTTAAGAAGGAATGAGAGAGGATGACAGGTTGAGTATATTAAAAGTAAATTGCATATGCATAAAATGATGAAAGAATAATTTATTTAAAAAACAACTTTAAAGATTGATAAATAGTCTGGCAGATGAAAGGTGATCATTCTGCAAATGGGTGACTGATCCCTCTCTCACCGAGGTTTCCTGCTTTTATTACATCTATCCTTGAATGTGCTATTATAACAAGACTCCAGTTTAACAGCTTTTTGTCTCTGACCAAAGGGTGACATACAGTGCCCATCAGGATGGAGTGAAGGGCATTGCAGGAGCAGCAAAACTGCAAAAGAAAATCAACAAACCACAATCCAGAACTTCAGAGACTCTATATCAACCACATAGAACTCAGCCAGCCTAATCTCCCCCCATCCTGAAGCTCAGGGACATTTGCGGAAGAAGGGGTGGTAAGATTGTAAGAGCAAAAGGATGGGAGGAGCAATGATTTGAAGATTCTCCACACTAGTTAGGGCTGAAGCAATCATAATAGGACTTTGCATGCCCTGCACAATGTCCAACACATTATTGACCTCACAAAGTCTAGCATCGGCTAAAGGCACCAAGATCCTTGGAGGCAAGGGATTGGCAGCCACAGTAGTGTTCCTATGCTTAAGGGGAACACAGGAAAGGGTTCAGGGAAATGCCACTGGGTCCTTGTACGTCATCGGAGAGGAAGACCAAGAGGAGAGTTAGGCATACACAATAAAGGACTCTCTGGGAATTGGGGGGGAGGCACTGGGAGATGGGGAGGGAGGGAGGGGGACCAGGGGGCTGGGGGGGAGGAGGAGGGGGGAGGGAACTGGTCTACCTATTAAGTTTGTATGAGCAGAAATAATAATAAAAAATGTTAAAATTTTTTTAAAAAAAGATTGATAAATCCTTAGCCAAATTAACCAAAATCAAAAGAGAGAAAACCCAAGTGAATAAAGTAGAAATGTAGGGCCAAAGCAATCATAATAGGACTTTACATGACCTGTGCTATGTCCAACACATTATTGACCCCACAAAGTGTAGCATGGACTAAAGGCACTAGGATCCTTGGAGGCTAGGGACTGACAGTCACAGTAGTGTTCCTAAGCTTAAGGAGAACACAGGAAAGGGTTCTGGGAAATGCCCCTGGGTCCTTGCACCTCATCAGAGAGGAGGACCCAGAGGAGAGTTTGGCATGCACACTAAAGGATGCTCCAGGGATTGGGGAGGGAGGGCACTGGGAGATTGGGAAGGAGGGGAAAGGGGAGGAGGGAGCAGGGGACTGGGGGAAAGTGGAAGGAGGGAGGAGAGTGGTGTACCTGTTAAGTTTGTATGAGCAGAAATAATAATAAAAAGTTAAAAAAAATAAAGTGGAAATGAAAATGGAGTTATTATAACTGGTCCAAAGAAGTTCAGAGAACCATAAGTTCAAAAACTCATATTCCACAAAATTTGACAATCAGAAAGAAATGGTTGAAATTCTAAGTACACACAACTTAACAAAATTGAATCAGGATGAATTGAATTATTTAAATAGTCTTATATCAAGTGAAGAAGTTAAAGAAATAATTTCAAATTTTCCTACTAAAAAGAGTCCAGGACAAGATGGATTCAGTGCAGAATTCTACCAGACATTTAAAAAACAACTAACACCATTACTCCTTAAACTATGCCACAAACTAGCAAAGGATAGAATGTTTCCAAATTCTTTATATGAAGCTAATATTACACTGATCCCAAAACCAAATTAAGATACAATTTAAAAAGAAAACTATAGGTCAATCTCATTAATGACCAAAGATCCTCATTAAAATTTTAACAAACCAAATTCAAAAATATATCAAAAAGATCATTCACTATGACCAAGTAGGATTTATTCCAGATACACAAGGTTGGTTCAACCTACATAAATCAATTCATCATATAAACAAATGCAAGGACCAAAGCTACATGATTCTTTTAAGAGTTGTTGGGAAAAGCTTTTGACAAAATCCAAAGTCCCTTTACAATCAAAGCCATGGAGATAATAGGAATGGAAGGAACTTATATCAACATAATAAAGACTATATAAAACAAGACTTTAGTAAGGATCATTCTAAATGGTGAAAAGCTTGAAGCATGTCCACTTTGGTTAGGCTCTAAGCAAGGCTGTCCACTTTCACTACTTCTGTTCAATATTGTTCTTGAAGTCTTAGCTACACCCATAAGACAAGAAAGGGGGATAAAAAGAATACAAATAGAAAAAGAAGTCAAGATATCCCTATTGCAGATGACAAGTTTCTATACCTGAGAGACCCCAAAGACTTCACCAGGAAACTCCTGGAGATAATAAAATAAGTTCAGTAGAGTGGCAGGTAAAAAATTAATGTTCAAAAATCAGTGACTTCCTTATACCCCAAGGATGAAAAATGTGAGGAAGTCCTAAGAAAAATAATTCCGTTTAATTATAGCACATAAGAAAATGAAATATCAAACTGGAGACATGGCTCAGGTCCAAGTAGAAGGTCCTAAGTTCAGTTCTCAAGTCTCATGCAAAAACTTCAGGCAGAAATGGCTGTGACTTATACTTCTGGCCATATTGGGCAGAGCCTTGGGAATCCCAGAGCAAAGCAAAAAAAGAAGCAGAACTAATCCAGGATGATTACTGAAGTCACCCTTGGGCCACAGGGACACACAGTGTCCTCTGATATGCACAATTATATGCACATATTAATTAAATAATTAAATGAAATAAAATAACTTGGTATAAATCTAAATAAGGATGTGAGAGACATGTACAATGAAAACTTTAAAATTCTAAAGAAATTTCAGAAGACATGACAAGATGGAAATATATCACAAGCTTCTGGATCGGTAGTATTAATATCTTAAAAAGGCAAGGTAC
This sequence comes from Typhlomys cinereus, assembly GCA_023101885.1. NCBI lineage: Eukaryota > Metazoa > Chordata > Mammalia > Rodentia > Platacanthomyidae > Typhlomys > Typhlomys cinereus. Next base: position 788,985 of record JALPQD010000358.1, on the reverse strand, counting down.
AGATTCAATGTAATACAAATCAAAATTCCAAGGTAATTCTTTACAGAATTGATAAAACAATCTCAAGTTTCATACAGAAGCACAAAAGGCCCAAGACAGCAAGAACAAGCCTCTGTAATAAAAAAGATGCTTGGTAGTATCACCATACCAGACCTTACTCTATACTACAAATCCATAATAATAAAGACAGCTCCAAAATAGACACATAGACCAATGGATAAGAATTGAAGACACAGACATAAACTCATATATCTATAGTGAACTGATTTTTTACATAGGTGCCCAGAAAAAATAAAAACATTAGAAAAAGGACAGCTTCCTCAACAAATTGTGCAGGCACAACTAGATGCCTACATGCAGAAGACTGAAACTGGTTCCTTAACTTGTCACCCTGCATGAAAATCAACTCCAAATACATCAATAACCTTAATATTAGGCCAGAGACTATTAAAAAAAAATTCGAAAAAAAGAGTAGGCAATTCCCTTGAACCGATTGGCCTAAACAAGACCTCAGTTGTGCAGGAAGTAGGTCCAACACTCAAGTGGGATTTCATGAAATTAAAGAGCTTCTATTCAGCTAAAGAGATTACTAATCAAGCAAAACGATAACCCACAGAAGGGGGAAATCTTCACTAACCACACATCTGATAGAAGACTAATACCCAAAGAATGCAAAGAACTCAAAAAATTAAACACCAAGGATGTAAACAGTCCAATTAGAAAACGAGACTTGGAACATAAAAGAAACTTTTCCCAGGATGAAATTAAAATGTCCAACAAACACTTTAAGAAACGATCCACCTCCCTATCCATTAGAGAAATGCAAATTGAAATCACTCTGAAATATCATGTCACCATGGTCAGAAATGACTAAAATCGAAAACATATACAACAACAAAGCTGGAGAGGATGTGGGAAGAAGGCAATTTTATACATTGCTGGTGGGAATGCAAACTTGTACAATGGCTCTGGAGATCAGAATGGTAGTTCCTAAAAAAGTTAAAAAATGAAATACCATATGACCCAGCTATATCACTCCTGGGAATATTCTCAAAGAATGCTTACATCGTACTATAGAGACATGTAAATCCATACTTATTGCAACTGTATTCAAATAGCTACATCATAGACTCAGACAATGCTCAACGGTGGAAGAATGAATAATGAAAATGTGGTACATATACACAATTAAATACTATTTGGCTATCAATAAAATGAATTAATGAAATTTGTTGGTATTATGTTAGATTTGAGTGTCAACTTGACAGTTGCAGGATGTTTGAGACACAGCTGTGGAGAATCAATGGTTAGAGCAGGCCCCTGAATAAGTCTGCAGGTTCTTGCTTAATTTATGTGGAAAACCCAGCCATAGTGAGTGGTACTTTGCAGCAGTGGAAGGGATAATAGGAAGTACAAGGAGAGGGACTTGCTCTTCCCTTATCCTGCATTAACTTGCTATTGAGTTCACTCTTCAAACATCTTTGCCTTCTTTGAGCTTCATTACCTTCTTTGTTGCCACAGTGGCTATTGCCTCCATCCTTGGCTGACTCAGAGCTCCATCCTTTCATCCTTGCTGCTGTTCCCACTGCCTTTGGAGCCTGGTCTCATAGGACTTGCTGCTGTTCACTGTTCTTTGTAAACAGCAGAACCCACTGTAATAGAAGCTCAAGACCTTCTTTGGATCCTTCGACTTTGTAAGACATTTCAGTCAAAAACAAAGCAGCTACAGACAGCTACTTTGAAGCATTGTGAATATATATATATATATACATATATATATATACATATATATATATATATATATATATATATATAAAACATTCTAGAGATTCTGTTCTTTCAGAGAACACTGACCAATACAGCTGGTAATAGATGGAGTTGGAAGAAGTTATACTAAGTTAATTGAAGTACCCCATTCACAGAAAAACAGATACCGTATGTTCTCCCTTATAAGCCAAACCTAGTAGTAACCCCCAAAATGATATACTCAAGGGTAAATTTCTATAATATCCACTATAACTACTAAGAATCATACTTGGGGGTAGGGGAAAGAAGACCCTAGAAAGTAAAGACAACGGAACTCAGATAAGAAAATCTCTCAGAGTTCAATCAAGTTGCACCCCAGTACAATAGAAGACTAGTGAGGCAGAAAACCACATCAGGCCAGAGTACAAAATATCAGAGAACCTGGAATACTTCGTCTTAATCAGACCATCAAAATTTTATCCTAAACCAAGGCTCAGGGAAACTCACAGAAGAGTGTGTGGTAAGATATAAGAGCCTAAAGGTGGGATGAGGGACTCCTGACCAACACACTCCGACTAAGACAGGGCTGCTTTACCCAGCAGGTCACTGAGGTAACCACTTCTATCACCAGATCTACACAATGGCCGATGTATCAACTTCTTACCAAGGACTATCAAGGATCTTAGAAGATATAGTGGCTCTCAGAGAGTGTCTCAGGGGCACAATCTAGACAAGGAAGAGGAACCTCCCCACTTATGACTTTACTCACTAGAGAGCCACATAAAATTCAACAGAAATCTGACTCTTACCAACACCCTAAAAGTAATCCTGAGATACTCACAAGCAAAAGGATGGGGGGGTCAAAGTCTAGCATGGATCACAGGCACTACGATCCTTAGAGGCAAGGGATTAACAGCCACAACAGTGTTCCTATACTAAAGCAGAACACAAAAAAGAGCTCTAGGCAATGCCACTGAGTCCTTACACCTCATCAGAGAGAAGGACCCAGAGGGAAGTTTGACATGCACACTAAAGGATGCCCCAGGTATGGGGTGGGGGGATGGAGCACTGGGAGAAAGGGAGGGAGGGGGGAAAGGAAAGGGAAAAGGGAGAGGAACAAAGGGATCCAGGGAGGGGTGGAGGGAGGGAGGGGAATGAGGTACTTATCAATTTTGTATGAGTGGAAGAAATAAATTTAAAAAAAGGATGGGGGTTAACAAAACAGGATGGATGAAGGGAGGGGAGGGTGGGAGAAGGATGTGTGGATGGAAAGAGTGGGAGAGGAGGGAAGTAGGAGGGGTTCAGGGCAAAGACATAAACCAGTTTGTTTTAAATAAAGAAATTAATTTTTAAAAACTATGAAAATTATTCAATGACAATTTATGAAATTACTAAAAGAAATGTCAGTATTTATATATAAATATCTGGTGACACATATTATACCTGATACGATGTTTTATTAAAAACTTATAAATATATGGAAAAACAGAAAAAAAAATTTATGGTATGAAAAACTGACAATTTAGACAAGAAACTTTTAAAATAACTATCCAAACTCCCATGATATAATTCTGAAACAAAAAATCATAATCTAAAACATTCCCTGAAAACATCACATTTTACCAGAAATATCTCAGTGTCTCCATATTGAATGTCCCTTGGACTTTGCCCAGCATTCTCATAAGTCAAGTATTGACATGTCCTTCCCAAACTCTCTTATCTCTGACTTCAACTCTGGCATCCTGACCAGCTCTACAGCCTGGAAACAGAAGTGTCAACAAGCATTATCTACTTGCTCATGCGCTTATCATCAGAATGAAGTCTGGACAATACATCTGTTGTTTCTGAAGCTGCTAAATGTTAAAAAAAAAAGTCATAATATATGGTTAATTACCATCTAAGTTAAAACTCCCAAGGTCCTGAAGCTCAAGAGGTCCCCAGATTGTTTATGGCAATCAAATATCTAAAGAGGTCTTTTGTCAAGTAAGCAATGGAGTAGAAGAGGTGCCTTACCAGAAGGGTTTCTAACACCCCACATGCTAATATGAGCATACCGTATCGCTTATAGGGACTCCATTCTTTAAGATTTCCCTGAAACAGGACTTGCCAGCTTAACAATCTCACATTGACTAAGAGTCACCATTGAGCCCTAAAATGTGAAGAATTAGCAAAATATAAATCACCTGTTCTGCAGGAGTTTCAGAAATAATTCATATAGTGTAATTATGGCTATTTGGCTTTTCAGTTTGCACATTCTTGCACTGAGCTATGTATGATAGGAAGTAGAAAGACAGAATCTTGGGGCTTGAGAGGTGGCTCAGGGGTTAAGCCTCTGCCTTGAAGGAGGAAGGTCCTGAGTTTGGATCCTAGACCCCACGTATAGATGCCGGGCAGAAGCCGGGGGGCGGCCTGCGTTTCTGGTCCTGGTAGGGCGGAGCCTGTGAATCCCGAGGCAGAGTAACAAGGAGGAGGTGGAGGCGTCCATGGTGGTTCCCGAATTCGTCCGTGGTTCTACACACACATACATACATACACACACACACTCACAATTGAATAAATAATAAATTTTTTTTAAAAAAAAAAAGTGCTATGTTTAAAAAAAAAAAAGAAAGAAAGAAAGAAAGAATCTTCAAGTTGCCTCTACCCAGGGGCATTAAACATACAGACCAAATATTTAAAATAAAGAAAAAGCAAAATACGTACCAGAGCTTTGTCCACCACAATATTTATCTCTAGATAAAGAGGAAATGACTTTGGAGATGTTTTTAACTAGAAAAAATAATACAGCATATAAAAATTTTGATTTCTCATTATTTATTCTGAATTATTACAGCTCTTAGCAACTCATTTATAGAATGTACTCATGTGTTTGTTTGTTACAATTGTTAATGTCAATGTGTGGTGATCTAACTTTTATAGCATAGACTTCAGTAATAAGAACATAATTATGAATCCTAACGGAACACCCAGCATCAAATTTGTGAACTAAGAGCAAAAGAACTTTCGTCCCTTTACTTGATCTCAATACTAGACAGGGATTAGACTTCTGCTTCCTTACAGATTGCACAGATGCCACAAACCAAGAGTACATGCCTGTTCATTTTTTCTTTCCTTCTCAGCAACATGATATAGTCCCTCTCAGGGGGTCAGTCTATTTCCCTGACACTTGAATCAGGGCATCTGAGTCAATAAATGTGGGAATGCTCAGTGGAGTCACTTCTCCTGTCTCTTCTGGGAGCACCTGTTTGGGCAGCTTACCAATCTAATGGGAGGGGTTGGGCACTGTTTTTTTTTTTATGGGGGGGGGTAAGCAGCTGCTAGCTTTCAGGAAGATGGTGCTGTGACCTCATCACATTACATAACGCACTGGCATCCATGAGGGTAGTGGCGCATGTTCATGGTATGGCTTGCTGGGACCACAGAAGGCAATGTTAAACTTAATCTCAAAGAATGGCAGCTTTGTCTTTGAGCCGCCCAGTGTTGATCTAAACAGTTTGTTCAGGAACTTCTGATTCCTCCACCTTGGAGGTTTCACAAAGCTAAATGGACTTACGGGGGGTGTTGGTGAACAATATTTCAAGACAAAACACACTAGCAGCAGCTGCTGCTTCTGCTGCTGGAAAAGAAGGAATGCACAGTCCACATAGAAAAATCTGCTGGAGAAGAGAGTAAGAGAGGGGAAGGGAAGGAAAAAAGTGAGTAGAGAAAGAAAAGCTTCTAAAACCTCTGGCATATTCCCTGGAAAATCTAGGCTATATCTATGCCCAAAATCTTGAAATCCTTATACTAAGCTTTCTCCACTGGTGAATCTTGTTGCACCACAGAAGCAGGAATGAAGGCCAAGGCAGAGTTGAAAATAACCCAAACATGCTGCAGATACATCCAGAGTCTGTGTAAACCAAGAGAGATGGTTTTCTCGGGGTGCCATGAAAAAACTCCAGCTACTTAGGGAAATTTCTGTCAAGCCAGTAGATGACCACTGAACCATCTTCTTTGCAAAACTCTTTCAGAAACAACTAATGAACAAGTAACTACCACCCACAATCAGCAGCAAGAGCTGCAGAAAACTCTAGCTGGGACAAGAAGAAAAGCTGACTCCAGGATTACAGAGGCAAAATCTTCAACACATCCAATTACCATAGAAACACAGAAGTAGAACATGTATAAAATGAGAGGGGAGAAGGGAGGTGGGAACTAGAGTTATAGAACACAAGTGATAAGGAAAAGAACGAGGGGGGGAAGTGACAGGGAAGCAGAGAAGGGGACCAAATGAGAACAAAGAATCTGACACATATGCATGAGGATATCAGCGTGAAACCCAGAAATCTGTGTGCTAACCTAAAACATTAATAAAATTTGGATTTATTTTAAAAATGAAACAAGAATATATAGCCCATGTGCTGGGAAAAGGATATAGAAACCAAGGAAAGAAGTTAAGAAATTAGATTAATTCAACAACAACAAAAAGAGCTCAGTGAGATTATGGGCAAAAAAATGAAGAAAAAAGATTGGTTAACAAGTATAAGAAGCTAATGGAGTGAAGGGAATTGCAGGAGCAGCAAAACTGCAAAAGAAAATCAACAAACCACAATCCAGAACTTCAGAGACTCTATATCAATCACATAGAACTAGGCCAGCCTAATCTCTCCCCATCCTGGAGCTCAGGGACATTTGCGGAAGAGGGGGCGGTAAGATTGTAAGAGCAAAAGGATGGGAGGAGCAACGAGTTGCAAGATTCTCAACAATAGTTGGGGCCAAAGCAATCATAATGGGACTTTGCATGCCCTGCGCAATGTCCAGCGCACTGTTGCCCTCATAAAGTCTAGCATCTGTTAAGGGCACTGAGACTCCTGGAGGCAAGGGATTGACAGCCATAGTAGTGATCTTATGCTTAAGGGGAACAAGAGAAAGGGCTTATGGAAATGCCACTGGGTCCTTATATGTCATCGGAGAGGAGGACCCAGTGGAGAGTTAGGCGTACACAATAAAGGACTCTCTGGGAATTGGGGGGGAGGCACTGGGGGAAAGGGGAGAGGGAGGAGGGGGTTCGGGGGGAGGAGGGGGGAGGGAGGGAACTGGTAAAAATTTTAAAATGTATAATTAAATTTTTAATAAAAAAAAAGAAAAAAAAAAAAAACAAGTATAAGAAGCTGCGTCTGCAGGGAGACCAAAGAGGGAGACTATATGCAGTAGCACTAGAAACAGGTACCTAGATGGAAAGGCTGGAGTTATTGTTAGCTTAAGAGCTTAAGGAAATGATAATTATGGAGAAGATGGACTTGCTCAGACTTTTCACACACTACACGATGTACTGAAATACATGGTTTCCCAAAAACATGTATAATGTTTAGGTTTTTAATGTGTCACATTATAATGTTAATTTGAGTTCTAAAAATAAGTTTATTTATCTTCAAACTTTATGAGTCCTTTTCGGGACTGCTGGAGTATTCAAAACTGCTTAAAATATTCTTAGATTGTAACCTAAATGGAGGTGCGTACTTCTTAAGAAAGAGTTCTGCTACTGTATAAATTGTACCAGCCACTTCTACCACTGTGTCCTTCACGACCCAACCACCTCCTCTCCTGGACCCACTGCCACACTGTTGATTGCATGAATGCTTTGCCTTCACCCAGAAAAAAAGTCTGCCTACTGCCTTTTCTCAAATTCTGCTTTTCCTCCCTCAATGTTATGTTACTGTCATGTAAAAGTAGATCTTTCACAACCTCAGCTACTGCCAGGCTTGCTGTCTTGCTCCATGCCTGCCTCTGGGTCACTGAAATTCCTGGGAAACAGGTTTCCATAAATGACAATAAACAGGTATAATAGCTAGATATACACAATTTGACAACTGAAGGCTGAGCTCTGGAAAAAATGAATAGCTAAGTAAAGTCCTGATTGAGCTTGTGATGATCTGATTGATGTGTGAAGAGCCAGCCATAGGGGGTTGTGAGTGAGACCAGTCCCTGGACAGGGAGATAAAATATAGGGACCTGGTTCAGTAAGGTTAGCATCTTCAGCATACTTGGTTAGCCTGCCCCTCCCAGCAGTCCTGTGAATATGGAGTGGTTCCTGATATTGGTATGAGCACTCCTGCCAAGCTGGACTAAGAACCTGAACTAGACAATCAGACAATCTCTTCTTCCCCTATGTTCTTTGGTCATGAATAATTTATAGGCGACATGCAAGCAAACTGCCACAGGCAGGAATCAAGGAAACCTAAGAAGGGTTTTCTATTTGTCTTTCACCCAACACTTGTCCAGATTGCAGTGAGACCCCTGAAAACCCAATTCCAATGCAATTTGGAAGTTATAAATGCTAACTCTGAGATCATCACATGAAAAAACTTTGAAAGGAAACTGTGACTCCCCAAAGATAGACCCTACACAGAAACCACGTATGAGTAATTAAGCAGATGCTCCCAGGAGATGGAGTTAAGGAGTGGGAGGATTGGGAACAGAAAGAAGCCACACTAGTATGATATTAAGTTATCCCATCTGCACCGTAAATATGCACAAAATAACTTAACAAGATAAAAGTTATAAAAAGTGTGTTCCCAAATCAAGTCCAAAATTCTGGCATGTCAGTTATACCTCAGAGTTGCTTTGATCAGTGACAGGGAATTAAGCTCCAACCAGCACAGCAGCACTGATGAAGGACCAGAAACATCAGACTCCAGGACATAAACGGCCTTGATCTTTCTGGACAAAGCATATTCAGTATGCTGAAGAAGGCTCCCATCTTTGAGATGTTAACAGTAGAAACAGTCGCACTAGGAGAATAGTAGCGAACCCAGATGTCTTTCAAAAGCGGAAGTATGACAAAGGCAGTGTGCCTCCACCTTCCTGGGGGACCTGGGCAGAGCTCCTGCCCTCTACAGAAGACCAGGCCATTGACAATTATACACGTGTGTGACAGCCCTGAATACTTTGGTGCTACAAGCGTATTTTGTGGTCAATTTGATGTCCTGTGCTTTCAGGGTACATCAGTGGTCATAGCAGGTACACAACAGATTAGAGTTTACTTCTCTCAAACGTAAAAGTGTGGACAGGAATATTGGTTTCTTTCAGCATGCTTCATGAGTAAGACTTAATCTCTTAGGACTTTGGGTTCTGTTTGTTTCATGGCAATGGTGGTGACACTGGTATGTACATATATGTGTATGCTTACATTCACACTCGCATGGTTACGTACATATGTGCTCATGGATGCCAGACGTCAACTCTGGGTATCATCCTCAACTGCCCTCCATTCATTTTTCGAGACATCTCTCATCAGCCTGGAGTGCATCAATTTGGTTAACCTAGCTGGCCACTGAGCTCCAAGGATCTGCCTGTCTTCCCACTGTTAGGACTTTGGACATGTGCCACCACTCCCAGCATACACATGGGTGCTGAAGACCCAAAAAACATTTTCATGTTTTCAAGGTGAGCAATTTTTCAACTGAGCCCCTTCCCCAGCCATTTTCTCTCTTGCCTTATACCAACACGGTGGCATCCTTACCCTTTTGAACCATCAATCTGTCCATACTCTAGCACATTATGCCTGCTCACATGTCATCAGCTCTACCTACATGCAAGGAAAATTAAGAAATATAGTACTGTGTTTCTTTTCAGTGCCCAGATAAATTTGATGTTTTGTTAAACTGGAACAAGATGGGCATATGGCACAGTCAACTAACACTACCACATATTCTTGTTTAAAACTGCCGGGATTCATGCCAATATTATCTGAATAGTGTGGCACTATCCATCCATTCTGGGAGGCCTTAGCCCGGGCTCCTGAATCCAGGACGTCTAGCTACAGACAAGCCTGAACAAGTTAGGACATGTCCCGGACATGTTCCTATAGAAGAACCATACAGGTGGAGGGATGGACAACCAATGGGAAGGAGGGATGAACAACCAATAAGAAGGAGGGATGAACAACCAATAGGAAGGAGGGATGAATAACCAATGGGAAGCGGCCATCTAACCTGGACATCTAGTAAACAGCTACATGATTGTTAGCTGCTCTTCCCCTCCCCCTGAGCAAAGAGGTGGGCACACCTGATTGGACCCCAACCCTATATAAACCTGAATAAAGCTGACTCTGCAGCCAACTGGTTGCCTGCCTGCTGCTTCTCGCCTGACCAACACAGACACTTAAGGATGTATGCACTGAACAATTTACCTTTTTAATTCTATGTATGATGTAATTAATGCTGATAAAAGCCAAAATAAAGTGAGGCTTAGAGTCACTATAGATGTAATGGATGGTTATGAGAAAATGCTGGGCTACTCAAAGATTAGGCATTCCTGAAGAATGGGTTTGCCACAGCCCCATAACAGGCTAATACACACTGTTAAATTGCAGGCAATCGCCGACTTGAAAGTAACAATTCATGGAGAGAGAGAGAGCCCAGCCCTGCCCTACCACCCCGAGCCCCACGCGACCCGGCTGCGAGCACCCAGGCTGACTCCGGCTTGGTCTGCCCCACGCAGCCCGGACGACCCCAGCCCCCTCCGCGCCGCCGCGCCCCGCCCCGCCCTGCCCCCGCCAGCTGCCCAAGGTGAGTGAGAGAGAGAGCCCAGCCCAGCCCCACCCCCCACCCAGGAACCGCCAGGCCAGCAGCACCGCGCCCCGCGGCCCCTGGCTTTGCCCCTGGGCCCGCCCCCTCCACACCAACCTTCCCAGGTTGCAGGTGAAGAATTCTGCCATCAACATCAGACCCTCTGCCTCTCTGGCCCACCGGGGACCTACGCACGTGGTCCACGGAAGACACACTGCTACTCAGAATTCAATAGAGCCCAAAGGAAACTCAAGCAAAATTCTAAGGAACAAAAGAAACACAGGCCATACATCTGGACTCCACTATAATCAGTATATCACGTGGGCGAGATTCTTCTCATCCAACCCAAAGATAAGTAAACTTTTTCTTTTCACCTTACTAATCCTTTAAAGTATCAATGTTGTAGATCAACTTTCTCATACAGCCACCCCACAACATACAACTCTAGGGAGTACACCACTCACCCCCACATTACACCAAGATACTAAATCATAAAAGTGCACGACCAAACTAATATTCACCCCCTGGTAACATAACCTGACTTAACTGACGTACTAACAGCCTAGTAGCCTCATCTAGGATATAACAATAACAATACACAAACATACCCAATCCAAGGTAAGCACTAGTAATAACTGGCAAGTGTAACAATACCAACTAGGTGGATGCAGTGAAAAACACACAGAAACTGAAAGGTCCTAAAAAACAAAACAACAATGTACAAGTCAAAGTGCAGATCTACGAGAAACAAAACCCAAGAAGACCAATCTCCCACCAAAAGAATCAATCCCATAATGAGGGATTCTGACCAGAACAAATCCACAGAAAATAACCATGAAAGCCAGACCCAACATAACAACTTTCAGAGTATGATCATTACCATGATTAATACTATGAAAGAGGAAATCCGAGAAGAGTTAAACAACCGTATCAACCACTTCGAACAGGAACACAACAGGCACTTGGAGGAGTTGAGAAAAACAGTTCAAGAAACAAAAATAGGTATAGAGCAGTTAAAACAGTCTCAGGCAGAGTTTAAAATTGAACTAAAATCTTCAACCCAAAATTCCACAGAGAGTCTTATCAGCAGAACAAACGAGGCAGAAAATAGAATTTCAGATCTTGAAGACAAAGTGGGAGAATTAACCAGCTCAATGGAAGAGATTGTTAAAGCCAAAAAGATACTGGAGAGGAACATTCAAGAGATATGGGACACCCTGAAGAAGCCTAACATGCGCATTCATGGAATACCAGAACAAGAATTCCAAAATACCACACCGGAGGAAATATTTCAATTCATCATAAATGAAAACTTCCCACAACTAACGAATGAGAGGCCTATCCAAATACAAGAGGCATTTCGCACTCCAAACAGATACGACCAAAATAGAAAATTGCCACGGCAAATAATAGTCAAAACACTCCACATTCAAGACAAAGAAAAGGTGCTGAGAGCATCAAGAGAAAAAAAGAAAGTCACTTTTAAAGGTAAACCTATTAGAATAACAAATGACTACTCAATGGAAACAGTAAAAGCAAGAAGAGCTTGGAGAGACATACATCAAGTATTAAATGAGCAAAAATGCCAACTCAAACTGATATACCCGGCAAAACTATCTGTCATGATTGAGGGAGAAAGAAAAGTTTTCTAGCACAAAGACAACTTGAAGGGATACATGTCTACCAAACCAGGGCTTCAAAAAAATGCTAGAAATGATACTCAAGCTTGAAGAAAAGAACAAGCATATCCAGGAGGACAGAAGGGAAGTATAATACCACCAAAACATAAATATCAAACAACATGCTTACAAAATCTACTAAACATAAAAAATGTCCAGAATTAAAAATAATTTCTCCATTATAACATTAAATGTCAATGGTATTAACTCGCCGATTAAGAGACACAGATTACAAACTTGGATTAAAAACCACAATCCAACAATCTGCTGCCTTCAGGAAACTCATCTCACCACAAAAGATAGGCACATCCTAAGAATGAAAGGCTGGTCCAAAATCTTGCAAGCTAATGGAACCAGGAAACAGGCAGGGGTAGCAATTATGCTTTCAGACAAAGTGGACTTCAAACCAAAGAAAATCATAAGAGACACAGATGGATACTACATTTTAGTCACAGGTACAATTCACCAGGAAGACTTAACAATACTGAACACTTATGCACCCAATACGGGACCCTCCACATTCATTAAGAAAACCCTACAGCGCCTAAAGCAAGAAATCAACCCCGAAACAATAATTCTTGGGGACTTCAACACCGCCCTCTCAACATGGGATAGATCAACAGGTCAAAAGCTTAACAGAGACACTTTGGACCTTAATCAAACCCTTAAAGAAGTGGACCTTACAGATCTCTATCGAACTTTTCACCCACGCATGAAAGAATACACATTTTTCTCAGCAGCACACGGAACTTTTTCCAAAATAGATCACATATTGGGCCACAAAATGAATCTACACATATACAAAAAAGTTGAAATTCTAACCTGTGCCCTATCAGACCACCATGGCCTAAAGCTGGACATCCACAACACAACAAACAAGAGAAAATACACTAACTCCTGGAAACTTAACAATATGATGCTGAATGAGAACTGGATTCAGGAAGAAATTAAAAAGGAAATTCAAGATTTCCTGAAAGTGAACGATAATGAAAATACAACTTACCAAAATCTCTGGGACACAATGAAAGCTGTTCTAAGAGGTAAGTTCATAGCTCTTAATGCCTACATCAAAAATGGAAACATCAGAAATAAATAACTTAACGATGCAGCTTACGGCTTTAGAGAAACTTGAGCAATCTGATCCCAAAAGTAGTAGAAGAGAGGAGATTAGCAAAATAAGGGGAGAAATATCTGAAATCGAGATTAAGAAAACGATAGAAAAAAAATCAACCAGTCAAAAAGCTGGTTCTTTGAAAAAATCAATAAGATTGATACACCCCTAGCTAAATTAACCAAAAGCAAGAGAGAGAAAACCCAAATTAACAAAATTAGAAATGAACATGGAGTTATCACTACTGATACCCAGAAATCCAGAGAATTATAACATCATATTTCAAAAACTTATACTCTGTGAAGTTTGACAACACAAACGAGATGGATGAATTTCTAAGTAAACACAACTTACCTAAATTGAATCAGGAAGTTGTGAATTATTTAAATAGTCCTATAACATATAAGGAAATTGAGGAAGTAATCTCGAATCTTCCCACCAAAAAATGTCCTGGACCAGATGGATTCAGCACAGAATTCTACCAGACATTTAAGGAGTTAATAACACCAATACTCCTTAAACTGTTCCATCAAATAGCAAAGGAAGGAACACTACCAAATTCCTTCTATGAAGCTAATATCGTCTTAATCCCAAAACCTAATAAAGATTCACTTAAAAAAGAAAACTATAGGCCAATCTCTCTGATGAACACAGACGCAAAGATTCTCAACAAAGTTTTAGCAAATCGGATTCAAAAACATATCACAAAGATCATTCACGGGGACCAAGTAGGCTTCATCCCCGGCACACAAGGTTGGATCAACATACGAAAATCAATAAATGTAATTCATCATGTAAACCAGTCCAAAGACCAAGACCACATGATGCTCTCGATAGATACAGAAAAAGCCTTTGACAAGATCCAACAGCCTTTTATGATCAAAACGCTAGAGACAGTAGGAATGGAAGGAACCTATATCAATATAATAAAAGCTGTATACAACAAGCCCACAGCAAGGATTATGCTCAATGGGGAACAATTGGAAGCATTCCCACTTCGAACGGAACTAGACAAGGCTGTCCACTCTCACCACTTCTATTCAATATTGTACTTGAAGTCTTAGCTGAAGCCATAAGACAAGAAAGGGACATAAAAGGGATTCAAATCGGCAAGGAAGAAGTCAAGCTATGCCTATTTGCAGATGATATGATCTTATACCTGAGGGATCCCAAAAACTCCATCAGGAAGCTCCTGGAACTAATTGAGAAGTTCAGCAGGGTGGCAGGATACAAAATAAATGTGCAAAAATCAGAGGCCTTCCTATATGCCCAGAATGAAAGAAGTGAAAAAACCTTGAGAGAAACAATCCCATTTACTGTAGCCCCTAAAAAAATGAAATACCTTGGTATAAACCTAACCAAGGAGGTAAAAGACCTTTACAATGAAAACTTTAAAACCCTGAAGAAAGAAATTGCAGAAGACACCAGAAGGTGGGAAGACCTCCCATGTTCCTGGATTGACAGAATCAACATTGTAAAAATGACCATCTTACCAAAGGCAATATACAAATTCAATGCTATACCAATTAAAATCCCAAAGCAATTCTTTAAAGAAGTTGGCCAAATAATCTCAAAATTCATATGGAGGCACAAAAGACCCAGGATAGCAAAGACAATCCTGAGTAACAAAAACACTGCTGGAGGTATTACCATACCAAACCTTAGTCTATACTACAAATCCATAGTTATAAAAACAGCCTGGTACTGGCTCCAAAATAGACACACAGATCAATGGATAAGGGTTGAAGACCCAGATATAAGCCCACAAAATTACAGCCATTTGGTCTTTGACAAAGGGGCCCAAGAATCCAATGGAAAAAGAACAGCATCTTCAAATGGTGCTGGCAAAACTGGATCTCCACATGCAGAAGATTAAAGCTGGACCCGTACTTCTCACCATGTACAAGACTTAATTCCAAATGGATCAAGGACCTTGATATCAGGCCAGAGACTATAAAAACCATAGTTGAAAGGATAGGGAACTCCCTTGAGCTGATTGGGCTAGGCCAACAGTTCCTAAACAGACATCCAATGGCACAGTCACTGCTACCAACTCTCAACAGTTGGGATCTTGTGAAATTAAAGAGCTTCTGTTCAGATAAAGAGATTGTAACACAAGCTCAAAGGCAACCCACAGAATGGGAGAAAATCTTCACTAACCATATATCTGATAGAACTCTGCTGTCCAGAGTGCACAAAGAACTTAGAAAACTGAACACCAAGGAAACCAATGGCCCAATTAAAAAATGGGCCCTGGAACTTAAAAGAAACTTTACCAGGGATGAAATTAAAATGTCTAACAAATATCTGAAAAAATGCTCCACTTCCTTAGCCATCAGGGAAATGCAAATCAAAACTTCACTGAGATATCATCTCACCCCGGTCAGGATGGCAAAAATCCACAATACAAACAACACCAACTGCTAGAGAGGATGTGGAGAGAGGGGAACTCTCCTACATTGCTGGTGGGAATGCAGGCTCATACAGCCACTCTGGCGAGCCGTCTGGAGATTCTTAAAGAAATTAAAGATTGAAATGCCATATGACCCTGCTATCCCACTTTTGGGAATAACCCCCCATGCAGCAGAGGTTTGCCTCGATAGCACAAGCATGACCATGTTCATAGCAGCACTGTTTACAATAGCAAAGTCATGGAATCAACCCAAATGTCCAACAGTTGACGAGTGGATAAGGAAACGGTGGTACATCTATACAATGGAGTACTACTCAGCCATCAAAAATGATGAATTACTGGAATTTGCTGGGAAATGGATGTCATTAGAAACAATTATATTAAGTGAAGTATCCCAAACCCAGAAAGTTAAGCGCCGTATGTATTCCCTAATAGGTGGCTCCTAGTACCAAACTCACCCAGCCCACATTGAGACACTCAAAAGTAAATCTATGTAATACAGTAATTGCAAGGATTGTGAACAGGAGGGATGGGGTTGGAGGGCCACACCAGACACAAGGAGAGAGGGGACCATGTTACAGCAGAGAAAATCGGCCTCCAAGGAATGCAAGTAAGTAATGTGACACCTGGTTAAGTTCACAGACGTTTGTTCCTGATCATGTACAAATGAGGGGATATGATCTCACCAGAAGGGGAGGGCACATAGTCTGGCAGATGAAAGGTGATCATTTTGCAAATGGGTGACTGACCCCTCCCTCACCGAGGTTTCCTGCTTTTATTACATCTACCCTTGAATGTGCTATTATAACAAGACTCCAGTTTAACAGTTTTTTGTCTCTGACCAGGGGGTGGCATACAGTGCTCATCAGGATGGAGTGAAGGGCATAGCAGGAGCAACAAAACTGCAAAAGAAAATCAACAAACCACAATCCAGAACTTCAGAGACTCTATATCAACCACATAGAACTAAGCCAGCCTAATCTCCTCCCATCGTGAAGCTCAGGGACATTTGCGGAAGAGGGGGCGGTAAGATTGTAAGAGCAAAAGGATCGGAGGAGCAATGATCTGAAGATTCTCTACACTAGTTAGGGCTGAAGAAATCATAATAGGACTTTGCATGCCCTGCGCAATGTCCAACACACTATTGACCTCACAAAGTCTAGCATCGGCTACAGGCACCAAGATCGTTGGAGGCAAGGGATTGACAGCCACAGTAGTGTTCCTATGCTTGAGGGGAACACGAGAAAGGGTTCAGGGAAATGCCACTGGGTCCTTGTATGTCATTGGAGAGGAGGACCAAGAGGAGAGTTAGGCATACACAATAAAGGACTCTCTGGAATTGGTGGGGAGGCACTGGGAGATGGTGAGGGAGGGAAGGGGAGTCGGGGGTTCAGGGGGAGGAGGAGGGGGGAGGGAACTGGTCTACCTATTAAGTTTGTATGAGCGGAAATAATAATAAAAAATATTAAATAAAAAAAAGGAAAGTAACAATTCACACAAACTCACCTCGCTTTCTTTTATGAAGATATCATAGTCCATTGGGAGGCTGGCTAAGCTTCTGCTGTTCTCACTCAACTGTGTCCATTCAGTGTTCTCACTTCCTAGTTTGTAAATGATATGCTGAAATTTAACTACAGATTCCAGGGGTTCGATTCCATAAGAAACATTTTCAAATTGCAGTATTCCTCTGCAAAATTAAAGAGAAAAAATTTATATGTTTTAAATCAAATATATGTTATAAACTGCTAATAAAATCAAAAGAAGAAATAGGATATGAAATGCTTTCAGTACATTGCTTCTGTAAAACTTTGTCTTATGGATGAGCCTGTAAAGGAAAATGATTTTTCAACACACAAAACCAACTTTCCACTTTAGCTTTTTACAGCCCTAAGAGCAGCAGAAGCTGCCTTTTCAAATATCTGGTATCACAGAATACAGTAGTCAAGCCATTTTCCCACCAGCCAAATCACGGCTAAGGAATAGTGATCACTTTTGCAATGCTTTGGAAAAATGATCACACAGATTTTCTGATTTAAAAAAAGTGCATCAGCAATTTTATTTACAAAAATAAAATTTAGCAGTGACTCTGAAATGATTAATTTTGTTTAGGTACAAAATAAGCAATTGAAAACATGATTTTAAAATGTCGAACAGTTTTTAAACTATCCTCCCCTGAATCAAAGTAACTATTTAAGTCACTACTCCATGAAAACACATTTCAGATTTAAATTTCAAAATCCATATAAAAAGAACTGGGGGAAAATTGGGAAAACATGATCTACTATAAACAAAGATGTAAAATTTCCTGACAAAATGGAAACTTTTCTAAAGCAGAAAGGTAAAGTAAGATTGTATTATTATAAAAATGAGTATTAATTTAATAATTATTTAGATACAATTTTTCTCCTCTTTGTAAAAATGAATTCCTTGAGAAAAAGGAAAACTCATTTACCTTTGTTTATTTAATTTTATATCCCCCAAACACTAAAGTGCATGATAGGTCACAAATATTTTATTGACTGAAAAAAATGAAAGAAAACTTGTCCTAAAACTTAACTCCTCAGACTTACAACATTCGATTATCATTTCTGTGGTTTAAAAGAAAAATATAAGAGATGGGTTGGAGAGGTGGCTCAGGGGTTTAAGCCTCTACTGCCTTGCAGGTGGAAGGTCCTGAGTTCGGATCCTAGACCCCATGTATAGACGCCGGGCAGAAGCGCGTGCGGGGGGGGGGGGGGCTGCGTTTCTGGTCCTGGTAGGGCGGAGCCTGTGAATCCCAGGGCAGAGTAAACAAGGAGGAGGTGGAGACGTCCATGGTAGTTGTCGAATTCGTCTGTGGTTTTACACACACATGCATACATACATACATGCGCACACACGCATACATGCACAATTGAATAAATAATAAATAATTTTAAAAATTTTTTAAAAAGAAAAATATGAGAAAAGCAAGAGCACTAGGAAGTCAAGGCCCCTGAGAGCATGTTTGGAGGAGAATATCATTGAATAATCTAAACTCAAGAACCCTCCAGCCACGGGAGGAATGTAAGTGGAAAGTATTCACTGTAACCAAATATCACAACTGTGTTGTTCCATCAACAGTGGCAGAAATGTGTAACCTCAGTCCAGTGCATGTGCTGAGCGTGACCACAGAATTAGGGTAGCCTTTGATGTATCCTTGATAGTAGCATTGACCCTGGAAGAAAAAGAAGTAAACTGATTACTGAGAAACTGGCAAAACATTTTAATGATCTCATACTTCTAAACTTAATAAAACTGTCTCAATATTGTTCACCAGCTGCATGATTACATCAGTATGTATAAAGTGAAAAGCAGAAAACTCTCCATATAATTGTCTCTTTCATTATAAACACATAAACTTACTTTGAACTTCTCATTTACTTATTTACTTGTGAGAGATGCACTTGTCACTGTACTCTTGGGATCAAATCCAGTTCACTATGTTTGCTACAAGTGCTTTTACTTGCTGAACCATCTCAGTGCACCCATGATATTGACTAAGCATTTTAGATTATGGTTTATGATAACTACATTGTATACACATTTTGTTGCAATGGATTATCCCTTTTCTAAGTGAAATTCATTTTCAATACATAAATTTAGGTAATCGAAGTAAAAGACAAGGATTGCTAATAGTTCAGCAGTAAGTGGTAAGGACTCCACGTGCCCTCCACCCACACATCTCTCTGTCTACTGTTTGGCCAATCTTGCGTAGGCCTGGTGCCAGTAACAGTAAGTCCTGTGAACTCACGGTTGTCATGGCTGTATAATACGTAAATGATGACTTTTTCAGCCCTTTTCCCTATCTTTAGCTCTGACATTCTTTCATACCCCTTCTGTAATGATCCCTGAGTTTTGAGGAGGTAGCATGGATATCCCAGACTTGGTTAATTCCAAACCCATGACCACAAGACAACACCAGCTAAACACAGTGAGACACAAAGCAAAACAAAAGCTATGAATATGAGAAAGAGATCCCTAGAGAAGCAGAGATGGAAAGGCAAATGGAAGATGGAAGAATAGCTGGACTACATATACACATGTACAGAATTGACAAGAAGTAAAATTTATTAATAAAAAATACAAAGACTATACAAGGAGACATGTCCTAGGGATGAGGGAATATCTCAAGAGACACTACACTATTACTGAGAGACTATTTAAGGTTCATGCCAGACTGCTGAAGGGGAGCTTCTTTACTCAATGATTTACCTACTGATAAGTCATTCATGCTCCCAGTAAGTACTCAGGAACTTGCTAATACAGAAATCCCATATGAAACTCAGTGGGCCACATATTCAGGAAGTGAAAGGAGGAGGAAAGGAGAAAGTATAACATGGAACAGAGCAGGAGATGGAATTGGATAGATGAAAAGGCAAAAACATATAAATCCATTGGATTTGTATATGAAAGTGTTAAAGAATGAAATAAAATTTTAAAAGTTTAAAGGAGATATATAATCAAAGAATGATTGGGAGCACTGAGTATACCAGGGCAACACAAACAAAAGGACAACTCTGAAGCTACACTAACATGAAACATGCATAATTCAATGACAGAAGTTTTGATTCTACTGGAGGATACAAAGTTTCCACACTAATTATATTTGCTCAATAACATACTTTGAAAATTAGAAAAAAACAAAATTGAAGAGTCACAAAAATAGAAAATGCATAATCTGTTTAAAAATTTAAATATAATTTCTCTAGGTGATAAGCATTCAAAACCTATTAGTGTGAACAGCAAGATTAGTAAAAGGGTAATTATTAGACATGAAATATAATAGAATGTATTTATGTATGCAGCAGGGGTAATGAAACAAAAGAGTTTGGTCTGTGATCATGTCCAACAGCTTCTTATCTGTTTGTCCTTCAATTAACAAACTCAGAAAAAAACAGATGAAGAAGTACACAGACAAATGTCCCTGTTCAAAGCAATGTGAATGTAGTTTTACTCTACCAAGACTTCAGGAAAAATGAATGACTATGCAGCAAATACCTTCAGCATGCTCTCTGTGAATCCTAAGAGACTTGTGTTTAGGAAAGCAGTTATTCAGTTCTTAAAGTAAAGCCATCAGGGAACTCAAATATTAAAACTGCTTTGAGATTTTGTCTTCCACAGTTAGAAAGACTATTATCAAAAAAAGGTGGAGACTTAGGGCTGAAGCAATCATAATTGGACTTTGCATGCCCTGCGCAGTGTCCAACACACTATTGACCCCACAAAGTCTAGCATTTGCTAAAGACACCAAGATCCTTGGAGACAAGGGATTGACAGCCACAGTAGTGTTCCTAAGCTTAAGGGGAACACAGGAAAGGGTTCAGGGAAATGCCACTGAGTCCTTGTACGTCATAGGAGAGGAGGGCCCAGAGGAGAGTCTGGCATGCACATTAAAGGATTCTCTGGGGTTTGGGGGGGGAGGCACTGGGGGATAGGGAGCAGGGGGTATGGGGGGAGGAGGAGGGAGGGAGGGAACCGGTGTACCTATTAAGTTTGTATGAGCGGAAATAATAATAAAAAATGTTAAAAAAAAAAAAGGTGGAGAGGCTATGAAGAAAGAAAAAGCCTCATTCACTGCTGGTGGTAGTGTGAACTTTGCAAACACTGAGGAAAGCAGCATGGTAACTCTCAAAAAACCTAGAAATAGTACTGTCATCTGACTAACTATGCACTCCTAGGCATGTAACTGAAAGACTGTATGTCCTACTACAAAGACACACCCACAGTCATACTCATTGTGGCTCAATTTACAATAATAAAAGAAAATAGAATCAACCTGGATATACATCAAAAGATGAGTAGATAATGAAAATGTGACCTACATATACAGTGGAATTTACTCAGCGATAAGAAAAAAATGAAAAAAAGAAAAATGGAATTGCAAACTTTTCAGGAAAATGGTTTTAATTGAAAAACATTATATTGAGACAACTTTGTCTCAGAGATTTTAAAGAAATTGCAAGTTTTCCCTCAAATGCAGATCCTAACTTTTAAAGCTTGTATGTGTATAAATGTGGAGTTGTAAGAGTGGGGAGGGAAACCAAAATCAACTGTCTTTTAAAATGTCATAATGAAACTTAATTCTTTGTAAGTTAATACTTCTCAATCAAAATAAATAAATATTTCCTTTAAATGCATAAAATAGCTTAAATCTTACCGGAATATCTGAAGGATGAGAACTTACAGATCCATGACTATACAGATAAACCATAAAGCTGTCTGCTATAAAATATCTGGGTACAGAAAAGAGAGAATTCAAAAAGTCATTTTTTTAGAAATAGCAAGGCAGTGATCACTAGATTCTGATCCACTCTGTTTCTGGAGATAAAGCTGCACCGGATACAGTCACATCTACTCTCCTGCACAAGGTCTGGGGATGCTGTCATGGACAATCACAGAGGAGACTAGCTTGGGTGAAAACTAGATGGCCTTCAAGTACTGAAATATTTGCTCTTTAGATCTTTAGAGAAAATGTTAACCTTTGACATAGTACTTTCTTCGGACATATATTTACATTTTATTCAAAGTAAGACACATTGCTCTTAATAACTTTCCCAATTAAATGGACTTTTAAAAAAATAAGAAGGGTTTGCAGGAGTAAAATCACGTGTACATTTACAGAGCTATAAACAGGAGGTAGGATTATAAGCTTTTGGCCTTTTGTTCTAGGTTTTCCTGCAACACATACAGATGTCAAGAAGTGGTAGAATATACCCTCAGCACATGTGCAGAAACTAAAAGTTCAAGTTCAGCCTTCTCTGCTGATCATTTCTGCAAGTTTTATTCCATTTCAGTTGAGTTTCTTTCCCTCACCCGCTCTCTAGTTTCAGCAGTCTACTCAGACTGGCTTCTACTGGGAAGTCTCCACCAACCATGATCACACAAAGGTTAATGATCACCTGAGTTAGCTGATAACTCTAAAAGGTACTCTGAGATGAAGGAAAACTACTCAGAAGCAGTTCATCACGGACTGCATTCATCATGACACCATCTCTCCTTCTTTGTGGCTCCCTTCCTATCTTTGTGCTCATGTATAAGTTCCTTCATGTCCAACGTTTCCATTGAATTCAATTCTATGTTATTTCTCCTCATATTTAAAGTTCACCTCTACCTCTATATCTTGTTCATTTCAATGATGGCAGAAGCAAAAAAGAGAGACAGAGTGATAGTTTTGAGCACTATGACTTTGCAGTATATTTGAAGCCTAGTACTGTAATCACTTTCACTTTGTTGACTTTTCTTATAAAAGTTTTGTATAATCAAATCCATAGTAATAAAAACATCCTGGTATTGGCCCCAAAATAGACACATAGATCAATGGATAAGGGTTGAAGACCCAGATATAAGCCCACACACTTACAGCCATTTGATCTTTGACAAAGGGGCCCAAAAAAATCCAATGGAAAAAGAACAGCATCTTCAACAAATAGCGCTGGCAAAACTGGATGTCCACATGCAGAAGATTAAAACTGGACCCATACTTGCCACCATGTACAATGGACCAAGGACTTCAATATTAGGCCAGAGACTATAAAAACCCTAGTTGAAAGGGTAAGGAATTCCCTCAAGCTGATTGGACTAGGCCAACAGTTCCTAAACAGAAATCCAATAGCACAGTCACTACAACCAACATTCAACAAATGGGATCTCATGAAATTAAAGAGCTTCTGTTCAGATAAAGAGATTGTAATACAAGCTCAAAGGCAACCCACAGAATGGGAGAAAATCTTCACCAACCACATATCTGATAGAGCTCTATTATCCAGAGTGCACAAAGAACTTAGAAAACTAAACACCAAGGAAATAAGCGGCCCAATTAAAAAATGGGCCTGGGAACTCAAAAGAAAACTTTCCCAGGGACAAAACTGAAATGTTTAACAAATATCTTAAAAAATGCTCTACATCCTTAGCCATCAGGGAAATGCAAATCACAACCTCCCTGAGATATCATCTCCCCCTGGTCAGGATGGCAAAAATCCACAATACAAAAAACACTAAATGGTGGAGAGGATGTGGAGAGAAGGGAACTCTTACATTGCTGGTGGGAATGCAGGCTTATAGAACCACTCTGGAGATCAGCCTGGCAATTTTTTAAAAAGTTAAAGACTGAAATGCCATATGACTTTTGGGAATAATGCCCCATACAGCAAAAATTCACCTCAATGACACAAGCACAGCCATGTTAATTGCAGAACTATTTACAATAGCAAAGTCAAGGAATCAACCCAAATGCCCAACAGTTGACAAGTGGATAAGGAAAATATGGTACATTTAGACAATGGAGTACTACTCAGACATCAAAAAGAATGAATTAATGAAATTTGCCAGGAAATGGATGGAATTAGAAAAAATTATATTGAGTGAAGTATCCCAGACACAGAAAATTAAACACCGTATGTACTCTCTAGTACCAAACCCACTTAATGACATATTCAAAGATAAATCTCTGTAATACCTATAATAATTGCAATGATGATAAACAGGAGGGAAGGGGAAGGAGGCCCCCCCCAGAAATAAGGAGAGAGGGAATCCATGCTGCATACAGCAGAGAAAATAGGCCACCATCAAGTACTGAAAGTAAGTAGTGAGACATCTGGTTAAGCTCACTCTCACTTTCCTTCCTGGTCACTTGCAACTGAGGGGGTTTGATCTCACCAGTCAGGGAGGGCACAGAGTCTAGTAGATAAATGGCAACCATCCTGCAAATGGGAGAATGACCCTCCCCCCTCACTGCAGTCTCCTATTCCTATTCCATCTACCTTTGAATCTACTCTTATAATAAGATCTCATTTAAACAGCCTTTTATCTCTGGCTAGGAGGTGACCTCTAATACCAATCAGGATGGACACAAGGGTGGTACAGAAACAGCAAAACTGAAAACAACAACTAACCTGAATTCAGGACATCAGAGAACTTACATTAATCACCTGGAACCAGACCAGCCAAATCTCTCCCCATCCTAAAGCTCAGGGAAATTTGCGGAAGAGGGGCAGTAAGATTGTAAGAGCCATAAGATGGGGAGGAGCAACAATATGCAAGATACTCCACACAAGTTAGGGCCGCAGTAGCCATAATCACGCAATGACTGACATGTCATTGACCCCCCAAAGTCTCACATAGATCACAGGCACTAGGATCCTTAGAGGCAAGGGATTAACAGTCACAATAGTGTTCCGATACTAAAGGGGACTACAAGAGTGGAGGACCCAGAGGGAAGTTTGACATTCACACTAAAGGATGCTCCAAGGAATGGGAGGTGAGAAGGGGGAGGCACTGGGAGAAAGGGAAGGAGGAGGATGAAAAGAAGGGGAAGGGGTGGAGAGTGCAAGGGGGACTGGAGAGAGGGGGAGGGAGAGGGCCTGGGTACCTACTAAGTTTGTATGATTGGGGAAAAATAAATAATAAACATTAGAAAAATAATAAAAGTTTTGTCTAAATTTTATATTTTTTTCTATTTCCATGAAAAAGTCCCTTAGAATTTTGAAATGTTGTTTTGCAGGAACTCTTGTAACCCGGATTAGCTCCACACTTACTATGTAGTTAAAGATGACCTTGAATTCCTGGTTCTCCCAGCTCCACTTCCCAAGTGTGAATTACAGGCATGTACCATCATACTAAAGTTTAGGTGTTATAAAAAGGATTGTTTTCTATATTTCTCTTAAGATAATCCACTGTTAATGTATGGAAATACTACTAATTTAAAATTACTACTAATAATAAGCTGGTAGAGTTCTCAAGATTTTCTATGTTAAAAAATCATGTCCTCTGTCAATAGGAACAATTTAACCTCTGCTTTTCCAATTCAGATGCTTTCTCTTCCTTTCTGTTGCCTAACTCCTCTGACTAGGGTTTTCAGTGCAACACTGGAAGTGGTTAGAATGGGTATCATTATTCTGATCCTTAAGAGAAAAGTGTTCAGTTTTCAGCATTGAATATGATGTTAATTTTGGATACGTCATATATGGCCTTTATTATGCTGAGATGTAGTAACTCTATAACTAATTTTTGAGAGATTTCTTCAGCTATGAGATGATGTTGAAACTCATACCTCTCTCCCATATTCTAAACCAAATTAACTAACGATGGAGTATTATTCCTGAGACTTCCTACAAACAATTCATACCCAACTTCACCATCATAAATCCATATTCCTCTTGCTTCAGTATGTTTCTTTCTTCCTCTACTCTGGTTAGATTGCTCCTGCTGGTCCTTCTAACCTAATACTGCATTTGTCAGTCTATAGGAGGTGAATCCATATTTTTTTCAATTCCCATCCTTCATTTACAACAGCCACTTGAAGTTTTAAGACAAAAAGTCACAATTAAATTACAAAGAAAGAGTTTGTGCTTATTTAAGATAACTATAAATTTTAATAAGAACTATATAACTCATACTTTTTAGTATAAGCAAACAGTTTAAAAGAAATAAAAATAAAATCTCCAGACAAAGAATAAATATTTTACCTTTTCTGCAGATGTACAGTATATGGCTTTTCATCTATTGGAATGATATAAGATATCTGTTCCTAGAGAATCCAGAACAACTGAGAGTGAAGACAAGTTTACTATGAGAAGCAAATAGGCAATAAAACCCACCAAACAAGCTTAAAATGTCTGTCATGATTTGAATGTGAATTGTTTTGTCCCTGCTGGTTTGAATGTTTGGTCCGCAGCTGGTGGTGCTATTTGGAAAGGTTCTACAACCCTAAGAGGCAGAGTCTGTCTGGAGGTTAGGCATGGGCCTTGATGCTTAATGACTCAATCTCACTTCCTGTTCTCGCTTTCTCTGTTCCCCAAGTAAAACCAGTCTCCTACTTCTGTCACCGCACCTTCTCTGCTTGCAGCTATGTGTTCCTCCGTGATGGACCCTATCTCTTCTGGAGCCATAAGCCAAATAATAAACCCTTTGTTCTAAAGTTGCTTGGGTCAAAGCATTTTATCACAGCCACAAAAGAGTAACTAGAACAATGTCTTTATTAAAAAGTCTCAGACTATATGTGATTTTAAATCTGCAACAAAATGTCAAAAGGGCTTTACATTTACTATAGGACTACTCTGTTTGCACAAAATAAAGTCAGTCTGAGAATTTCCAAAGGGTTACAATTCTACATGTGACTACATTCTAAACTCAGTGAAATAAGAGACCATGTGCTGCAACGTCTTGTTCTGTTGGGACAAGAAGATCCTTTTTGTAACTAACATTTATTGGACCCAGCATAAAAATTTGTAACCATTTTTCTAAAAAACCCTTCTAAATGGTATTACCTGGGATATTCTTTAACAAAATTTGATATTATCTTTGACTCTACCATAAGTACTTCGAGCTAGGCTACAGATGATAATAGGATATCTTTCAGTAAATCTCAACCACAAGATTTTATTCAAGCACAATATTAAAAAATGTAAAAAGTAAGAATTAGGGAATTTGTGAAAAACTAGTTACAGCTTATAAAAGTGCTAAGGACAGAAATATCAAGACATGGAAAAAGATGGGCATGCCAGGATCTATGAAAACAAGCAGCCGCAAGGTGTCTCCTGTACCAATGGCCTGCAGGAATGCAGACTGCTTAACAGCCAGCAAATGGTCCCAATAAAACCAGAAGGTAACATCATTCGTGAGAAATTGGTTCCAATACTGCTTACTGTGAAGTACTGACAAGAGCATTTGGCCTCTGTAGTAATACTCTATAGACAGTATCAGTGACATTTTGCAAAATGTCTGACCCATGCACTTTAATGGTCAGGATCATGGACAACAAGAGTGGGGCTAGGAAACAGGGACAGTATATCAGTGGAGAAAACCACAGGGAGCCTGAGAAAGTAGCTTAGTTAACAGAGACAACAATATTGATTTCTTATTTTATTTTTCTAGTATTTTTAAGTTGTTTTATTTTTCTAGTTTCACAAGCATATTGAGCACTCATCCCCACTTCCCTCCATCCCCCCTCCCACCCATTCTCTTTCTCCTCCCTTCTTCAATCTGTCACACTCCTCCCATCCTCCTAGCCGGCCACCTTCATGGATCCCAGGGCTCCCTCTGGTCTGTCTACTGTGTTTTTTTTAATATTTCTACTTTTACAAGCATGTTGAGAACTTATCTCTGCTTCCCTCAAATGAAGCAGTCATGTTAAATTTGTATAATTCAATTTATTAAATTTCTAATAATAGGTCAATACTTACTTTTTGCATGTACATGTGAAATTGGTGAGTATATTATGTATGCTTGTGGAGGAGGGCACAAGTAAACACAGATATGTGACGACTGTGGATGTAGAGGCCCAAGTTCACATCAGGTGTCCTACTCAATTCATTGAGACTGGATCTCTGTCTCTGAAGCTGGCACATGCCAACGCCTGCTAGTTAAACCCCCTGTTTCTGCTGCCACATCCTCAACCAACCATGTTGTCTAACAAGGTCATAGCATGGGGAAGACTACTTCAAGGAAGTCATTTTCCAGAAACAGGACATGGCATGTCTGAGATAAATATGGGAAAAAAGGAGAGAGATGCCACATCCTCAGCCAACCATGTAGTCTGAAAAGGTCACAGCATGGGGAAGACTGCTTCAAGGAAGGTGTTTTCCAGAAAAGGACATGGCATGTCTGGAATAAATATGGGGAGGTTGAGAATTTTGGGTCTTATATGTGTTTTAGGAATTATTGTTATTAGTAAAAATGAAAAGCAAGAAAATAACCTAACAAGTAAATATGCTGATTCTGAAGAGACTGGAGAGTAATTTCAAGAGTCCAGAAACATATGTGGATAAAATTTCCTCAAACATGACTTTTGCTGAATTAATTCAGAAATTCAGTGAATATGAGATTATGCCATCTGTTCACAAAAATCATACAGAACTATTTCTCATAAACATCAGTTATTAGAAAGTAGAAAGAAAATTAACCCTAATATAGTTCCTACCATTATGATCAAATATGGACCGGTTTATATGATAGCAGCTAGAATTTGGTACCCTCCAAAAGGAAAAATTAATGTATGGCATGCACCCCTCCAACAGATTCGCCTTTACCATTTACTGGAATATATGATAGATATGGCACATGCATAGTTAATTGTAATGGAAAACACGTTTCTTATCGAAGTCTAAATTCTATGGACAGATTATAAAGAGTTCAACCTCCTTGGTGTATTTTAACTGAATCACAATGGCAGCAGTGTTGTCCTAAATTATGAAACTATTTGGTAAAACATTATAAAGTAGATAGATTAAAAGACACTAGGGGAATAGAACAGAGCCTGTTAATATCCTATTTATGCTTTTACCCTCAAACAATAGGCTAAATTCTTAGAAATTGTTTTAACAGTGTATTAGAAAAATAGTTCCTGCTGAACACACAGAATAGAAACTAAAAGTGTACATATCTCTTTGTCTTCCTCTGTTTATGAATTTGGCAAAACATTCTTCTCCCCCTACCCAAGATTTTCTAATATAATCACTGCTGTAAGCTTCAATAAACGAGTTCAGATTCGCTCAGCCCCAAGTTGTGTGTCTGCTATTCTCCACCTCTGCCGACTCCTTGTCCACCTATCAGGTTCTTGGATCCAGGCCGTGTCTAGACTGTAGCACTCTGCTTCCCAAGTTTTTGGTTTAACAGCTTAAAACCTACCCAGCTTTTCCTTCCACACTCAGTTCCTCAAATTTGCAGTGTCATAGTTAGATATAACTGTTAACAGCTAGAGGCTTCAAGATGTGGGCACGTTTGTAAAGAATTGGTAGTTGGGATTAAGCCCTGTATGTGCCTGCAGGTGATTGTCTGATTGATAAAGAGGACCAGCCCATGGTGGATGAGGTTAGTCCCTGGGCAAGTGAATAAAATGTAGGGAACTGATAAGGAAATTGGCATCTTTCTGTATACTTGACCAGACATGCTGGTCTGGCAAATAAGGACTGTCCCTCTTTCAGTCGTTATGTGGATATGATGTCACCAATTCCCTTGGCCTTTGGTGGTATTGTGCGCTCTCTTGCCAAGATGGACAAAGTACTGTAACAGGACTATCATAAGTCAGAATAAAATCCCTTGTTTCCTTGGACCCATCTGGTCATGCATTTCTCAGCAACCACGCAAAGTAACTCCAACAATAGAAAGTGCTTTATTCACTAAGCTTCAAATGCCTACTTTTGATGATTAAGAAATTTCGGTCAGAAGCAGAGCAGTGCCGGCAGCAAATTCAGGACGATGTCTGGGGAAGTTCCTCCCAACATTAATGTCAAGGAGCCTCGATGGGATCAAAGTACTTTATTTCTTTCTTTCTTTTTTTTTTTTTTTTTTCGGTGCTGGGGACCGAATCCAGGGCCTCGCGCTTGCTAGACAAGTGCTCTACTACTGAGCTAAATCCAAAGTACTTTCATTGGCTAAGCCAATCATTTCTTCACTGTAACTGATCCCAGGAATGTTCTGTTGACACATGAACAACTGGAGCATGCAAAAAAAAATAGTCCTATGATTACAGTCAATGAACTGTGGGGAGCAAAGTACATCTATGAGTCGGCTTTCCATCCTGACACAGGCGAGAAGATGATTCTGATAGGAAGAATGTCAGCTCAGGTTCCGATGAGCATGACCATCACGGGCTGCATGAGGACATTTTACAGGACCACTCCGGCTGTACTGTTCTGGCAGTGGATTAACCAATCCTTCAATGCTGTCGTGAATTACACCAATAGAAGTGGAGATGCTCCTCTCACTGTGAAAGAGTTGGGAACGGCTTACGTTTCTGCAACAACTGGTGCTGTGGCAACAGTCCTGGGACTTAACGCACTGGCCAAGCATATCTCACCACTGATAGGACGTTTTGTTCCCTTTGCTGCTGTAGCCGCTACTAATTGCATTAATATTCCACTAATGAGCCAAAGGGAACTCAAAGTTGGCCTTCCTGTCACCGATGAGAATGGCACCCGCTTGGGCTAGTCAACCAACGCTGCTACACAAGCCATCACGCAGGTCGTTGTATCCAAGGTCCTGATGGCAGCCCCGGGCATGGCCATCCCACCATTCATCATGAATGCCCTGGAGAAGAAAGCCTTCCTGAAGAGGTTCCCGTGGAGGAGCGCACCTGTCCAAGTTACATTGGTTGGTTTCTGTTTGGTGTTTGCCTTGCCCCTGTGCTGTGCTCTGTTCCCTCAGAAAAGCTCCATGTCTGTGACGAGCCTGGAGCCTGAGTTGCAAGCCAGCATCCGAGTGAGCCACCCTGACTTGCAGTGCGTGTACTTCAAGAGGGCCTGGGAGTCAGCAAGAACCTCAGCGCACCCCAGCAGCAGCCAGCCTCCTGCTGCCACGCTAGGGAGGAAATCCCGCTTGACCAGGTTTTTCCACTTCCAAAGAGCTTTTAAAGATCTGCAAGACACTCAAGCTGTTCCTTGCAACACAGCGCGTGGAGCCATACGCAGTTGATCTCCCGTACTTGGAATCAAGGATTTACAAAAATACCCTTTGGTAGATTTTAATGCAACTGTTTGTGTCTGGAGCAATCAATAGTGCTAACTGGCATTGAGAGATACGCCTACATACTGAGTAGATAGTTCTTGCTCATCAATCAGTGGAAAGGTAATTTGTTCAAAATATTGTATTTCATCCCATTTCTGTTTCCAATTGAAGAATTCTCATTTGTGAACTGAAGCTAAATGTGAAAACTCAATTTAAATACTAAGGAAACTTTTTTCAGTTCGACCTTGGTCACCCCGAAGTAGAAGGTTCAGGTTTGTAGGCTGATGCTTCTTCACCCTCCTCAAGACTCCACGGGCACCAGGGCAGGGCACGCTCTGCAGTCAACAGTTACTTGTGTTCTGGATCATCAATGAATGTGTTTGGTTGACTTAAATTTGTTTTATGTGCTTACAAAAACAGTAATCTTACCTGTGACTGTTAACTTTATATTTGTTTCCATCAAATTTTATGTCCTTAAGTATTAAAATGTCAGATTTTAGGAGTATATTTAATACCGGTGCTGGGTGATTGTTGTAAGTCTAATTTATAGAGTTTTATAGAAGGGGGACCTACATGTATTTTTTTCCTGTCCTTGCAGAATTCTTTGACTTTCAGGAAGATACAAAGTTAAAGTGTGGAGAAGCCAATAACTTTACTTGAATGTTGTAGACTCCATTCTATCCCATTTGCAAATCATGAAAATATGTACTACTGTTTACATCACTCTAGTGATTAATGTAGCAGATGATGTTTGAAGTCTGTAGCTGTCCTGGTCACAGACAAGACAGTTGTTTCATTGAGTGCAGGTCTTTGTAACTCAGATATTTGTAAGTGAAAAACTTAGAAATTCTTTAATTTTAGTAACATTTTTTTCCTTTGTGTCCAGACAGACTTTCCTCATAAAGGAAAAAAAATTAAATTATGTGCTTTGTATCTTCATTCTCTTCACTGAATTTCCTAGCCCCCCACACCTCTGTCTCTTCTACAGATGGGTGGCCAAACCATTTGAAGCAAAATGACATCTATGTGGCATTCTGGCCTTGGAATTACTTTGCAAGCACTAATGTCTCTCTTTCAAAAGTTTTTTTTTTTTAAAAAGGCAAGTCTCCCTGAAGTACTTAAAAGATATTTTTAATAAGAAACAAAAGAACTTGAGAGCCGCCCCACCTAATGATGATCTTAGGGTCCTTGCCTAGTTAATGTGTAGTTCTGTCTGAGAATGTAAACTTGATAACTAGTCGGAGATTGGCACTACATGCTTAGAGCTTATCTACTTGCAAATTTGTTTATTAAACCTTCAGACTTTTCATGCTTTTATATAGTAATTGCAACTGTATAGTTCAGTCATGACTTATGAGAAAGAACAAATGAACTAAAACTGACAATCTTTGCTGGTCTTTAAGAATACCTTTTCTGAAGAAAAAAAAATCCACATGAAATGCAATAGGTAAACTTCAAAGATAAATAATCATCAGGAATTCTATCAAGTTGATGTAAAAAGTAATGGTGGTCTTTACTGACTGACTAGCAGTTCTTTCAGTATTAGTGCAGTGTCTTGCCAGTTTCAGAACCAACGTGTTGTTTCAGTTCAACTGGATGGCATGTTAAATAAATGCAGAATAAAAACAAATTCTCCCTTATTCTTATGTAAATTAGGATAAAGAATTTGAGTATTATAATAAATGGGATCTTTCATTCAAAAAAAAATTTCAGTCAAGGAAACTGAGAAAGTTGACAAGTCAGTAAGAAACACCAGATCATCTCCCCACAGAAACATCAATTTGAGCAGCAAGTCATACACCAAGCTGCCTTTGCAAAAACTAGGAAACAGAAGTGAGAGGCCAAGGAACCACAGCACAATATGAAAAGACATAGTGGAAGGCAGGAAAAAGTTGCCTGCACTGCACCTTATCCAGCACTAAGCAGCATGGCATGGTAAGGTCCTGTGGTTGAAGGATGTCAGTTGCTCTTTCTGCTTCTGTTAGAGAACACTCACATTCAAGCATCTTAAGGGGAGAAAAGGAAGGTTTATTTGGCTCATAGTTTCAGAGAGGAATTACAGTCCATTATGGGAGGAAAGGTATGGCAGGCATCACAAGCTAAAGGCAGCTAAGGTCACTGTTGCAGTTCACCTGCATGGTTGCTAATAAATGACCATCAGACAGCTTAAGGGAACTAGAGGTTTATTTCCTTATGACAGTCCAGTTACAGTTCTCAGTCCAGTTTGACGGGAGAACACGCACCAACACTAGGGCCAAGGGAACTGGCCACACAATCAGTGCATAACAACTGAGAGATGGACAATCCTTACTTGCCAGACCACTATGTCTGGCCAAGTGTACAGAAGGATGCCAACTCTCTCAACCAGCTCTTTGTGATTTATCCCAAGGCCTATTCCCACCCACCACGGGCTGGACTTTCCCCATCAACTAGACATCTCTTGTAGGTTTGCTCTGGGCTTAACTCAACCACTAATTCTCCACAAATGTGCCCAGAGCTCAAACCCTCAACTGTCAAGTTGACACCTGTGCCTAACTATGATAGTCACTGCAGACATTAACATGAAAGCCTAGACAGCAAGCAGCAGACTGAAAGAGCAGACTACTAACCAAAGCAGGTTGAGACTAACAAACCTAAATTTTTAATGGGTTTAGAACCCATTCAGATATTGAAATATAAAATATAAACTGGCAAATTGATATTGCCATGGTCACTGTGAAAAACAGTGTGGCATTCTCTAAAATTGGAAGAATCGCCTATAAGGAAAGGGAAATAAGGTGATTATTGAATTTAAACTTAACCAATTTCATTCATAAAAATCTACTTTTTTAAAAAAAAGGAAAGGGGCAAGGGAAATGGCTCAGGGGTTAAAACCTTTGCCTCACCAGCAAAAGAACTTGAGTTTGAATCCCCACATGTGTGTAAAAACACTGGGTGGAAAGAGTAGCAGCCTCTAAATGCTGCCTGGAAGGAAAAGTCTAGGGAACTCCATAGCAAATCAACAGGGAGGTAGAACAATCCAGGGTGATCCTGATGTAACTCTTGGGCATCCACAGGTGCACACACACTCAAGTGTCCTCTTGTACATAAACACAAACAATCACATACACGTAAAAGGAAATGGAAGATTTGGGAGATGGCTCAACCATTTAAGCACTTACCACACAAGTAAAAGGACCAGAGTTCAGATCCCCAGATACCATTTAAAAAAAAAAAAAGGCTGGACAAGCAATGCACCCTATCTATAATTCCAGTCTTTGTCTGGGAATCCCTAGAGCAAGCTGGGAATCCCTAGAGCAAGCTGGCTAGCAAGGCTAGCAGCCTTGTTGGTGAGCTCTGGATCTGACTAGACACTCTGCCTCAAAATATTAATATGGAAGGGCAATTGAAGATGATTTCGGGTATCACCCTCAAGTCAAGGCACATGAATACCTGTGTACACACATACACGCACATGCATGTACACTTGCACACATGAACTTGCACACATGTGCTTGCACACATATGAAGAGAAAAAGAGAGGTAAATATTTATAAAATATTATTCACAATAGTCAATTTTGAAAATGATAAAATGATTGGATAAATAAATCCATATTTATAAGAAATTAAGGAATAAATGACCTAATAAATGCCACAGAATGGATAAATCTGATTAAAGTAGACCAGATACAAAAGCATAAATACTATGTTTCCACTCACAGAGAATATGAAGTGGTTAGAGAACACATTGGTGGGTGCCAAGACAGGGCTGGGAATGGAGGAGGCGGTGAACAGCAGCTGGGCATGAGGGAGCATTTTCAGACAGAAAAGACGCTGTGCAGCTGGATGAGGAGTGTCTGCAAGCCACGTGCTACCTGTCAAGCCCTCAGTTGCAACGGATGTGCCTATCAGGAGGAGCTGTGCTTCAGTAAGCTGTTATCCAACATTTTGCATCCTGTGTGAAACCCAGATCATATGCATGACATGAAAAGAGGAGATGATTTGGACGAGGAAGGGGATGGGAGAGGAAGTGTGGGCTAAAGAATGTGATATACTTGAATGAAAATTTCACTATGAAACATAACATTGTATAATCAATATACCCTAATAAAAAATTTTAAGGACTAACCATGTCGCTGGGGAGATAACTCAATCAATAAAATACTTGTTTTGCATACATGAAGACCTGAGTTCAAGTCACAAAATCCACATTGGAAAAAAAAAAAAATAAAAGAGCAACACATTTAAAACCTCAGCACTAGAGAGGAGGATTCCTGACCAGCACGGGACTCCATCTCAAAGAGCAAGTAGTGGGAGTGCAGGGATGACCCAGGAGCTAAAGCCTCTGCCTCACACACAAAAGGACCTGAATTCAGATCCCATGTCCCATGTAAAAGCACCGGAAAGAAATGACAGCAACTTGTATTTCTGGCCCTGAAAGGCAGAGCCTGAGAAACCCCAGAGCAAAGCAAAAAGGAGGTAGAGCAATCCAGGATGATTCCCAAAGTCATTCTTGGACCTCCACAGGCACACACAGTGCCCTCTGATACACAACTGTATTTGTGTATCACTTATGCAAACACACACACACACTCATGGATATAGCAAAAAAAAAATTTTTTTTTAAACAAGATAGAGAGAACCTGAGAAACATTGCCCAAGAGTGACCTTTGGTCTCCATGTGCATTCACATACACACACACACATTAATCAGTTGTAAGTGAGGCAAAAATAACTATTTTGTATTTAAACTCCCAAGACACTTGCATATGTGCGATACCACTCCAATGAAGTACTGGTTAAATCAGTGAATAAAATAAACTATTTCTCTTTCTAAAACATTAGGAAAATAAAAGCTTTCTTGTTTGCAGGATGCAGGTACAGAAACAAAGACTAAGGACAGATTTTTTATTTAAAAAGTAACAAAATCAGTTACGTATGAGATTATTATTGTCTTCTTCTGAATTTCCCAGGTATCTCTTTGATTCACTCAAATAAGACTTAATTCATTTCCATTATCTTGTGGTTCTTGAATGTATAACTCTACTGAGGATATGACAAATGTTATAAAAGACCATTCTAATTTATATATTTGCTTTTAGCATCTAAATTTAAAATTCTTTGTCAATAGCAATATTAGATATGTACATTATAATGGAATTTATGTATTTTATAGGTATATAATAATAATAAGAAGTTTCATACAATTAAGAATGTGAAAAATATTTCTTACTTCTGAACTTGTATTCCCTTGGATTTTCTCTGGAAATACAAGTTGTAGAAATGAAGTTTGAAAGCCTGAAAAAATACAAACAGTTAGAACTTCACCTCGAATTGACTAAATATCTGTTCAATATTTCTTAAGATTCACTTATGAAATACAGATGGCCCATCTCTGAATACACCAATAAAAACCTTGGCTGTTCATTTCGCTAGTACATGTACTAAAATGGGAACAAGACAGAAAAGAATAGCAAGTCCTGTGTAAGAAAAGCACTCAAATTTGTGAAGTGTTCATATTTAAAGCAAAACCACAAAAAAAAAAAAAAAACACTGAAAATACTTAACTGGAAAAACAGACAAAACAGTTATGAGAGCATAAGGAAAATCGAGGGGCAGGCACTTGAGTTGCACAATTGTTCTTAAATAACAATTAGATAGATTGGGGCGGGAGGCACTGCAGGATAGGGAGGGAGAGGGTGGGGAGGGGGAGCAGGGGGTACGGGGGGAGGAGGAGGGAGGGAGGGAACTGGTGTACCTAAGTTTGTATGAGCTGAAATAATAATAAAAAAATAGTTTACAAAAAAATAAATAAAAAAATAACAATTAGATAGAACCCCCAAACATATGCTTCCAAAACTTGCTTGAAATAAAATATTTAAAATAATAGATTAGGGGCTGGAGAGGTGGCTCAGTGGTTAAGCCTCTGCCTTGCAGGCAGAAGGTCCTGAGTTCGAATCCTAGACCCCATGTATAGACATTGGGACACACACACACACGCACATACATACACACACACGCACACATGCACAATTGAATAAATAATAATAATAAAAATAAAAAAAATTTAAAATAATAGATTAGAAAGCACACAGCCTTTCCGGAATGGGTTTGAAATGTGAAGCACAGTGTAGACACCTCTGCGAGTCTCTCAACTGAAGGAGGAGGAAGTAAGAAATGGAAGATAATTAGGCTAGATTTAAAAGCCAAAACCCATTAAACATTAGTCATAACTTGATGTTTTAATTTTTTACATTGGTTTATTTATTTTGCACATGTGTGGGAAAAGAATATATAATATCGTGTGTGTGTGTAGGTCAGAGAACAATATGCAGAAGTTGCTTCTCCCTTTCTATCATATGGGCTCAGGGATTGAAGTCAGCGCATCTGGCAGCATGTGTTCTTACCTACTGAACTCTCTCTCTGGCTCTGATTTTCGAGGACATAAAAGACCGCTGTGCTTCATGTGAGGAACATGAGTACTTAACATTGCACATGCAGCTCAGATGAGGTCAACCCTCAGTCTGCCTATATATGGAGAGGGAGGTCCCCAAGCCAGACTCTCATCCTCTGGGTTGCCCATGCACCATTACCCACCCCTACCCCCTCTCCCCAATAATCACACACACACACACACACACACACACACACACACACACACAGAGGAAATAAATTCATGTAGAAATTTCTGTACAACACCAAACTTGAAGGATAGAGAAAGGCCTCTGAAAGCCAACATCATAGTTACTTTAGAAAACCCATCTGAGAAACATCAACACACTTCTACAGCAGAAAACATTGGAATCACTGCCTTTTGCCTCAAGTGAAGGAAATCTTCCCGGTATGCAAAACTTCTGGTGGCAAATGATGCTGTCCAATTCCTTTGTGTAAGTACTGGTTATATTTTATTTTATATAAGTTGTTTTGTGTGCTGTTTCTTAAAAGCTTAATAATAAGAAGGGTGAATGGAAATTTCAAGCAGCCTAACTTGATCTAGACCATATGAGAGTGCACATCATTTCCTTCTAGCACAGGATGAAAATCAAGGAACTCTTGGCATACCTTTGAACTTAGGGTGGAGGCATGACAGTCACCTAAGACTTAGATACAAAAGTGAGCACTGCGAGAGAGCAGCCCACTCATGACTGTATTCTCTAGAAGTGCATGCTAATAAAATTTTCTGTTTAAAAAAGAATCATTAAACTACTAGTTTTTTTCACCCGGTGGGACGGCGCATAAGAAGCTTCACCTTTGCAACTTAGTGAGAGAAAACAGGGGCAACAGCACACAGTAAGATCTTATCCCGCAAAAGACAAGGTCTACGCATGAATTTATTAGGCCAGGAATGACTTCTGCAAGGAGGAAGTCAGGAAAGTTGAGTCTTGGAGCCCAGATGGAAACCTTTTCCACCTGCCTGACTCCACCCACAAACCGATGTTTGTCAGATAAGAACCTGCAAGGACCAGAGAAGTCCATCATGGAATTCAGGCAGTCCCAAGGATACCAGGAAAGGACTTGTACCCACCTCTTCTGCGCACCCACACCCGCCCCCCCCCACACACACACACTTACACACTTACATACCAGAACATGGGGAGAGGGGGACAGGAAGGCTGCAGAGACCAAAGCTCCTACTTACCAGTCGCCCACAGCGCCCTCATACAGAACCAGAGAGATCTGAGGACTTCCCTTTCAATTCAAGAAGCTGTGCCAGCAATTCATTCGCATACATTAGTGCTGTTCAGCCTTAGGTAGAGCGGTCTCTTTGTGCAGTGGACAGTGGCCAATGCAAAGATCCAGGATTGGTCAAAGTGCTGAGAATAAGTAACTGCTGAATGCTTAGCCCTAAACGGAACATCTTTATCAGTCCCCTCTTTCTGCCATCCGAGGCTCAAGGAGCGTCATGGAAGAGAGGCAAAAGATTGTAAGAGCAAGAGCTGGAGGGTGTGAAGAATGCTACAAAATGCTGTCTTCTGGACAAGATTTGGCCATACATCACCTCTTCAAAATCAAGCCAGTCAACGTTCCAGCAGCACGGGTGAGGCCTCATTCCTAACTGAAGCGCTAATGGCAGTTGACAGCTACTGGGAAAAGGAAAGTCATTTTTCTCCGGGTGTGTGATTGCTGGTAAATTGCCTGTGCTCCAAAGGATGGACCCACATCCATGCACATGCAGGCAGAATAGTGAGATTCAGTGGGCGATTAAAAACAAAAACAAAAACCCAGTTTCAGTTTTCTTGTGGCCGGCTCCGCACTGCTCATTGCCTCACGGGCAGTCGGCACATCTCAACTTCGTGATCGTGGCACACTGCTGTGTCTGTCAGCTTAGGCTTACCAGGCTATGGAGCAGTAATAGATAAACCCTGACATTAGTGTGCCCTAACAGAACAGGAATGTATCTGTTTTGTTTTTGTTTTTGTTTTGAATGCAAAGGCTGAAGTTCTCATTCAGTCAGTGACTCAGATATCCTGGCTATTTCAAGTGGTTACAC
The DNA here is from genome assembly GCA_023101885.1 of Typhlomys cinereus. Taxonomy (NCBI): domain Eukaryota; kingdom Metazoa; phylum Chordata; class Mammalia; order Rodentia; family Platacanthomyidae; genus Typhlomys; species Typhlomys cinereus. The sequence continues at coordinate 749,553 of JALPQD010000358.1, read as the reverse complement.
AATAAATAGCTGTGACCTAAAGCATCACTGTGGCGTCAAGAACAGGTAGAATTTACCACGTATGGCCCATTGTTAAACGGTTTATGTGAATTCACTTTTGCAAACATTTTATTTTTAATTATTTTCATGTGTGCATCAGAGTCCAGAGGAAGACATCAAATATATTGTTCTATCAGTCTCTGCTTTACTCCGTTGGAACGAGGTCTCCTGCTGAAGCTGGAATGTGTCTGCCGGTCCAACCCTCTTCCCCAGTGTTGGGGCTATAGGTATGCATGGTATGCAAAAATCTTTTAAACATGGATTCTAGGGATCTGAATTCAGGTCCTCATGTTTGCATAGCAAGCACTCTTCTTACACACTGAGTGATCTCCCCCGCCCTTTAGTAATAATTTTAAAAGAAGTCAGTAAGAGAAGTCCATAAATGACTTCAAAATAAAAACCTGAGTAGTAACAATGTGACTCATGAAAATGGTCTAGTGGAGAAAGGACTTAATGGCTCACTGTGGGAGGAAAAGAGGAAATGTGGAGAGAGGCTGAAAAGATGGAAGAAGGGCAGCCCAATAAAAAATCTTGAATAGTTTTACAAGTCAGTTTTTTCCAAGAAATATCATTTTACCTGGAAAAACTAAATCAGCATAAAGATATGCTAATGCAATAAAGATAGCATGAGTTTATCTATGATCATAATCATAAATTCAAAACTTCTAAATAAAATTCTTATAAAAATAAATTTATCAATGTATCAAGAATTTACACATTATAACTAAGTAGAATTCATTTCAAGATTTCTACAGAAGTTTTAACATTAGAAAAATTCATGCTTCTATCTCAACACATCAAGGAGGAAGTAAAAGCATGGAATTATCTCAGTAGATGCAGAGAAAATTAAAATTTAGCATGCATTCATAATCTAAAGAAACTCTAAAAATTAAAAAACATTGAAAGGAAATTTCATTATTTAGATAAAAGCTTTCAACCAAATAGACCCAATACTGCAATATTTCTAAGAGTTCAGTTGAACACATGGAGGAATAGAGTCCAGAAGCACGCATGTATTTCAGGTTGGTTGTTCAACTCCTTGTCCTTTCTCTGTTGAGCTCTGCATAGAAGGCTCTATTTTACAGACTGCTAGCCAATAGGAGGCTCTGACAAAGAACAAAGGGATGAGGAAAATTACTCTTAAGAACCAGCTATCCACAGCTTGTCTGAGAATCTTTCCCCAGGGAACACACTTCCATAATGTGCTGGCTTTTCTTCCCGCCTGTATCTGCCCTCACATGACTGGCGCATGTCACTGTAACTGCAGGCTGACTGTCAGGCCATCTATAAATTTGGCCCTAAGAGTTACCTGGGAAAACAGACATTCAAAATGGAGTTTGTATGTCGAGGTTGCTCACACTCCTGATGAGCACACAGATAGTCACCTTGCAAGGGAATGCAAAACACTGGTAACCAGCATTGAATCATAATTGTATGTTACATATCACCTATGTGGTAGGAGATAAAGTGGGTTTAAGGAGTAAGGCATTAGCTAATAAAACAGATGGAAAGTTAAGCTGCCTGAAGATAATGCAGAGTAAATTCACTCAAAACACAGTTAAAAGTCAGAAGCCTTTTAGAATATCCCTATTTCTCATAACCACAAGGATATAAGGGTCGAGGCGCTCTTGAGGTTTCTCCTGTTAAAAGTAAAGGCTCTGAGTCTGGAGGGAGGCTCTGTGGACAAAAGTGCTTATTGTACAATTATTAGGGCCTGAGTTCAGATCCCCAGCGCTCATGTAAACTTGAAGAGGTGGGAACAAGGAGATCACTGCAGCTCACTGGACTGTCAAGTAAGTTTCAGGCTAGTGAGAAAAATAAGGTGGAGAGAGATCAAGGAAAGTATTTGACATAGACTCTGGCCTATGCATATGTGTGTGTGCGCACACACACACACACACACACACACACACATTCAGTAACAGATCTTAATTCTGGGATAGGTATACCTGGATTGATGCACAAGTGTACTTTGAACATCTAAATATCTTTATCTTTCCTAGGTTCCCTTGCCTGTCTGAAGATCAGTTTCCATTGAATACACTCTTTCACTGATTTTCCTTGGATCATACAGGAAACTTGTTACCAAACCCTGCTCCTAGGCTCTCATTAGAAGTTCAATTCTATGCCTACAAAAGGTATTGTACCTTGGAAAGAAATGTTTATAGTATGGCAAACTTAGTAGGCACTTTGCCAGAATATGTGAGGAAAGATATTCAGATATTCAGGGTGTTACAAAGAAAAATTGAGTGGAAACACATTTATTATGAAATTATCACCTAAGATGTAGTATTTAATTACTAGCTCTGTCACCTGAGAACCTATCATTTGATTGGACGGTTCACTGAAGTGTGGCCCCTATAGCAAGCAACCCTCAGCCCATAAAGTGAAGACACAAAAGAAGAACCAATTTGATAAAATTAGAGATGAAAAATAGAGAATTCCAATAGAAACCAATGAAATCCACAGGATAGTGAAGAAAGCTTTGAAAACATAATCCAAAAGAGTAGAAAATCTAGTAGAGTGAGGGAAGGAATAATTGGGAAAAATACGTAGTGGGGAATGAGGGGATGGGAGTTAAGAGGGACAGGGAGATTTATAGAAAAACCCTAAGATTGTGAAAAGTAACCTCAAATGAGCCTCCTATGCTAATAATATGTTAAAAAAAAAAAAAAAAGTCTTTTAAAGAAAGGAACAAGAATGGGCAGTCCCTATGCAGGAGCATAGAGTGAGGGAAAAAAGAAAAAAGCCCTGAACTGATCCATCCACTTAGAACCCAGTGACAAAATTATACTAGAAGTAACAGGAATGTGGTGCTACCTGATAAAATGTTGGTCAGAGAGATTTTAAATACCCCCAAACATTATAGGCTTTTGCCACTGCTCTTGGTTGCTCTCCAAAAACTGTCAGTAAGACCCTATTACTGAAGATGTAACATATGGACCAGAGAACATAGGCAAAATACATCAACTACAACTGGTCTGAGGATTTCCTTCTTGCTGGAGAGCACACACTGTGGCAAGGAATACTGTAGAAGCTATTGGGGAAGAGAAATAATCACAGGCCCTATCAACGCATGAGCTCTGTGGGTTTCAATAAAAATCACCTTGTTAACAGGTGATCACCAGTGTAACAGTGGCATGAGCATGAAGGAAATAATCAACAGCTTATTGATTGAACTCAAGACCCGCTTGTCAGAAGGGTACACATTCCTGTTACTGTAAACTAGAACAAGAACCTAAAAAGTGGAAGAAAGTAGATCAATAGGGAAAACAGCCAATTAACCTATACTTCTCTGTAAATAGCTGTAAATAACTATAGATTATAAGAACATTCTACATTCAATCCAGAAGTCTTTTATAACAGAAACAATAGAGATGCAGCCTAGGGCAATAAGAGCAGTGAAGTGGACAGCAATGGCCAACCATAATGCAGAGTACCAATGACTCAGCAAGGCTCACCCAAGATAAAGCCAACCTAATCTCTCCCCATTCTCAGGCTTTGGAAACTCACAGAAGAGAGAGTGGTAAAAGAACTTAAAGATGGGTACGTTCACCATCAGACAAGACATTCCACTCAAGGCAGGACTGCTACAGTGAGAACTGTCCTTCCCAGACCTGCATAATGATTGACACTCAGCATGCCCCCACAGACTACCAAAGAACTCAAGAAATATAAGAACCTATGGTGGAAATCTCGGGATCTAAAGCTGGATGAGTGAAGGGCCACTATCAGTGGGGTGGCCCAAAGAGAGGGAAACTTGATATGCCACAATGGCCTGAACCCCCATAAGAGTAGACAAGCCAGAGTGAACCCTGGGATCCATAGAAGCATACAGGAAGGAGGGTGGGAGTGGAAGGGATTGATTAAGGACAGGGAGGGAATGGAAGGGAAAGGGGATGGAGGGAAGCAGGGATGAGTACTCATTATGCTTATAAAAGTAGAAAAATAAAAAATTAATTTAACAAAGAGTATAAAATCTAACAGAAATTCATAAACTTCTAAGTGCATATGACCTACCAAAATTAAATGAACAAGATATAAACAATTTAAACAGACCTATAACAAGCAGTGAGACAGAAGCAATAATAGAGTCTCCAACGAAGAAAAGTCTACGACTGGGCAGATAAACTGCCAAATTCTGCCAGACTTTAAAAAAGAGCTGACATGGCTGCTCCTCACACCGTTCCATAAAAACAAAAAGGAAGGAAGTCCTCCTCTGAAGCCAAACCCTGGCACTACAACTACACCAGGGCATAACAAAGAAGGCTGCACACCAGTGTCTTTGGTGGACACGGATGCAAAAACACAATAAAAGTCTTACATATTGGATTAAAGAACACACTGAGTAGACCAGACATAATGACCAAGTTGTTTTCATTTTAAGAAGGCAAGATTGATACAATACACATAAATCAGTAAGTATAATTCAGCACATGATTACTGTGACAGTTAATCCTGGGTCAAGTTGACCAAATCAATTGTCAGACTACCTGAAGAGATTATCCAAATCAATACATTTACAATACAAAGACCAGCCCTAAATCTGATTGGAACCTCCCAGTAGCAGACCAAATAAAAGGAACCATAGAACAGAGACTTTGAAGAGAGACTTTGTAGGAATCCTCCAGCCTTCAGCTGTCACCCACTGGTCTACTGGACTGAGCAGCTCCAAGCCTCCAGGATGTTTGTAGTGACTTTGCCTCCACCATGAAAGACTGTTTCTCCCCTCTGGAACTGTAAACTGAATAAATCTTTTCTCCCTTAAGTTGCTTGACTTTGAAGTCTCACAGTAACAGTTAAGAGTAACTATTACAATCATCTCGACTGATACAGAAAAAGTTTTCAATGACGTTCAGCAGTCCCTCCTGTTTGAAATTCTTGAAGAGTGAAATGGGGGACAATGGGGGAAGGAAGGGGGAAGGGAGAAGAATGGGGGTACCTAGTGAGTTTGTATGATAAGGCAAAAAACTGCAATAAAAAAGTAATAAAAAGTAATATAAATAAGTCAAATTATCCTTCTTCAAAGTCCCTAAGGACTTTACCAAAGCAGTCGCAGATCTGAAAAACTTTCAGCAAAGTTTAAGAATTCAAAATCACTATACAAAAGTTAATAGCTTTCCTACATACCAGCAACAAACTTTCCCAAGAAACACATCGAGGAAAAAAAATCATTCATGATAGCCTAAAAGTAAATATAAAAGACCTAGTAAAACCCCAACCAACCAATGAGACGCTGGAGGAAGAACAGGAATTAGATCAGAAGGACAAAACAAGGCCCAAGTAGAGCCAATGCACATGGTCAGCTGGTCTTCGACAGGACAAAAGCCATAATGCATGATTTTAGAGAGTGATGCTGAGACAAGAAAGATTATTTACTACCTTATACTCCTCACAAAAATCATCTGCAAATAGATGACAGATCCAAATGTAAAATGTGAAACTACAAACTCCTAAAAGGAGAAAACCTGGGAGACATTTTAGAGACATAATAAAAGATATAATTGGTGAAGGAAATTGATAAGCTAGACTTTATTAAAAATGAAGTTTCTATGATAATTAGATATAGATTCTCTCTTTCCACCATGTGGGCTTCCAGGACAGACCTTCAGATCACCAGGTTTGTGAGCAAACACCTTAACTGCTGAGCTATCTTGCCAGGCTAAATTGGGCCTTTTCAAACAAAAATTATCTCCATTTCAGCTCCAACCTCCCTTTCATCAGGGAATTTCTGAGAATTATTTATCCCTCATTATCAAATGCAAACAAAGGGACTTTCCAACTTCCTTAACTCCTGATAGCAAACTGCCATTTCTTGGGCAACAATGAAACAGAATGTGAACATAAGCCTCAAACACACACGTGTTAGGGTTTGTACTTAATAACTCAGAGGCGCCGGTGTGCAGAAAGAAAAGTGTGCCTTGTCTTTTCTACACCCAAGGGTCTTTATTTTAACCCCCCACAGTAAAATTTAAAAATTAAATACAATGAAAATATATAAGTAAAAATAGATAAACACATAAAAAGAAAACGTATTTCAATACAGATAGCCTGGCTGTCTTAGACTCTACCTTGAAACTAACCTTTACCATTTGTCAAGTTTGAATGTAGCATGTAGAGAGGAATGTCATTAAACTTCCTGAAAAAGTTTCCAGAATCCTTCACATGAAACATTCATCAAGAGAATGAAAGTAGAGCACACATGAGAATCTACGTGTGTTCTGCTAAGGCAGACATTAAAAGATTTACAAAATGTAAAACTTTTCAATTTTTTTTTCTCCAGGAAAACGATTTATTTAGTGAGCACACACACAGATTCAAACTCAGGTCCTTCCCTAAGCCATCTCTCCAGCCTAGTCTTATTTAAAAAAAAAAAAAAAAAAAAAAAAAAATTTATTCATTTAATGTGTGTGTGTGTGTGTGTGTGTGTGTGTGTGTGTGTGCCGTGTATCCCTGTGGAGGCCCAAGGGTGACTTTGGGAATCGTCTTGAATTGCTTCTACCTCCTTTTTCCTTCTCTCTGGGATTTCCCAGGCTCCAGAACAGGAAGTGCAGGCCACTGTTATTTCCACCTGGCCTTTTCACATGGGACCTGGGATCCGACCTCAGGACCTTCTGCTTATAAGGCAGAGTCTTAACCTCTGAGCCATCTCTCCAGCCCTATACTCTTATTTTTTGATGTTTACTCTGTTCATGGATAAAAGGCATATCCTCTTATTTGTTAACTAGTACGTATTCTTAAATTCTTTGAACTTCAATGCAGTAAGTCAGAAAAAGAGCTCTCAACAAAAATCCAACTTGCTGACTCCCTCATGTCACTTTTCTGGTCTTTAATACTGCATAGAAACAGTTATGGGTCTTCATCAAGCAGTACAAGGTGTTTTCTCATAGCAGTGGAGCTAATTCAATATAGAAAGTAAAAAAAGATAGAAACAATCCAAAAGTTCATTAATCTGGGAACAGCTTAGCAATTTGTGGTTCCTTCCACACAGTGGAATCGTGAAGAGCTGTGGACAGGATGGCACGATTCAACAGAGCACGAAGGAAAGCATAAAACCGACTCATCTAGACACTTCCTGAATTCGGCCTGCCCTGGATGGTTCAAGCCTGCACCTGGATTTTCTACTCACTTTTTCTCTCCACCATCTCCACACCTTTAGTCCAGAGTTGGACATTTTTGGGAGTAGATGGAGTGTTTATTGTTTTATTTGCTTTCATTTTGTATTTCAGAATGAGTTATTAATGTTTGCATACGTGTGGTTGAGAAAAGTGGGGTTTTTTTGCAACTGGAGGGAGGGAGGGGTCAAGAACTTTCTGAGCTATTTTGGGCAGTACAGTTCTGTACTCCATGACGTTGCAAGACAGACCCATAAGGAAGGGTGGCCCCCTACTATGACATTCAGCAATCAGAAACTTATTGAAACCATAGTGCCCTCCCGGGTTGTCTGTCAACCGAGGGTCGGGAGGCCCGCCTGGGAAGGACTAGCCGGTGACCGCGGGAAGGAATCTGCCAGGGCCACACAGGGCCACGGGGCTGCACCGCTCACCTGGTTCTGAGCTCAGCAAGCCGCCGAGCCCGGCCAGCAGCAGCATCGCGGGAAACATGGCGCTGCTCCTCCGCGGCGACTCTCCGTGGACCGTTGAGTGTGAAAGCAGTTGTGTGGGCCCCACTGGGCGCGTGCGTACTGACCCGTGGGAAGCAGGGTTTCAGGGAGTTCACATCGGACCCCCCCACACACACACACAGCGCTGATGGCGGGCACCCTCAACCACAGTCTTACTTTACTTCGCCAAACACGTTCCCAGGCACTTGCTAGGTGCATTTCAAAGTGTGGCATTTTCTGAGGTCAAAGCTACACTGTAGAGGGCTAGAGGCTCAGTGCCAGGTGAGAGGCTCGCCCGGGGATCCGGGCTCAGTCCCTGGTCAGAGGGGGAAAATAGGCTCACGAATAAACATTCCTCATTGCTTCAACGAAATACCTGACTCGAGCAACTTAAGGTCTTCCCAGCAGGGTTTATTCCCGCTCCCGTTCCACATCCTCTGGCAGAGGAATCCAGAGCAGGAGCAGCGGACACTGGTCACATCGCACCCACAGTCTAGGGCACAATTCAATGGAGGAATGCGTGCATGCTTGCTTGCCAGTGCTCAGCTAGCTCTTCCACCTCTGCACACTTCAGACCACCTGCCTAGGGGCTGGTGCCGCCCACAAAAAGCAAAGCCTTCCCACATGGACGATGCAAACAAGACAGTCCCTCTCAGAGGCCAGCCCTAGCTAATTCCTCTCAGGTGATCCGGACCTGCCTCCTAGGTGTTAACCTTAACCATCGCAACATCCTCATTTTTTACAGCTAAGCTAAATTCAAAAAAAAAAAAAAAAAAAAAAGCGAAAGGAAGGATTCAGGAGAGCAAAGAGTAAGATGATTTTCTTATTTCTGGAATCAATCTGCTACATTTTTTTCAATGACTTCAACTGACATGAAAGACATCTCATTTGGGATGGCTAGAAAGTTTTAATATGAACCTGACAAGTCACTGCGTTATTTTGAGAAAGCTGAAATTTCTGTCTTCTTCAAAACTAACCTGCTTTCCTTAAATACAGCCAATTGTACACAATTTGACATAACTTTGACTAGGTTTTCATCTAACATTTTTTATAACATTTTTTATTTATAACCTATTTATAACATTTAGGTTAATACGATTAAAATAATTGTGCATCTAGAAAGCAAATTGGAAGCAATAAAGGGAATTTTAAGCATTTTTGTTGTAAATGTTTTTATTTGTATATATGCATAAATCAAAAATTCTTTTAAAAAACTAGTGAAATTCAGTTAATATATCTATTATTAAATTTCTTTATGAAAGATTATGAAAAAAATTTAGGTGCTCAAAATTTTACTGTCAATACCATTTCTTTCATAGTAAAAATTCATTTTTTAATACAGCTGAGATAACTCAAGATACCATGCTAAATTTTGAAGTTATCTAAGGAAACCTTTTCTTCCTTCCTTTTGCCAGCTTAATATCTATGAATATATTAGTTGGAAGAGACAAGATCCAGCACACCCTAGCAAATGTAAACATTCTAAATGACAGTATCAAGCTTCGAAGATTCAGATTTTAGTCTTAAAGTGCTCATGAGTTCTAAAGTGGCTTTCTAACAGCTCAAGTGACTGAAGATATAGGTATTCCGCTTTAGCCAAATCAATCTCTACCTGATGAGATCTATCAAATATCTCGTACCTTAAAGCTTGTACTTAATGCTACCATGAAATGATGCCATGCTGTAGCATAATGTACAATAGAAATCTTAGTTATTAAATTGCTATAATAGTCCTTATAGTTGAAAGATCATAAAACGGAAGCCAGTTAGCCCAGTGTGTTTTGTACATTCGAAGCTAACACAGTAATCATGGTTCTATTGATTCTTCAGAAGTAGACATTACTTGTTTACTCATGTACTGTGGTTGTAAATACATGCAAGATAAAAATGTTAGGCACTGTCACCAGTTAATTCATCAGTTTCCATAGGTATTACATTATCACATGTTCAGCCAGAAACTACATTAATGATAACTGAGGTCAAAAACTCAGGATTTAAGTCAGAATGACAAATCTTTCAACAATATAGTTAATATGAAAATCCTTACAACGACATGATCAAAATAACTTAATCCATGTTTAGTGCACTGGACTCAAAGATGACCAACGGGACGCCTTCGGCGACGAGAATGGCACTCCGGCCCCCTGGCTCCCACCTCCACGTCTGCGTTAGTAAAGTCTGTTTCATTTATAGTTGGAAGACAAAGGTTTTTCAAGAAAACATTAAGGAAAAAAAGTATTAGGTCAGTTCCCTGAAGACATTTGCAAAAGGCGGTCTGTATCAGGTGAGGGAGCTATATAAAGGAGGGGCGGGCGCCGGGCGAGCAGGAACCAAGTTTCCCTGAGCTGACACTTTCGGCTGTGGTGGAGGTGGCCTGTGAGGGAAAGAAAAACAGTCACTAGCGCGTATGGACTGAAGCAATGTCAAATTCATGACAGATTCCACATCACATCATTCTTAGCCTCTCTGACAAATAGGTGAACTTACCTCGCATTCTGAGACTATTTTTAGGGCTTCGTTTAGAGCTTAAAATAGAATCTCTGCTTTATACTTCTATTTATATTTATACATATATATTTGTTTGCTTTGTGCATATATGTGTGCTGCTGTGTGTTTCTGTGTGTGTATATGTGTGCACATGTGCATGGAGGTGGAAATCAGGCATCTTCTTCAAATGCTTTCCACTATATTTTTGGAGACAGAATTTCTCACTAAATGTGGAGTTCACCAGTTGGTGAGTCTTAGCTGGGCACTGAGCTCTCCTTTCACTGACTCCCAGTGCTGGAGTTACACACTGCTATGCCATATCCTTTTATATGGATGTTGAGGATCCTAGCTCAGATTCTCATGCTTGCATATAGTTTCAATTCCCATTACTACCTTGTTAAGGTTATTCCATAATCAATGAGCTATGAAGGGTCTAGATAGGTCTTCAAATTGTGAACTCAGATTATAAAAGACAAAAGAGAGCAATGAGTGAATAAGGCACTTTTGCTATGGTCTTAAAACTTATGGACAGCAAATTACTGCTGAGTGTAAAACTAGCTCTATGTTTACATACGCAGAGTTTCCCAAAGAAATATCCTATCTGAGATTGAAATAACGCTATTATGCCTACACCTATCCATACAAATCATCAGACTTGCCCCTGTGAACGGCCATCCTCAACCCCTTTCTTAATCTAATCCCTGTATCCACTACTACAGATTATCTGAATTTGCTTCTGAATTTTATACAAATCAAGACTATGGCAGCTAACTTTAAGTCTTGTTTCTCTAAAATTTCCTTTTCATACTGCATAAATTCATATAAAAGGTCTACAAAAAAGGAGTTTTCTACAAGTTACGTTCTTTCTAAGCTTGTTCTAAATTAAATTGCCTAAACACCTTGTCCTAAGTGGAATTTAAATGCAAGGGAAATTGTGAGGCATTAGCTTGTGGATTTTAGTATAGTCAAGTCATCTAAGCCCGTTCCTCTCTGACCTTGATGGAAACTGTGCAGGCTGCTTGGCTGCGTAGGTTGGGACATGGAAATCTGTTGATATGCGCAGGCTGCAAAGAAAAAATAGCACACTTATCACTACAGTGTAGTCATAAACACATCTTAGGTATAATGCTATTGTATATAAAAAGAATTAATACACTTAAACTACTTACAATGAATACAATTTAAAATATTTTGCCTAAAAAAATAAAATATTTTGCCTAAATGAGCTAGGATGAGGCATAGTGACAGAATGCTTTTGTAGCATGCATAAGACCCAACACAGCAAAAAGAAAAAAGGCATTTGTTATACTTTCTTTTTTTAAGGCTCTATTTTTAATAAATATATCGAATGCTAATATTAGGTCAAATTAACTGAATTATTTTAAATAAAATATTCTAAAAATTCATCACCAAACTTATAAAGTAGCTAACTGATACTATAAATATCACTACTTATCATCCTCAGTGTTAGAATCATGATATTCTTTGACAAGATAGCTGAGATAAGGCAAATATTTACTGTTCTGTAGTAGAGCTGTAAAATACGAAGAGAGTAGAGGACCTCAGTATCTCACTTTTAACAATCTGTAGATTCTACAGTCAAAAACCATCAATAAGGAACATCAGTCTTAAACTATAGACTGAAAAGATATACACAAAGTATTCCATCACACAGGAACAAAATACAGATTCTTCTTTAGCATATACACAGCATCTTCAGGAGAGAGCATTTGCTTAGCTATAAAACAAGTTTTAGCAAATATGAGAACCCTGAAATCATATCAAGTCTTAAATCACAAGATATGACAAGGAGAATTTTAGAAAATTCACAAATACAAAGAAATAATATGTTTGTGACAACCATTGCATCAAAAAGAAATCAAAAAGGACACAGAAACAAATCTCAAGACAAGCAAAACTGGAAACAGAAGATCAACAAAACTTGTAGGAAGTATCCTAGCAGGATGACCAGTGAAAGCAAACAAGGCATAACTTGCTTCGTTTTGGTAAATATGATTCATTCTCTCTCTCTCTCTCTCTCTCTCTGTCTCTCTCTCTCTCTCTCTCGTGTGTGTGTGTGTGTGTGTGTGTGTGTGTGTGTGTAACTCCACATAACTGGAAAGACTTTTGACAATCCACCAGTTTATCAACTGATGACACCAATATCAAGAGAAGGGGCCTCTCTCTCTACCCAGCACATCAGTTCCTCTGTGCCCTGGACCAATGTTCTCCAACAGCACTTTCTGTAATGATGGAAATGTTCTGTGTTATCTGATACTATAGCCACTAGCCACATGTGATCTGGTGGGTGCAGTTAGCAAAACCAAGGAAGCAAATTCTTAATATTATGTAATTTAATATGAAATTTATATCATCACATATGAATAGTAATTGCTTTGCTAGTGTAGTCACAGAACACAAAAATATTCAGAAGATTTCTACAAAACGTTCATCTCAGTCTTATCTACAAAATTTAAAAATTGTAATTGGGTAATAGAAAATGGATTTTAAAATCATGCCATATTTATATAACACATCAACAGTGAAAATGTCTAAAAACAGGGATAAATTGCAAGGTAATCCATGGTATCAAAGAATTCTTGGAAATTCAAAAGCTTAAGGATCTATCAGTAAAAATATGTCCTTCATCTCAATATTAGCAGAACAACTGTAATAAGACCCACTGCCGAGGTGACCTGCTCTGTCCAAGGCTCAGCACCATAGTTTTGAAAGCCCCAGAGAAGCAGGTGTTGAAAACAGAAGAGACAGCAGACAGGGAAATAAATATCCACGTTCTCAATCTTCACTTCTAGCCAAGACATGTTGAACATGTAGGTTCCTGTTCCTAAGTCCTGTGAGTCACAAACTCTACTGGTACTTCTTAAACTTGAAGGCCACCTAAAATATCCCCAAATAATAATAAAGTTGTCTATGTCTATATCTATTTAGCTATTTTTAATCTTTCTTTCTTGTCTGTGATATCAATGGTCAAACCTAGAGTCTTATGCATCCTAGATAAGTATGCCATCACCAAGATACAGTCCCACCTCTTTGCTATATTTACATATGCAATACTTGAACTCAGTAGAGTAACTGTAAACTCACAGCTTCTCTAGAAGGGGCCGCTGGAGAAACATGCCGAGGAGCGTTTGCTGGGTGTCTAGAAACATTTGCTTGATTTTTGCCGTCCGATCTGAAAGACATTAACTTCTGAGTGAAATGAACATGAAAGCATTTCTTCATGACACATTACACACAGCTCTGATGGCCCCTGATGCACAGTAACAGGGGCAGTGGTTTTGGTGACCAGGAGAACCAAAGCCTTCAAGGCATTTCTAACAGCTTTCACATATGACTAATCCTTATGGAAAGAGACCACATTTTTTAACTCAATAACCTGAAAGTCTAAAAAATTATGAAATTGTGCTAACTGGACCAGTGTTCTCTAACTTTTCTTCTGAAATTTTCTAAAAACCAGAGAATGAACACCAATTCTTATACTGCATATACAACAGTTGAAACAATCACTCCAAACATTCAGAAGCCCAGGGGTAGCAAACAGGTCAGGCTGAAAAAAATCAGCTAAGGATCCAATGTGTTAATGTGACATAAGTCAGCTGCGTACAGATGCACAGGAGACAGCAATCATTGTAGAACTGAACCTTCAGAATCAGACGAAGGACTTCACATGGACTGGTCAGTTAGAGATGTGACAACAAGAGAGAAAGGATAGGATGGGCTGCACCACACACTGATGCAGCAAGTAACAAACAGGGTAGTGAAGTCAAAGCGAATGATAGCTTATTACCATAAAATATTAGCAACTGTTATTAATTATGATGTGCGCACAATGAGCACTGGATTCTGCTAACACTTGATTCAATGAATCCTATATAATAGGCAATGTTACTAGTCTCATTTTATAGGAAGCAAACTAAGACTCAGAAATATGTATTTTACAGTTTTAGTTCTTATTTCTACAAAATGATAGGCCAAGAATTTGAACTCAAAACAGTTACAATGTCCATGCTAATGTGTGCTAGAATGCTCATCAGTCACAGAGTGTTTTGGTAAGAGTCCCACTCATCTCCTGGAAGCATCAGGTGGCTAACTTACAAATACCTTCATATTTTTGCATTAAAACGTATTTCTTGAAACCTGTTTCCACCCATGAGAACTAAGAATTTGTTCCTTCATGAAACCAGATATACAAAGGAACAAAAGAAAATTTTCCAATGCTTATGTGTTTTATCTTTATCTCACTTTAATCTCTAACAAAGCCCAAATAAGATATTAAAACCAAAATTTTATTTGCAGCTATCAGAAATCAATATAAAGCAAAATGAAACTTAAAAACTGTTTTTAAATATCACATAGGTGGGTCACCATGATCCTTTCCACACCCAGTTAAACCAACAACTCAGCTCCCAAAACCTTGCTGCAGAGCACAGATTAGCCTTGAACTAACTCACCATCCCCCTGCCTCTGCTTCCAAGTGCTTGGACGCTGGCGCGCCATCACTTTGGGACCCATTTTCCTCACAATGAAGGACAACACCATGTCCCAGAGCCCAGAGCTCCACTCTTACAAGACTGCCAACTTCTATGATCATCATTAGTAATTCAGTTAACACATTAAAAAAGAAAAAAAGCCCAGTACTCATATGTTTGTGATCTTTTCTTTCTGAAGAAGGTTTTCCGTAGTTCATGTCTCTTGATGAAGAGAAAAGTGGCCAGTGCAATAAGGGGGACAATCAGGAAGAAGAACACGAGCAGTCCATTCCTCAGTGCTGTGTTCCTTCCTGCAGAGATGAAAATAACACTCGCAGTCACCAAATGTGACATTAAGACAGAACACATTAAGTATTTACACATAATTAAGTAATTATGTATGTTCTATATTCATTTTTTCTTATTGAATCTTATAGCATTTCTTTCACATAACTACAAGCAAGAATAAAATGGATTATTGTTGACCCTTTATTACACATAAGGCAGTACTTTCAGTAAACACTATTTGGCTGATCATTTGCCTATATATTTTTCCATCATTCATACAGGGCTTCCTCACTCTCAATACAGCTATGCAAAACACTATTCTGAGGCTGCTCAGATGCACATTTCCATTTGTTCAATCTGACACAACTGAAAAACACTCACTGAGTAACTTTTTATATGTCACGTCATATGACACATATGATAAGAGTGGACTCACTGTATGACAAGAGAAATGCATTTGTCCTTTGTAAATGGATCATAAAACTCTCCACAGTGATGGTTGAACCTAGCACATCCTCAAGCAATACATACAAATTCCCATAGCCTCGCCCACAAAATCAAAATTCTGAATTTTAGCCAACACAATAGGTTTAAAAAAATACATAGGGAAACTTGCGGAAGAAGGGGCAGCAAGGTTGTAAGATAGGGAGGACCAACAATATGCAAGACGCTCCACACAAGTTAGGACTTTGCATGACTTTGCACAATGATTGATGTGTCGCCGACTCCCCAAGGTCTACCATGGATCACAGGCAGTAGGATCCTTAGAGGCAAGGGATTAATAGTCATAATAGTGTTCCCATACTAAGGGAGAACGGGGGGGGGGCCCCCTCTGGGCTATGCCACTGAGTCCTTACACCTCACTGGAGTGGAGGACTCAGAGGGAAGTTTGGCGTTCATACAAGGGGATGCTCCAGGGGATGGAAGGGGGGAAGGGGAAGACACTGGGAGAGGGGGAGAAAGGGG
Source organism: Typhlomys cinereus (assembly GCA_023101885.1). NCBI lineage: Eukaryota > Metazoa > Chordata > Mammalia > Rodentia > Platacanthomyidae > Typhlomys > Typhlomys cinereus. The sequence goes on along the minus strand of JALPQD010000358.1, from coordinate 733,680 downwards.
GGTGAAAGGAAGGGGAAGGGAGAAGGGGGCAAGAAAGACTGGGGAGGGGTGGAGCAAGGGAAAGGACGGGGTACCTATTGAGCTTGTATGATTGGGGAAAAATTAATTAATTAATTAATTTAAAAACTTGCTAGGAACTGCGGGATAAGCCGAAGCATAAACAGCAAACTCCAAACCTATAATAAAAAGGAAAATGACCTGAAAGCTCAATGTGAGACAGAAATCTGTTAAAGGAATCAAAGAACTTCTTCCTGCCTGAGGTGCAGCGAGGTAGGACTAGAGGCTAACTGAGGTGGACCATATGGGGGACCTCATCCTGACAGCAAGGGAAAAGCAATACACTAAATCAATCAGACCTGAATTCTGGATGGAAAAACACATGGATCATAGGAAGTGAAATAGGAATCCGGGAGTTAGACAAGATGTGTACAGCTTGAATTCTGGTTCCCAGATCCCACATAGAAACGCCAGGTAGATATGGTCATGGCCTGCAATTCCAATTGTGGAAGACAGAGCGAGAATCCCCAGTACAAAGCAGCAAGGAGGTAAAACAATCCAGGATGATTCTGATGTCACCTTGGGCCTCCACAGGCACACACACACTCGAGTGTCGTTAGTACACACACTCACACACACAGGCACAGATACATATAAAACAACAACAAATTTTTTTTTGAAGCATGTGCAAGAAATATAAAGGGCAAAACGAATTACAACCGATGTGGGAAGTAAGGAAAGGAAGGAGCCGAGTCTCTAGCCCAGGGTGCTGGAAGGCGCCTGATACCCTTTCGTGCTACTTGCCATTGTTTTTTTTGTTTGTTTGTTTTGTTTTTTTAATTTTTTTATTATTTATTATTTATTCAATTGTGCATGTATGCATGTGTGCACGTGTATGTATGTATGTGTGTATATGTAGAACCACGGACCAATTCCGGAACCACCATGGACCGCCTCCACCTCCTCCTTGTTTACTCTGCCCCAGGATTCACAGGCTCCACCCACCAGGACCAGAAAGGCAGGCCGCCCCCGCTTCCACCCAGCATCTATAAGTGAGGTCTAGGATCTGGACTCAGGACCTTCCACCTGCAAGGCAGAGGCTTAACCCCTGAGCCACCTCTCCAGCCCCGCTACTTGCCATTGTATGTAGGTCCACTGTCCACACTCCCTCCGTGTCCTTTGGTCTCACAGTTGGGGGGAGCCCAGCCATCTTCACAGTGACAATTTTTGTTGCTATTGCAAATCTTAAAAACAAGCAAAGGACCATTTTTGTTAATTGTGCAAGTTATTCTGCATTAATGCCTAGAATAGAAACAACAAAAAAAAGAACTAAACTCATACAACCTCATATACATTATTTTAAGAATAAAATTTTTAGCAACACAATTCTTCAACTACTAAAAATTTAGAAATATTTTGAAATCTCATCCAATCCTCACTGGGAATGATTACCATGAATTGACACTATCCTCATAAACAATCCAGAAAGAAAATTGCCTACCCCGTGACTGTGACACTTTTCCTGAATATCGCAGTCATAATTCAGGACACTTGCATTTACACACTGGAAATTCCTACAAATCTGAAAAATAACCAAAAATTAAGCAAAGAAGAACAAAGAATTACCAGGAAAAGAAAAAAATAAAATCCGAATGCAGATCATTTCATTAGGGGATTCTTTTCAAACATTTAAGGAATGGTTAACTCTGATATTAAGCTTTTGAATAAGTAGAAAAACAAGTGAAATTAATTAACTGACACAGATCTAAGGATCAAAAATACAAAGATACAAAGGCAAAAAAAAAAGAATTATAATTTTTTCTTAAATGAGTAAAAAATGAAGATCTTAGATAAATATTTACAACTTTTTTTTTTTGCTTTTTTTCCAATCAAAAGAGACCACCTATTGGGTATGATGGTGAACACCTATACTCTCAGCATTCAGGAAGCTGAAACAGGAGGATCATGAGTTTAAGGCCAGTCTAGATTCCATAGCAGGATCTAAACACACACACACACACACACACACACACACACGCACACACACACACACACACACACACACACACACCACACACAGAGCTGCTGCCAGAGTTACTGAAAATGATCAGTACTAGAGAACCTACTACTATGGTAGCTCTCAAATATAGTCACTATTAATAAACCTCTAAATTGGAAACATTTTCAATTTTTATCCTTTTAAAAATAAAAAGAAGACTGTTGAAAATCGAAAGCTAGTTTCCAGTACCATTGTTAGTAACAGGCATTTTATGACAATGAGAAACAAATTCTTTTTATATTATTACTTTGCAAGGTTCAAGAAATTCTAGTTCCCATGAGATATAAAACAGTTTTTTAAAAATTGTAAATATTTAAGAAACAGACTAAAAAGCATTATCTCTGAAAAAAATAAAGATCTAAAGGAATTAGTGAAACACTAAAAAATTTTCAGCTTTCTGAAAAATTGACCTTTGTGAACACTGCTCTCTTTCAAGAAGCTAGAAAAAAGCAGGACGATCTTTATACTCACATTTTCGACTGCTTGATACTATTTTATTAGGGATATACCTACACAGCACCAGAATATCTACAGGTGCTAGTGAAACAGGAACAACTTGAGATTGTACATTTATATAGTAAAACACCAAGGGACTTTTGCCATTTCAAAAAATAGAGAGAGAGAGAAACACCAGCATCTGAAAAGCTGTACTGAGAAGGAGAAAATGGCAGTGGATAGGGTACCCCAACCCTAATCTGAATTCCAGCTCTCTACTTCACTGAACTTCCTTACAGTCTCTTTATTATACTCAGTTATACATGAAAAACCTGAAAAATATACAGGCTGAGCAGAACTACCCACAGAGCCACATTGTCTCCAAATATCATTTCCTCCAATAACTTTCAGTTCATTTTTAAACAGAAAATTTATTCATACGATTAAAGATCAAAGAAGTGGTCTGGAGAGATGGTGTGGGGGTTAAGACTCTGCCTCACAAGCAGAAGGTCCTGAATTTGAATCTCAGATCCCACATAAATACAACAGGCAGAAACGGCAGCAGCAGGCCTGCATTTCTGGCCCTAGTGGGCAGAGCCTGGAAAATATAGAGCCAAGCAAAAAGGAAGCAGAAGCAAACCAGGATGATTCCCAAAGTCATCCTTGGTCTTCCACAGGGACACAATGTGCCCTTTGATATACAGGATGGATGGATAAATAGATAGATAGATAGATAGATAGATAGATAGATAGATAGATAGATAGATAGATAGATAGATAGATAGACAGACAGACAGATGATAGATGGATGGATGGATAGATAGATAGACAGACAGATAGATAATGATAGATAAAAGATAGAAGATAAGATAGATAGATAGATAGAAGATAGATAGATAGATAGATAGATATAGATATAGATAGATAATAAAATCAAAGAAGTGCAGAAAACCCCCCAATGAAGTCATTCCTTATCCATCATCTAGCTACCCAGAACTCTCAAAGATTTCAAAATACTTTTTTTGCATCCATTCAGGTTTAGAGTAGACGTTTATCAATAGCTTCCCTGTTCAGTTAAAAGGGTATCTTTCAGTTATTGACTTCAGTGCATAATTCTCAGTGCTGAAATATTAAATAAAATCACAAAACTATGATGAAAGAGCTGGCAGATTCACCATGAAGAATCCCAAACTTTCCACAGAAAAGGATGTTCTCATACTGGTAAGCAGTTTGACACAGTAGAGCAAGACCACAGTTTAAAATACGTTTACAATAAGTTCAAATGACAAGTTCCAGATCATGCTCACAGCAAACATATCTAACAGCTAATATCCTTCATATATGAAATGGCCTAAAATTGACAACTCAACAACACTAACGCACAGAAAGATACATGAATATAGACTTCTCAAGAAAGAAGATGCATGCATCTAAAGATATGGAAAGATGCTCAACTAGGAAAATACAATCTTAAGTGAAAAGAGGATTTGGTCATATTGATTGAGGTTCAAAGGATTAAAAAGAGTGGCAAGAATACAGGGATAACTAAGGAATAATGTAGAAACTACTGGGGAAGAGAAATAATCACAGGCCTCATCAACTCATGAGATCTGCAACTAGCAATAAAAATCACCATGACAACAGGTAACCACAGTGTAACAGTGGCATGAGTATCAAGGAAACAACCAACAGCTTTCTGATTCAACTCAAGACCCGCTTGTCAGAATAGAACACATCCCTGTTACTGTAAACTAGAACAAGCACCTAAAAAAGAGAAGGAAATAGACAGTACACCAAACCTGTGAATAGCTACTATTACACTCATAGATTTGAAGAGCATTTAGCACTCAGCCTGGAAGTCTTCTTCTATAACAGAGGTGGAGAATCTCAACCCTGACAGGATGCAGCCTAGACCAGTAGAAGAGCAGTGAAACACAACAGCCAGCCATAATGTAGAATACCGTGACCCAGCAATGCTCACCCAGAATCAGGCCAATCTACTCTCTCCTCATCCTAAAGCTTAGGGAACCTCAAAGAAGAGGGGACAGTGATATTGTAAAACTTAAAGATGAGAAGGTCCACAGTTGGACATTCCAGTGAAGGCAGGAACTCACTGCAGTGAGACTTGCCTTTACCAGACCAACATAACTGATACACAGACATGCCTCCATAGGCTTCGAGGAATTCAAGAGAGATAAGAATACACAGTGGAAACCTTAGACATTAGAGCTGGATGAGTGAAGAGAAATGCCCCTATCAGTGGGGTGGCCCAAGGAGGGGCAACTAGGGATGCCACAGAGGCTTGAATCCCCACAGTAGTAGACAAGCCAGAGGGAATCCTGGGGTCCATGAAGTAGTCATGCAGAAGGGTGAGAGGGAGTGGAATGGATTGATGAGGGGAAGAGAAGAGGATGGAAGGGAGTGAGAATGCAGTGATTACTACTCAATATGCTTGTAAAACTAAAAAAAATTTAAAAAGAGTATGGGGTAACTGAGATTCCCTCACATACAATTAGTGGGATGTAAGTTGCTACTGCTGTACTAACAGATAAGTTGACAGTTTCCATCAAGATTTAAGAGAGCATAAGCAAAAAGTAAAGTACTAAATAAGTTTATATATCTCTTGATCTAAAAAGTCTCCACGGAATCCATTCACAGAAATAGATGAGATTAAATTCAGCACTAGGGCTGGAGAGATAGCTCAGGGGTTAAGGCTCTGTCTTGCAAGCAGGAGGTCCTGAGTTCAGATCCCAGGTCCCACATAAAAATGATTGGTGGGAAGAGCCTGGGGAATTCCAGAGCGAAGCAAGAAGGAGGTAGAAGCAATCCAGGATGATTCCCAAAGTCACCCTTGGTCCTCCACAGGGACAAACAGTGCCCCCAATACACATATACACACAATAAATAATATTTTTTTTTAATTCAGCACTAGCTAACATAGACTAAGAAAAGGAAGATGTCCCCTGCATGATTAAATAACTGTTATGTCTATACAGAGTGAAACAGGTTTTCATAGTAAGCCGAAGAGCTCTGTGCTTAGCTGTTGAGTGAACGCATCTCACAATTTCTGGAAAGTCTGGCCCGCATTTGTCTTTTCAAGTTTTGTAGGATTAGCGGATATCTGTAGTGTTCAAGGAGCTGGCAGCAGAGAAATGTGCAGTGTGAACAGAGGTTATCTGGGAAATCAATGCAAAGGATGAACAAGTACATTAGCCACAGAACAGTTTTTTGTTTTGCATATTTTTAATAACTAGAGTGTGATACTGTTAAATTAAAAAAATCTTCCAAATGGAGAAAAGAAATCAGAGCACAAAATAAAATCTAACTATTCACAAGGCACATACTTAGAATGAAATGACGATGAAGAGAAAACAAAATAATCTATCCCCTATCTAAACGTAAGTAATGGGTATCAACTAAAGTGTGATTTAACATAAAATATCAAAATAGAACAGTGATATTTAAACAAAAGATACAATCCACAAGTAGAATATAATCAATAAGTTGCCACAAATAGAGTATCGGCATTTCTAGCATTAAGAAATCCTATATGAGAAATGAAAACAGGAAGCTTTAAAGCTCTAAGAGGAGCTTTTTGTCTCTAAATCTTTAATCCATTAAGAATAACTAATAATTGTCAATGATCCCCCAAAGTCTAGCATGGATCATAGGCACCAGAATCATCCTTAGAGGCAAAGGATTAACGGTCACAATAGTGTTCCCACTAAAGGGGAGCACAAGAAGGGCTCTGGGCAATGCCATGAGTCCTTATACCTCATTAGAGTGGAGGACGCAGAGAGAAGTTTGACATTCACACTAAAGGATGCTCCAGGGAATAGAAGGGGGAGAAAAGGGGGACAAAGAGAAAAAGGGAGGGAAGGGGGTGAAAGGAAGGGGAAAAGGGGGGGAAGGTGCAAGGGGGTCTGGGGAAGGGTGGAGGGAGGGAGGAGACAGGTGTCTATTAAGCTTGCACAATTGGGAAAAAATAAATTAATAGAAAAAGAATAACTAATAAGACTGAAAGATCTGAATGCATAGTTATCAAATACTACAAGTTGTGAGAATATACTCTTTGCAAATATATTGAGAAACTCATCTAAAAATGAACTTACATCTCACTAAATACAGTTGTTTCATTCCAAACCCAAGTGAACACGTGGCAGCTTAAATGCCACAGAAGTATGTTCATTAAACAAGCTGCAGTTAGTAAATTTTCACAAAATTTTTTGTTCTCTCTTATACTAAAGCTTGAAGGGAAAGGGGCATGCTATACTGATTATAATTTTTAAACTTAATATATCAACATTTTTTCTATTACAGCAACCTAACAAATTTCAGTAACAGATTATTAAGGAATAAGAGCTCATATCCCTACTTAAGCCCCAGTGGAGTATAACTGATTCAGTATACACATCTCATTCTAACCAAGTTCAGAAGCAAATGAGAAGCGAAGGAAGCTAACATGAGCAAATTACAAGACATTATTACATATATGACATTTAACTGACAGGCAGTAGCAAGCATGGGCTTCCTAACTCTGCAATCTAGAATCAAGCCACCTGACCAATCACAGTCACATATATAAGCAGAGTTTGCCTTGCAAAGATTACTCCATGGCGGAGAGAACAAGCCAGAAGGCGCCTCTCAGCACACACATAAAGAAGGACCACACTGGGGCTGAGCATCTCACACCCAATGTCTTCTCACAAAGGCACCAGCAGGCTCACGGTGTGTCTCCTGGAGAGGTGGGAAGGAGATCATACTAAGGCCAGTAGCGTGCATTAGCACAGATTTTTCCTCAAGGAACACACACTGTGGAAAGTTGACTAGGAAGCTAAGGACTATGGTAGTTCCCGTCTCAGGTCATTAATTCAAGTACAGTGTGCCTTTATTCTGTCACAGCTGGTCTTTATCATACCTGTCAGTATTACCTCCTCAAGCAAGCAGTCCCATCATTTCCTCTTTGCTTCCCTTTTCTCTAGAAACCTCTGGAGTCTTTGTTTACTCAAATATGATTTACTCAAATATGATCGCTACCCCACACAGCTGATATCTTAGAATTTATTTGATGCTTCCTTGAGCTCTAATTTTCTCATTTGCTGGAACGCTACTTAGATGATTACCTCTAGAAGGATGAATGAAGGATGAGTGCTCAGAGTATCTGGAGGTCTGAAATGCTCGTGTTCTCTTGTTGCATAGTAATTCAGCTATGTACAATTAATTATCAGGGCTCAGTTCTAATATCATTTTCCTCTCTTTATATGTAGCCTGTTTCTGTTGAGACAGGATCTTGTTATGCAGCCCAATCTATATATTTGACCTAGTTTTCATCTATTTTGGTTTTTCTCTCTGGATACAGTGATAATGTCTCTTTACGATTACCCAAATACCACTTTCTCTCTGTTGCCACTCTAAGTTCTATATTTAAATTTGTTGAATTTTAAATTCTATTTTACCCTCTTAGACTTTTTACCTTGTCTCTCTCTTACATTTTCTGTTTTTACCTTTTTCTGTAAGAATTGTCCAACTTCATGTAGCAACCCACGTGCTCCTAATTACAGAGCTGTGGACTATGGGAATGATTGAGAGAGAGCATCTCACATGAGCATGACCAAAAGAACTGCCTTCTTGTCCACTACCCAGAAGCAGGAACAAGCTGTTGGGGTGTCCTGGAGCAACCAGGGAAGAAGGCTGAGGGGCAGACTTCTCAAAGACATGAGAGTAATTCCACTTTCAACTAGTGCTTCGTCCCACTATCAGCAAATGCTAGTTGTGTAGGTCACACACCTTCAATGTGCTGTCCAGTTAGGAAGGGATCTTTCTGTTCACATGACCTTTGTTTGCACTGCAGACCTGACCATTCAGTTCTCAAGCACGCGTGTACACACACACACACACACACACACACACACACACACACACACACGCAGGGGAGGGAGAGAGGGACTAGTTCAGTGGTTAAAGTACTTTCAGCATAAACAAAGTGACTAAATTCAGATTCCCCAGATCCCACATGTCAATGACCCCCCCCAAAGTCTAGCACAGATCACAGGGGAGAAGATGAGGGAGAAGACTTCAGGCAGTAAGACCCTTAGAGGCAAGGAATCAACAGTCCTAATAGAGTTCCCATGCTAACATGGAGCCCGAGAAGCGTTCCCAGGCTATGCCACTGAGTCCCGAACCGTCACTAGGGTGGAGGACTCAGAGGGAGGTTCCACATGCTCCAGGGGATGGAAGGGAGGAAGGGGGAGGCACCAGAGAGGGGAAGGGAAGGAGGGGAGGTGAAAGGAAGGGGGGAAGGGGAGAGAGTGCAATGGGGGAAAAATGGAGAGGGGAGAGGGAAGGGAGAGAATGGAGGGTTACCTACTGAGCCTGTGTGATTAGGAAAAAAATAATGTGGCAGAAAAAAATAAATAAATATTTAAAAAGACAAGTCTACAATGACAAGTCTCTTTGTAGGAGGTAAAGAACAAACCTGGAATAGGAAAAAAATAGTAGGAATGAAAGTGATTTTAATGCCTACTACCTTTTAATTTCATTTTTGTATCACTTCCTGCATTTGTGAGGGTCGCATGTGTCATGAGCATGAGGAGGTCAACAGACAACTTTCAGCCCCACCCACCTCTTTAATAAATGATATAACTAGTTCATTCCAACCCTCCTTTTCTCTTTCTCTCTCTTTTAATGGGCTTTATAATTGGTCAACTCCAACGCTCCTCTCTCTCCCTCCTACTTCACCTGTCTCTGTCCTTCCTCGCTGCTCTGAGTTTCTTCACTTCATCCGATCATCCTGCTTCCTCAAATCTCACACTCGGGTAAACCTTGCCACAGCCCTTCTGCTCCAACTCCATAGTACTGCTCAAGACAATTTTTAGAACCTGTTCTCCTAATCATTTTCTTAATTATTAAAAAAAAAAAGAAGAAGAAATGAAAAGAAATGTGGCTCAGGCCAGGTCTCTCAAGGGAAAGGATGAGCAGCCAAGCCCTGGGCTAGCACTCTGGGGTGGGGTAGGCACGGGACGTGGACAGAGCAAACACTGTGTCATTCAACAGTGACGCTGAACCAGAAGGGACCTGCGCTCCCATCCCAAGCCCTGGAAATTACCTCAGCTTCCTGTAGCAGTGAGCTGCCCAAGAAATTACAGTGGGAGAAAGAAGCATGCACAGTGCACTACAACACGAAATGTCAGAGGTGCATCGAGGAAACAGGGTGGGGGAATAATTAAATGAATAATAAATTGTCTTCTCATGGCTTTGGAGTCACTAAAATTCCTATAGTAAATAAAGATTTCTTTCACATAGCCACGTACTTCATGTAAATTATTCTTTACAATTATTTTGTCATCCCTGTAAATAAAAACTATTTAGGTCACCTTTCCTGCTTCACACTTCGTGCCTTCATTCACCATGCCTGGGTCTGGCACGTCCGACCCCAGGAGAAAGTCCACACCCCAACATGTGGTGCCTCGACTAGGCGTCTTGATGATTGACGGCACTATCCCGAACACAGGCATGTCTTGTACATTCTCACACTGAAGCTTTCCACACATCGCATTCCTATAAAGCAACAGAACCACACAAACAAGAAATCAATATACTGCACGTAGAAGAGAAACTTTTACATTCTTATGACAGTGTTTGCTGTTACTTGACTGACAGAGTGGCAGTCAAGCAGCTCTCTTAAACACAGCAGTGAGGGAAAGCGGTGCCTGTGTGCGGAGCATAGACCATCAGCCAGCACCAGTGTGCACGGCGTCCTCTTTCCCACTCCTCTCTCTCTTCGCTGTCTGTACATGGCTCAAGAGTTAAGCTGTTGGCAAATATGAGATTCTGAGACTGCACAGCAAATGACACACAAGTGACAAATAAATAACTAAACACCAACAAACAAATAAAAACCTTCAGAGGAACCTGTCTATGTACTAGAGGAGCAGACAGCCCTTTCTTGGAAAGGAGAATGTACATAAACATGGAAGGTAAAAAAATCAAGGTAGCACTACATGTGCTCAGATTCTATGTGCTCCCTACAATGAGGGAGACAGCAGAGAGGACATGTTCATGACAAGCACTGTGACCAGAGCGACAGAGCTCAGCACCAACATCATCGGCTCATCCACTCAGTCCATCACTGGGGAAACAGTACCTCACTGTTCCCACCACACAGAAGAGATGGTGGTGAACTTCTCAAGTGAAGTCTAGATACAGCTGAGGGTTGAACCAGGATCTAAACTAAAGCTTTCAAATGTGTATTGCTAATCATTATATTAGCCTTATGCTGCTATTGAGTTTCTTAAATGAGCTTCTCACAAATTATAAGCTAGACACAAGTAGTTTCAGTAAAATTTCCGTGTCTTTAACATAAAGCTACAAAAATCAAACAGGGTTTAAAACAAGGCTATGCATCAGTTGTGATGGCACATGCCTATAGTTCCAGTACTCAGGAGGCTGAGGCTGAAGGACCCTGAGCCTAATGCCAATCTGGGATGAAAGTAAGACCCTGTCTCAAAAAATAGATCGATAAGGATAGATAAAGGATAGATAGATAGGGGCTGATGAGATAGCTAAGTGGGTTAAGACACCTACTTGTAAATCTGAAGATCTGAGTTTGATTCCTGTCAAACAACATTTTTTTTAAAAAATGATAGCTAATTAGACGGATGGATGAATAAAATAAGGATATGATCTGTCTATCTACAAAATTGCCTTTGTGTCTGCATTATCACCTACTCCTGGGCTTTGTTTCAGTTTGTTCCACCAGCTATACTAATTCTTGATTCACTCATACCATCTGCCTCATTCATTTTTTTCAACAAACATTTTTAGATGTTATACTCCAGGTCTTATGTTAATCACAAAAGATGCCATGGATCATCAAGCCTGGTCTGGAGAGGAAAGGGCAAAGGCAAGTAGTCATGAAGAAGTGACACCTAGCAAATACTATAAGGAATATGCAGTAGGTTTAATACTGAAAACGCGGTAATGAGAAAAATGCCACCTGTCAATAAGACTTAGTCCTACATTATTCATGGACGAATTCAAAACATACATAGCAAAAAAACTACAAAACTAAAAAGAAACAAATTCACAACCATAGGTAGATCTGCCAAGTCTCTCTAGAAAGTAAAGGGGCAAGCGCAGCAAGCAGCCCAAAAGGCACAGGAAATCCTGTAATGCCATTTACAGAAGACTACAGAGTGTGGATGTTGTTTTTCTAGTGAACTCCAAGCCAAATAAACCAATACTAGGTGATAATAGCAGTGGTTAGCTAAAATCATGTACACTAGGCGTTTGTAAATCTTTGTTTATTTTGTGCATGTGTGATCTGTGTGTGCATGCGCACACGCAGCTGTAGGTGGAGGCCAGTTGTTGAATGTCTTCCTCTACGGCTCCCTGTCAAACTTTTTGAGACAGGGTCTCTCACTGAACCTGGAGCTCACTAGTTCAGCTGCACTAAATAGCCATCGAGCCACCACAATCGGCCTGTCTCTGCTCCAGAGCTGGGGTCTACATGTGATACCACACCCAGCTTTTCATGTGAGTGCTTGGGAACTCAGCTCCTCATGCTTGCATAGAAGTATTTTGCTGACTGAGCCATCTATGCAGCCTCCAGAGAATGCTCCTAATGGAAGTAAACTAGAAAGAAAATTAAAAGTTAAGTAACATATTAACATATTCTAATACATCATGAGTCAAAGGGGAAATCATGATGTAAATTAGAAAATATGAACTGGATTATAATGAAAATATTACACACTAATTTCATGAATAAGAGGCACACTGTTAAGAACACCTGTGAGAGAATCTAAGGTAAAGGAAGTCCTTAGGGAAATCATGCTGAACTGAAGCTTGACAAATGACCGGAATCAGCCACACAACGAACAGCATGGTCACAGACCCTGTGCAGAGAGTCACTTGTAGGCCAGTATGGCTGAAGCACCTCACAGAGATGGCAAGCAAAGCACAAAAGGAAATAAAATCACTTGTGGGAAAGAAGGAAAAAAGATGATGAAGAGGAGCATTCTACCAAAACTAAGGAAGGAGTAGAAAATAGTCAGCACTGTGGAACACAACTGCCAAGTCATGAAGTGAGAAGCCCCCACAGGGTCTGAGCAGAGTCACACACCACTGTTCCTTCTTAGTCAGCACCACCTGAACTGAACTGGTGGCTGTGAACAGCGGTGCAGAATACCTGCGGTATGACTAGACTGCATATACAGTGCACAAAAAGGAAGAAAGAAATCTACTGGCATTGTGCTTACAGTATAATTTTATATTTTAAAATTTTTTGACAATAAGCAATATTAATTATAGAAATAAAAAGCTTTTATTTTAAAATTATATAAGCTAGAATAAAATAACACAAGCTCAAATATTTTTATGCTTGAGACTTGGGGATAAATCATTCCCTAAAGGAGGATGAAAGGGTACTGGGTCAGGAATCTTACCACGATACTAAAGCCATGAGATTCCACGCAGCTCACATGTAAAAGGTGAATAACTTTATAGTTTTGTTTGTTCCTACGTGAGTCTCTGAAGCCTCATGATGTACAACACTAAGTGTGAAGAAAAGGTGGCAGTCCCGGAAGCAGGTGCAATAGACTCAGGCAAGGACTGGCTCACACCTGCCGCAGACCTCTGGGCCCTCACCTCCACTTACCCTATGGCACACTTCTTGTATTCACTGCCAGAATAACCACAATTGCCAAATCTGTCACCTTTAGAATTCACTTCAATGAAACAATCTCTTGGGGCAGCCTTGGCTTCTGCAACATTAAACATTTAAAAGGAAAAAAGTTATAATGATTTCACTTAGAAATTAGAAGTATCCCCTATGATGCTCCACACACCTGAACAAACTACCTCCAAACTTCTAAGACAGTGTCAGGCCTTAACTTACACTCTGTCCATATTTCATACATAAAAGAAGAATGTAACGTTAAAGCTTACAATGTACATAAAAACCTGAACTTAAGTAACTAGATCCTAGAATAAATATGACTAAATTACAAGTTACAAATAAAGGCCACACACCTTGACTGGATTGAGAATCGCCTAAGAGGTTAGTAAAGCAGACAGTGCCTGAAGCAGTGTCCAGAGAGGATTATGTCATGAACCCTGACCTAATGGATGGCTCTTGATGGGTCCCTGATGTGATAGGATTATGGGGAGATGGAGTCTGGTTAGAGGAAGCTGGGGGGAGGACAGCCTCTGAAGCTGTGTCTTGCCCTGGTCCCTTCCTAAATTCTGCTTTCCACTCTATCTACCACAAGCCCCAACTACCAATAGTGTTCTTCTCATGCCCATGAAGCCAACAATCATACACCAAACCCTCTGAAACCACAAGTCAGGAAAAATATTTAAGTTGTTGTCTCAGGTATTTGGTCACAAAAATAACTAACTTATGCACTATAGTGCAAGCTCCGGCACACATGCTCTCTTTACTTCCTCTTACACATCATCCTTTGTGCTGCCAGTCAAAATGCTGCCAGCTATGCTGTTTCTCACTTCCTGTACAGAGATGCTTACTTCATCATATATTCCACTAAACAGGGTTTCTCATTTTTAGCAGAGGTATCCGTCTACCCAACATTCTTAAATGTTATGTGTCATTTAGCATTCAATTTTTTTCCACCTAATGACACATTATTTGTTAGAATGTTCTAGTCCAATTGCCAGGTCTTCCTAAATGAGATTCCTGTGTCTGTCTCACACATCTGATGCAACTGTGCCCTATGGTGCAGCAGAAGAAGCAGAGGGTCAAAGAAGCAAACAAGATATAGATAGTCTGCTGTGCAAAAATGTCACAGAGAGACATAGACAGAGAGACATTGCAGAGAGAACACATGGAAAAGAAGAAGCCATAGTTCCTTTAGAGTCAGAATTTGCAAACCTGTACAAAAGAAATGTCTTTGCTAAGTGGCAATAGTTACCTCACTAAACTCCCTATCTTTAATTAACTTGGTATGCTGGTAAACTTTCCTTGAACTACAAAAGTCATCAAAATCTCAGAGATGTCTTTATCTTATCCCATGACGTGACTTACATAAGTCCTATTCTTTTCTTTTTGCTTTGTGATGAAGTCTTGCTGTAAGACAGCCCAAGCTGGCTTTGAACTCCTGATCCTATCTCAGCCTGGCAACCATGTCTGGCCTTGGCTGCCATTTGTCTTAAAGGCTGTTTTCTCCTTTCAGTTACTACCTGAGGACCGTAAAAGGGGCTTTAGCAGAAACGACAAACGGTAGCAATTTTGTCAAAATCAACAGCTCCAGCTTTAAGAGTCCAGTATCCTATCCATGAGAAATCTGTTTAGCTCAATAGCAGAAACAAAAATAAAAATGTAAGAAACAAAGTAAGGATTATATTAACCTGTCTTCCATCCCACCTCTTTTCTCCCTCCTTTCCTTCCTCTATTCACTGTATATTAAATGTATATTATACCACCTACTAAGTGCTACACAACATGATAATAATAACTTACTAATAATTCTCTGAAAGAAAGCATAAGGCCCTCTAGTTTAACTCTTCTCTCTTCCTTATTAAGATTATCCCCAAATACTACATTTCAGTATACCAACAGACTGAGTATACTGTTAACTTTCCAAATGACTTAGGACAAAACAGGAAAGGACTGGAAGAACAAAACTCTAGAAAGGTTCTTGCTGTAAATCATCAGTGTTATCAACCATTAAAGCAATCTTTTCCCCCAGGGCACCAATCGCCCACAGTCAGTGCCCATGAACTGCCTCTGTGGGAATACACTAGTACTGTGAATAAATAAAAGGAGGCTTGCTGAGAGCACCACAATCCTGTGTCTACTCTTCACAGTAGACCTACTACTTGAAATCCTTTATCTGTCTCCAAAACGCTTCTCCAAATTTTACCAGCAAAATCCTCAACACAATCAAATCATGACATTTCAACACTTAAAAATCCATCTTTCTCCATTCTCTAGGACAGAAAAGTATTAATCTTAAACCCATGAATTTTTTGCCAGTGAAGGTTCCTTCATCCAATGGAGGGCGCCACTCTCCAAGGTCTATCCACTGTCCTTGGGGATTAACCCTATCCTGCTTGAGGAGGCCAACTAATCCTGTGAGGAAGCTGCCAGGTAAGATGGTGCTCATTTTCTTTAGCATCTCTCTCCTTTCTTCCTTCTTCGCTTCTAGATCTGTATCCAGATTCCAGCCCAAGTAAGACCCTGAAGGTGAGCCACAAAGTATACCCCAGAAGGATGTCCACAACTTCTAAAGGACTAGTGCTTCCAAAGGGACACATGGAATGGATCTTAAGAATGAAGAATAGGAAAGAGACATAAAACTGGCTTAGGTTGAATTTACTGACAACTCACAAAACCCAGCTGCTCAGGGAGACACGGGTTCCACTGACATCTGGTTGACAGAGAAACATGGAACAGGAGACACCACAAGGGAGAACATCAGATCAGATCACAGCCTGATGAGCCAGTTTATAGACAGAAATGTTTGCTGGCAGCAAATACCCAGTGCACTGCTGAGAACTGATGCCTCCATCTTACTACTCAGCTATTATCACACAATCCACAGCCTTTTACACTGATTATTACAGGCTCAATGTTTGTGTATTCCACAATTCAAATGCAAGTCCTAATGTGATGGATTTATGAGACAGACGAGGTCATTGAGTATCAGGCCCTTGTTACAAGATTACTGTCTTGCTAGAAATGATATATCTTCCCTCCCCCCACTACCATAAAAGGATATAGCTAAGAGATAATCATCTGAAAACCTGGGAAAAACCTTCACCAGGAACCAAATCATCAGGCACCTTGATTTTGTATGTCCCAACTTCTAGACTATAAAAATAAGTCTGTTGATTAAGCCACCCAGTTTACAGTACCTTTGTTACAGCATCATGCTAGGATTTGAATGTCTGTCCTTTACTTGCAATAAAACTTAATTGTCACTGTAACAGGATTAGGAGTTGCATTTTGTCTATATGATATGACATGTATACAGCCAAATAACTTAAGGAACAAAGGATTTTATTCCTGCTTGTGATTCACAGTTTAGTCTGGCAGAAGAGTTCACACCAGCATGAGGAGCTGAGGGAGCTGGCCACACCACATTCTCCTCTGGGACAGGAACAAACTTTCTCAGTTGCTAGAATGCCTGCACGCCAACATCCTAAAGTATACATAAGTATGCCAAACAATTGAGCCAGCTCTCTCCACCTTATCTACCTGCCCAAGGAATGGTTCACTTGCTACTACCAGATCCTCCATGGCAATGAGTATTTCTCACAGGCTTGCTCAGGGTTTTCCTTAATTACAAATTGTCCACAAATGTACTTAAAGGCTTAGTCCTCAAATGCCGAGTTAACACCTTATATAACTAGCGAAGGAGGTTAAGACCTTTAACAGTTGATTGGGCATGAAGTTCTGCCCACGTGAGAGAATCAGTGACATTGTTGAGTCTGACTTCTGCTCTCTCCCATGTAATGACAGTAATAAGACCCTTGCCAGGTGCCAGCCTCTTGATCTTGAGCCTCTCAGTCTCTAGAACAATGAGCTGATAAATTGCCCAGACTGTTGTAGAAACACACCAGTTTCAGAAACACAAAGCAGACTCAGAGCCGAGTGAGTGTGCCGAGCATGGGGACACCCAGCAAACCTCAGCCCTACAGAATAAAGAGCTCAAGGTCATCCTTGGCTTCAAGGTAAGTCTGCGGCCAGCAGTCTGCGGCCAGCAGGAGCTGCCCCATTCTTACTTTAAAAAAAGAAAACTGATTTAGAGTCAGTCGGTCTTGGGCAAAAGAAGGTAATCAGAACTTAAGGCAACACCGCACCCTGGGTCTCAACTGAGAGATTCTGCAGATCCAAAATATCACCTCCAGTCATAAGTAGGACTTAGGGAGGTGTCATTGTTAGATACCTATGTCAACTTGATGGTTGAGGGTTTAAGCTTTGGGCACATTTGTAGAGATTTAACAGTTGAGTTAAGCTCAGAGTGAATCTGCAGGAGATTGTCTAGACGATGAGAAGGCCCAGTCCAAAAGGGTGGGGCTAGGCCCTGGGCAGGTGAACAAGACAGAGGGAACTGTTAGAGAAGTTGCCGTCCTTCTATATAGCATCCTTGGCAGACATGCTGATCAGCAGTAAGGGTGCCCTCTCAGTCGTTACTGCTGAGAATGCGGTCAGTTCCTTTGGCCCTTGTTCATGTGGACTTTCTTGCCAAGCTGGACAAGCAACTCTAACCAAACTACTGCAAGAGAGAATAAACTCCTTCTCCCCTTACGTTGTCTTGCCATGACTTTATCAGCAACATATAAGCAAACTGCCAACAGGAGGTCAGCTGATTCCTGGAGTTTTGGCCCAGGTCCATCTTCTTTCATTTCTTTACTCCAGAAGGTGTAACTGAATAGATGAGACATTGCCGTCAGCTGCCACAGTCCCCACATGGGTTTCCTATCTGAACACAGGGATGACTATGGCGAGAGAGTCCAGGTGAACATCACTAGAATGTTCCTGCCAAACTAACAGCAATGCCACATCCTTGAAGGGTTTCCAGCAATCACTGTCACCATGGAGGATATGTGGGCAGAGACTTGCATAATGTCCCATCTAACTCTATTTGTAGAAAACAGATGGATCTTGGAGAATACAGTGGCTATCCTAAACTTAGCCAGGTATTGATTCTACCAGCAGCTCCTGCACAGGTACGGTCCACTGGTTGAGCAGACTCGTGCATTTCCTGATACAAGTCTACAGTTGTAATCTAGAAAAACACCTTTTTCCTCATTCCTATCTCCACTACTGGTGAGAAACATACTGTTTTCAGCGCCAAGGCTAGCAATACACCTTCATTGTTTTACTTCAGAGTGGACCGACTCTTCAGCGTACATCATGATTTAGTTGAAGGACCCCTAGCTGCTTTTCCCAGTCCACTGCAATGCGAACATACTTATGGGGCACAGTGAGAAAGAAGTAGCAACACCTCAAAGCATTAGTAAGATACCTGGCATGTCAAAGAATAAGAAAAAAAATTCAACATAAGCTCAGGGATCTCTTACCTCAGTGACATATCCAGAGTGTAAAATGTATCAAGATGCACCTTCTAAAGTGAAGGATGAGTTACTATATCTGGTGACTCCACAATCAGGCCATTATAGCCACCTAGTAGCAAGTGACAAAAACATCTACCAGTCCTCATACAACTAGGCAGGCCATGCAACATTAAGCACCACATAATAGAATTTTAGTCAGCAACAGACCATGCCCATGATGGCCCAAAAGATTACATACCTAGCAATATCACAGTGGTCTTAGTGTGTACAAGAACACTCTGTGATACAGAACACATCTAGCCACACTCTTCTCAGAATACACTCTCCTCATTAAGTGACACATGACTGAAATCTCTATTTGATTCCATTATTCTAAGCTGAGAACTAAATGGAAGACTGCAACAGGTCCAGACTGCCATGCAATATGCTCTGCACTAAGACATTTGATTCAGCAGATCAAATAATGTTTTAAACTGTAGCAGATAAAGAACTGTTAGCTGACACCTTTAGCAATTCTCTACAGATCAGTCACTGAATAGGCCTTTATGATTTTATAGCAAAAGTCTTTGGATAGCTATTTTCCTTTGGAAAAACAGCTCTTTACCTAAGTGGCACTAAACGTTTGGCAGTGGGCTACCAAGCTGCCATTCAGCCAAAGCTGCCCATCAAAACCCAGGATGTCCAAACCACCAAGCTAGGTTGGGCACATGGTGCACTGTGAAGTAGAAGCAATATGTATGTGGCTGGATTCAGTCTCATCCAGGCACACCAGTTACATGAAAATCTAGTCCAAACACCCATGGTTCCACTGACAACACGCAGCAATCTCAGTGCTAGTCAGTGCCTAAGACCTCATGGGGAATCTGTACCCAGACTGTTCTGAACAATATGAAGGCCTCACCCAAGGGTGAGCAGCAGCACTGCTGAAGAGTCCTTCCAGGACATCCCTGAAGAGCCTCTGGTGGGTCAAGTTGCTTAGGAGAGGTGAACATACATATAATTACATGCCAGAGGATGGGCTGGGTACAATTGTCTTAGCAATTAATTAGAAAGGATGGTCCACTCTGGGAATTGCAAGCAGCCTCTTTCCCAGCCACTCTGTCATCCCCTAAAAATACTGAATCTCTTAAATGGCATCATTTCATAGGTGATCAGCCAGTACCTGGTGGCAGAGTAATTGCAATATTCTCTTTCCATCACTGAAGAGACAGGATTTTGTTCCCTCCCATACCCTTAATATTGGAGTTAGGACCTAGGGCCGCATGCCTGCTTTACCTGAGCTATATCCCTGTCTTCTTTTTGCTTTTCATTTGAAACAGGATTTTGCTAAACTGCCCAAGCTGACCTTGAGCTCACTCTGTAGCCCAGGTAAATCTTGAATTTGTTATCCTCCTATTTCATCTTCTCTAAAAGATGATTACAGACAGACACCATCATGCCTGGCTTACTGTTTTGTGTAAGAATAGCCTGTTAGAATGGTGGGAATGCCTTCAGAATCTCAGTAACAGCGCCATCTAGACAGCAACAATGGGAATGCGTTCAGAGACACATGGCTACAGTGCTATAGAGTGATGGTGGGACCGCCTTCAGAGATAAGGTTACAGCACCACCTAGATAGAGATGGTGGGAATGCTTTCTAGAGGAAAAGCTGGTTCTATGGATCCGGAGCCTACCAGACAAATTGAATGACTCACTCCATAAGCTTTGCTGGCAAAGACATTCAGATTTAGATTGAAATCACTGACTCACGCTGCAGACCTGATGCTTAGCAGCCTTCCTACCTGCATGAGTCAGTTCATACTGTGTGTCTGTTACACCTCTATACATATCCTGTTGGTTCTTCTTCTCTAATTCAGAGAACAAGTCACAGCTGAAGAGAAATAAAGGCCTCCTTTTGGGCTTCAAACAGATTGAAATACGTAGAAGAGCTAATGCCTGTAACCACATCAAGTCAAAGTCACAGGACTGGTTGACCTACAGTTCAATTAATGTCAAGTATTAGGGGGAGGAAGAGAAAGAAACAGAGAGAATAAAAGAGATAATATATACTTAATTCTAGAGAAAGCAATTGCACCTGGAACTGCTGGATATAGTGACACATGCCTGAAATTTCAACACATAGGATCATGAGTTCAAAACTAGCCTGAGTTACATGGCAAGACCCTGTCTTAATTACTAATAATGCTGGGGCGGGGGAGGTATTTCTTCAATAGTGCCCCCAATGATACATGATTCATGCTTCAGCAAGTACTCAAGCACATGCCAGAAAAAAACATTTACTCTATTAATGTATGAATCTCTAAGAGAATAAAAATAAATTAAATTTTAAAAAGACCTTGTTACCAAAATAAGTAATCGTACACATACATACATGAAAATCTAAAGAGAACAAAAAATCACCTAAGTTGTTACCTCAAAGGATGAGATTGTTGGGTAGAAATTTTCATAGTAAAATTATATAATAATCTAGCTTTTAACATCTAGTTAAACTTTGATAACAATGAAACTTTAAAAGGAAAAAATAGGAAGCTAAAAACACATACTATATATCCAGCAACAGTAAATGGAAGACTACATCAGGTCTACTTAACTAACAAATTACTCCATTGTACAATGTTATAAATTTAGCACCATGGATGGGTCTCAAGGACATTTTGGAAAATGAATACAAATAACAGACACAGTGAAAAGACCCATAGTGTTAAAAGTAGAAAGCTGAGAGCTGGGGACATAGCTGAACAACAAGAACCATTGCCTAGCATCTGTAAGATTCTGATACAATCCCTTGTGTCACCAGAAAAGTAGGGGAGGTGGAGAGGGTGCTGTCTGTGTATGTTCTTGTGTGTGTATACTATGTACGTTGCATACAAAGTAGAGAGGGAAAGAGAGAGCATAAAAATATCAAGTGAATTAAACATATGAAATGTCTGACTGTCTAATCATGGTTACACCACTGCAGAAGGAACGATAGGCTAGAAAAGTAGAAAAGACAACTTCATCAGTAATATTTGGTTTCTCTTCTTTAAAAAATTCTAAACCAAATAGATGACAAAAATCAAAGCAATCGATTACAAATATCTTACTTGAACCAAAGATGACTTGACACTGAGCGTCATAGTACTGGCACATGCCATTGTAACAGTAGGCTCTGTTATTCTGGCAAGGATAGCCATTCTGAATAAACACATCTGGCTGGCAGAACTGCGAAGAGCCATTGCAATATTCAGGAAGGTCACATTCACCAATTCTTCCTCGACACAGAGAGCCTCCTGGAAGGAACTAAGATAGTAAGATCTGATTAAATAGAAGTACCAGGACAATTCTCCTTCACAAAATAGTCAGATTCTGAAACCACAGCATAAGCATGTTCTAATAACAAAGATTAAATAACCTAATAGAAATGTGAACAAAGGTCAGTAGCAACCAATTCAAAAATGCTAAAATGAAAAAATATAACTTCCTTGATAACTAAAGAAATTGCACATTAAACAAAAACAAAAGAATGTTCTATCTATCACACAACTAAGATCATAGTGCTTGTTCAGTGCTCACTGTTAATATACAGAAAGAAGCTTTGGGAATCAGGGAGCGGCTAAGTGGGGAAAGTACTTGATGATCAAGCTTAAGGACCAGAATGTGGGTCACCAACACCCATGCCACATAAAAAGTCAACCATTGCAGAACCTGCACTAGAGATAAAGACAAGAAGATCCTAGTGGCTGGTTGGCCAGCAAGTTTAGCCAATCATTAATATCCAAATTCAATGGGACACTGTCTTAAAAAATAAGATAGAAGGGTACAGACAGATACCCAATGTCAACCTCTGGCCTCACACATAGACAAACACACCTGTGTGTGCATATGCACCAAATGCACATACGTGCGCACACACACACACACAAACAAGCACAAATTTTGATAGTATTGTCAACTGAAGTGTGGAAAACATATGTAATATATATAAATTCTTAACATGTATATTCTGGCCCAATGATTTCTCTTATAAGTAATAATGAGAAATAATCTACACGTTCACCATTAGATAAAGAAATTAAGATTCAGCCACATATTAGGAATGCTACTATAATAAACGTGAAACTGTCATGGTTTGATTGTGAGTTGCTACACACACAGGTTCACGTGTTCAGCTTTAGCTGATGTTAATGTTTGGGAAAGTTGAGTAGGAGGTGGAGCCTTTCTGGAGGAAAACAAGTCACAGGAGGACCCTGAGGTTGGGTAGCCCCATTCTGATTCCACTAGGACTCTGCCCTTGCAGTTGCTGCTTACTCCCTCCGTCTCCATAATGTCTGCAGTGATCTGGGCTTCTACTGCCCATCATGCCTCTTCTGCCATAATGAACTATATGTCCCCTCGAGAACCATAAGTCAAATACATTTTTCTTTCCTTTAGGCTGGTTCTCTGAGTGCTATCTCACAGCAGCAGAGACAAGAGCAATATCAAGAACTGTGACTGGAAAAATAGTTCATGCTATCCCATGAAAAGAACAAGTAACAAAATGCATATGTATGCTTACCTCCTTACACATAAGCACACACTCATTCCTCACATTTGTACAGAAAAATGTGACTTCGTTAACAACAAATCATCAACAGCTACCCGAGAAGTATATAATGATAATCTTTAAATGTCTGTATCTTTTGTGAGCATAAATGTCCTTGCATTCATTTATGTATGGGTACTTACGTGTATAGGTGTGTGTGCATTCATGTGTGTGTATGTATGTGTAGTTAAGAGGACAATCTCAGCAGTCTTTTCTCGGATATCATTTACCATGGGTTTTTTATTGTTGTTGTTATTGTTGTTGAGCTGGTAACCAGGTTTTGTTTGTTTGTCTTAAGTAAGACAGGGTCTCTAATGAGCCTGGAACTTACCAAGTAGGCTAGGCTGATAAAACTAGAGAACCTAGGGATCCGCCTACCTCCACTTCTGCATCCCTGCCTCCAGAGTGCTACGATTGATTACAAGCACACACCACCATATTCAATTTGTCATACACAGATTCTTGGGATCAAACTCAGGTCTTTACAAGCGTTTTACCAACAGAGCTATCTTGCCAGCCCCGATGTCCAATGCTCTATACTTTTGTATTTTTGAATTAGCCCCAACAAATATAAATTATTTAAGAATCAAGAGGGGAAAGGTGATATAGTTCAGTGGCACAATACTTACCTAACAAGCCCCTTATCAGAAACTGTATACCAAAGAAAAAATAAAACAAGCAAACCATTTATTATAAAAGAAAATGCTTAAATTGAACACAATGGTATAAATAGTCTCCTATGATAATATAACTGTCACTGAGAGATCTTAGAAGACAAATTTTGATATACTGATTTTTCTTTCTCCTGACAGGGAGGAACTACTTACGTGGCAATCTTTACAGCAGTCACCATACGCACATTCGGCAAATGACTTAAGCTTACAAGTGCTTCCTTCACAACACGGGTCCAATTCACATTCCTGGGAACAGAATGACATTAGTGATCACCAATGAAGCTCTTTGCTCACGCTGTAATCCATTTTTTTCTAACCTAACGGAGACAGATGCTCTCTGCCAACAGTCCTGAACGATACTTCTGCATTAATCAGCATCCTTAGGTATCAACACACTTCAAAAGACTTGAATTATAGAGTATATGTACCTCAGCATACAAGAAATTACCCTAGGCTAGGGAACTTAAACAACATAAATTTATTTTCTTCCAGTTCTGAAAACTGGAATCTAAGATGAAGGTTCTCACAAATAGACTGGGTTGACAGATAGCTGCCTTCTTACTGTGTGTGTGTATATATATATATATATTCTTTCTTCATCCATGTGCTCACAGGGCACGCTAGGGAGAGATAACTAGAATCTATTCTGAGGAGGCTAATCCTAGAAGATCGGGGATTAAATTCAAGTCCTTATTTAATGTTATTATTTCCTCAGAACACCATTACCAAATACAGCTGTGACGGTGGTTAGAGCTTTGATGCATGACTCTTGAACACGCACATATACAACACAGTCTGTAACTTAGTTTAATGATTACAAAGAAGTAAATCTCCATGAATGCATTTCTTTCACATTCAGGATCTGACTACTCAGTTGGATGGCTCTATTTCCTCAGGAGTTCTAATCTTTGATTCTTGTTTCGAGAAGTCAAGAGCAGGGAGTAAACCCAGTGCTTGCACATGCTGTAATCACTCAGGCTACAATAAGCAGAATTTTGATTGGCTTCCTCAAGTCACCAAGGTTACACTTCACTCCCAACCTTTCACCTCCGTGGACACCTGGGTTAAATATAGTAATCTTAATGTCCCAATTTCTTTACTGTGCTGCAATACAACCTCATGAGTTGTCACCAGTGGGGGATGTTGATAGAGGAGCAGCTGGGATTCTAGGTACTATTTTGCAACTTTCTGTTTGTCTACAATCATTTCACAACTAAAATGTTTTCAACTTCTATTTTATTGCATAACTGTACATAATCCATGAGAAACAGTGTGATACTCAACACATATTCCATGCATACTGATCAGGGTAAACAGCATTTCAATTTCACAGTAAAACTATAAAGCAAGTGAAGTGATCTATACCTTCAAACACATTAAAAACAATAAATCAAAATGAATTATGAACATAATGATAAAGTCTAAAACTATGAAGCTTCCAGGAAAAATCCTATGCAAGCTACAAGTAGGCAAAACATTTTTGGATACACCAAAACTGCCAATCATAAAGATACAAAACGACAAGATGGAATTTATTAACATGCAAAAGTTCTGCTTTGAAAGAGACACACTAATGGCAAGAGAAAACACTGATAGATCAAAATATCAGACAAAGGGCATGTACCCAGAATATATAAATATTCTCAAAATTCAGTTACAATGGGGGTGAACAATTGAATCGGATTCACCACAGGATACACAGATGGGGAAAGAAAGCACCTTAACACACAGTCAACAGCCTCAGACATGAAGAACCTGCTCATTAAAGCAGCAAGGAGGGTGTTCTGGAGCTGACTCCAAGGTTAAGCTCTTGCTGCACAAGAAAATGACCTGAGTTTGGATTCCCAGATTCTACTTTAAAAAAAAAAAAATTAAGAAAGAGGGTTGTTTATTTAGAGTTGAGGGTCTGGTGGCCAAGAGAGCCAGAGTTTATCCTTAAGGTAGGAGAACATTAGGACAGAAGAGAGAGCTACCATGATAGCCTGGTGGGGGGAGAGAGGACGGTGGAGAGACTCAAGGGCTTGGAGAACTACAGCAAAAGGGAGACCCTGAGTGAGGTTCTAATCTTTTTTTAGTCTCAGTCATTGCCTAGGAGTGACTAGGACACTGAAGACTAGAGATGTGGTCTTTACAAAATAACCACTGGCTAGAGTCAAGGCTTTATAAGACGGCAGCCACTGACCAACACTCCTGACTCTAGCTTTTATTAGAAAGCAATGAAGAAGGGACACACTTGTTACTTGCAGAGGCAGTATTGAACAGATACAATATTGAGTTTAGAAATAAACTTATTATAAACTTATTATTTTAGAGTATAAACTAAGCTGAAAAAAAATTAAGGACATTTTTGTTTCTGGCAATGACAACAATAGAACTGTTCCTTTGAGGTCTTAACCCCTAAAGCTGCTTTTCCATCTCTATCTCTTGTTCTTATAATTCCCACCCTACCTAAAGAGATAAACTCATTTTCCAGTTTCCACTTTAAAAAATGTCAGATGGGAGTGGTGGCCCATCTAAAACTGTAGCCAAGGGGGGAGCCTAGAAATCTACAGAGCACACAGGCTAGCCAGCTAGTCCTAAAGCTCTGGGCCTGGGTGAGGAAATAGGTCACTGGTGACTATGAAGAATAGACTTTGTCCTGGCTCCACCTAATACTTCTCCCTTTCTCTTCTTCCTCTCCCTCCCATTCTTTCCCCCAGTACCTTCCTCCATTTCAAGTCTACCCTAAAGTGAATAGTCCTTAAACTACACACTTTCATCACCAAGATAATCTGTCTCACCTCAGGCCATTGGCAGTGAAGCTAATTGACCATAGACAAACCGTGGTCCAAATTCCTTCATTCTTTAAAGATGATTTCTCTCAGATAACTGTCATAGCGAAGGAAAGTGGACTAAAACACCTCCCTTACCACTTCTTCCTGGGGCTCGGATGGCCATAGCAGACACTTCTGGTCAGAACCTGACTGGTCATTCCCCTCACTTCATAGACTTCTATTCAAAGATTCTGTTTATCTTCATTTCCCCTTCAAAGCAAACATCTTTTTCTCCGAGATTAGAACACTCCATTCTGTAACAGTCTCTTTTGACCAAAGACTGTAAGTCTGAAATTTTGATTCAACACTGTATTCAAATGGAGTTTGAGAAAGCTAGAAGTTTATTTTCCAAAAGACTACAGGACAAATAAACAGCTTCATGAAAGAACAAAGGATTGGGAATTAGATGATGCACACAGGAACCTAGTTTGGGATAAACCATTTTAATGGGTTCACAACTAACCCTTGGTATATAATAAGCTAAATTCAATGAAGTGCTTTATGATATAAGTGATATGGAACCAGCTCATAGAACAGTATTTCTACATATTAACAGTAATAACAGTTACAACAACATCCAAACAATAAAAGAAACATAATAAACTTAATAAGGTAAAAGATTTGAACCCTAAAACTATGAAACACTGCTAAAAAATATTGAAGATTATACAAATAAACGAATATCCTATATTCATGAGCTGGAAGAATTAATACAGGTAAAATGTCTACATTACCCAAACTGATCTACAGTTAACAAAGTAATCCTTACCAAAATCCAAATTTTATTTTTTTATTGACACATGAATAGGATGAATTTATATCATTGTTGCCCCTTACCACATAATCCCATCCCTCTCCTTTCCAGCCAGTCTCCCTTCTATTAACAAGCTTTTTAATTCTTAAATTCATATTTAGGCAGTTTTAAAGCTGCCATGCTGGGACGTCTCTGAAAGTCTTGGAAGTCATTCCCCACTGTTGGGATTATCCTGAAGGAATACACTCTTCCCTATCTTTTACTTGGGAAAGGATATGGAGATTAGTTCTCCATTGTAGATAAGCCTACCAAAAGGTAGGCACAAGATCAATTGTGTAAGTATATAAATATACCTGACCCTGGCAGCCATCTTTGCCCCCCCCATGGCACTCCACATCTGGAGTCCATGAGTTCTTTTCCAGTTCCTTGCCACTAATGGATTCCATGCCTAGAGTCCATAAATTCTCCAGGGTGCCCTGGACCCTCGACGTCTAGAGTCCATGAGTTCCATTCTTTCTCTCCTCTAATAAACTCTATCTTAATCTAATTCTACGCATGTTCTGGTTTCAATCTTTTTTTTTTATTTAATTGTGCGTGTATGTGTGCGTGCACGCGTGTGTGTGTGTGTGTGTATATGTGTGTGTAGAACCACAGACGAATTCGGGAACCACCATGGACGCCTCCGCCTCCTCCTTGTTTACTCTACCCTGAGATTCACAGGCTCCGCCCTATCAGGACCAGAAACACAGGCGCCCCCGCTTCTGCCTGGTGTCTATATGTGGGGTATAGGATCCGAACTCAGGACCTTCCACCTGCAAGGCAGAGGTTTAACCCCTGAACTACCTCTCCAGTCCCCTGGTTTCAATCTTTAACTCCAAACACAAGAACCCTAATACATACAGACTCCTAGAGAGTGACCCTACAACAATATGGAGCCACAAAAGGCCATGAAACCAAATCCATTTTGAGAAATATAAAGCTGACAGTATTGGACTTTCTGATTTAAAACTAGCATAAAGTTACTGTAATTAAACAGAACAGCACTTGCCTGGAAACAGACATAGAGACCATAATGTTACGGGATTTTCATGTCCAGGTTCTTGTGTTTCTGGAGTCAAAACTGAGACCAGAACAGGTGCAGAGGATTAAGGTAGGTTTTACTAGAGAGAAAGAATGGAACTCACAGACCTGGAGTCCATGAGGGGCAAGTGAGCAGAAAGGAACTCATGGACTCCAGACGTGGAAACTCATAGACTCCATGAGGGGCAAGAATTCCCAGCCAGGCAGACCTTAAAGTCACTCTGTTTCTTTTGAGGAATTAAACTTATCTGCAACTGGAGAGCTCATCTCAATATCCTCTTATAAACAGAGGATTGGGGGAAGTTGACAGCCTTATCTCTGGAAGGATTAGAATCAATTCCTTCAGATTAGTAGGGTGTGTTGCTTCAGGATATCCCAGAAGTGGGGGATGATCTTCAAAGACCTTTCAAGCATGGCCCTGCTCTAAAAGTGCCTAATTAGAACTGAATCAAGGACCATGCAAGAGTAACCTACACACAAGTTAGGCTAGATTTCCACAAGGACAGAGGTGGGAAATGGTGCTGAGGAAAATAAATGTCCAATGCAGATGAATGAAACTGAGGTTTGTTCTTACCCCACACACAAAAGTTAATTGTACATGCAAACAGTAAGTCAAACTGAGAAAAAATAGCTTTTATTCCGCAGTTTGTAGAATCTGCAGATCAGCAGTGAAGGTAGATAAGACTGGCAGTTCCTACTAAGCACAGGCATTATGGAGCCAGGGATAAACAGGTAAAGATTAGTAAAAAGAGACTGCTTCCTCTAAATGGGAAGTTTTGATACTGATTAATTCTGAAGCTAGATTCGATATAACTCACTTTTTAAATGAGTCCAAGAGAATGAAAAGAAAATGAACACTCCTACAACCGCAGCTCCAGAATGGCGAGTGCTGATACACAAGCCAGCAACCAAAATAAAAACAATGACAGCATAGAATGAAATAAAATAATAAAATAGACAATGAAAAATCGAGGGTTTCAGTGATGCTTGCTGAAGTCATAGTGCCAGGAGGGAGATTCTCAGATGACCAGTCCCAGAAACGTACCCACAGACAATCCTCACTTTACCACAAAGCTCATCTCAATGCCCATGCCAGAAGTGCCTCAACCAGTCATTTTATTTTTGCAGATCTTGTGGTAATTTATAGGCAGTTTTAGAGCAGCCATGCTGGGAAAGGTCTCTGAAAGTCTTCAACACACACACACACACACACACACACACACACACACACACACACACACGCTGCTGGGATTACCATGAAGAAATGCAAACTATTGATCTGATAAGAGGAACTGACTCTAATCCTCCACAGAGAAGTTGCCAACCCTCTGTTCATGAAAGGATATGGAAATCAGTTCTCCATTATGAATAAGCCCCACCATGAAGTCCAAGATCAACTGGATGGGGACCCAGTATGAACAGACCAATGAGATGTAGAGGACCAAAAGCTCCAATTAGGTTTACAGTAACTGGAGCTAATCAATGAGGAAAAGCCACTTTTGAAAGGCCTGATGGATTCCACTTGTCCCTCATGGATTCCACGTCTGGAGTCCAGGAGTTCCTACTTGATTTTTCTCTCACCCCTCATGTTCCGTGCCTGGAGTCCATGAGTTCTCCAGGGCTCTCTTGCCCCTCAAGGATTCATGGGGTGAGTCGGTTCTTTTTCTCCTCTGATAAACTGCCTTATTCCTCTACACGTGTTCTGGTTTCAATCTTCAAATCTGGAACACAGGAATCTGGACACATACAGACCCCAGAGGGGCCCATAACAATTTAACAAAGCAAGAAGGAAAAGCTCCACTGACCTTCGGAGAGCCACAGTCACACTCTTCCCCAGGGTCCACCAGCTTGTTGCCACAGACGGGCGCAGGTGTATGCCTCGTCAGGATTTGGAATATTAAGAAGGCAGTTTCCTCCTTTGTTTAAAATTAACTTCTCAAAGTCATCTTCACTGCAACTGCTGAAGTTTCTGGAACCTCTATAACGAATATCAAGAACACTATGTCAAAATGATTTCTTTGAATTTTAAGTCAAATCTAACCAACAAAAAGTAAATAGTCTAAATATCTAAAGTGGAAATTAATGACTTTCCTAATAAATAGAGTATTGCTTCAACTACTACATAATAACTCATTATAACTCTTTCATTATAGTATACTGTATCTTCAAGAAAATATCTTCCAAATATTATCACATATTAAGTCCACAAACTGCTATCTTCATGACCAAAAAGATCTTAAAAAACCATCTGGTCCTACGCAGAACCAGGTTTTACTTTCCTAGCATGGTAAAGCACTGGAAGCTGCATGTACTTCCCCAGTCCTGTGTGGCCATGTCCCTTCCCTGCTTCTTCGTTGGAGCCACATGAAAATTCCCTGCAGTGGCTCTGCAGTCACTCAGAGGCAGCCTGCACAGCTGATTTCCACTACTCTTAGAATAGGTTTTCAGTTTGAGTCTTTGTTTATCCTTTGTGATAATTCCTGAAAACAATGATCGTTACCTCGACGGTTAGGTCCATTTGAAGAAATTGCCAGCACAAGCTGAGCGTGTGAGATATACAAATGCAATTTCGATGCTTAATCTGATTTTTTTCTTTTCTTTTTTTAATACATTTTTTATTATTTCCGCTCATACAAACTTAATAGGTAGACCAGTTCCCTCCCTCCCTCCTCCTCCCCCCGAACCCCCTGCTCCCCCTCCCTCCCTTCCCATCTCCCAGTGCCTCCCCCCCAATTCCCAGAGAGTCCTTTCTTGTGTATGCCTGACTCTCCTCTTGGTCCTCCTCTCCGATGACGTACAAGGACCCAGTGGCATTTCCCTGAACCCTTTCTCATGTTCCCCTTAAGCATAGGAACACTACTGTAGCTGTCAATCCCTTGCCTCCAAGGATCTTGGTGCCTTTAGCTGATGCTAGACTTTGTGAGGTCAATAGTGTGTTGGACATTGCGCAGGGCATGCAAAGTCCTATTATGATTGCTTCGGCCCTAACAAGTGTGGAGGAGAATCTTGCAAATCATTGCTCCTCCCATCCTTTTGCTCTTACAATCTTACCGCCCCCTCTTCCACTTTTCTTAATATTGTTTACTCAATAACTAGAAATATTATAGACTATTTTAACCTTTAAAAACTAACAGGAAATACTAGTTGTACCATAAATCTTTGAGAAATCCAAATCACACAAAATTTTACTTTATTTTTATTTTTCACTACCACGTGTATGTAGTATGATGTGTGTGGGTGTGGGTGTGTATGCGTTATGTATGCATGTGTGTGGAGTCTCAAGATCTCAGGAATCTTCCTCAACTGTTCTCCCACTGTATTCATTGAGGCAGAGTCCCTCACACCCTGCACTCGCTGATACAACTAGTCTTCTAACCAGCTTGATCTTCATCCTCTGAGGCTGGAACTGCAGATGGGATATCACGCTACCTGACCTTTACATGGGTTTTAGAGACCAAACCACTGGTTCCTGTGCTTACACAGTGAGCATTTAACCACTAAGCCAACACCCCAGCACTCACATAAAAATCAAAAGAAGAAAGCACATTATACCTGTTTAAGTGACCATTATCCCAAACCTAAGAGGTAAGCCCACAAAAGGGTATGAAAAAGAGCAAACCTTGTATATTATTTGTGAGGATGTAGATTGACAGTTATTGTAGAAAGTGACATGAGCTTCCTAAAAGAAACTGATAACACAACTACCATATGTCCAGAAATAAAAGCAAAATTGCCACCTTGTAAAGACATCTGCATTCCTATGTTCAGCTTTATTCATAGTAATCAAGACATGGAAGCACCCTAAGTGCTCACGTGTGCACAGATGGATGAAGAAATTACAGGATGTACATGTATATTCCATTATAGACCTCACTGAGTACTTAAATCACTATGTGCTTAAATATATGTGTGTATTGATAAAGGAATATTTATTACTCGACTTTATAAAAAGAGACTGTGCCAATTATCACATGAATAAAATTTGTCATAGTTAAATACAGGTATCAACTTAACATTGAGGGTTCAAGCTCAGGGGACATTTGTAGAGTTAAACCCCAAGTGAGCCTGCAAAAAATTATCTAATTGATAGGGATTTACCAGCCCATTGTTGGCAGGACTAGTCCCTGCACAAGTGAATGAGAGAGGGAACTGGCTGAAGAAGTTAGCACCCTTTGGTATTTGCTGGTCTGGCAAGTAAGGATTATCCTTCTCTCGGTAGTTATGTGGATAGGATGAGACCAGGTCTCTCGGCCCTTGGTGTTGGTGTGAACTCTCCTACCAAGCTGGACAAGGAACTATAACTGGACAATCATAAGCCAGAATAAAACCTTCGTTTCTTTAGGCCATTTGTTAATTTATCAGCAACGGTACAAGGTAACTGTAACAAACTGGAGGACACTTGGTAAGTGAATCAAATCATATTTAAAAAGAAAATATCACATGATCTCATTTACATATGAATTCTTAGAAGAAATGAATACAAGAAGGTAGAATATAAAACAATGGGAGGGGAAGAAGTAGGGAGATGTAAGTAAAATGATACACAAGTAGCAGACACACAAAATTAACAAGTTTAAAGGTCTAAAGGAGCTCTATAATTAATATTAGAATATTTGGGATTCTTGGGGCTAGAGAGGTGGCTCAGGGGTTAAGCCTCTGCCTTGCGGGCGGAAGGTCCTGAGTTCGGATCCTAGACCCCATGTATAGACGCTGGGCGGAAGCGGGGGCGGCCTGCGCTTATGGTCCTGGTAGAGCAGAGCCTGTGAACAGAGTAGGGCAGAGTAAACAAGGAAGAGGTGGAGGTGTCCATGGTGGTTCCCAAATTCGTCCGTGGTTCTACACACACACGCACGCACGCACAATTGAATTAAAAAAAAAAAAATTTATTTGGGATTCTTGTTGTAACAGTGGCTTTAGGTTCTTCTGTCACAAGGGAAAAGATGAGTAGCTATGTGTGTTGATGGCTATGTTAATCTGCCTGACAAGAGTAACCATTTCACATCTTTAGGTGTAGCAAAACATCAATTTTGCTAGGCATGTGGTGCGCACACATCATCTCAGCACCCAGGAAGCTGAAGCAGAAGACCATGAGTTCAAGGACAGCCTGGGATACATAATGAAATATGTCTCAAAAAAGAATGCTCATGTTACAGATTTCAGATACAAATCACATATATGTAACATATATATGTTACTCTTTGTATTTAAAATCTGTGTATATGTATAAAATGTATGTATAATTCACGTAAATATACATTATACCTGGTTATAAAGCAATATAACATGTATAATGTACAAAATACATGTGTATGTTTAATGTATAAAACACGTGTTTATAATATACACAATATACAAGCATGTATACAATATATACAACATATAACATATGTGTGTGTGTACTTATACACACAGAGAGCCAAAGGAACTTGGTGCCCTGAGAGATCTTCTTTCCAGGCATCCTGAGCAATGGAGACAGAGCAGCAGCAGGTACAAAGGTGATGAAAACCTCCCGGTCTACCACCTTCTTGCAAGAGACACAATCTTCTAGATAAATGTATCAAACCCAATGCACTCTCCCTAGGGAAGGAGCAAGAGCAACTGGGACTCCATGGCCAGCTGAGCCAGGCTGCTGTGCAATGGTAGCAAAGGCCACCGAGGAAGCACTTTTCACAGACACAAAGCCTTCGGAACACTTGGCTGGGTGACCAAGAACTGGGCCCTGACACAGGGAGGAAAGGGACCCTCTGGTGACCACTCACAGCCTCCTGCCCCACAGGCCTACACACCCAGACTGCGGCTGCCTTAGCCAAGCCGGAGAAAGCACCAAGAAGGGAGCTAAGAACTACGACACTCGACTCAGCACTGTGTGTCAGAAATTTCTTCCAGCAGGTGACATCTCATCTCCTACAGGCTTGCCCAGGGTCTGCCTAAACTAGATAATTCTCGCGTGTCACGTAAGTGATATACTTTCCCTCTCATCCCTGCCTCTTCTCTTTTTTCCCTATCCATTTCTCTTATATATAACTATAGCTTTCTATACTTTCTACAGCTTAAAAAAAAAATGAGGGGAGGGGGGCTAGAGAGATGACTCAGGGTTAAGACTGTGCCTCTCACAAACAGAAGGTCCTGATTTTGGATCCCAGATCCCACGTAAAAACACCAGGCGGATACAGTGGTGGCTTGAACTTCAGCCATTGTGGGCAGAGCCTGGGAAATCCCAGAATGAAGCAAAGAGGTAAAAGCAATCACAAAGTCACCTTTGGTCCTCCACAGAGACAAACAGTGCTCTCTGATAACACACACACACACACACACACACAAAATAAAATAAAGTTTAAAAAAATTCTGAATCCTAACAGCTTCCCAACTTCCCCCTCCTGGCTACTTTTCCTATGTCAATGCTCTTTAAAGCTTATCTAATATAAATCCCTTTCCCAACGCACCCTTTTACTTCTACACCTAACACAGCAACTAAAATCCTAGTATACAATATGCTATATCCTTGATCATGATCCTCCAATAGTTATTGAACTTATTGCTAATTGGGTAATGTAACATTTGTATCATGGGTCTTTGCAGAAGATATGGTTTCTCCCATGGTTAGTATTCTATTCTGGGAATAATGCAGAGGCTTCCCTGGGTAGCCCAAGTTCCTGGACTAAGGGTACGATTTCTGAACCACACACCTCCTACCACAGATTAGGCACACTTGAACACTGCAATTACTTGTACTGAAAAATTTACAAATTAAAAAAAATCAAAACAACAAAATAACACGTAATACATAAATGCCAACATAGGTAACAAGAAACACAAAAAGCCGAGGTGACATAACTATGCCCAAAATTACTAATTCCATAATAATGGACTCCATGAGAGTAAATTAGATAAAAGCCTAGGCAAAGAGCTCAAAAAAATAATAGTAAGTACATTAGAAGAAATCAAAGAGAGTGAAACATTCTGAATAAATCCCAGGAGAACACAAACATCTGAGTGGGATAAATAATTTGATATCAGGTAGGAAAGAAATGAATAGAGACAGAAGGACCGAACAATAAACAAACCAGAACAAAAAACATGGTGAGTCAGATGAAAGTGTCCACAGAAAGCTTCACCAATAAGAAAGGACTGAGCTGAAGACAACATACAAGCTTGAACAAGGACAGAGGTGAGCTGACAGGGGGCAAGAATGGGACCTCTAGAGACTGAAGCTCAGCCACTGTAGGCATGGAAAGGGGAGAAAAAAATCCATGCAAAAGTCACAGAAAACATTTCAACAAAATTAAAAACAGAAAAGTTGACCATACGTGAAGATGCCAATCTAAACACAGGCTATGTTAAGAACACCAAACAGAAGACCAGAAAGGAACATCCCCTCATCATATTAGAATTAAACCACTAAAACACAGAACAAAGAAAGCATGGTGAGAGCTGGAAAGATAACTGAGTGGTGAAGCCTCTGCCTTGCAAGCAGCATTTTCTGAGTTCAGATCCCAGACCCCATGTTTAAAAATGCCAGGCAGAAAGCAGCACTTTCCCATATTTTGGGTCCTTTAAGGTAGAACCTGGGAAACTTCAAAGCAAAGCAAATAGGGTAGATGATTCCTGAAGTTACCCTTGGCCCTCCACAGGCAGGCAGGCACGCGCACAGACACACACTAGTGCGCACAAGCTGAAAGAGAGAAAGAGAGAAAGAGAGAAAGAGAGAGAGAGAGAGAGAGAGAGAGAGAGAGAGAAAGAGAAAGAGAGAAAGAAAGAGAGAAAGAAAGAAAGAAAGAAAGAAAGAAAGAAAGAAAGAAAGAAAGAAAGAAAGAAAGAAAGAAAGAAAGAAAGAAAGAAAGAAAGAAAGAAAGAAAGAAAGAAAGAGCGAGAAGCACTTCTAAAGGCCCATTAGAATATCAACAACTTTATAGGAAAACTTGAAATGTCAAGTTCTGAAAGACAAAAACTACCAACCCAGACTGCTACACCCAGAAAGGATATGTGTCATAATTGAAGGACAAAGGAAAACAGGCTAAAAGAATCAAAACATAGCTGAAGGAATAGTCAAGACTGAAGAGAAAGACAAATATATCCACAAGATCACAGGGAAGAACAGACCACACCTGAATGACAATTAAATAACATAGAAAAACAAAAGCACCAAACACTGCTAAATCCACAAAATGACACAAATATTTCAATAATAATTTTGAACATTAATGCTACTAACTCTCCAATCAAATGACACAGCTAGGTGAATAGATTAAAAAGATTGATCCATCACTCTATGGCTTCCAAGAAATGTATCTCATTATAAAAGACAGATGGCTACCTTGAGGTCAAAAGATAGAAAAGGTTCTTATAAGCAGGAAGCAAATCGATGCCACTGTCCTAATTTCTGACTTTGGATCAAAACTAGTCAGAAGAGATAAACAAGGTCACTTCATATTGATAAAGAGAAAAATCCATCCCGAGGAAATTAAGCGGACAGCAACATGGTTCAGCAAGTAAAGGTAACATGGCATGCACCTGTGTTCTTTCTCTCTCTCTCTCTCTCTCTCTCTCTCTCTTCTCTCAGATGAATAACTTCTATGTACATATTATAGCTAATGTGATATATATAGCATATACATATATAAAGAAGATATAACAATTATAAGCACATATGCATTAGCATCCAGTTTCATAAAACAAATATTGCTACATATAAAGTACCAATTAGTCTGTGACTACTCTCACCAACTGATAGGTTATTTTGACAAAAAGATAAACAGAAACATTTGACATCATAGATCAAAAAGATCTAAAAGACATGTAAAAAAAACATTCTGTTCAAACACTGCAAAATGCAGTCTTCTCAACCATCCAGAGAGCTTCCTCTAAAATATTATAGATCATACAAAAGAACTCCTATCAAGAGAAAAATGGAAATAGTTTAAACTAATTTCTTATATTTTACCTGACTACAATGGAATAAAATTTGAAATCAACAGCAAGAGAAACTATAGAATATACGAAAAGTAAAGAAAACTAAACGAGACACTTTTAAATGATGAATGGGTTACCAAATAAATCAAGAAGGAAATTTTAAAATTCCCACAGAATCAATAAAAATGAAAATATAACACACTAAAATCTGTGGGAATGAAGGCAGTTTTACAAGAAAAGTTTCAGCTATAAGTACCTACATTTAAAAAAATCAAAGATAACTCAAATTAGTAACACAGTGATATATGTTAGGGTCTTGGAAAAACAAGAACAAACCAAACCCAAAATAAATAAAGAGAAAGAAATAACAAGAACAAGAAAGAAATAATGAAATAGAAATGAAAACACAAACATATTTGAAAAGTTAATTAAGCAAGATTGACAAATCCTTGGCAAAACTGACCATAAGAAAGGCAGAGAAAATGACCCAAATCAACAAAACTAAAGTTAATAAAGGAACATTATAACCATGAAGTTCAGAATCTATCTTAAAAAACACACACTATACTGAATTGAAAAATTTCAGAGAAATAAATGAGGGCTAGGGAGATGGCTTAGGGGTTAAGGTTAAGCTTTTGTTTCACAAGCAAAAGGACTTGAGTTCAGTTCCCCAGGTCCTACATAAAAACGCCACGAGAATATGACAACAGCCTGCAATTCTGATCCTGGAAGGCAGAGCCTAGGAAACACACAGCAAAATAATAAGGAGGCAAAACAATTCAGAATGATTTCCAGTGTCACCTTTAGGTCTCCACAG
This sequence comes from Typhlomys cinereus, assembly GCA_023101885.1. Classification (NCBI taxonomy): domain Eukaryota; kingdom Metazoa; phylum Chordata; class Mammalia; order Rodentia; family Platacanthomyidae; genus Typhlomys; species Typhlomys cinereus. The sequence goes on along the minus strand of JALPQD010000358.1, from coordinate 695,539 downwards.
GCACATACATTCACTCACACACATACACACAACTAAATTTTTTTAAAGTTTAAAAAAATAAAATTGTGAAAGTGGCTAAGGCCATCTCACGAAAAGCAATCTACAGAACCAACAAATCTCCAACAAAATTCCAACACTATTCTTAGAAGAACTAAAAAGACAATCATTAAATGTATTTGGAAGCATAAAATACCTCGAGATCAAAGCAAAAATAAGTAAATAAGGCTAGAGGTAGCATCATCTCTGATTTTAAATTATACTACAGAGTTACAGTAGAAAAACATTATACTGGTTTATTTAAAAAAAAAAAAAAAAAAAAAGCCCATGCAGCTATTGCCACCTGATTTTTGACAAAGATGCTGAAAATGCACATTGAGAAAAGACAGCCTCATCAACAAATAGTGTTGGGAAAGTGGATATTACATATAGAAGAATAAAACCAGATCCTTATCTCCCACTGTGCACAAAAATAAACTTCAAATGAATCAAGGACCTCAACCTAAGACCTGACACTGAAACTCCCTAGAAGAAAAGGTAGGAAATATATGCACATCAAGGAACAAAAGGACTAAAAGATATCTTTAAAAGATTCTGTCCAAACACTGCAGAATACACAGTCTTCTCAACCATCCAGTTGTTTAAGAAATAAAAAAACTAAAAATAAAAATCAGTAAGTGGGACCTAGTGGAATTTAAAAGCTTCTGTCCAGCAAAGGAAACAATTATAAAAGAAGCTGTCTCTTTCCATGCTGCTTATAAGATGTGATCCAAATATCTTAGCAGAAAGACTTTATTCTCGCTTGCAGTTCTTGGTCACTCTTCACAGCATGGCAGAGCTCATCCAGCATCAGCAGCCAAGGAACTAGCCCCACCATATCCACAGAAAAAGCAGAAATCCACACTTTCTCCTGATATACCCAAATACTGAACGAGACTCTCCATCTTATCCACCTGCCCAGTGAATAATCCCACCAGCTATGCTCTGGGGTTTTCCATATCAATTAGATAATCTCCACGATACTTGATCTGAGCTTGCCTTAATTACTAATTCTTCATAAATATGCCCAATTCTTAGTTCTCTATCAAGTTGGTACCTGTATCTAAGTGGAAGAAAAATCTTTGTCAACTATATACATTTGACAGATTACTAATAGAATATAAAAAAGCAATAAAAAATAGGCTAAGAAACTGTAATAGTTATTTGACTAATGCTGAGATAAAACACCTGACAAAAGTAACTTAAGGGAGGAAGGGTTTATTCTGGCTCATGGTTCAGGATATTGTCCATCATGGCGGGGAAATCATGGTGTCAGGAGCATAAGATGGTTGTCACAATGAATCCACTCTAGGAAGCACAGAATGCTAAACATCAGTGCTCAGCTAGCTTTTTCCTCTATATTCAGTCCAGGATGCCAGCCCACAGAGTGGCACTGCTTTAGCATGGGTCTTTCCACCTCAATAAATCTAACCTATGAATCTATCTGTTGTCGCCTCTGGCTAGATCTTGTCAAGCTGACAATCAACTGGGGAACTGAGTATAGACTTCTAAAAAGAAGAAATACAAATAAACAATAAATGTTTTCAAAGTGTTCAAAATCATTAGCCCTGGGGAAATGCAAATTAAAATCTCACCAGTCTGAATGACTGTCATGAAGACCATGAGCCACAGACACCAGTGAGGGTGTGAAGAAAAGGGAAACTTATGAACTACTGGTGGGAGGATAAACTGGTGCAGCCAATGTGGAAGCAGTGTGAGGGCTTCTCAGAAAGATGAAAATGGAAAAGCCATGTGACCTAGATATACTGTTCCTTGGCAAAGACAAGAACTCAATAGCTTATCACAGAGACACCTGTCACAGCTGTTCCACTGCCAGAAAACGCAGTTGGTTTAGATATATATAGACTGATGAGGGATACTGAAAATATGGTATATATACACAATGAAACTTTATTTAGCTATAAGAAAAAGCAAATTATGAAGTTTAAAAAAAATGGATGAAACTAGAAAAAATTATACTGGGTAAGGTAACCCAAGCTAAGAAAGACAAATAACACATTTTCTCTCACATGCAGATCCTAGCTTCTAAATTTTATGTGTGTGTATGTGTGTGTGTGTGTGTGTGTGTGTGTGCATAAGTAAGTGCATACAGAAGTTAGGAAACTAGAAAAGAGCCCGTGGGAAGGGAAAAAGAGGCTTAAGAGAAAAGGGGTAGCAATATGTTATCTGAAAGTAGAAGGCAGACTATAGTGGGTATTAACTGTGGATTTAAGTGAGGATAAGGAACAGGGAGATGAGAGAAAAGAATGTGGAAGGATTAACCAAAGCTAAAACTAAGTATTATTAAAAGACATAAGAAAATCCACTATTCTATAAAAAACTAAAAAAAAAAAAAAATCATGAAAGTGTGAGTTTTAACAGAGGCGTCCTTCATGGATGGATAAAACTACTCCTAGAAGCCATACAGCTACTGAATAAAAATCCCAATACCAAGAATGATCTATTTTCTTACAAGTTGTTAGTCCTGAGCCCAACCCCTCCCAAATAATACCAGCTCTTGTTACTTGTGGTATAAATATGAAATGCTCCACATGGGCTCATGCGTTTGAACACTTGGTCCCCAGCTATTTGAGAAGGTGGTGGAACCTCTATGGGTGGAGCCTTACGCCTTTATAGTCAACTTCTGCTCACTTTCTGCTTTCTGGGTGCAGGTACAAGGGGACCAGGTGGCCTTCTTCTCCTGCCACTATGTCTTCCCTGCCTGCTGGCATTTCTTCCCTTCATGCTGGATTCTAACTTCTGGAACTATAGACCGAAAAAAATCCTTCCTTCCTTCCTTAAATTGCTTTGGCCAGGTATTTTGCCACAGCAAGGAAGCAACACACCACTGCTGCTGGTTGCTCACCATGACTAGAAGGTAAGACCTACTGTTGAAGACAGCACGTGTTTTGGTTGTAGAACAGAGAAATCAAGTTGGAACTGGACTAGAAGCTTCCTCCCTGCTACATAACTTTCACAGCACCAGAACATGCTATGCAGACTGCTAGAGGAGAACTGTCATCCACAGACTTCCCCAGCTGTGAACCTGGAATGCTACACCACCAACCTCCCAGGCAAAAGATGCCCACGGGCGAAATAATGGCATGACATGTTGTAGGGGTAACTTGATGCCTGTTCCACAGGATAGAATTTATGTCTGGCACTAAGAACAGTCTCAAGACTGTGGCAGGAAGGTCACAGGCCCTACTGGGAAAGCTACTGCTAAATGGACATGATGTACCTGCTTAATTGCCTTGTAAATTTTTATATCTGCGCCCACAGATTAGTGCTGTTATCAGCTCTGATCAGATAAGCTTCACAGGTACTTCAGAGACTCATGACTGGTCAAAATGCTGAGAGAGTTGACTTGAATATTCGTTCTATATGGAACATCTACTTTGCCTACTCCAAGCCTTAGAGAACTTCACAGACGGAACAGAAAGAATGAAGAAGGAAAGGGCCTCTACAATGAAAACTTGAAGACACTACAGGAAGAAATTAAAGAAGACATCAGAAGATGCAAAGACTACCATGCTTATAGACCAGAAAGATTAAATGTGAAAATAACCATCCTACCAAAAGTGGTCTCATTAAGCATAATCAAAAACTGTCCCTTTGGTGACCCGCGCTCTGTCCAGCCGGGCCTCACCCCGCGCCTTAGGTAAGTCCCCGTTCCGGCCCCGCCCACCAGGACCCCAGGTCAGCCCACAGGGACCTGGCTCCGACTCCCACCATCCAGCCGGAGCCACGCGCGGGGGCCGAGGGACGAGGAGGACCTCCCCCTGCGCCCGGGCCCCGCCCCAGCGGCACTCGGGTTAAATAGCTCCACGCCCCCATCCTCCCTTTACACCCCACCCGGCTCCACGGGTCCGGACACGTGCACGTGGTCCAGCCGGGCCTGACCCCGCACCCTAGGTAAGTCTCCGCCCGCGTCCGCCCACCAGGACCCCAGACCAAATAATTCAGTTTAGTGAAATTGAGAGATCTTAAGAGTTAAAATGACAATGCCAAAGTCAAAGTGCAAGTCCATGAAAAGCAACACTCAAGTAAACAAATTTCCCACTGAAGAAATTAATCCCATAATGTTAGACTCCAACACGAACAAACCCGCGGAAAAAGGCCAAGAAAGCCTCACCCAGGATAAAGTCTTTCAAAATATGATCATTACCATGTTCAATACTATGAAAGAGGAAATCAGGGAGGAATTACATAATCGAATCAATCACTTTGAAGAGGAACACAACAGACATCTGGAGGAGTTGAGAAAAACAGTGCAAGAAACAAAAAGTGGCATAGAGCAGTAAAAACAAACTCAAGCAGAGTTTAAAACTGAGCTAAAAGACAAGTTATCTCCAACCCAGAACGCCACAGAGAGTCTTATCAACAGAACTAATGAAGCAGAAAACAGAATTTCAGACCTTGAAGATAAAGTGGGAGTACTAACCAGCTCAATGGAAGAGGTGGTTAAAGCCAAAAAGATACTTGAGAGAAATATCCAAGAGATATGGGACACCCTGAAGAAGCCTAACATGCGTATTCATGGAATACCAGAGCAAGAATCTCAAAATACCACCCCTGAGGAAATTTTTCAAACGATCATCAAGGAAAACTTTCCTCATCTAAAAAAAGAGAGGCCCATCCATATACAAGAGGCATTCCGCACCCCAAACAGATACGACCAAAATAGAAGCACGCCGCGGCAAATAATAGTTAAAACACTCCACGTTCAAGATAAAGAACTGGTGCTGAGAGCTTCAAGGGAGAAAAAACAAGTCACTTTTAAAGGTAAACCTATTAAAATAACAAATGACTTCTCAGTCGAAACAGTAAAAGCAAGAAGAGCTTGGAGAGACATACTTCAAGTATTGAATGAGCAAAAATGTCAACCCAGGCTGATTTACCCTGCAAAACTATCTATCATGATCGAGGGAGAAAGAAAAACTTTCCAGCACAAAGACAACTTGAAGGGATACATGTCCACCAAAACAGGCCTTCAAAAAATGCTAGAAATGATACTCAAGCGTGAAGAAAAAAACAGGCATATCCAGGAGAACAGAAGGCAAATATAACACCATTAAAAGCGAAGCAATATACTTATAAAAGCTACTAAACATAATAAATGTCTGGAATTAATAGTTTCTCCATTATAACACTAAATGTTAATGGACTTAATTCACCGATCAAGAGACACACATTACAAACTTGGATTAAAAATCACAATCCATCAATCTGCTGCCTGCAGGAAACCCATCTCACCACAAAAGATAAGCACGCTCTAAAAATAAAAGGCTGGTCAACAATTCTACAAGCAAATGGAAGCAGAAAACAGGCAGGGGTAGCCATTATGATATCAGACAAAGTGGATTTCAAACCAAAGAAAATTATAAGAGACACAGATGGATACTACATTTTAGTCACAGGTACAATTCACCAGGAAGACTTCACAATACTGAACATATATGCACCCAATACGGGCCCCTCCACATTCATTAAGAAAACCCTACAGCGTCTAAAGCAAGAAATCAACCCCCAAACGATAATTCTTGGGGACTTCAACACCGCCCTCTCAACATGGGATAGATCAACAGGTCAAAAGCTTAACAGAGACACTTTGGAACTTAATCAAACCCTGAAAGAAATGGACCTTACAGATCTCTATCGAACTTTTCACCCACGCACCAAAGAATACACATTTTTCTCAGCAGCACACGGAACTTTCTCCAAAATAGATCACATATTGGGCCACAAAATGAATCTACACATATACAAGAAAGTTGAAATTCTAACCTGTGCCCTATCAGACCACCACGGCCTAAAGCTGGACATCCACAACACATCAAACAAGAGAAAATACACTAACTCCTGGAAACTTAACACTATGATGCTGAATGAGAACTGGATTCAGGAAGAAATTAAAAAGGAAATTCAAGATTTCCTGAAAGTGAACAATAATGAAAATACAACTTACCAAAATCTCTGGGACACAATGAAAGCTGTTCTAAGAGGTAAGTTCATAGCTCTTAATGCCTACATCAAAAAAATGGAAACATCAGAAATAAACAACTTAACAATGCAGCTTAAAGCTTTAGAGAAACTTGAGCAATCTGATCCCAAAAGTAGTAGAAGAGAGGAGATTAGCAAAATAAGGGGAGAAATAATCGAGATTAAGAAAACGATAGAAAAAATCAACCAGTCAAAAAGCTGGTTCTTTGAAAAAAATCAACAAGATTGATACACCCCTAGCTAAACTAACCAAAAGCAAGAGAGAGAAAGCCCGAATTAACAAAATTAGAAATGAACATGGAGTTATCACTACTGATACCCAAGAAATCCAGAGAATTATAACATCATATTTCAAAAACTTATACTCTGTGAAGTTTGACAACACGAAAGAGATGGATGAATTTCTAAGTAAACACAACTTACCTAAATTGAATCAGGAAGTTGTGAATTATTTAAATAGTCCTATAACATATAAGGAAATTGAGGAAGTAATCTCGAATCTTCCCACCAAAAAATGTCCTGGACCAGATGGATTCAGCACAGAGTTCTACCAGACATTTAAGGAGTTAATAACACCAATACTCCTTAAACTGTTCCATCAAATAGCAAAGGAAGGAGCACTACCAAATTCCTTCTATGAAGCTAATATTGTTTTAATCCCAAAACTTAATAAAGATTCACTTAAAAAAGAAAACTATAGGCCGATCTCCCTGATGAACATAGACGCAAAGATTCTCAACAAAGTCTTAGCAAATCGGATTCAAAAACATATTAAAAAGATCATTCATGGGGACCAAGTAGGCTTCATCCCCCGCACACAAGGTTGGTTCAACATACGCAAATCAATAAATGTAATTCATCATGTAAGCCAGTCCAAAGTCCAAGACCACATGATACTCTCGATAGATGCAGAAAAAGCTTTTGACAAGATCCAAAAGCCTTTTATGATCAAAACGCTAGAGACAGTAGGAATGGAAGGAACCTTTATCAATATAATAAAAGCTATATACAACAAGCCCACAGCAAGGATTATGCTCAATGGGGAACAATTGGAAGCATTCCCACTTCGATCAGGAACTAGACAAGGCTGTCCACTCTCACCATTTCTATTCAATATTGTACTTGAAGTCTTAGCTGAAGCCATAAGACAAGAAAGGGACATAAAAGGGATTCAAATCGACAAGGAAGAAGTCAAGCTATCCCTATTTGCAGATGACATGATCTTATACCTGAGGGATCCCAAAAACTCCACCAGGAAGCTCCTGGAACTAATTGAGAAGTTCAGCAGGGTGGCAGGATACAAAATAAATGTGCAAAAATCAGAGGCCTTCCTATATGCCCAGAATGAAAGAAGTGAAAAAGCCTTGAGAGAAACAATCCCATTTACTATAGCCCCTAAAAAAATGAAATACCTTGGTATAAACCTAACTAAGGAGGTAAAAGACCTTTACAATGAAAACTTTAAAACCCTAAAGAAAGAAATAGCAGAAGACACCAGAAGGTGAAAAGACCTCCCTTGTTCCTGGATTGGCAGAATCAACATCGTAAAAATGACCATCCTACCAAAGGCAATATACAGATTCAATGCTATACCAATCAAAATCCCAAAGCAATTCTTCAAAGAGGTTGACCAAACAATCTCAAAGTTCATATGGAGGCACAAAAGACCCAGGATAGCAAAAACAATCCTGAGTAACAAAAACACAGTTGGAGGTATTGCCATACCAAACCTTAGTCTATACTACAAATCCATAGTTATAAAGACGGCCTGGTACTGGCTCCAAAATAGACACACAGATCAATGGATAAGGATTGAAGACCCAGATATAAGCCCACAAAGTTACAGCCATTTGGTCTTTGACAAAGGCGCCCAAAGAATCCAATGGAAAAAGAACAGCATCTTCAACAAATGGTGCTGGCAAAACTGGATCTCCACATGCAGAAGATTAAAGCTGGACCCATACTTGTCACCATGTACAAGACTTAATTCCAAATGAATCAAGGACCTTGATATCAGGCCAGAGACTATAAAAACCATAGTTGAAAGGATAGGGAACTCCCTCGAGCTGATTGGGCTAGGCCAACAGCTCCTAAACAGACATCCAATGGCACAGTCACTGCTACCAACTCTCAACAGTTGGGATCTTGTGAAATTAAAGAGCTTCTGTTCAGATAAAGAGATTATAACACGAGCTCAAAGGCAACCCACAGAATGGGAGAAAATCCACTAACCACACGTATGATAGAACTCTGCTGTCCAGAGTGCACAAAGAATTAGAAAACTAAACACCAAGGAAACCAATGGCCCAATTAAAAAATGGGCCCTGGAACTTAAAAGAAACTTTACCAGGGATGAAATTAAAATGTCTAACAAATATCTGAAAAAATGCTCCACTTCCTTAGCCATCAGGGAAATGCAAATCAAAACTTCCCTGAGACATCATCTCACCCCGGTCAGGATGGCAAAAATCCACAATACAAACAACAACAAATGTTGGAGAGGATGTGGAGAGAGGGGAACTCTCCTACATTGCTGGTGGGAATGCAGGCTCATACAGCCACTCTGGCGAGCCGTCTGGAGATTCTTAAAGAAATTAAAGATTGAAATGCCATATGACCCTGCTATTCCACTTTTGGGAATAACCCCCCATACAGCAGAGGTTCACCTCGATAGCACAAGCACAACCATGTTCATAGCAGCACTGTTTACAATAGCAAAGTCATGGAATCAGCCCAAATGTCCAACAGTTGACGAGTGGATAAGGAAACTGTGGTACATCTATACAATGGAGTACTACTCAGCCATCAAAAATGATGAATTACTGGAATTTGCTGGGAAATGGATGACATTAGAAACAATTATATTAAGTGAAGTATCCCAGACCCAGAAAATTAAGCGCCGTATGTACTCCCTAATAGGTAGCTCCTAGTACCAAACCCACCCAGCCCACCTAGAGACAGTAATTCCAAGGATTATGAACCGGAGGGATGGGGTAGGAAGGCCACACCAGAAACAAGGAGAGAAGGGACCATGTTACAGCAGGGAAAATATGCCTCCACCAAGGACCCAAATAAGTAATGAGACATCTGATTAAGTTCACAGACTTTTGCTCCTGATCATTTACTACTGAGGGGGTGTGATCTCACCAGAAGAGGAGGGCATATAGTCTGGCAGATAAAAAGTAACCATTTTGCAAATGGGTGATAAACCCCTCCCTTAGTATGGTTTCCCACTTTTATTACATCTACCTTTGAATGTGCTTTTATCACAAGACTCTAACAGCTTTTTGTCTCTGGCCAGGGAGTAACATACAATGCCCACCAGGATGGAGTGAAGGGCATTGTAGGAGCAGCAAAACTGCAAAAGAAAATCAACAAACCACAATCCAGAACTTCAGAGACTCTATATCAACCACCTAGAACTAGGCCAGCTTAGTCTCTCCCCATCTTGAAGCTCAGGGAAATTTGCGGAAGAGGGGGCGGTAAGAGTGTAAGAGCAAAAGGATGGGAGGAGCAATGATATATAAGATACTCTATACTAGTTAGGGCTGAAGCAATCATAATTGGACTTTGCATGCCCTGCGCATTGTCCAACACACTGTTGACCTCACAAAGTCTAGCATCTGCTAAAGGCACCAAGATCCTTGGAGGCAAGGGATTGGCAGCCACAGCAGTGTTCCTATACCTAAGGGGAACACGGGAAAGGGTTCAGGGAAAGACCACTGGGTCCTTGTACGTCATCGGAGAGGAGGGCCCAGAGGAAAATCAGACATGCACAAGAAAGGATTCTCTGGGAATTGGGGCGGGAGGCACTGGGGGGATGGGGAGGGAGAGGGGTGGGGAGGGGAAGCAGGGGGTATGGGGGGAGTAGGAGGAAGGGAGGGAACTGGTGTACCTAATAAGTTTGTATGAGCTGAAATTAAAAAAAAAAAAAAAACTGTCCCTTTGGTTTCTATATTTGTTTCTTTAGTTAGATTTACTCCTAGTTACTTTATTTTTTGTGGCTGTTGAAATGAGATCGATTCTCTGATTTTTTTTACAGTGTGTTTACCATTGGAATATAATGCTATTTATTTGTGTGTAGACATTGTATCTTGAAGCTCTGCTAAAATTATTTATCAGCTCTAAGAGTTTTTTGTGTTGTTTTTTAGTGAATTTTTGCCCAGGCCCCAAAAACCCTTGAACAATACAGGAAAGAACACAAATTACATCAAAAAAAGCATAATGCCTATCTACAGATGAATGTATAGAGATGATGATGTGCATAATAAAATATTGTTTAGCCTTAAAAAGGAAGGCAACTTCACTGTTGTATATCAATATGCATGAACTTCAAGATTTAATGCTAAGTCCAAGTGGCTCAGGGGAGAAAGAGAGATCAATAGTGACTTCTGGAATCATCCTAGATTTCTTCTACCTCCTTTTTGCTTTCTTCTGGGATTACCCAGGCTCCACAGAAGAGCTGGAAATACAGGGCACTGTCATTTCTGCCTGGTGTTTTTGTTTTTTTATTAACATGGGACTGAGAATCTGAACTAAGGACCTTCTGCTTTTGAGGCAAAGTCTAAACCTCTGAGTCATCTCTCCAGCTCATGACGACAATTTTTTAACTTGACTACAACAATCTGAGCAGCACCCCCCCCACAGGTCCTGGGTACAGCTACACTAGGAGTCAGGGGAATCACAAGGCAAGAGCCAAGGTCAAAGAGAAATCTCTCTCGTTGCCAGGGAGTGGCCAAGAGTGGACAGCGCAAGACACCCGAAGCCTGGATTGATGAAGGGAAGAGAATGGGGGGAGTGGAGAGGGAGGAAAGCAGGGATAAGCGAACGCTACAAAACCATTACAACTCTGGTAAGAAGAATCTATGGGAGCAACAGAGATATGTAAAAACCATAGGAAAGTAATTAGTTTCTGAAGGGCTGTGATCCCCTTAATGTCATCTAACATCTGTCGGATGTTGTAAACCTGTCCAAATAACAGTAGAAGGAAAGTAAATTGACAGGAACAAATATCCCAGTGTTAACTATGAAAGATTGATAATATAACACTATCTAAGCACTCCTTAAAACACATAATCAACCAAGTTGCACTCTATTACAATGGAAGACTAAAGAGACAGAAAACCACATCAAACCAGGGACAGAATATCAGAGAACCTGGAATACTCAGCCCTAATCAGTCCATCAAAATCTTATCCTACACCAAAAAAGAGGGGGGGTAGTAAGACTGTAAAAGCCTAAAGGTGGGATGAGGTACTCCTGACCACACACTCCAGCCAAGACAGAACAGCTGTACCCAGAAGGTCACTGCGATGAGAATTTCTACCACAAGATCTACACAATGGCTGACTTGTCACATCCCACTAAGGACTAACTTGTCTCAGGAGCAAGTTCTGAACAAGAGAAGAGGAACCTCCCTACTTATGACTTTACCCACTAAAGAGCCACAGAGTTCAATAGATACCTGACTCCCTTACCAACACAGGCACCCCAAAGAGAGTCCTGTAATATATACAAGCAGAGGGATGGGAGGGAGAGCAGGAGAGATGAAGGGAGGGGAGGGTGGGAAACAGTATGTGGATTGGGAGGGTGAGAGGAGGTAGGTGGATGGGAAGGGAATCAAAACAAACACATAAACCCAGTTCGTCTGCAAATAAATAAAATAAAAATTAAAAATAAATATCAAAAAAATAGAAAAAAAAGATTTAATGTTAAGTCATTAAGTCAGTCACAGAACACATTCTATGCTACAATGCTTAACTGAAGTATCTACTTTTACAAGTTCACGGAAGTCAAGAAGAAAACTATGGTAGATACAAAAAGTGAAAGCAGGGAGCTGCTGCTCAAGAGGCCTCAAACTTCACCCACGCAAGGTACTCCAAACTGAAGACTGCTGTGAGCAGCAAGGCATAAAGTAGCACTTTCGTAGATGCCTGAGATCCGTTAAGAGGGTTAATCTCACATCATATGTGCTTATCACACCAAAAATCCTAAATGCACTGATTCACTAAGCTAAACGTAAGATGAAAGAGTTTCATTGGTCTCTCACTAGTACTCTGTCTGGGACTCTCCCTGAGAGGAGCCTTTATCTAGTTTTCTGAGGCATTCATGCACCTAAAAGAAAGCCTGGCGCATACAATTCTCAATAAAGATCTGGTAAGTAAATGAGTAGAACCTGGGTCTACACCTTGCTCTTTAAATCCCAGGGCAACAAGCTCTTGGCATTTCTTCCTTAACTTTGAATGTTTTAATCTTACGTTTTCTTTATTATTCACTTCTAGTGTCTCCTCAAATGTACAGCTGACCAAAGCAAATGCTGTATTTACTTCCCTTTCCAACAGGAGCTCTTAGGAACATAAATATCTAAAGTGCATACAATGTATGTAATTTTTTGTGTGTATATGGGTTGGGAGATATATGTTTGTATATGGATTTTCATATGCATGTATATGCATATTTGTTTAGAGACCCAAAATTGTTACCAGGTGGTTTTTCAGTTGCTTTCCACTTTTATGATTAAGACACGGTTTCTCAATTGAACTCACAGCTCACAAATCAGCTAAGCTAGGTCAGCTTGCCCTGAGGATTCTTTGCCTCCTGACTGCTAGGATTACAGACAAGCCACTCCAAACCCTAGTGTTCAAGTTTGTGGAGCGAGGCTCAGCATTCGCAGCATGTCCTGATTCAATGCAGCATCGATGTCTACAGAAAATCTTAGTCAAAATCCTTGTTTTTGTAGATTATGAAACACCAAAGTTAAGTTAAGTTAAGTTAAAGACTGTGGAGAATCAGGAAATGCTTAGAAGGAGTTTGAAGAAACGAGACGGCTAAGATAAAAAGGCAGTTACTGAAAAAGCTACACTTACTAGCTTTTGCTTTGCTTTTCTTCAACTAGTCAATCCCTATATAGTTGCCCCACTAAACAAATAAAGCGTCATTCTTTTCCATGAAGTTCCCAGAGACTTGTGTCTCTGTCCATTTCCTCGCCAATCTAGATTCCTTGCTGTCACCATCTTGCTGGCCATGATATCTATCCATTGGGCCATTTCCCCAGCCTTGTATATAATTTTTCAAATTTTTCATAAGCACTGTTTTAATTCTTCCAGGTCTATTTCTTAATGTACCATTTGTTGGAAAAAAGTAAATCCTGCCTCACCTACCCTTTACACTAATGCATGCTTAGAAACTGACTCTTGAATATTCAACTAAACAGATGAGTGGAAGAAGCTTTAGTGCTTTATAGCTGCTTCCAGAATCTGGAAGAAGTGAGAAAGGAAGGAATACTGGAGGCCCAGATATTTTTCATATGCATTTTTCTTGTTTTAAATAGGATATCACTATACCCAGGCTGGCCTCAAACTCAGATTCTCCTGCCGCCAGTTCAGGCATGCATGCTGAGCTTGCAAACAGGTATGTGTCACCACCCCCAGATCTACCATATGTGATCTACATTGTCTTGCTCTGAGATCAACTATTACTTTGCAAGTGTACCATGGCTACAATCAACTGTCCACAATAGCAGTGGTGAAGGATGTCACATGATGCACACTGAACTGCATCACAAAGAAGCCGAACAACCATGAGTCACCTACTGTGATAATCGTCAAAAAGAATTCTAAAAGCAGGTCCCAAGCTCTGAATACTGCCTTCCTAACTCCACACTCCACTCGGAAGCTTGGCTACGTGACTTTAGCCCTCTCATCTATCAATGGATAGAGTAGTTCATTAGGCTAAACAGTAGGCTGGCACGTTAGGTGCCCAGAACAGTGCTTGTCCACAGAAAGAACTTACTGAATGTGCACTATTTTTTCTCTTCCCTGTTTTACTTCCTACTCTGAGCTCTAAAACCTTGACTATCAGTAGGACCATGTCAGGATTTCTTCATTTTCATTATGTCAAAGCAGTACTTTCTCAAGGAGGAATCTCAAGGAAACTGCAATCCACTCTGGTGACTGCAAGAAGCTCATTCACATTCTCCTATTCTTTTAGTCAATCACCTGAATTACAGCTAATATGAATGCTGCCTTTTATAGTACTCTGGGATGATTAAATTTAAAAAAATGGACCTCTTGTTGGTATATTTCAGGGAACAAACAACTTTCCTACTTTCAAAACATAAATATCAAGACCCTTATGCTTCAAAAAACACTAATCTATAACACCGTAATTAGAAGAAGAAAAAAACTCTGTTACTCACGATGCCCCTGAATTCATGATACAGCTCTTAGCTCCACAGAAACAGTCTCTCCCGTCATCATGACTCATTCCAAGGTTATGACCCAACTCGTGAGCAACAATGGATGCGAATATCTCCACAGTGATTTGCCCAAACTGCACAAACACAAGAGGGTACAGATTAGGTTTCTGAATTAAAAAAAAAAAAAAAATGCTTTGTCAGATTACTACAGAGCTGAGAGCCTATGTGACAAACCAAGCATCCAATTGGAGTTTTCACACATTTTAGTCCAAGAAGAAACTGGCATGGCTCATATGCAGATAATGCAACTGAGTTCTTTAAGCATTAGCTCAACCACTGTAGCACCAATAGACTATTCCTGGTAGCTAATGAGAATTGACTCCTTTCTAATGGATCTTGGTTCCTCTTCCATAAAGATATTAATAATCATGAATAAACATAAGGAAACTGAAGCTAGTCTCTAAGAAAAGACTACATCGGTCACCACTGTTTCTCTTATATTATCCAGAACAGTGTTGCAAGGACCTAGGGCAGATATGCCAGATGCCATCCTCATACAGACATCTATAACTGGACTTGGGGAACCACCCACCACGTTGATGCCGCCTGCGTGGCTCCTCGAGCATACTGTTCCCACGAATGCCATTCCTGCAGTCCCACCAAAGCCTTGTTTCCTAAATGAAAAAGCAAAGTTATAAAATGTACTTTGGGGAAAAAGAAATACATTAGTTCTATTACTATGTACTGACAAAGCTTAAAATAAAAATGAAAAAGATAAATAGCACTTTAAAATCAGAATAGTATTGCCCAGAGACTGGAGTCAGTATTACAAATACATCTTCTTACATTTTTTTTCACACCAATCAAGATACCTTTATATACCAAGTCAGATTTGGAGGATTCTCTTAGGAGATTTTACTTTCTGAGAGAAAATCTTTCTAAAAATATATTATTTACTCAACAAATATCAATGAGGAGAATAGCAATACAATCAATGCATTCACAACAGAGTACCTCTAAATGTGTGAAGAAAAAGAGTCAGTGCCCAGAATTTTATACCCAGCTAGAAAGTCAAAGAACATTACAAAACACTAGAAGACATGAGTTAGGACAAATAGAGCTCAAGGATACACGATCTTTAAACTCTATTTTGAGACTGTGAAACATATTTTCAGACATTCAAGAGATTGATAATTTTCTTTGCAATGAGGTTTTCACCAAAAACAACTATAAAATATGCTGCAACCAGGTAATGAAAGGATAAGATGAACACAAGTAAGAATCAAACAGACACCTCCAAACCTTAAGAGAATATAACTCTATCACCAGAATATTTGCAACAGCTATTAAGATTATTTCATGTATAGTGCTTTTTTAAAAAATCACTTACAGAATTAATTGTGCACTGTCATGTCTCTGACGTGTTATAAGAAACTTTTCCCGCCACCGGACAAAGTTCCCCAGTACGTCAGCAGCATCTCCCACCGTATTGATTAAGTTTCCATTTGTCCAAATCTCCAGTCCAACAAGCACGACCCGAATATTTAACATAATATACATCTGAGAAGAAAACAGAAATAAAATATACTTAGAAAGATGAAGCTACACAGGAAATGCAAGACTGTCCTGGGCTGTAAGATGCCCTGTCTTAAAAAAAAAAGCAAGAAAGGTATTATATAATTCACACTAAATCATAAAATTTTTTAAAATTCTTATCTAAAATTCTAATCACAGATATGGCTTTCAGAAAAGACTGTAGAATTCCTATGTGTTTCATAGAGATACTGTGAGAAGTAGATTAATAAGTATACATCACTAGGCTCCATTTCTAGAATCGTCTTAGTACTCACTCAATAGAATGTTATAATCATTGTGTCTAGTATTCATGCCAATGCCTCCTCTCTCTCTCTCTTTCTCTCTCTCTCTCTCTCTTTCTTTCACACACACATATAATTTTGTGTGTGTGTGTGCATTATATCATGGTTTCAGGACAAGAGACAGCCTTATTCAAATAATATTCTCTCAATAAAAAAAAAAAAGCTCTTTTCATAAACAACATAGTACTTTGATCTATCTGTCATCAAGGTGATTCCCACTATCAACCGTGGGCCTCCACTTGTGCACGCACACTCATAAACACATAGACCCAAACACATGAACATGCATACACACACACTTACATTTACACAATAGACCTGGGAAAAAAAGTTATAGAACAAATATGTAAGTTTATGATGACTAGAACTCAAAATGGCACAACTTGTAAATTCTGAGACTGAAAGGCCAGAATAGAATAACCCCAACAGAAATACAACTTACACTGTCCAGATAGTTTGCTAAGGAAATCATTTCTTCCCTCACAGCAGTCTGGTTTCTTCCCATCTTGTCATACTGGAAAATCAAAGGAAAACCGCTATTAAAGAAATCCAATAATAAAAGTATCTACGATCTCATACGCTGATGATAAAAACTCCAAGTATTTTCTGTAAGCTGAAAATTGAGGCATTCACACACTTACCAACATTTCAATGAACAAACCTGACTGATGCATTTTCATGAGAAATAGCAACAAAAAAAGGCATGTGACCATGAAAGAATACCAATGTCGGGCTGGAGAGGTAGCTCAGGGGTTAAGCCTCCGCCTTGCAGGCGGAAGGTCCTGAGTTCGGATCCCAGATCCCACGTACAGACGCCAGGCGTAAAGCCGGGGCGGCCTGCGCTTCTGGTCCTGGTAGGGCGGAGCCTGTGAATCCCGGGGCAGAAGGAGATGGAGGCGTCCATGGTGGTTCGCGAATTCGTCCGTGGTTTTACACATACACAGACACACACACAAACAGCCGCGCACGCGCACATACACACCCATATGCACACAGTTGAATAAATAATAATAATAATAAAAAAAATTTAAAAAAAAAGAATACCAATGTCCTTCTTGTACTCTTCAGCGAGCGCAACTGCAACATGAATTTTCTTCTTAATGTTATTTTTATTGATCTTAATGCAAATTATTTTCAAGCTTCCACAATGGCATAATCTTAAACAACCAAATGGTTAAATAATGGGATTAAAAACAATTTCATGGATTTTCTAATCTTTTCACCTCTTAAGCTAATGACATCATCAATAAATCATGATGATCGTTGTCAAAAATGTAATGTGACTAGAAACAAAGATATATTAAAAAGCTGACCATATTAAACCAAATACTTAATGTGTCTTAGTTTTTTGAGACCTGGAGAAATCCAATTGACTATTTTAACACCATTTTCATCTGCCAACTTTGCTCCATGGTAAGGCCTTGCTAACAGGAAGCAACCTGTAACAAGTGGCAGAGCCAAATGGACAAAAAATTCTTTCTACCTGAACACAGCAAATCCATCTGGAAGAACAGAGAAAACCACATACAAGCACTGCTTTGGTCACTCATCCAAAACATTCCATGGAAATCGTTCAGCCAGTCTTGGAGCTGAATTACACTCGTTTATATCCCCCTCCAGTTTTCCTCTCACCACAGGAGATAACTGACAAATCTAAGTTCCTGTCTCCTACCAATTAGGACTTTGTACTAGCCTAAATAAATAAATAAATAAATAAACGAACGAACGAATAAATGTGACTTTTTAAAAACCAGAAAAATGTTCTCAAAATATTTTCTGTATTTAAAAAAAATAGTAAAAAAAGTTCTCTGCAGCTTACTAGAAAAGAACTGCCAATCAAACGTTTTTATAAATAACTTTTAATACAAAGAATACCTTGCCCTGAAAACAGCATTATTACATCTAACACATGCCAGGACCCAGAGTGCTCCGTTTCTGTAGCTGAAGTGTAGGTCAGCTGAAATTCTGCAAAGCGAGTCAGTCTCAGAGGCAATGAGGTGACATTTGGCTGCCTTAGTTTGGCGACAGCACCATTCACCTGAAGAGTTCACAAAACCCCATGGGACAGGGTAGTGGGTCGCACAGTTTCACTTGGGAGAATCAGCTCAAGAGAATCACAATAAAGAACATTAGGGTTATAGAATGGAGTGGAACAGGTACAGCAGTCCTCTCCGCAATGTCAGCACTCAGCAGACTGAGGAAGGAGAGCCCATCAGTTGATAACCATTCTGGGGTCATACAGCGAGACTCTGCCTCAAAAAATCAAAAGACAAAAAAAAAGAAGATGGAGAAATGCCATATCAGCCTTAATTTATCACAAAGAAAACCCAATACAAATATTTATCACGTTTTATATTTCCTTCACCAGTAGCTCACGTATATCCTTTCGTGAAAAAGTCACAATTCCTACCTTTTCCTTGTCCACAACGATGAACAGCTCCACATACCGGGTCTGTGGGAGGACAGCTCTTTTTCTCTGTCAAAAAACAGAAACACAAAATCAGACTCTACATGGTTGGCATGCGTGATGATCACACTCTAATATCTACTCATGTCAATTCGTATCTGATGAAGACATCATAAATGTTTATATTGTTACCTGTTATCTGTATTTAAGTTCTATTCTATTTCTAGTTAAATGGATTGTCTGTTTTCAAAACAATATAATTAAAATTGAAACACATACATATTTTAATGACTCTTGTTTTGCCACTTTTATAGAAATAAGGAAACATTTAATAGTTTCCAGTAGTCCTAAGAATAGAAGGCAGAAGCAATGCAAAGTGTTGGTTCACTAAAAACACATTGAAGTCAACAATTTCATGTGCATCTTTAGTCCCAGCCACTCAGGAGATGAAAAAGGATTCCTTGAATCTAGGAGTTCAAGAATAGCCTAGGCAATGAAGCAAGACCCAATTTCAGAAATCAGAAATGTCCTTCCATTCATGGTGGTACCTTGTCATTTGTAGAAAAGGAGTAAGTGTGCAGTTGAGAGTAAGCCAGTTACAGAACCATTTCTACCTGAACACAGAGGTCTGAGCAACCTTAAAAGGCATATGAGATAATTAATTTCTGAAATCCACAGACATTAGATGTCTTGACTTGGTGCCAGGAACTATATGCTACTTATCTTGTTACACCTTAGTTCCTATATGTCTGGCATATATTTGAAAAAAAAAATGACAACCACCATTTAAGTGTATAAATAAGTGATTTTTAAAAAGTGCAAGCCCTGAAGAGCCCTTTTATCCTCACACGCAGGAGCTGTGTGACGCTGGGATGCTCCTCCTCTTCATCCTTCACAGTTTCCTTCTCTATGTACTTGTCAGAAACACCGCATTTCAAAGGCTCTCTGTGGACATCATCCATTGAATAAAATATGTGCTCAAAACGAGAGCTGTTATGTAGAGGCTCAATCCCAAAGCTGGCATTCTCCAAATGGATCAATCCTCTGAACGTTGCATTACACACCATTTTTAAGGGGAAAAAAATACACACAAAAAAAAAAGGAATCAGAAAACATGAGTTCTAGTCCCACTTCCTAATATATATAAAAAAGTACAGCACATAGACAAGGGCAAAAATAAATAAATAGACAGATAGGTAGGTAGGTAGATAGATAGATAGATAGATAGATAGATAGATAGATAGATAGATAGATAGATAGGTAGATAGGTAGATAGATTAGAGATAGATTAATAGATATAGAGAATAGATAGATAAAGATAGATAACAGATAGATAGATAGTAGATGGATGATGGATAGATTGATAGAGATAGATGATGGAGATAGATAAACAGATAGATAGATAGATAGATAGATAGATAGATAGATAGATAGATAGATAGATAGATGTCTTAGAGTCCAGTAAACATAACTGCAAGCTTCAAATCTGTCACGTATGAACCCCCCTGCCTGAAAGTGACCCAGTCTTGCGGCACACACTGTTGACGCTGGAAGCGTGACAGAGCAGCAGTCTGTTTTCAACTCGTCCTGAGGCTTCCATCGAGAGGTCATCTGTCCTCTTTGCTCAGCGTGCACTCTGCACAGGAATGTTCTCACCAAATTATTTAATATACGCAAAATACTTAAAACATTTCTGGCACGCGATAACCATTATTATTTCTTAAATGAAGAGATAGTTTAGTTGGCTGAAAAATTCTAAGTAGTACCTATTAGTTTAATCTATCATATACCCAACTAAAATGAAATATTGTCAGGCCTCTAATATGTATGATTTTAACATTATTATAACTTCAAATAATATTTGAAATGATTTTTCTGAACCTCATCTATACTTGCTCAACCAAATGATAATAAGACCTTTTTCAGTCATTATGAGTTTGAATGAAATAATGCAGAAAGTTTTATAAATAAAAGGCTGCAGAAATTTAAAATGCATTTTGTTTCAAAGAGCAAATATTATTTTGTGGTCTCAAAAAAAATTGCCCCATCAGATATCACAACTCACCAATTATTAGATTTTCCTAAGTACAATGTGCTTAGGGGCCAAGACCTTTCTCAGTAATAGCAAAGTAAAGTTTTCAATAAGACACAAAAATGATAAAATGATTTGGTTTGGAAACAGATAGGAAAAGAGGTAAGAAATAAAAACAAGTTAGAAAAAGAAAGCAGAAACAGAAAATTCCTTACCTGAGTCCAAAACAATCACTCACAGCAACAGATGAATTATAAACTCCTTCCACGTAGCCCCGGTAATGACAATGATTCTATAAAAAAAAAAAAAACACACATTGTCTTCAAGTACTGCATTGCTAAAAATCATCATAGAAACATAATTTGCCTGTGGTTGGTAATCTAAACCATTTTACTGGCAGCTGATGGCAGCACATGCATGTCTGAAAACAATCTGCTGTCACCCAAGTGCATGACTGTTCAGGCAGAATTCCAGGGGACTCTAGTTACAAACAGCCCGACCTGAACAGAACAAACAGAACAGGCTGGCATTATGCCACACCGACATTTAAAGCACAGTCAATCCAAAAAGCATCAACAGCCACTAGATATGGGATACAGAGAGGAACCTACTGAGAAGCCAGGAAAAACATCAACAGCCACTGTACATGAGGTACAGAAAGGGATCTTCTGAAAGGCCATTCTTACATGGAAAATCTGGATCCAATGGTTTGCATACATCAGCAACTTGTACTGGTTTAGCCATCCTCAAAGCTAATGTGCCTTTCCTTAATTTTGAAAATGAAATTAGCCAGCAAAAACATAAAAGGACAGTGCCCCCTAAGTAACCGCCAGACTTCTGATCATGCATGGGATTTCTCATCTCTGAGACATCCCAAGGTATGACAGCTAGGAAAGGTAAGGTGCAGAGCCCCAACCCTGCAGACATGAAGACGCACAATGAATAAACAGGATACTGCTGGTTCACTAACAATGCAGCAGAAAAGGAAGTCTCTCATCAGACCAAAGTATACATAGAATTTTACATGATGCCAGTGGCATCTAAAAACGTTGAGGCAAAGATGCACTGTGTGTGTGCTCAGGTGTGTACGTGTGTTTGTGTGGATGAGAGTGTGCGTGCGTGTGCATGTGTGCATGCATGTGTGCATTCGTGTGCGTGCATGCGTGTACGTGTGTACAGGTGCACTCATTCTCTTGAAGCTGCTAGATTCTCCTGTCTACACCTCCCACTTCCCACAAGGGCATAGAGATTAACGGTGCTTGTTCTACTGAGTTTGGCTGTTAAGTGGGTGCTGGGGACCTGAACACAGGTTATTAGGCATGTGCACCAAGTGCTTTGAACTACCAAGCCATCTCCTCAGCTCATATGCATTTTCTTAATAAATACTGCTTGGTCCATTGAACATACACGCAGAAAATAATAAAATTCAGACCTTACATTAGAAGAAATTTCAAATGGCCCAAAAATTTGAATATAAAAATTTAAAGCATATAAATCCAGAGGAAAATATGAGTAAATTCCTCTGGAACCTGGATGAGGAGACTTTCTGCCCTCACTCAAAAACTAGACACACCAGCTTGGTGGTGCATGTCTATTATTCAAGCACTCATGAGGCTGAGGCACAGAGTTTACCACCAACAGGGCCAAAGGTTGATTGATGCTGGACATCTTCAACTGCTCTCCACGTTTTTTGTTTTTTTTTTCATGTGTGTGGATGTGTGCAGAAAGGCCACACTTAAGTATGTGTGCCTGTGGAGGCCCACGGATGTCAACATAAGTTGATAGAAAGAAGCTGCCCTACCTGCAAGGATGATAGACTTGATTTACAGCCTCAATAAAGTGGAGAAATCTGGACCCTGCAAGTCCAGAACCAGATTATTTTGGAACCATCTTTAGCCCCCTTAATTGCCATTTATTGCCTTCCTCTATACGTGACCTAACATCCTGGTGACTATGAGGCACATTCTTTGGAATGTACAAGCAGCCCCCTGGTCTTCCGGTTAAGAGATTTTGAATTTTTAAAATATTGAAACTAGGTCTGGAGAGATGGCTCAGGAATTAAGCCTCTGCCTCGGAAGCAGAAGGGCCTGAGTTTGGATCTCAGATCTCACATAAAAATACCAGGCAGAAAGGCAACAGCCTGAAATCCCAGCCCTGGAAGACAGAGCCTGAGAAACTCCAGAGCAAAGCAAAGAAAAGATAGCACAATCCAGGGTGATTTCCAAAGTCATCTTGGGCCTCCACAAGCACATAGTGCCCTCTGATACACACACACACACACACACACACACACACACACACACACATACACAGTTTAAAAATAAAATGTTGGAACTGAACTTTTAATGACAATGCTTTAAAATTGAATGATGAAAGCTTTTAATCTCAGACTTTTGGAATTAATAAAATTAGATGTATTTTAAAACATATAAATGTAATACCTGTGGGGACAAGGACTGCAAGGACACAGTTTAAAGTGATGTGATGTTGCATCAAGTTCACAGAGGTGGGAAGTCATAGTTAGATATAGCTGTCAACTTGACAGTTGAAGGCCTGAAGCTCTGGGCACATTTATAAAGAATTAGCAGTTGAGTTAAGCCCCTAGCAAGCCTGCAGGAATTACGTAGCTGATGGGGAGACCCAGCCTATGGTGAGTGGAGGTAACCCCTGGGGAGGTGAATAAGATGGAGACAGCTGGTTGGAAAAGTTGGCATCCTTCTATATATTTGGCCAGACATGCTGGTCTGGCAAATGAGGTTTTCCCTTTAAGCAGTCCTGTGGATTTGATGTGGACAGGTCCCTTGGCCCTTGGTATTAGTGTAGGTTCTCCTGCCAAGCTGGACAAAGAACTATAACCAACCCAAAATTAAACTCTTTGTCCCCTTAAGTTATTGGTCACAAATTTATCAGCAACAATGCAGGCTAACCGCATCACCTGGTTTCCAACAACCAAAAGGCTAAGAATGTCATTAGATAGCATCTATAGCCTGTAATGGAGCTCTCCCCACTACGCTGCAACCCACCTCCTGATGTTTCTACCAACATATTCGGAAAATATTTTGATTTGATTATCTTTGATTCTGTGATCATAAAACCTCAAAAAACTATTGCCATAGTAGAACATGAAGCTTGAAGCAACCTGAATCTGTGTTCCCGGGCCATGGTCACTCATACTTGGCTCCAGAATAAACTACTCCTTATCCCTTTGTGGTGAGTGTTGTGGCTTTTCCATTCAAAAGTGACATCGGGAATCATCCTGGATTGTGCTGCCTCCTTGTTGCTTTGCTCTGCAGTTTCCCAGGTTCTGCGTTCTAGGACCACATGTTTCAGCTCAGCATTTGTTACACGGGATCCATTTTCCCATCCACCTTCCCAGTCCCTCCACTATTATTACTATTATGACAGGATCGCTCAATTGGTCAGCTGGCCAGCTTACTCTAGAAAGTTCATCTTTGCCACCTGAGTGATCAAATTACCGGCAGCTGTTATTCCTCCCCCCTCAAAAAAATCTACATGAGACTAAAACGCTTCACAATATAAAAATATTCCACGTGTATAGTACCTATGTGCATGCACGCGTGTGTGTGCACGCGCACGTGTGTGTAAGGATGAAAGGTTGACCTGAGGTGTCTACTTCAATCAGTCTCCATCTTTTTAAAAAAGTATTATTAAGGTAGGCAAGAAAAAGTTAGCCTTTCCACCGTCCAGGGAGGACACACACTCCTCATGTAAACCATCTAGGCCACACCCCAGGCCCAGGTCACCTGGTCCTCCCAGCTCCTCCTACCAGCGAGTCAGAGCAGCACCCAGTCTGCACTGCTCTAGGGAAGGACCCTAGGCTATGCCCAGGTCCCAGGTGACCTGTGACAACTAGAAGCTCTGCCCTTTCCACCCAGGACACACGCAGTCCTGGGAGGCCCCCTGCTCCTCAGAATTCAACAGAGTCCAAAGAAAACCCAAGCAAAGCTCTAGGGGACAAACATCATACATCTGAAGTCCTCTAAAATCATCCTATCACATGGGAGAGATTCTTCACTTCCAGTTCAAAGATAAGTAAACCCCTTTTTACCATCCTGTTCCTTTCAATTATTAGTCACTGTAGTTTAACTTTTCCATATAGCCACCCCAAAACGTATACAACTTCAGGGACTATACCACTCACCCTCACATATCACTGAGGTACTAAATTGTAAAAGTGCACTACCATACTAATATTCACTCCCTGTCTACTAAACCTGACTTAATTGATATACTAACAATCTAATAGCCTCATCTAGTAAATAACAATATCAGACAAGCATACCCAACTCCAAGGCAAACACTAATAATAACTTCTCGAGAGTAGTAATACCAATTAATTCAGTTCAGTCAAAAACACAGAAACTGAAAGAAGGTCTTAAGAGATAAAACAACAATGCCCAGGTCACAGCGCAAATCCATGAGAAACAAAAACCAAGAAAACAAATCTCCCACTGAAACTCACAGAAAATAGCCAAGAAAGCCATACCCAAGATAATGATTTTCAAAGCATGATCATTACCATGATCAATACTATGAAAGGGAAAATCTGGGAGGAGTTAAATAACCGCATCATCTAATTTGAACAAGAACACAACAGGCACTTAGAGGAGATAAGAAAAACAGTTCAAGAAAGAAAAATAGGCATAGAGCAGTTAAAACTGTCTCAAGCAGAGTTTAAAATTGAACTAAAAGACAAGTTATCTTCAACCCAGAACTCAACAGAGTCTTATCAGCAGAACTAACGAAGCAAAAAACAGAATTTCAGATTTGAAGACAAAATGGAAGAACTAACCAGCTCAATGGAAGAGGTTGTTAAAGCCAAAAAGATACTTGAGAGGAATATTCAAAAGTTATGGGCTGGAGAGGTGGCTCAGGGGTTAAGCCTCCGCCTTGCAGGCGGAAGGTCCCGAGTTCGGATCCCAGATCCCACGTACAGACGCCAGACAGAAGCGGGGGCGGCCTGCGCTTCTGGTCCTGGTAGGGCGGAGCCTGTGAATCCCGGGGCAGAAGGAGGTGGAGGCGTCCATGGTGGTTCGCGAATTCGTCCGTGGTTCTACACACACATACACACACACACAGACACGCGTGCGCACATACACACAGTTGAATAAATAATAATAATAAAAATAAAAAAAAAAGTTATGGGACACCTTGAAGACACTTAACATGTGCATTCACGGAAAACCAGCACAAGAATCCCAAAATACCACACCTGAGGAAATTTTTCAAATTATCATAAAGAAGAACTTTCCTCATCTAAAGAAAGAGAGGCCCATCTGAATACAAGCGTCATTCCTTACCCCAAACAGATATGGCCAAAATAGAAACTCACCATGGTAAATAATAGTAAAAAAACACTCCACATCCAAGACAATGAAAATGTGCTGAGAGCTTCGAGGGGAAAAAAAAATCACTTTTAAAGGTAAACCTATTAAAATAACAAATGATTTTTCAATGGAAACAGTAAAAGCAGAAGAGCTTGGAGAGATGTGCTTCAAGTATTGAATGACCAAAAATGTCAACCCAGGCTGACATACCCAGCCAAACTATCGGTCATGATTGAGGGGGAAAGAAAAGTTTTCCAGCACAAAGACAACATGAAGGCTCACATCTACCAAACCAGGCCTTCAAAAAATGCTAGAAAAGATACTCAAGCTTGAGGAAAAGAACAAGCATATCCAGGAGGACAGAGGGAAGTATAATACCAACAAAACCTAAAAATCATCTCGAATCTTCACACCAAAAAATGTCCTGGACCAGATGGATTTAGCACAGAATTCTACCAGACATTTAAGGATCAAATAACACCAATACTCCTTAAACTGTCCCATCAAATTGCGAAGGAAATAATACTACCAAGTTCTTTCTATGAAGCTAATATCATCTTAATCCCAAAACCTAATAAAGATACACTTAAAAAAGAAAACTATAGGGGCTGGAGAGGTGGCTCAGGGGTTAAGCCTCCGCCTTGCAGGCGGAAGGTCCTGAGTTCGGATTCCAGATCCCACGTATAGACGCCAGGCGGAAAGCGAGGGCGGCCTGCGCTTCTGGTCCTGGTAGGGCGGAGCCTGTGAAGGAGGTGGAGGCGCCCATGGTGGTTCGCAAATTCGTCCGTGGTTCTACACATACACAGACACACACACACAGACACGCGCGCATGCACATACACACGCATGTGCACACAGTTGAATAAATAATAATAATAATAAAAAAATTTAAAGAAAACTATAGGCCAATCTCTTTGATGAACACAGATGCAAAGATTCTCAATAAAATCTTAGCAAATTGGATTCAAAAACATATCACAAAGATCATTCACGGGGATCAAGTAGAGTTTATCCCAGGCACACAAGGTTGGTTCAACATACGCAAATCAATAAATGTAATTCACCATATAAACCAGTCCAAAGTTCAAGATCACATGATACTCTCTCTCCATAGATGCAGAAAAAGCTTTTGACAAGATCTAACATCCTTTTATGATCAAAACCTAAAGACAGTTAGAATGGAAAGAACCTTTATCAACATAATAAAAGCTGTATACAACAAGCCAAGAGCAAGGATTATACTCAATGGGGAAAAAGTTGAAGCATTCAATGATTTGATCAGGAGCTAGACAAAGCTGTCCACTCTCACCACTTCTATTCAATATTGTACTTGAAGTTTTAGCTGGAGCCATAAGACAAGAAAAGGAGATAAAAGGGATTCAAATCGGAAAGGAAGAAGTCAAGTTATTTCTATTTACAGATGACATGATCGTATACCTGAGTGATCCCAAAAATTCAACCAGGAAACTCCTGGAACTAATACAGAAGTGCAGCAGGGTGGCAGGATACAAAATAAACGCACAAAAATCAGTGGCCTTCCTATACACCCAAGATGAAAAAAGTGAAAAAGACCTAAGAGAAACAATCTCATTTACTGTAGCCCCTAAAAAAATGAAATACCTGGTATAAACCTAATCAAGGAAGTTGAAAACTTTAAAACTCTAAAGAAATAAATTACAGAAGACACCAGAAGGTGGAAAGACCTCCCACACTCCTAGATTGGCAAAATCAATATCATAAAAATGACCATCCTACCAAAGGCAATATACAGATTCAATGCTATACCAATCAAAATCCCAAAGCAATTCTTTAAAGAAATTGACCAAACAATCTCAAAATGCATATGGAAGCACAAAAGACCTAGGATAGCAAAAACAATCCTGAGTAACAAAAACACTCCTGGAGGTATCACCATACCAAACCTCAGTCTATACTACAAATCCATAGTAATAAAAACAGCCTGGTACTGGCTCCAAAATAGAAACATTGATCAATGGATAAGGATTGAAGACCCAGATAGAAACCTACACAATTACAGCCATTTGATCTTTGAAAAAACAGCCCAAAAAATCCAGTGGAAAAAGAACAGCATCTTCAACAAATGGTGCTGGCAAAACTGGATGCCCACATGCAGAAAATTAAAACTGAACCCGTACTGTCACCATGTACAAAAATTAATTTCAAGTGGATCAAGGACCTCAATATTAGGCCAGAGACTATAAAAACCCTAGTTGAAAGGGTAGGGAACTCCCTAGAGCTGATTGGACTAAGCCAACAGTTCCTAAACAGAAATCCAATAGCACAGTCACTAGACCCAACACTCAACAAATGGGATCTTATGAAATTAAAGAACTTCTGTTCAGATAAAGAGACTGCAAACCCAGCAAAAACGCAACCCACAGAATGGGAGAAAATCTTCACCAACCACATATCTGATAGAGCTCTATTATCCAGAGTGCGCAAAGAACTTAGAAAACTAAACACCAAGGAAATAAATAGCCAATTAAAAAATGGGCCTGGGAACTCATAAGAAACTTTACAAGGGACAAAATTGAAATGTCTAACAAATATCTTACAAAATGTTCCACATCCTTAGCCATCAGGGAAATGCAAATCAAAACCTCCCTGAGATATCATCTCGCCCCGATCAGGATGACAAAAATCCACAATACAACACCAAATGCTGGAGAGGATTTGGAGAGAAGGGAACTCTCTTACATTGCTGGTGGGAATGCAGGCTTATACAACCACTCTGGCAATCAGTCTGACGATTTTTAAAGATGTTAAAGACTGAAATGCCATATGATCCTGCTATTCCACTTCTGGGAATAATCCCCCATAAAACAAAAATTCACCTCAATGGCACAAGCACGACCATGTTCATAGCAGCTCTATTCACAATAGCAAAGTCATGGAATCAACCCAAATGCCCAACAGCTGACAAGTGGATAAGGAAAATGTGGTACATTTAGACAATGGAATACTACTCAAAGATGAATTAATGAAATTTGCCAGGAAATGGATGGAATTAGAAAAAATTATATTGAGTGAAGTATCCCAGACACAGAAAATTAAGTACCATATGTACTCCCTAATAGGTGGATCCTAGTACCAAACCCACTTAGTGACATATTCAAAGATAAATCTCTGTAATCCCTACAGTAATTGCAAAGATTATAAATAGGAGGGTAGGGGAAGGAGGCCCCCCAGAAATAAGGAACGAGGGGATCATGCTACAGCAGAGAAAATAGGTTATCATCAAGTACTGCAAGTAAGTAGTGAAATAAGTAGTGAGACATCTGGTTAACCTCACTCCCTTTCCTTCCTGGTCACTTGCAACTGAGGGGTTTGATCTCACCAGTCAGAGAGAGCATAGAATCTGGCAGATAGATAGTAACCATCCTACTCTTATTCCATCCACCTTTGAATCTACTCTTATAATAAGGCTCCACTTTAACAGCCTTTTATCTCTGGCTAGGAGGTGACATTCAATTTCCATCAGGATGGAGCTAAGGGCGGTGCAAGAACAGCAAAACTGAAAATAACAACAAACCATAATTCAGAACATCAGGAACCCTACATTAATCACCTGAAACCAGACCAGCCAAATCTTTCCCCATCCTAAAGCTCAGGGAAATTTACAGAAGAGGGGGCAGTAAGATTATAAGAGCCTAAAGATGGGGAGAAGCAACAATACGCAAGATACGTCACACAAGTTAGGGCTGCAGTAGCCATAAACGGACCTCGCATAACCTGGGCAATGACTGACATATCAAAGTCTAGCATGGATCACAGGCACTAGGATCCTTAGAGGCAAGGGATTAACAGTCACAATAGTGTCCCCATACTAAAGGGGAGCACAAAAAAAGGCTCTAGGCAATGCTACTGAGTCTGTACACCTCATTAGAGTGGAGAACGCAGAGGGAAGTTTGACAGTCACACTAAAGGATGCTCCAGGAATTGGGGGGGGGGGAGGACAGAGGAAAGAGGGACACTGGGAGAAAGGGAGGGAGGTGAAAGGAAGGAGAAAGGGGGGAAGGGAGCAAGGGGGACCGGGTAGGGGTGGAGGGAGAGAGGGGACCAAGGTACCTATTAAGTTTGAGTGGGAAAAATAATTAATTAATTAAATTTTAAAAAAAGAAAAAGTTAAAAGACTGGAAGAAAATATTTCTAACTTACAACAAAGAGTAAATAGCCCTAAATATAAAGAACTTTCAAATGTGGAATAGAAAATTGAAATAAAGACATGTGATCTACAAATGTTTTTATACGCACATACAGAGACACAGATTTTGAGTCCTTGGAGCAGAAGCACAGATGAAATGAAATAATCATTTTGTTATCAGCTGATCAGGCAGATACTAAATACTGAAACTGATGATACTATTTGAGAAATTACAAAGAGTTTGCACAGTCTCAAAGCATCTAACCAAACACTAAATTTAAAAAAAAAAATAGTAACTTTTTTAATAGTAACTTTCCAGGAGAAACCTAGCAGACAACTCCTTAGCCAAATTATTGATTCCTGTTAACTGTCAAGCAGCAATCAAGCAGTTATGACAAAACACACCGACACTGGACTGGAGAAATGGCTTAGAATAAGGCATCTGCAAGCAAGTATGAGGACGAGAATTTGAATCCCTGGAACTCAGATAAAAGCAGGGCAGGTATGTCAGAGGTAATCACGGGAAGCCCCAAAGCAAGCAAGCTAGCTAGCTTAGCTGATTGTGGGCTCTGAGTTCAACTGACGGACCCCACCTGAAGAATGCTTTTTTTTTAAGGTAGGGAATGGCTGAAGACACCCACCCAAAGTCAACTTTCAGCTTCTGTCACAGTTAAATAAAACTGTCAAGATGATGGGTTCAAGCTCTGGAAACATTTGTAGATAATCAGTAGTTGAGTTAAGCCCACAGCAAAGCTGCAGGAAATTTTCTAGTTGATGGGGAAGCCCAACCCAAGAGGGGTGGGCCTAGGACCTGAACGGTGAATAAACGCAGAGAGCTGGTTGAGGAAGTCGGCATCCTTGTGTGTACTTGGTCAGATATGCTGGTCTGGCAAATAAGGATTATCCTCTCAGTCATTGTATGGATTTGTGTGGCCTGTTCACTTGGCCCCTTGGATGGTGAATGCTCTCCTCCCAAGCAGATCTAAGAACTATATCAATCATAAAAGAAAATATAACCCTTATTCCCGTAAGCAGTTTTGTCATGATTTCATCAGCAACAATGCAAATGAACTTCCCTACACACACATATGCACATAACATGCACTTGCACATACAACCATATACATCCAAACATGCCTGCATACACACACATGAAATTTTAAAAAAGGACACACTAAAACCAAGGAAACTGGCTGGCACCAGAAGGTGACACTTGAACCCCCCCTTCTCCCCATGGCTCTGCTCAGTAACTTCTTTTATGAAGCATTTCTACAGAATTCTACTTGGTTCTGCTGCAGTCCACTAACAAGGAACACAGCCTAAAGTCCCTGAGCAAGTGATTGTCACACAGCTCTCTTTAGTCTCATTGCAAAACATTAACAAACCAGCATCTGTGGGCCAAACGGACTTTGTCCCAGGTCCTCCAAACCCATATAGTTCCCACAACAATTATTTACTGGTCTCTTTTCCCTTCCCCATGCAGAAAAGATTACATGTATTTTTCTACATTGCTCTGGACTAGTGGGTAACCACAATTCTGTGATTTTTTTTTCCATATTGTGGCCTCTGCCCTTTCATGTGTTAATAAGTTTGTATTCTCCTAACTTTGCCAAGTCTGTTTTTATCATTCCTGCAAACTTTCAAAGAAAACGATGGAAGGAAAATTTACTTTCAGTAGCATAGTTCTCAAGAATATAACAAAACACATTTGTAAGTCCACAAAACATCTAATTAAATTGCAAGACTTCAATAAGGGTCTACCAGGCATATACCATTTGAAACATATAAACCATAAGGGAAAACTTTGGCTACTGGAAGCAGAGGAGCACAGAACTACTCCAGAACAGCCCACTGGCCACAGGACCCAGACAGCCAGGATCTCAAAGGAAACATCAGTCAACCAGTAGACAAAGCTACAGGAATGCCTAGTATACTGCAAGATTCTCCACGTTCTAACATCACAATTTAGAGTTTCCCTTTATATAGTAATAAATGTTGAGTAATTGTTAAATCTATGTTCTTAAGAAAAAATGAACTTGTGAAAGATACTGACAATGATAGCCAGAAGTCAGTTTTATAAGTTACTTCAATCTTAAGAATCAATGAAAACCATAGCTATATGGAAGTTAGTGCCAATTTCCCACTGAGATAAAGTAACCAACTTCCCCCAAGCCTTTCTTTATGAAAGGATATGGATATGAATTCCTCAAATGCAGATGAGCTAAATTCCTCAGAAGAAACAGTTCAGTCATAAGGTGAGTCAGAGATCTGGGTGATGGAGCTGTTCCCACATGAACAGACCAATTAGAAGTAGGAGACTAAAAGTCCCAATTAGATTTACAAAAACTAGAACTCACCAATGAGGAAAGGCCAATTTTCCTGGTCTTGCCCAAGATTATAAATAACCTTGACCCTGCCAGCCAGATGGCTCCCTTACCCCTCACTGACTTCATGTATATGAGTCACTCCTTTCTTTCACTCCTCTAATAAACTCTGCCTTAATCCTCCTCCCGTGTTCTGGTCTTAATTTTTGACTCCCGCAAACAAGTTCCTGGACATAAAACCCCCTGCAACCATACTTTCAAACACCTAAGCATTACAATTCAATAAAACTACATACGTTTCTACATAACTAAAATCTATTTTAGCAGCTTTAAGTATATATTCTTTCAGTAACAAATAATATTTACATTTTAATTGCAAATTATCATACTGACTCTTCTAAGTATCCCCCAAACATTCTAAGCTCTCTAATTCCATAAATCAGTAACTATTACTCCAATTTAAAGTGAGACTATTAGCAATACAAGCACCTACAGGTTGATATAACATCACCAGGAAATAAACACAAAGCCAGAGTTCATGCTTATTGGCATATCTCAAGAAAGCCAAAAAACCTCGCAAAAGAAGAATGCCATTTAAGATCTTCACATGAGGAGACTGATGTGGTCTTTGGGTTCCTGACATAGCAGACTCTGAATACATACAGAAACGAATGGATTATCCTTTGTCTGGTGTACATTAAAATGCAAATTAATCTCTTCTACTAATTTCAAAAAATGTGCAAAACATGAAAGGAATCCCACAGGGAGCTAGAAGGTGACAGACAGAGTCAGTATTTCCTTATATTTTGTCCAGCAACACAAATTAAAGAATGTTGCCCTAGGTTTAAGGCAGGATTAGAGCAACTATGCCAGGATGGGTCTCTAAGGTCTTTAGAATTCCTGAAGGCCGTCCCCTACTGCTGAGATCACTCTGAAGGAACACCCTGCTGAGGAACTGACTCCAGTCCTCCAGAGATAAGATGGTCAGCTTCCCTATGAAGGGATTATGGAGATGAGCCCTCCATATCCAACAAACAGCTTGATGTCCAGCCCCACGCTGGCCCAGGAGCAACTGGGTTGGGCCCCAAAGGCGCTAACCAATAAGAAAAAGCCAGTTTCCGCGGGCTTGCCTAAATGTACGAATATGCCTGACCCTGGCAGCCATCTTCAGTGCCCTAGCCCCTCATGGCACCCCGAGTGCCATGCTGCTTGTTTCTCATGGACTCCATGCCTGGGGTCCATGAAGTCTCTGAGGCATCTGCCCCTCATGCACTCAAGGTGCCATGAGTTCGTTTTCTAGCTCCATGCCTCTCATGGATTCCATGCCTAGAGTCCATGAGTTCTCCGGGTTCCAGCTGCCTGCTTCTCATGGATTCCATGCCTAGAGTTCATGAGTTTTCCAGGGTATCTCAGTCCTTCATGGCACTTCACGTCTGGAGTCCATGAGTTCCAACCTTTCTCTCCTCTAATAAACTCTGCCTTAATCCTCTACACGTGTTCTGGTTTCAATCTTCGGCTCCTGAACACAAGAACCTAACCACAATGGGACAGTCATTCCCGCAACATTTGGTGCACAGCAGGGAACCTATAACATTTGGTAACCACGAAGGGATATTTGACAAACAGAGGAAACCCTGTTCCTGAAACAGGTTTATCTGAGGAAAGCACATGAACGTAAGAATTCAATCTTGAAAAGCACACAAAGGTCAGAGGGAAAGATTACATGTCCACGAAAACTATGGCAAAAAGAGCAATGCATGATACCTGGATACCAGAAGGGATGTGAAACACTCCCAGCACCAGGAATGCTGCGAGCTGGGAAAATATATGAGGCCTTAGCTAGGCATCCCTTGAGGAATCCAGGCCAGCTCCATCCCCTGGAGAACTGTTCTGCCTTACACAGAGGGGACCACACCTCTCTGGGAAAGAAACCTCAGCAAAGCTGTGAACATTCAGACCCAGAACAGCCAGCGGTATGCTGCCTAGCTGGACACTACTGACCAAAGGAAAATGTGCCCCAAGCGATATTGACATTCTTCAAAAATACTGGGAAATTCCATTTTCAAAACATCCCTTCCCCTTCATGATCAGCAGAGATTGTCATCACATACATGGCTGTTCTGGGTTCTGAAACATAGATCTTAACCACTCAACACAGCAGATCAATTTCTGTGAAAATCACTTCTCCAAGGCTTTCCTCAGTGAGCAAAGGACCCCGTGGGTGCCTGACTATGGTTTTAAAGTTGCAAGAAGAAAATACATTACCTGCACATTGGGATGGTCAGAGATTAGAGAGCCATCTTGATCATAGGTATAAACCACAAAGTCTTTGGGTAAAAGGTCTCTGGAAGAAAAACAGAATAAGTCATTTAACCTATTGTGTCTTTCCAGGAAAGACATTATTCCTAGAAGACAGCAGCAGAACAAGAAGACTGCTGCCTGATTTGTCTGTAAAGCATGTGCTATCAGTCTAAAAGCTTAGCAACAGGTGTTGTTATAACTGCTTAGAATGCTTGTTATGACAGACATATCACAGAAGGTATCCTTAATATTTCTAATACAACTCACATGAATAAATTAGGTTGTTTTGGGGCAGTTTCACAACAGGACCATGATGGGAAAGTCTTGGAAGGTCTTTAAAGGTCATCCCCCACTGCTGGGATTATCCTGAAGGAAAACACCTGGCCAATCTGGAGGAACTAGTTCTACACCTTTGCAGAGATAAGGTCACACACTTCCCCCAACCCTCTGTTTATGAAAGAATATGGAGAGGAGCTCTCCATTGCAGATAAACTAAGAAACAACTAGACCATTGTTAGCCACAAGTCCAGAAAGATGACTGAGCTGGGTTCTGATAAGAACAGACCAATGAGATATAGGAGACCAAAAGTTCCAATCAGGTTTGGTTTGCAGAAACTAGAGTTATGAGGAAAAATCACTTTTCTGGTTCCTGCCTAACCCTATAAATACCCCTAACCCTACCAGCCATCTTTGGCTCACTTGCCCCTCATGGACCCTATGTCTGGGGTCTGTGAGTTGTTTTTCTGGCTCACTTGCCCCTCATGGATTCTATGCCTAGAGTCCATTGAGTTCCAGCCTTTCTCTCCTCTAATAAAACCTGCCTTAACTGGATTGGACCTCAATATGAGCTAACCAACAAAGAAAAGCCATTTTTCCGGGCTTGCCTAAGTAAATATTCCTGACCTTGGCAGCCATCTTTGGCTGCCTGTCCCTCATGGCACTCCATGCCTGGAGTCCTTGAGTTCCATTCTTTCTCTCCACTAAGAAACTCTACCTTAATCCTCCCTTTACCTGTGTTCAGGTTTTAATCTTTGACTCAGAACACAAGAACCTGACCCCGCAACACTAATTCATGGTTTATAATGGGTCACTAAACTCAAAAGCTCCCCACGAGATACTGGGAACCAACTGTCCACATTGTCTGGACATACAACACCTGATTATCACACCTGGTATCTTGCTTTCATCCAGTTTAACTGGTCATCATTCTTGATTTCAACTACATGAAGCCGGGTACAGGAAATCCACAAGAAAAATGTGCCTTCATCCCCCTGAAACAATGTGACTAATCAGGAGGCACATCTTGGGAGAGTCTCAAAGCTCACCAAGGTTCTGGGCAGTCCTTCACCTTCACTGAAGTCTCTGAGAACAAACCTGGAAGAATCCTGTGGAATGGAGTCTCTTCAAGACGTTGACCTCAGTCAGACACCTCAGTCACTCACTTGTTGCTCTCTATCCCTCTCCCTCTCTCTCTCTCTCTCTCTCTCTGCTTCTCTTTCTGTCTTTGTCTATCCCTGTCTATATCTCTTTCTATCTCTATCTATCCCTATTCTTCTTTCTTTCTCTCTCTCTGTCTGTCTCTCTCTATCTGTCTCTCTCTCTCTCCAGACACGCATGCATATACACACACACCCTTCACTCCATCCAGAGTTGTATAAACTGGAAATGCTTGCTTTCCTTTTGGAACTCCCAGCCTAGCCAGCCTTCCCACAAGGAAGCAGGCCCACACTAAGCAACAGTGGCATGAATGGCTAAATATGTTCACATTGGGGCCCAGAACCTAGCAAACAATATCTACCTAGAAACATATCAATACATTATTTGATGCAAACACAGCACTGAAAGGACAAAGCAAATTAAATTTCTTACGTGTTCCTTTCCAAGTGAATAACATGCTGTTTTCCTTGAGCCTGAATTCTATAAGACACCTAAATGCACAGAGAAGAAAAAATAAAACATGGCCTTGTAAATTATTTAGCATCAATATAACACCTATAAGAGACAAAAACGTCTACTGTGAATTAAAATACCTTGGCACTGCCTGCAATTGTTTATAGAACTTCATTTTTATTCTTATACAATAAAAATACATTCTAACCATTTCTACTTTCCCTTACCAACCAATCATGGAAATCAGTCTAATAAGTTTGTGGAACCGCTTCTTAATTGCATTCATAAAGCACTTGCTCTCAGGGATGATTTTTTTAAGCATATTCACACATTATTTACTGCATAAAGATAGCTCCTTCTTTCACCTAGATGAAACAAACCTATCAGTTTCAGATTATCCATTTATGCAAGCATGCGAAAGAAACTCATCCTCTTTCCTGACTTTACATCTTCCTGAGGCTCACACCATCCCATCAACTCTAACCACCATTTCTTCTTCCCATTAACATCTCTGGAAAGAAAACACTGGGTGCACAGACATGGCGATCTCAAGCAGGTCCGTTTCTTTATCACTAGTGTATCAGTGAAGACTGTGTCTTACAATCGAAGGTATCTTACAGTTCATTAGGTAACTTTCAGTTCCGTACCATCAAACCATGGAGTTCTCTTCTGTACTTCAAACAATGTCCCCAGGGTTCTAGTTTGGACATCGGTCACCTCTAAAGGCCATGTATAAAGACTTGGTCTCCCCAAGGGTAGCATGAGGTGAGGCCTAGTGAACAGTCGTTTGATAGTGAGGGCAGAAGCTTAGAAGAAACTGTAAAAACTCTGTACCCTCCTCTCCCTGCTCAATGAGGCAGCACTTGCTCTACCCTCTAATGCTGCCATGTGCTGCCTCACCCTATCCCAGTTAATCATGGTGAACCTCTGAATCTGTTAACCGAGATAAACTTTTTTTTTCTTTATAGGTTAATTATTTCATTACAGTGATAGAAAACTGACTAACACACCCGGCAACCACCATTTCATTAGACAAAGCGCTTGATGTGACCAGAAGACTCAACTTTGCTTTAACACTTCAACAAAAAAACAGAAGTCATCAGGCCTAGAGGTACAAACAAGCCCAGAACTCAGGAGGTGAAGGCAGGAAGATCAGGAGATCAAGATCATTTGTTTCCCTTCTATGTTAGTCACCTTCCGTTACTGTGAGAAAATACTTGAGGAGAATCAACTTAGAGGCTGAAGGTTATCTTGGCTGACAGATTCTTAGTTTCGGCCCATAGTCAGTTTGTTGCACTGGCTGTGGGCCTGTGAGGCACAGCATCACAGGGAGGAGCAAAACTATTCTGCTTCTGGCATCTAGGAAGCAAAACAATAAGAGGAAGAGACAAGGTCCCAGGGTCTCTTCGAGGCCACACCAACTTCCTCCCACTAGACCCACCACCCAACAGTGCCATCGTTCTGCTGAACCTTTAAAGCAGGGACTTGTAAAACAGTCCAGAACCAAGCTCAGCCTCTGGTAACTCAAGGGTCAGGGGGATAGCTGATCTCCATTATCAACCTGACTACACTTGGGACCAGCTGCCAGACCACTCCTGAGAGATTGCAACATGAAGCCCAACCCTAAATCTGGATGGAACCTCCTAGGAGCAAACCAGATAAAAGGAATCACAAGACAGAAGATCTCTGGGATACTCTCTTGCCCTGGGCTGGTAAAATCATCCTCCCTCCTGCAACCAACAGCCAGCAAGACCCAGCTTCTTCAATGCTCCAGGAGGGATGTGAATTCAGCCACCTCCACCTTCTGCTGCCTGCCACGCCCTCTCCACCACAATGATCTGTATCTCCCCCTGGAACCGTAAGCAAATAAATCTCCCTCTCCTCCCTTAGAGTATCTCACAGCAGCCAAAAGAGGAACAGCGACAGTCACCTGGTCAGGAAGGTGCTCCCCAGCCAACCTGAAAATGAAACCCTGCTCCACCTCTTCCTGCCCCCCACCTCTCTTTCCTTATTTTTCCTCCCTGCGTTTACCCCAAGCTGATGCACACTCATCCGTTGATACCTTTTCTCTGCCATCACTAGATGGGATGGTCTGCACCCATTTGGACGGATTTTTGTTCACTTTGTTCACTCCAATGTCTGCACTGTTCAATGGAGGAGATACTCAATAAACAGTTTTCAAGGAGTAAATTATACAATAATATGACTGTTCAAAAGCCAGTCCAATATGCACCAAGCATGCATATTCCTCCACACATTTATTAGAGAATATAAATGAGCTATTCCATCACAGTAAGAGGACTGACATCCACAGTGCCAGTAAAGACGCTACCAAAGCAGCACAGTCCCCAAGCTGAGAATGCATCACCCTGTGAGGGAAGGAAAGAAACCACGAGGCAGGAAAGGCTGAACTTCATTTTGAGGCCAATGTGACAGATGGCAGGCTGTCCAGTAAAAACCAAAAGCACATGAAAGTAAGAAATAAACTGTCTACCTGAAGATCTTAGTCTTTCACTCCGCACTTACAGAGCAGCAAGTGCAGATGAATGACCAACCCAGTTAATCATAGCACCTAAAGGAAAAGTTAAAATGAAAAGTTCCTTGTTTTAAGCCCAGGATTCTTTTCACGTGCCCCATTCGTAAATGACAGGAGAGCTGCTTTAAAGCTGGGAGTATAGGTGTTCAGAGGCAAGAAGATAAAATTTACCCTCCATTATCTGTTACATCAAAATTATATTAACATTAAATATTTTATTACTCTACTGAAGTGTTTAGAAAGTGAATTGTAGCCTAAATACGTTATTTCAAAATAAAATATACAGAAGGGGAC
Source organism: Typhlomys cinereus (assembly GCA_023101885.1). Taxonomy (NCBI): domain Eukaryota; kingdom Metazoa; phylum Chordata; class Mammalia; order Rodentia; family Platacanthomyidae; genus Typhlomys; species Typhlomys cinereus. The sequence goes on along the minus strand of JALPQD010000358.1, from coordinate 656,129 downwards.
AACAGTTAAAAATATAATTTTGTACAGTCTTTATCCCATTGACACAAGGTTTCCTGCAATATGGAAAATTCTTTTAATAAAAACTCCCTGATATGAAATGCAGATAATCCATATACTACTATGCTCTAGTGTCAGTGAGTTAGCATTGGTCTACCCACCAAGAGATGTTCATTCCCATTGCAATAATAAAACTACAGTGACCACAACAGTCACCAGTCAGTCAGGACTGAAAAGCCACAAAGCCAGCACCCCAACTTGAGCAGAGAATTCTAGTTTATAAGCTACTTTGTCTTTAAAAATAGATACTAAGGTTCAATCAGTCACTATTACTGAAATGATGCCCAATGGATACCAATGCCAAGAGGTGCCTGAATACCATCTGAACCAATCACTGCTGCAATGCTATTCTTCACTAAGAAAAAAAGAAATTGTTATTACAGTCATGGTCCTGAAGAGATAACACACCTGTCTGGAATCAGGCCTTGGAGCTTCTCTTCTTTCTCTAGTTAATCTCCAGGGAATTATAATTTCATAAGAGGAGAGATGCAACTGTCTGTTGAAAGCCTACAACAAAAAGAAAGACAAACACACCAAAGTGAACCTCAAAACTTACAACGCCAAATACTTACTGGAAATCAGAAGCTGAATAGTCAAATAGCTGAAAACATATCTGATATTTTCATGTTAAAATGTACATAAGTAGCTTTATATCATTTTTCACTGAAATACTGATGTAAAAGATAAGCAGGAGAGTGAAAATATTAATATTTTCTTTAAAAAGATACCAGGCTTTATCCAGACAATATGTTCATAGCAATCACTTTCAATATTTTCTTTCTATACACCCCAATCATTTTCACAATGCTTTTTTTCTTTAATCTTAAGATACAAACACAAGGAAAAACAAAGAGAGTTGGTTGGTTGGAAATGGGGAGGCCATCCCATATTTCAGCACACCCCAGGCGCTGGGGTGAATACAAAACACACAGAAGCAATCAGAAGGACAAGTTACTTTTATTATCTGCTGGGTTAACTCTAACAAACATCTATTCAACAATGAACCAAAAATTTAAATGACTCCATCAAGGAAAAGAAACCTGTAATCAAATTATCAACAGTTCAGAACTGAGACAGTTACGCAGCCATGCTGCAAGCCATCTCAGTCCCAGCTGCAATGCAAGAGCACTATCGCAGATGAGCTCAAGCAGGACTTGGATCCTGAAGTCATCATGTCAGCGACAGCTGAGTATAGGGCTAAACTGCCAAGGTAAATCCTTCGAGGAACAATCTATGTTGGAGTGGGATGTGTGGTCTCTCCTAAGCCCTAAACAATCTCTTTTTCTTCAGGTCTCACTACTGAAGGCAGAACAATTTCTTCCTGACTTTTTTGGTGGGTTTTGGTCTGTACTGAAACAAATCCTGCTATGTAACTCAGGCTGCTCTGGAACCCAAACTGCTGCCTCGTCCAGGATTTCAAGCACACACCCCCCACCACCACCACCACAGTCACCACAATTCTTTCAGTGATGGCTGAGAGCAGTCGGTCACCGGAATTCCCACTCCTATGAGGAGGCTGTGGCTTCTACTTAGTTGCCTGTATAAATAAATGCACAGTAAACAAGAGGGGGATTTCACACATTAAAAGAACCCTAAGACTCAATGCAATGTGAGGACCTGTTGAATACAGGTCACAATAAGTCCACTGGAAAACAACTACTCTGGGAAATTTCAACGCTGAACAGATGTTTGACGGCCTTGAGGAAGCATAATTTTTACATGTGAACACATACATCGTGGTTAAGATCACATATCTTAGGGATTCATTCTGAAAGTTCAGTTACAAAATACATCTAGATGAAGTAGAGCAGTGTAAAAGAAATTATGGAAACAAGAATAAGTACAAGTGTGTTACTCTTTTTCTATCCTTGGGTATGTTTAAAAACTTCTACAATAAAACAATTACTTTTCAATAATTACCAATAAGATATATAAGGAAAAGACTTAAGCTTCTTACATATAATCCTAGCTAAAAATTATTATGAAATACTGTATTCATATTATAAAATGTTATAAACATGTAAGTATCATAAACACATAGGCCATAATACACTTTCCACAATGAAGCAGAGCCAGAAGTGTATTTCCTACAATTACATATTTCATTATTGCTTGAATTTGTCTTAATAATGCATTACCTTAGAAATGAAAAGGGCAGCAACAGTCTTTCTATTAAAATAGCATAGTTTTTTTTGGGGGGGGTCTGGAGAGATGGCTCAGGAATTAAGTCTTTGCTTCACAAGCAGAAGATCCTGAGTTTGACCCCCAAGTCCCATGTAAAAGCAGGTGGTAATGGCAGTGGCCTACACTTTGGGTTCTAGCAGGCAGAGCCTGGGAAATCTAAGAGCAAACCAAAAAGGAGGTAGAAGCAATCCAGGATGATTCCTGAAGTCACCCTTGGTCCTCCACAGGGAAACACAGTGTCCTCTAATACATACACATACACACATCCCACACACACACATGAAAGAAAAAAATAAAAGGGGGCACAAGAGAGAGAGTGTGCACGGGCATGCACACGTGCACACGCATACGCACGTGCACACACATTTTTCTGCATCATAGTAACCTGTTCCAGGACCACACCTGTCATTCTGCAAACAGTAGCAGAAATAAACAAAATACTTTCAGGTAATAAACTATGACCAAAAGTAAACCACCCTGAGGCCAGGTGTGGTGGCCCATGATGTAATGCAATGCACTCGGGAGGTAAAGACAGAAAGGATCAAAGTCAGTCAGCTACACAGAAGAATCTGGGCAGTCTGGTCAATGGACCCATTCTCAAAATAAAACAAAATAAAAAATAAAAAGTTAAGCATTTGACACATTTCTTTGCAACTTCCCACAACTCTGAAATTACTTCAAATAAAGTAAATCATTAGAGGCAAAAGCATGCTGATAGGCAAAGAAGGCTTACGGTAAAGGCTAAACAACAAGAAACTAAGTTGAAATATTTTCACTGTAACTCAGAGGCAAACAGCACAGAGAAAAAAAAAATGAAACATCTTGGGAAAGACAACACGTATAGTTCCTACAGACAGACAGACATTCAACAGATCTTGCTGCAAAACAGGTTAAGTGATTCGATAAGGTCACAGACCTACATTGAAGTCAGGAAAAAAAAAGCTTTCTACTTTCTAGGATTTTTTTACACACTGTTAGCAAAGACGAAAAAAGACAGAGATAATGAGTAAGATAGAATTTTATTTCCTTCTCACTTTAAGAAACAATTGTTATTTTAAAAAAAAATGTTATAATAATTTTCAAGGCTTTTTAAATAACCTAAAATACTTTATGTAGGTAAAAGCTATTACTCTGAACCTGATTTCTTTTAAAAATCCAAGGGCCTACTTTCTGAGGTAAAGTCATGCAGTAAAGAATTTCAAAGAATCACAAGCAGATGCACAAAGCTAATACATGTTAATCCTGTGAGTCTCTTTCCCATGTTTTGCCACAATTGCCTTATCTCCAGTTGTGGCTTTTTTTTCTTATCTCCTGCTCATACTCTGCATATTTTTCCCTTATTTTCTTTAAATTACCCCTTCTGAAATCTGAAGTAACCTTTCTCTGGTTAACCTTGACAAAACTGACATTTGAGGCTGGAAGGTTCTGTGCCATTTCAGCTAACCTCGTACCGGTGCCACAGACAAGTGCGGACCACTAGTAAAAAGATACAGTTTGCAATGAAAGCAAAACCTTAACAAAGACTCATACCATACAAACTGCTCTTTTAGGATTTCCCAGACTAGGCATAATGTCAAAAATCAGATCACTTGAAAATATGAAAAATCAGCTTTGAACCATGAAACTTATGGGTCCTAAACTTAGTAAGTGAAAAGGTATTTGTAGCAAACTTCTTGGGTCTTTTTGTGCACTACATTTTGGAGGAAAGCTAAATATGTTTGTTTAGCTTGTTTTTTGTTTGTTGGCTTTGGTTGGTTGATTTGTTTGGTTGGTTGTTGATTTTTGTTTTGGTAGCAGCAACTATAGTAGAAGGAAATAACTTGAAAGAATTCTACCTAACCGCAAACTGCTGTTTCTCCTTTCCTTCCTGCTTATTATCTAGACAGAGCCACCTTTATGTACTTTTACTGTAAAAGATAAAGCTGCACCCCACATTCAGACTGAATGAGATAACTCTGTTGCCTGAGTACTTCTTGAAGAGAAATTACTGTAATTAGATCATAAAGTACTGTTGTTGGAGCTTTATGTTCTCATTCTGCACAGACAGATCCCAAATAAAGGCACTTGGATGACTAATAACCAACCTCTTGCAAGTATACTTTTAATTTGGATTTCTGTGGCTATGTCCTAAACTCTTACATGTTTTAAGGGTTATACATTTTTACTTTTAAAGTAAATGTTCAACCTGGGTTATAGGACAAAATTCTGTTTCAAATAAGAAAATGTTTTGTTTTAAAGTGCTCTGTTCAGAAAAACTCCAACCATTTTTTAAAAATGTAATATTCTTAAGAACTTAAGTTCCTCCAGGAAGGAATTTAAGTTGCTGAAACCAAGGCAGACATCTTAGTCATCAGGGACTTCCTGCCTGGGCACAAGTAAGCGTTTGATAAAATATATGCTCAGCAAACAAACCCTCTAATCCTTGTATATACACATAGTTCTATTGGCTGTGATTATCACTGACAGATATTATAGACAGCTTAAACCTAAGGAGCCTGCCTTTTTAAAGTTAACATCTTTTATGTCCATTTCTCCACTAATCTACATGACTCTGGCACTTGTCATTATCAGCAATACCAAAAATTCCCTTTTTAGCCTGGATGGGAATTTAAGCAGACAGTGTGTTTGCAATAGTTTTGAGGATCTCACTGGCCAAACAGTGGCGGGGGGGGTCCCTAACCAGATACTAAAGTAAAAGGATTAAAAATCATGCAAATGAGAGTTGAATCATGAAAAATCCTGCTATGAGAACAATGTGTCAAAAGGAAAAACCCACTACAATAGTGTTGTTCTACAATGCAACATGTTTGTGGGTGGTACCACTCTTTAACTTATCATGAGCTTTAATAGCAACCTAATTGCTATGTTATAATAAAGGTAAGCAGATTCAAACTATGTAGTTAAAAACTGACCACACTCAATGTATTTCTCAGGCTGGGATCCTTACCCATTCTTCCGTATTGGTAATTTTTAGGACAGTGTACAGAGTGAAGAGTTTCACTATGGCATGCATCTCCATTCATGTGTGTCATTATACTACTTTCATTCATCCCCTTCTCCTTATGCTCTCTTAAAACATGTGCCTCCAGCAGCGTCCCTTTGGAAAACAATCAGACCAAATCAGTTCTCATTTCTCATCACAAAATGGAAAATCATCCCTTGATGCAGCAACACAGGACAACCCAGCTCCAGCTGGGTCCATTCAGAGATGGCAGGTGGGAGACTCCTTGGTGTGGCGGCAAGAGGGCCAGACTCACTTATGAGCCAGCCAGTCTCCCTGCTGACTCAAAAGCTGGCAACACACCAAGTCTCTGGGACACACAAAGTACCAGATGTGAAAGGAAGGAGGTGGATCATATGATCATCTACGTCATATTTTTGATTTTGTCACTATCGTAAGAAAAAGTTTCAGGGCTGGAGAGGTGGCTCAGGGGTTAAGCCTCTGCCTTGCAGGCGGAAGGTCCTGAGTTCGGATCCTAGACCCCACATACAGACGCCCTGTGGTTCTACACACACACACACACACACACACACACACACACACATACGCACGCACACGCGCGCGCGCGCACACACATGCATACACGCACAATTGAATAAATAATAAATAAAAAAAAAGAAAAAGTTTCAAGTTGCCTGCAGCTTATGATATCTTCTGGTCCTTCCATAGTGGAGTAAGATTTTAATAAAGGACAAATATAAAGCCAAATTTAGTAATGCAAAATTTAAAACTTGTTTTCAAAAACCAGAAACTACTTTTGTACATATCAATAAGTGAATGTTTTATTTTTTGAATAAAAATTTGTAAGCCAAACTGCATTTAAATTTCAAAGATTACACTTTCCTACACAGTACAAATATCTCCTGACATCTAAAATGTGAAATTATCCTGGATGTCCATCAACAGAAGGAGAAATGCAGGATATGTGGTATACACACACATTGGAGTTGCATTCAGACATAAAGAAAGAAATGTATCCTTTGCAAAAAAAATGGGTGAGACTGGAGAGCATCATTCAAGTGAAGTGAGCTAGACTCAGAAAGACAAACATCACATGCTTTCTTTCATTTGGGAATGTAGATGAACACACACACACACACACACACACCATGAAAGTAGAGAAGGACTATTTGGAGAAAGGGGACCTGTGGAGAGAAGAGGAAACACGAAAAGATAACGGGGGAAGCAAAGTAAAATGATAAACATGAAAATGTCATAATGAAGCACATTATTTTGTGCATTAACTTTAAATATTTCTAAAGTTCACAGGCATCTAAAAACACAGCTGGTTTACACCTAAGCTCCCACTACACATTTCATTTTCCAATGATTTACCATGAATAAGATTTCAAACTCATTTTCTTTAGAATGCCAGTGTTTCAAAAAGAAAACATTTCTACTTTACAGCATTGAAAGATAAAATTCAAGAGTTCAAATATGACATCCTTTATCCGAATCCATGATGATACAAAGTTACCTTTAAAAAAATAACTTACATCAGCTAATGAAACCTTGTCTAGCTCTTCCTCATTGACAGGATGTTACAAAAGGTACTAAGTAGCCCACACAACTTGCTGAACTCCCACCATAACTGTCTATTGTAGTCAGATAGCTCACTCATTAACCAAGATGTTTCAGTGTATGCTTTAAACATCCTGTATTCCCAAAACTTGGCTGATTTTGGACCATCATTCCTCTTTCAGGAAACGCGGGTTGACTCACTGCACTCACTCACTGCCAGCACCTCCCAACTGTTCTCCCACTCTAGTTGTTTCTTTCTCAGTTCTATCCTCCATTGTGTTGCAAGTTTTTTACAGTTCAAAACTGACAATCCTACTTAAAAACCTTCACTGACAAAGACCTTCCTACAAAGTACAACTGACAGCTTGACACAGATCTCCATGCAGGGTATCAGCCTACCTCACTGTTTCTTCCCCTCTCCTAACACATTGACACTGTCCTCATCTTCTACCAAACCCTCTACCCCTTACAGGGTATTCCTACCCTTTCACCTGAAAAACTCACCCATTTAGCTCAGTTCAAAAATCACAGTCTCTACAAAACCTGCCCCAGCACCAGTCAGATATACTTAGCACCAGACTGATTCCACCACAAGCACCAGAGATGATATTTATAAGGAGTGTGATAAATGTTGAACACATGGTGAAGACCTAAGTCAAGCTAAGTGCCTGGCTGGTCATAACTCTACAGCCAGTTAAACAAGCCACAAGGTTACTCCACTCATCTACACATGCATACCTAATAATTAACATATATGTGAACCAAAAATATAGTCTGCATTAATGTTTAAAAGCACAGGAAGTTGGAGATTACTAAAACTTTAGACGTATAATCTATTCCACATTAAATACTAGTGGATTTTCCATCTAGATCGCCCGAGGTAAGGCAGTGTGCATCAGAAAAGACTGAGCAACCTCCCATTCAAAAAAAAAAAAAAAAAAATCTAGTATTTTTGAACTCCCAGGTCTCGACAAAGGGAAAAAAAAAAAAAAAAACTGGCTTAATTTAAAATGAAAAAAGCCAAAGATTAAAAAAACAAAAAAGTCATTAGTTTGGTGAAGGTCAGCAAGTCCAGCGTTGAAATCTCCGATCGCCAGCTTTGAACGACAGGCCAGGCAAGAACTGGGCAAAGCCTCCCATTGTCCGTCAGATGCCCGCGCTGGTAGATACGACGCTCGGTAATTCGGGTCCAAAGCTGAAATAACATTTCCAGAGGAGAACCAGCGTGCCAATGGTGTCTTTCCAATCGGTGTCTCCAATGTAAATACCTTACATACTTACGGGAAGTTTCACAAATCAGAAACCATTTCACAGAAGTGGGTTGAATCTTGTGAATTAATCCCGTGAGTTACAACAGCAGGGAGTCTTTGTTCCGACACAGGACGGTGCGAACCCAATATGAGCACAAATAAAAAGCTGCCCCTGGCACTGTAGCGAACCAAGTGTTCTTACTACAACAAAAACCACCCAGGAAAAGCCCGCCCTCTCGAACACAGCGCTATATCCAGCTTCGTGGACCTACTGCGCGTTGGCTAGGAAGCTAACTTCAAATCTCGAATGATCGTACCCTATGCGGGTGCATCTGAGCCGGAGTCCCGGTGCCAGCGGCTCCGCCGGGTCCCCGGAGCACGCCAGGGGCACGCCCCACTCGCAGCATCAGCTGGCTCGGGGCACGGTGGTCTCCAGAGCCCGGGGCCGCACCGCAGCCGCTGGGGGCGGGGAGCGGAGCCCAGGACTCTCCGGACCGAGCGAGCTAGGGGCGCCCGAGTCTGGAGCGGTCCCCCCCGGAGCTGCAGCCCCGCGCACCGCCGCTGCATTCCCGGCTCCTCCGCTCCCGGGCACGGCGAGGACACCGTGCAGCCGACACCCACCTGGCCGCTCCCCGGCGAGAACCGTGCCCAGCAGCAGCCACGCGAAGCCGAAGGTCGCGGAAGGAGAGCACGCGCCCGACCCCATCGCGGCGGACGCCGCAGAACGCTCAGCGCGCCGTCACCTCGGCCTCCGCCTCTCCCGTCATGTTATAACCCCGCGGGGCCCCACGGCTGGCCGGGTGCGCGCGCGCCGAGTACGCGCGCGGCCTGACGCAGCCAGGCCGGTCCGTGCAGCTCGCCTCCCGACCTCGCGCCCGCTGCGCTGACGTAAGGAAATTCTATTCCGGCGGGAGAGTGGAATTTCCAAACCCGCCGCCGAAATCCGCACCAGCCGGCCCCGCCCAGTCACCCTCCGCCCGCCCCCTCCGCCCGGGCCCGCCTCCATGGGAGAGGAACGAGGGATGCGATTGGACGAGGCCGGCAACGCAGAAGCAGGAGGAGCCTTAGACCAGAAGTGCCCAGCACAGGGCCGCCTCCGCTCCCAGCTCTCTTCCGATTGGTGGTGGCGATGGGCGGGGCCTCAGGCTGCTCTCCCGTTGGCTGCGGGCCGGCGAGCGTGGCTACGCGGAGGCTACGCGGAGAGGCCTGACAGCGCAGGGCTCGGGTCGGCGGCGCCCGCCTGGCTTGGTGCGGGTCGCGGGCTTTCCGCCACCCGCCCGGGAACATGGTGCTGGGGGGCTGCCCGGTGAGTTACTTACTGCTGTGCGGCCAGGCGGCTCTGCTGCTGGGGAATCTGCTACTGCTGCACTGCGTGTCTCGGAGCCACTCGTACAACGCCACGGCCGAACTGGAGCTCTCGTCCGCCGGCGCCGCGCACCCCGAGGGCACTGCGGGAGCCCCGAGCTGGGAGTACGGGGACCCCCACTCTCCGGTCATCCTGTGCTCCTACCTGTAAGTCGCGGGGCGGTCCAGGCGTGCGGAAGCGGGGCTTGGGCTGGGGAGCCGCGGGGCGGGGGAGGGGCGCGGCTGCTGCCACCTGCGGAGCTGGGGACACCTGTGTATCGTTGACCGGGCCGTTGGGTTCCTGCGAGATGCAAAGCTTGGGCTCCAGGCTGCGCCTTCCTGCACGCAGCGTTTCTCCAGAACAGAACCCATGTTCACTGAGGTCCAAACGAAGGAGACCGCTGCAGAACTAATCCGTTTTTAACACTTTTTTAATCAAATAAGAAAAAGTGTTTGGAAAATGTAAAGGGAACTGGCATACATCTTGCCTCTAGCTTGGTGGCTGCTTCCGTAGACAAGGACAGGACACAAGTGGGTGTGTAGACACAGAAACATCTCTCCATGTGACCAAAAAAAGTCACTTCCTTGGCTATCAGTTTGACCTGCAATGCTTAAATTAACCCCACCATTTGGTTTGGAGAAGTGTCTACAAAATGCAATAAAGGCCTAGAAAACGTGGTGAAGAAATTTCCTCTTCTACTAGCGCTGGTGACAGAGGCCTGTAATCTTTACTGGGAGGCTGAGTCAAAAGGATCTAAGTTCAAAGCTTGCTTAAGCCACACAGGATGAGCTCAAGGCCAACCAGCCTGGATAATTTAGCTGAAAAGGGTTGCAAATGTAGCTCAGTGATAGATACCCAAAACCCTAATGCAACCCCCAATATCGGGATGGGGACGGGAGAGAAGAAAAGAGGGAAGATGGAAGGGGAAAGACAGTAAAATTGGGTGCAAAGAAGGGAGGGAGGAAAAAAGATTGGGTGCAAAGGACAGATGACAGGAGGAAGATAGATAGTGAGATTACATGCATCAGCTCAACGTCTTTAAAAGTGTAGCCTGCTGCTTACGATGATCTCACTGACTTGCAGACCTGATGAGTTCATAGATTGTGATGACCCAGTGGATCATGTTGGCAATGCGACTGCATCCCAGGAGCTTGGTTATGGTTGTCTCAAGGTGAGTTTTCCGTTTGTTGAACATGCAAACTCATCACAGAGAGTACCGACTACATGCTGCTACAGAAAAACGTAAGGGCATTCAGAGTCACATTTTCACACAAGTCCAGCTGAATGACTGGTACTGGAAATTTCCAGAAAGACAAGGGTCACTGGCTAAACAATACATTTGATTTCCTCAGGAAGGAGCAGGGTCTGTGTCCACACCAGGCAGCTACAAAGAACAATCCAGCCACTGAGACTGACAGATTGGAAGCTAAAATGTCTGTCCTTTCAAGACATTTTTCACTTTCCTGAAAGAGCAAAAGGCACCTTATATACTTTCTAAAACTGATGCTGATTTGGGCAGTATTGGCCATGTACATTTGGAGCAAGGCTTCTTCTCTGGCTGGTGATATTTTTGTCAAGTAGGCCACACTATATCCTTAGGAAATAGATGAGTTCTGGCAGTAGTGCCTTTATTAGAAGTCTTCCTGGGAAGCCTCTGTTGACTGTGGCCTGCTGGCCTGGCAAGAAGCCATTTGATCTATCCTTAAAATTGGATGTATACTTCCTGCTCAGTCTCTCAAAAGCCCCCCCCCCAAAAATCTCTTGTTTAGTTTTTTGAGAGTTGATCTCACTGTGGCTAAACTTAAACTCAGGATCCCCTTGCCCCAGCTTTCCAGTGCTTGGGACTTTAGGTGCATAACACTGTTCTAGCTCATGCACAAGCAATCTCATACACTTCCATGGGCCAGCTGTCATGTTAACAATGCAGGATTAAACTAGGTGTTAAAAGAATTGTAAGAAGACTTTCTTACTGCATCATACGCAGAGGAACATACTTGATAGTAAGATGATCAGAAAGTCAGATTTTACTGAATACTTTGTAGAGAACAATTCTAAATAGGATGAAATTTTGTTCTATTGGTAACTGGTAAAAAAATTGACGCATATCTCAGAGAGATAACGTTCTTTTGCCTATGCTAATTAAAACTGAGTTTATCCTGTCACAGTACTTAAAGGACTGACAGGGCTGGGGAGGCATGAGTAGTAAGCATGCCTGTTCTCCAGGGACCCGCTGTGAGGCATATACCAGGAAAAAGGCGCTAAAGCAGTAATACGGGTCCAGTGAAAAGAGATTTGGTTCCTCTGTCTATAGGCACTGAGACAGGCAAAGGGTTAGAGTCCCCAGTTCTGGAGGTTTGGGCTGAAATCCAAAGTTAAGCTAGAGGTCGATTGCAGTTGCCTAACCACAAATTCATGACCTAAGTAAAGTCTTAAGTCAGAAAATATTCTGAATTATTTTCTACTTTGTATTCATTTAGAAATGTACAGTAGATGTCACATACTCATTGATTTTTCAAATGCCCATGCTAAAGGGATATATGTTCTTTTCCCTGTAAATATGAGATAAAGTTTTGTGCCCGTATCTTTGAAACGGCATTTAATTAAGTTGGCTCTCTTTGTTGTTGTTTACTGTGCGTTGTTGTTTACTGTGTGTTGAAGAAGCCAGTCATGAAGGATAAAAGTTTATTTAAAGCAACATATATTTAGGATGGACTAATAAGTCATTTGAAGTAATTCTGTTCTTTGACGACAACTCTGCTCACTCAAGCTTATCAAAATAATCACAGGGTGACAGCTTTTAGAGTGAACATGAGGATATATTTTCGTGTTACTTGCTTTGGTGAGTTTACTTTGGTGTTGTCGTTTTGGTGATCACTTCACAGTTTGGAGGTCAGGCCTACAGTGATGTGGAACACACTTCTGTGCAGTGCCGGGCCCTGGATGGAATTGAGTGTGCCAGTCCTAGAACCTTCCTACGAGAGAATAAGCCCTGTATAAAGTAAGTATTAATCTTGTTTTGTGTGTGGTGCTGGGGTTCAAATCCAGAGTCTCGCACACACTCAGCAAGTGCTTTACCAATGAGATACGTGCCCCCCTCCCATGTGTTACTTTGCATCGGGCAGTGGGTACTTGAACGGAGGCGCCAGCTGACATGACTTTGTCTTCTGAGTGTCTAAGAAGGCTTGGGGTCAATGTTTAATCCCTTGGCAGGGGCAGTGACCACAGTAGCTGATTCTGGACTGAAGAGCAGAAGTGTGAGTTGTGCAATCTTTCTTTCATTCCACCTCCATCCTCGATCAGCGTGGAGGTGCTGGGTCAGATGATACAGCTCCAAGTGTCCTGATAGGCAAGCATCCTGTGGAAACTGCTATGGAATTTCTGGAATCTTGTTTTATAGTGAAAAGAGGATACTGTCCACTCTTGCAGATAACCTGATCTTAAAGGAATAGGTCATTTCTGAAAGTTCTGCCAGCGGATGTGGGAGGTGCTTACACCTTAGCTGATGAGTCCTTGGCTATCTTTTGTTGCTACCAGCAACTCGAGCTAAACCTTTTCACTGCCCATAAAGATGGAAGCCTCAGATGAAGAAATGAGGCAGTTGGGTAAGAAGAGGGGGTGCATATCTTGAAAGGGCATTCAGGCTCTTTTCCCACCTCTGTTAGACCGTTGCTTGGTAAGTCCTTATGCCATCCATCTACAAAAGCCTTGATCTTAAAGTCTCTTACATCTTCACGAGCAATTTGTTGAGACCCGAAACCAACTTTAGAGAGAAAGATGGTTTAAGAGTATACTATGTATATCATGGTATTGGACATTAAAAAAACAATTCTGGCTGGGAAGAGACTGCCCATCCCAAGTCTAGAAAATTCTTAACTAGCAAAAGGTCCACTTATAAGTGTGTCCTTGGTATGCAGACAAACGGGTCTGTCTGGTTTGTGTGCTCCAGGAGACTATTCCTCTGCCTTAACCTGGGTCAGCTGCCAAGCCACTGGGGACCACTCTTACTTAGTTCAGGCTTAGAGTCTGACAGATTTTTTCAAGTAGCCAATCCTAAACTGCTTACCTATCCAGCTTTGGTTTTCTACAGAGACCCCAATGCAATCCAAGGACCTGAACTTCTCCTCACCCCTGTCTTCCCACCAGCTTGGTCTCCCTCCCATGTGATCCCGTGGGGCAAGCCTCTGATCATGTCAGGAGAGAATCCAAATAAGAGAATAAGAGGTCCCTGAAGCACCAGGAACTGCCACACTTAAATTGTATTGCCTGCATCTGAACAGTTAGGTTCCCACGTAGTGAACCCTCCTCCTCCCTCTGTGCAGGTACACGGGACACTACTTCATCACCACGTTGCTCTACTCCTTCTTCCTCGGATGTTTCGGGGTTGATCGTTTCTGTTTAGGACACACTGGAACAGCAGTGGGAAAGCTGCTGACTCTTGGAGGACTTGGGATCTGGTGGTTTGTCGACCTTATTTTGCTCATCACGGGAGGCCTGATGCCAAGCGATGGCAGCAACTGGTGCACTGTCTACTAAAGATTGCTGCTGCCTCGGACTGGCAGCAGTGGAGCGGTTGGCTGCTCAACTCATCGACACGGGTCCAGAAGCCCCTGAATACCACCCTTGTATTTGAAGGCATAAGTTTCCTTAAGACAAGTACTTTGAACTTTGGATTTTCAACTTAAATCTAAATGTAGCAGATCAAAAGGACAAGCAGTGTTGGGGAAATCCAATCTGTATTTTTCCTCATGTACAAAATGTAAAATATAGTGACTTGTGTGCCCTGGGCTCTGTTTGCATCCACGGCTGCATCCTCAGTGCTTGGAGCAGGGGACTCCCCCAGGATAAACACCATGAGTATGTGTATCTGGAAGCCTTTTGTGATGCTGGGTCTTTATGCAAAGAAGATGGAAGATGAGTCAATGAGAATCTTAAGCAGGTGTACAAATGGCCATGATTTTAATACACACCTTAATTCTGGCTTTCCGAAACTAAAGAATAAACTTTGCGAATCCAGACTCTGTGTAAGTATTTTCAATGGGAAAAATGAAATTCAAAATTACAGTTGTTTTTGCTCAAAGCTGGATAAAATGAATCCATGGATAGGATTTGAAATTGAAAGGTCTCCACTTACTCATGTATTGGGTACATAGTTGGCAGCTGATAGGCTGAGGGGAAGTGATTGGATCTTGAAGGTTCTGACCTAATCAGCAAATACTCTTTTCATGGAATCACAATATAATATCATTATTGGAGTGGTCAAAGATAAGAAGTGGGGCCTAGTTGGCAGTAGCAGGAGGAGGGTGTCTGTGGGGCTATATTTCACTCTGATGTCTTTCTGTATCTTTTTCCTGCCCACTAAAAAGTGAAGACTCTACCATATACTTCTGCTACCATAATATTTCTACCCAAACACATGGGACCAAGCAACCATCAACTGAGCCATCCAAAACTGGACCAAAATAAATTTTTCCCTCTAAGTTGTGTCTGTCAAGTATTTGGTCACAATAATGCAAAGTCTAATACAACTACCCTATTACTAATTACTCTGAACAGTTAAATTCTAGAGACAGCATATACTATACAGTAACTTTTTTGAAAGCCAATGAACAGCAAACATGAATGAGCAGAAAGCCATTCCTCTTAGCAGAGTTGTCATCCTGAAAACTTAGCCTTTACCAATCTTTGGGCCCCATATTAGAAATTAGAAAAAAGATTTTTATATAAGTAACTATGAAACTCCTCTTTACAATTAGATGAAATGAGGACCCTTATGCCTTTGGAAAGAAAAGCACTCCTGTTTAAAAAATGCTGAATATTAGAGTAGATTAGGGTATGACTTATAAAAAGCAAGGAGAAAATAAACCAGTCTCAACTACAGTGTAAGAGTGAAACCCTCCCAGTGGGCCAGGACAACTGGTAAGGGATGGTTGCACTTCTGCACTCAGGTCACTGAGAATAAAGGACGTTTGATTCCTAAATGTGTAGTGAAACTCAGATTCCATCCTTTATGATCTGTGTCAAAAAGAAATGATAGGCATCAAGGAAAAGGCAGAATGTGTGGGCAAGTCAAACTAAGCACCTTCAGAATAACTCACCAATTCTGCAAGCAGGATAGAACTACTCAGATTCACTCCCATAATAGCTGATTGAAGACCACAAATGTCAGGTAAATAACTTCTGATAATGTTCAATCATTCTGAAGCATTTTTCCCTGAAAGTTTCTGCTGTATCCTCCAAAATTAATATGACCACTGTCCTACATTATTAGAGGTGCCAGCTGTGAAAAATGATTTCTGTCCTAACAGTTGTGAGCCACACTGATTTTCTTCCTATCATAGTACCTCTGTAGTCTTTGGTGCTTTTTCAAAACAAACCAAATAACTTGATTTTTTTTTTTAAAGAAAGTTCTCTTTAAAGATACTTAATTGATTATTTCGGGTGTGACTGTCAGCGACAAGGTTTGACTTCCTCGTCGAACAACGAAGGAGAGAGTATCATTGTCCTTAACAACATCAATGACATCAGCTGTGGTGGTAACAGATTGCCCATTTATGCTGATGATTACATCATGGTCTCTCAACCCCGAGCTGGAAGAAAAAAGAAAAGAACATGAATCATGAAACTTCTGTTTAACCCATCTGGAACACTGATCTCTCTCTTTCTCTCTCTCCCTCCTGCTCTTTTACTAACATTAAATATACAAAACAGAAAATTTAAAATAGCTTCAGTCCCTCCAAATACAAGTGCTGTTCTAGGATATGCCGGAAAACGATTCTGAAGAAAGTGATCTGTTTCTTTTATGAAATCAATATCCTATCAGAGTCACGGATGAACTGTTCTCCCATTTTTTGGCTCTGACTTAGAATAGATTTTAGCTTCTAATGTCTTCACCTTCGTTGGCCTCAAGCACTTTACTAGACTCAACAGCAGCTGGGCAAAGTTTAGGCAGTGTGTTTTCCCCAGACACCTGAAATCTCATCAGTCATTTGGACAGCCCCCAGTTTGAGGAACTTTTAAGTGTGGCAGGTTGTTATGTGTTGTTCTTCCAGTAAAAGCCAGCCAACCTGCCACGTCTACATATTTAAAGCTGTGGCTCTAGACTTCTGCCACCCCCCTCCCTAACTGTGATAATATCCAGTCTCCCATCTCCAATATGTTTGCCAACTCCAAAAACCGCAGTAAACACACTGCCAGGCTAGCTGTTTGTCTGAAAGGTTAAAAGAGGGATATCACATTGACTCTGGGAGATACCATTTAAGGGAACTGGGACGCTCAAGAGGCAGTGACAACATGGTAGGATTACTGAGATAGAGTTTAAAAGAAAGATAAAAGGCCCATAGACAGGTCCTAGAGGGTGTGCTTAGCATGCACCAGGCCCTGGGGAGAACAAGGGCTGTGCAGAGATGGTTTGTACTGTGTGTAAAGAGAGAAGATTGACTTGGCAATCAGGAATGCCTCCTGTGCCGGTCCTGAGACGGGTAGCTTGGCAGAATGAAGGGCATTTCTCAGTTACCAGAACTTGCAAGGGGTTAAAGCAGGATTCGCTCCTGGGTCTTTCAGATTTGAAAGCCATCTTCCTCTTCTTGACAAAAAGAGCAACCACATGTGAATGTTACAGAGATATGCAGTCACTTGCTGGTTGTATTTAAGGTTGGCCCACAGGAAGGAACTCATCCCTGGAACTGTAAACCTAGCTAAGAACTCGTGGGTGGGGAGGTAATGGGTCCTGAGGGAGAGTCAACTATTGTTTTGCTAAATGAACATAGTATCAAACTGCCTTCTCATCTTTAAACCAGTTCTCAGCCTCACCCTAGACACTTTGCAATAGTTGGCAGAGAATAAATGACTGTGGAGCGCCTCAGGTGGGACATCTAACCCTCTCCTTAAGGATCAGGAACATCACGGAAGAGGACAGAAAAGACAGACTACCCTCAGTCTTAAGCCGAGGAGCCTTGCTGCAGTGATAGCAGGTGAAGGTTAGTCCTCAGCATGGCATGACACCCCTAGAGACTCGGGGACCTTTGCGGAAGAGGGGATGGAAAGAATGTTAGAGCCAGACAAGAAAGGAAAGGGTTGAGAAATACCATCTCCAAAAGAGAAACAGCCATGGTAGCCACAAGCCCACCTCGGATCACTGATCCAAGAGTACAGTGACCAATCCAGCCAGGGCCCCGCAATGGGGGGAATGGAATGAGCAACTAACAGATAGGGGAGGGGCACAAAAGTATTGCGTACCCATGAGGAAGCTCACTGGGCTTCTAGAGAGACTCCCAAGCCAGCATCACACAAAAGGCCCTGGGCAAACCCAGTGAGACACTGAACAAATGTGAATGTGGGAGGGAGAGTTTAGGGAGTTGGCGGTGGAGGAGAAAGATAAGAAAAGGTGGAGGAGAGTAATCAGAATGTATTATATACGTGTATGAAACCGTCAGAGAGCAAAATTCATACATAAAGTCAGATGACAGAGCCAGAATCCACGTTCCTTCTCTGACCTACTGTATAAGTAAATTTATATTTATAAGAAAATTAACCTCTGTGTCCCACAAAGCTGCTTCCCCACTAAAATAAAAGCTGTGTCATCAGACTGCTCAAACAAGGATGAAAAACACTTGTGTCTAAGACGGCACCAGTGTTTCCCAAGTGCCGGTTGCTGTGAGTGCAATTATTGTCGCTGTTAGTAAGGAGAAGCGGTACGAGGCAGAAAGGGTGGATACCGGGGCACCAGGGACTGACACCAGCAATTCTCACTTCAACATACACAACCACCTGGGGGTCATGAAAAAAAAAAAAAATCTAGCTTTCTGGGGGATGTAGCAGTGGTAGAGCAGGTGTTTGGCATAATAAAATCCTGAGTTTGAACCCCAAAAAGCAAGAGTTCAGTGAAAGGGTGGAAGAAGAGAGAAGGTGGAGGGAGTGAGATCATCTGACATGGTAACAATTTGGAAAGTGACCCCAGCACCTAGAAAGTTAGGGCAAGAGTATGGAATCTTGCATCCAGCCTGGACTACATGGTGAGACCAGGTAGGGTTATGAGGGGAAGAAGAAATAAATGTGGGGAGATTAGTTCAGTGCACGTGGCATTGATAGCGACCTTTCTGATTGGCTCCATCTGATGTCCATGCCACTGGCTACATATGTGTGTGTGGGTATATACATATACATGTATGAGTGTGGTGTATGGGGAAGCACCTGTGCACAAATGCATGGATATCACTCTAGACCTCATTCCTTTAACACAGGCTGGGGCTCAATATGAAGTATGTGGGCAGGTAATAACCCCCAACAATCCTCCTGCCCCACCCTCCACAGCGCTGGGGTTACAGACATGTTTGCGTATGACCAGGTTTTTCTGTGGGTGCTGAAATCCAAAATCAGATCTTCCTCATACAGCAAACTCTCTAACCCATTGAGCCATCTCTCTAGCCGGTTAAGTCACATTTTGAGAACAACTTAGGAACCTGAAAGTAGTGGTTTTGGTCTGGAACAAGAAGTTAAAAATTAGGAGTTGGGGGAGGAGCAGGACAGAGACGAGGAAAGTCTAGAAACACTGGGACAAGCCATACTTAGTAGCATGAGACCTAAAACTTCGCATGATGGACTGTTGTTGCCTGTGATTTCTTCCCCCCTCTTAAAATCAACCAATGTCACAGTCTAAACAGAGTACCGAGCTTTTGAAAAATAAAAACAGCAAGAGAGGTAAGGCAGAAGTACAAAACATGGGAGAATGTGTGTAGGCCAAGTTGCCTCTTTTCTAAAAGTTGTTTTCATTTAAATCAGTTATAATTAAATAGAAGTTTCAATTGCATTCATGAGTCCCACGGGCTACCTCTCAGGAGCTCAATCGCAGGTCATGACTGTGCTCTTTTTTTTTTTTTATAACTTTTTTTTTTATTATTCAATTGTGCTTGTGTGCGCGTGTGTGAGTGTGTATGTGTGTGTGTGTGTAGAACCACGGACGAATTCGGGAACTACCACGGATGCCTCCACCTCCTCCTTGTTTACTCTGCCCCGGGATTCACAGGCTCCGCCCTACCAGAACCAGAAACGCAGGCCGCCCCCACTTCTGCCTGGCGTCTATACGTGGGGTCTAGGATCCGAACTCAGGACCTTCCGCCTGCAAGGCAGAGGCTTAACCCCTGAGCCACCTCTCCAGCCCCATGACTGTGCTCTTGAACAAGCAAGCCAAGCTGGGAACACTTAGCATGCAGCTAGCACAAGAGGATGCCAGGCTGACCCTGGTCTTCGCTCACCTTTCTGCAGCTGATCCTTGAATTACTTCATATATGAACACCCCAGAGCTCACATCAGGGAAATCTGGATCTTGCCTCTTCATTTCTCGAAGAAGGCTGGAAACAGTAAGAAGGTTGACAGTCATTTCCTGAGCCCCGAAAACAGCTAGCTCTCATGATAATACATACTCTACCCCATTTGTTCAGTTGGATCCTGGAGGGCACCCATCAAATCCCATCCAGCCAATCACCATCTTTTCCAGCTGCGAGCAGTCCCATCCTGGAGGCCAAAGGCCTCTGCACTGGACAAGACGCAGCCCAGACACAGTGAAAGATCATGGCGCAGGCAGAGCGCAAGTATCTGACCTGTGCTCACAGGGGTTTCTTTGCTAAGTCCGAATGCTTTAGTTTTCCTGGCCACACTACCCAGCCTCAGCTTTCCCCTCTGACAACGCAGACCCAGCAACCCCACGCTTACTTAAGGGTGAGCGGTAACATTCTCAAACCCAGGTACTTCTTCTGTGAAGGAGCCTTTCCTGGAATAGAAAATCAATGTGTGACTCAGAACAAGACTTCTGTCTTTTTGGCTCAGCTAAAGGCTGCTCCAGTCCCAGAATCTCTTGCTATTACAGTCAACGTTGTGGACTGTCTGCCATGAAATGCTTGCTTCAGACACCATTAGTGGTCAGCATATTCCTCCAGCTGACCAGTGCATTTCCACACTGACATAGTGCATTTCACACTGACGCATCTCTGCTTTTGTATCTGGTCTTCCAATACGAGCACCAATCCCAGTTATAGATCTGAGATCCAGCACCTCGACAGCCTAAAGAAATGGTACAGCTGTCTCCACAAAAGATGGAGCGCTCTCCTGAAAGAACGAAATGGTCCCAACTCCTTCACCTTTCAGTTGGCGCTCGTGGTAGTCTGCCAAGAACTGTCTAATCCGATCTGAGGGAATCGCAAAGGAGATGCCCGCAGCCACCTTCAGCGAGTTTATGCCAATCACATCGCCGTCCTGGCAAGGGAGGAGACTAGCATCACTGAGTCTTGAAGTTTGGCAAACTGAACATGCAACGTGGGAAGGAACAGAGAAAGAGAAACTATCAGCTAGAGTCAGAAGACAGAAGGGGAGAGGAAATCCAAGCTTCACTAGAGAGCAATGAGACATGACCTCATAGCAGGCAAGCAGACAGGGAAGAGGGGGCTGTGCGGGGAGCACAGCAAGTCTGTTCACGTTGAAGATCGTGGCAACTGTGAATGCTTGTGTTTTCTAATCTCTGACTCAGCTTTATTTTAGTCAATTACACTGATTTTTAAATATCTATTTATATGAGAGCACACGAACACACACACACACAGAGATGCATAATGAATTAATAAAATAAATTTTAAAAATAAAAAAGCCTTGCCCCTAAAGATATGGCACCTGCTATGTCTCATGTTTAGCAGTAGGTGGCAGAGATGAGTCAGACTATACCCATACTCACAGCTCTGACCTGTGAACATTTGAATGACATACGGCAGTGCCTGCCAAACCTCTGAAGGCCAGCTGTGGGGCACGCCTCTTATTTTTGGCTAAGAACCACTGGTTAGAGTCATTTTATAGCCCTGCACACACCCAACAAGGGAGGGGTTGCTTTCAAAGAGAAAATTTCAGTTAAATTGACATGTCAATCTTCAACTTACAGGGATGGCAGGCCCCTGTCCTGGGTGCCTGTGCCATTGTACTGAAAAAGCCCAAAGTGTGGCCTGAACATGAAAAAAAAAAAAAAACAAACAAGCTGGAATGGATATGGAGGCTTGCTCCTTGTCAGCTAGCTTTCATAATGCCAGAAGGTAAGAAGTGGGCTGCCAGGGGAGAAAAGCAATCAATGGTCTTAAGCAGCTATAGATGCTGCCCTGGCAAGAGGTATTGACCACTAGTGCAGTAGTGGCATGTAACATATAGGGGACAACCAACTGCTTTCTGATTAGATTGAAGACCCGTTTTTCAGCAGAAAATACATGACTGGTACTGTAAACCTAGCCAAGTACACGGAAGGGGAGCTCATAGACCCTAGGTAGGAAGAATCTACTTAGCGTTAACTGAAAGTGCTTGATGATACACTGCCATCTAAACACTTATCATTATAACCATAGATTAGAGAAGCTCTTAGCACTCGACCAAAAAGAATCCTTTTGCAATGGAAGATGTATAATGCAGAAAACCACAACTTGTCAAAATGCAGAGAAAAAGCAACTATGGAGTGCTCAGTCCTAAACATGACATTGAATTTATCCCCCATCCCAAGACTCAGGGAACTTTGCAAAAGAAGGGGTGGTAAGAATGTATGAGCCGGAGTGTAGGGAGTGTGTTGCTAGCAGTACCCTTTGCTCACAACAGGGCTGCATGCAAGAGCGCACTGCAGCAATGTCCATTTCCACAAGACCTGAACAACAGGTGGCCCGTAAACATTTCACTATAGATGAGAAAAGATTTCAAGAAATACTACGTCTCCCTGAGAGACTACTGAAGGCTAATACCAGACAGGAGAAGGAGAGCTTCTTTCCTCAATAATTTACATGCTCATAAGTCATCTATGCCCCCAGCAAATACTCAGATACTTTCCATTACAGGCATCCCAGTGGAAACCCAGTAGGCCACACATGTAAAAATACATGAAAGTAGGAAGGAGACTGGCTGGAAAGAAGAAAGTATGAAGTGGGACAGGAGGGGCAATGGGCTTGGATAGTAAAGGATGAAAACTCATAAATTCATTGTATTTATGTATGAACGTGTCAAAGAATAATTTTTTAAAAAGTGTGCCCTGAGGGGTCAGGTCCAGTGGACAGGGGACTCCACCCCCCACTGCTCACTGTAACTCACTGGTAGTTTCAAGACCTTGGAGGGTCACTCCCAGTTACCCAGTGGGCATTGTCCAATACCCTGCATGCAGCTGATTCTTAGGCAACTGCACAAGGTACCAACTAGAACCTGGACAAACCTCCTACAGTTAAACTCCAAATGATTCTTAAGGCTTTCTCAGCACCACTGGCCTCCTTTCAGGGTTATGGGATGGTTTTGAACTTTTGGGACATCCTCGATTTCCAAGTTACTTTCCAAAGTAGGTCTCCCTTCGGAAAAGGAGGCTTCATATTAGGAAACCTCAACAACTTTGAAGGTTCCGTTTCCTATCCTGTCAAGACAGTCATATCAAACCCTTCTGAGATTAATGGTCTCCTTCTTCAGTCTCCGTTTTAATGATTTAAAAGAATTCCAATATCCATGTGTAGCCTTCCACGGGCCTGACTCTGTGTACTGATAGGCGACTGACAAAACTGCCATCCTTGCTGCTCTCACAGGTCCCCAACCAGCTGGAGCCAGAAGCTCAATCATAACAGCTATCTGCATCCCGATGTGTTTTCTTTTATCATTCATATGTTATTTTATTTTACAATCCTCTTTAAAAGGGGACATCAAGGTGAGAGGGGACATGTTGGGGGAAATCCACAGAGAGTTGTGAAGAGGAGGGGGTAGATATTATCAAAATGCATATATGTATGAGAATGTTAAGAATTAGCAAAAATGTTGTTTTAAGAAAGTCTACTAGACATAGCAGGAATGTAACACTTCTTGATAAGTTGCTGGTCAGAGAGTCTCAAAGGCCCTCTGAAGTAAAAAAAAAAAAAAAACCAAATTGAAGAAAAAGAAGAAGAAACATTTGCCTTTTTATTATTGAAGTGAAGTTTAAAAAAATGGAAAGATGAAAAAACTATTGAATTGTTAGATACCCAACGACACTTCAATGAAAATTTTTGTAAGTGGCAAATTGATCTTTGGGACTCAGGGGAACTGAGCTGAAGTTGAGGAGAAAACACCACCTTGCCCATATCTTTGATGATTCCTTAGACTGTGTTGGGTAATGCAGACAACAAAAAAAGAGATTTCTGATCATATTCAAATACAGGTGGTAACTTGGCAGCTCTGAAGCATTCCTGAAATTCTGTGTTTTTTTCTATTTTATCTCTGACCTAGGAATTCATCATGTCATAGGGAAAGACAGCCACAAAAAAAGGTCATGCTATTCTATGAGCAAGAAGCTCTCAGGGCATTAGCTAAGTGGTAAAGTGCTTGCCTAGCATACATAAGGCCCTGGGTTCAATCCCCAGCACTGCCAGAAAAGAAAAGAAACACTCAATCATTTCCCATGCAATGGATCCTTTTAAAACCAAATGTAATGTGGCTGAGTGTGTGTACATCTGGAATCCCAGCACTCGGAAGGCGGAGACAGTAGAAATGTGAGTTGGACGCTAACCTGGACCGTGTAAAGAAACCCTGTCTGGAAACCAACAAACAGAAAAGCAAACATGGCATCATGGCGGCACACACCGAGACTTGGAAGACTGAGGCAAGTGGATCACAAGTGCAAGGCCAACCTGGATGACACATTGAGACTCTGCCTCAAAAAAGTGGAGGCGAGGGGTTGGGGCCAAGTAGTAGCATGCTTACCTAGCATGTCCAACGCCCTAAGTTCCATTGCAGGATGACCAAATAAATAAATAAGAGCAAACAAAACGTTTAAAGAGGAAGTAAAAGTTCTAAGGGACCAAGGAAAGCATTACACTCAGAATTTCACATATATGTGAGCAAATAGACACCTTGGTGTTGGCAATAGAGATGCCAACTTAGGAATAAAAGACAAGACATAGCAATAGATTTTATCTGTGACATTGCTGTCCCCCCCCCAAGCATGTCCAGACTAAAAATCCAGACAGGCCACACATTATGCAACCAGTTCTTCAAGTGCAAAAGCATGAAAGGGGCGTCTTCAAGGGTGTATATGACATAGCATACTTGGTCACTGGGCATAAATCTGGATTTAACATCCAGGGCTTTGGTAACTATCCAATGGAAACAGAAAACATGTAGATGAGAAAACTTTCAAGCCAGGATCCAGCACTCTTGACAGAATGAGATCATGCAAGCAGGATTTTTCCTGTTTACTCCAGACCCAATTTAAAAAAAAAAAAAAAAAAAAATCATTCCTAAATTTCTCCACAGAGTGGCACCCAAGTCTGTATCATAGAATTTGGAGACTGTTTAAAGTTAGGAAGAAACATGAAGGAGCAAGGAAAAAGACCACTCACCAAGTTCACCAGAGGTCCCCCGGAGTTCCCATGCTAAGGACATAAGTCAGAAAAAATCATCTGTTAGCCTATGGACACGTTTCTCCACATGCTATAGATAGTTTCCAGAGAGGTTGACCAGAAGCAGCCTGCTTCCCAGCCACTCAAAGCCACACTGCCTGTCATTGTTAATACTGAAGTCAGTAGAGGCAAAGAGCAAAGCTAAAGAGCCCCATCGTGCAGCAGCAGAGACTTCTATGACAAGCCCCCAAAGGCCGCATAAGATCATGGAGGCCAATTATCATGGTGACCATACTGAATTCAAGCTGGTGATTCCACTCCTCACTCGGGAGCCTAACTCATCCCCAGTCCTGCCCAAAGAGCCAAGGCAAGAGAGGCCACTCTGAGGTTCTCTTCTTGATGCATTCTGCATTCCCTTGGGGGCTTGGTATACACCAGCGAAGAGACTTACATTAATGATGGCATCGGTCTGGATGTAGTCCATGTCCGAATTCTTCAGTCCCAGCTCTTTGCCCCCTCGCTGTGTGGTGCTGACAATCCCTGCGGTCACTGTGTTCTGCAGAGAAAACGGGCTACCCAGAGCCACTACGAACTCTCCAGCCCGAAGATCGGAGGATCTTCCCAGCAGCAACACAGGAAGGTCAGTCTGCATGCAGGGTTGGGAGAGAGGTGTGAGAAGACAGCAAGAACAGAATCTGTCGATAACTATCTACAGATGCCCCTCACCCGTGGTCTGGGACCTATCTAAGAAGACCTTCCCACACAGGTTTTTTGCCTTCCTCAAAGTTCAGGAACCCCCAGACTCGCTCTTACTATGATAATTGAAATCACTTCTAAGAGCAAAAAATATTGCTTTGTAGAAATTCTTATTAATAAAGTAATATCAGCAATTCGCTCAGTGCCACCTAGCTCAGAAGTCTGCTGTCACAATGAATCAGTCACGAACAGGGTGGAAATCACTGAGAATAGCACTTCTCAGCTTGTAATATGCACAGGAAATCCTGGTGGGCCTTATCCCAAGACAGATTCTGACTGATAGATTTGGGTGGGAGAACCATCCTGCATTGCTAAAAAGCTTTCAGATGCAGGCCACACCTTATGACATACAAAGTCCTCAGAAATGAGCCTTAGCAGTGTTGAGTCTACTGCAATTGCTTTTCCTGGAAGTGGCCCTGTTGAAGGACTCAGAGAGGGGATAAAAGGCTGTTAGTTAATTAAAAGATGGAATCAGGAATGTTCAAATAGGAATGGAAGAAAATAAAAAAGTGAAGAATAGAAAGAAACTCTTTTTAAAAAATTGTACAGAGGAGAGGACTAGGAGCGATGGAGCAGAGATTAAGGCTCTGCCTTGCAAGCAGAAGGTCCTGAATTCGGATCCCAGGTCCCACATAAAAAAGAAAATCAGGTGGAAATGGTGGTGGCTTGTACTTAGGGCCCTGGTGGGCGGAGCCTGGGAAATGCCAGAACAAAGCAAAAAGAGGTAGAAGCAATCTAAGATGATTCCTGAAATCGTCCTTGGTCCTCCACAGGAACATACAGTGCGCTCTCTCTCTCTCTCTCTCTCTCTCTCTCTCTCACACACACACACACACACACACACGCACATACATACAATAGATAGATAGATAGATAGATAGATAGATAGATAGATAGATAGATAGATAGATAGACAGACAGATAGATAAAATTCAAAGAAGAAAAAAGTGTGTATAGGACAGAAGGAAAGTTGTGGAAAAGAAGAAGAAAGTCTCAGCCAACTGTGAAATCTTCCAAATGTGCAGACTTCGTTCTTTCTCAGCTACTCACTTTTGGCTCAATCTTAATCAGCGCAAGATCCAGCTTATGGTCCACATCCTTGACAGCAGCTTCGTACTGGGCCCCGTTCTGGAGCTCCACCTGGATCCGACGCTGGTTGGTAAGAACGTGGGCGCTGGTGATGATAAGCCCATCTTCAGACACTATGAACCCAGAGCCACTGGAAGCAGGGATTTCCTTGCCAAGAGGCGACCTGTCTCCACAAGACAGGAAAATCAGGGGATCCAGTCACTGACTCTGAACTGCAGGAAACCTCACACTTTCCAAGCATCTCTCAGCAATTTTCTCAAACCTTTTCCTTCCTTTTCCCTGTCTGGACTTTTGACTTCTCCATAAGTGAATGAACCACACATGTAGTATGCCCTGTCCACCTCTCTGAGTATGACTGACAACTGGGTCCAGTTCTGCTTTTCCAAAGACAATACTTCCTTCTTCAGAGCTGGTCAGGGTGGCAAACTAAGGATCCTCTGCTGCCTAGTGGCCAGACCTTGTGCTAACATAGTTGGCAAAAGTGGCCCTAAAATCCAAGTATCAGGGACTCAAGCAGGGAAGGAGTCAAAGGAGTCTAGCTCTTAGTTTCTGAAACAATGGCCTTGCAACATAAAAAAGTCTCTGGATCCCAGTCTCCTAGTATGCCAGTGATAGGACTGGGGGTTGGAGAAGAAGTCACGGAGCTGTTCAACAGCACCTTACAACTAGCCTGAAATTTTGCCTGTGGAGTATTAGGAGAAAGAAATAAGTGTAGCTTGAGTGTGGAATACAGTCCTTGGACCTTGTTCCTTGCTCTTTGAGTAAATAGCCCTTAATGTATTTTCCACCTGATGCTTGGGAATGGAACTTGAGGTCTCCAGCACGTTTGGGGTGAGATCTACTGACGAGGCAGCACCCGGCAACTTCTGAGCCTGATTTTCCTCCCGGCATGCCTGAAGCAGGCAGGTGTTCAGCAGAGGGGGGTGGGGTCGCTGGCACTCCTGGCTGATTTTTACCTGCGGAACAGCTGCAAGTGAACCACAGCAGGCGCCACCTTCTCCACCACAGCGGCGATAAAGTTGTACTTATAACGCAGGGGCCCCACGCTTCTGCTTCCTGGAAAAAAATAGTCCTTGCTTTGGGTCACTAGGAGTCCCTCTAGCTGACAGACTGATGGACGCTGGTGTCACCTTGAAACTCCCAGTCGATTTCGGCCCTCCCTTCATCCCCTCCCTCCTTTGGCTTCTTTGCTGGCTCCCTAAGCTCACTCAGAGTTGACTACCGACCACAGTACGAGCATGCCTGGAAGGAACGGAGCTGTCCAACCAGACCAGAGAAAGTGAAAAGAAAACAGGTGGCAGCCAAGAGAGAAGAGCAATAACTAGGCAAGAAAATCAGGAAGAAAGAGGAAGAGGAGGAAGAGAAAGAGGAGAAGGAGGAGAAGTAGAAGGAGAAAAGATGGAATCCTTGAGTCACATGAAGCAAAATGGACAGCGCTAGCTGCGTGAATGAACGGAGGACCGTTTCTTCTTGGGAAAGTCTCGCTCACCTGGATCCCCGCAGCCCCCTTTCTGCACCGGCACCGCCGGGAGTGCGCCCCGGACACGCGCGGCGCGATTCTCGGCGCGGAGGGCGCACAGGTTGGGATAGGTGCGCCCGTCGCTGCCGCACACCTCCGCGCCCACCGCCGGGCAGCCGCAGGTGCCCAGCCACGCGCCGCCCGCGAGCTCCGGGCTGAACGGCGGCCCGCAGCGCAGCCCCAGGGCGCACGGTCGGCCCCGCGCCCCGCCGCACGCCTCGCCCTCGGCGGCGGCGCACACCAGGCAGCAGCGGCAGCGGTCCTGCACCGGCGCCAGCCCGGCGGAGCAGGTGGGCAGCGGGGGGCAGCGCGTGGGATCGCAGGCCTCCGGGCAGGGCAGCCAGGTTCTGGACCGCCGAGCCTCGCCCCCGGGCACAGGCACGAGGGTCGGCAGCAGCCACAGCAAGAGGATGTGTTTCAGCACGACAGACGGCAGGCGAGGGATCCTCATCGCGCGCCTCCACTTTTCCAATTACTTCTCTCAGGACTCACAGATGGTCCAAAATGAGCAACACTTTTTCCTGGCCAGGATGCATCCCTGCCAGCCTCCAGACTTTAACAGGCAGAGTCTGGCTGACCTCTCCATACACACACCTACGCACCCCCCCCAGAACCACGGCCACCCCTATGCCGGAAAGGGAGGTCCCTGACCCTGGGTCTCAGCAGGGGCCTACCTCGTGACAACCATAAAACCAGTCTTGAAGCAGTGACAGGCCCCACCAGAAAAACACACAGCCAGATTTGAGCATTTCACGTGGTTTTATTACAAAACAAGCAACGAAACAGTTTTGCTACATTCTAAATTAGGAGGTCGCTCGAAATGAGAAGCTAAAGTTTCCATGCACTCAATCCAGCGCTCTCAGGCCGGCTACGTTTCACAGGACACTGTAGCATGCCACACCTTGAAAAGCAGACAGTGAAGGAGACATATTGTGTGTTTTTGCCAAACAGCTGTTTTATTGAAACTCTCCCTAGTACAAGTGACTGTAATGAACTCCTTCGGGCAATAACACATAGAGAGAAAAAAGCAACAAGGAAAAAGACTTTGGTTTTTAAAAACGAAAGAAAGAAAGAAATCAATAAACGTTTCCACTTCTAACATTCAAAAAAAAATTGCACAAAGCTGACATGCAAAACTCAATGTCCACAATACTGTTGCTGCCACCAGATGCCTGATCCTCTAGTTAACAAAAAAAAACAAAAAAAAAATATTTATCAAATCTCACTGCTCAACTACCGGATCTGCTTTATCTGATTTATTCAAAGGGTCATTTAGTCCTTAAAAGAGCACGTTTAAATTTGAAGGGGAGAGGGATGTTTTGCTCCCAGGAAACTAAGAAGCTGAACAGTTACTCTACCAGGAAATGAAGGTGTAACTCCACTGTTTCCATCAGAGGTCACCCTCCAGTTGGCTCTTCCATATCTTGTCTCAGAACAGTTGCAGAAGGCAAACTATTGTTGTCAGTCCTCATCTGACCTTGGTTAGACAGGTCCATTAAAGTCATTCAGTGGCAGAGAAGACCACCTGGGATCCTGTTACACACAATGAACTACCTTAAGGAAGAGGCAACCTGCGGTCTGGTTTTCCGCCACAAAGAAAATGAAGTACTTTCTTTTCTTATCCAGAGCCCATGTATTTAAGTACTAACCTACCCTGCATCTCATCCTACTTTTCCATACACAGAAAACTAAATGCTTCATATATGTTCCTTCTTTGGCACATATTGAAAGGCTGTTGGCTGGATCTGGTGGCACATCTTGAATCCCCGCACTCAGGAGACTGAGGCAAGATGGATGCCACTTTCAGGAGCATCCTGAAGTCACATGCATAGCAGGACTCTGTCAAAAACAAACAAAAAGAGTGGAGCGAAAATAGCTAAAAAGGTGAATAATGTGGACAGAAAAAGAATTCTGAAAAAGGCTTGAGAATTTAAATGTGCTTAGACTTCATGGAATAAAATTATAATTTTCTGATATGAAATTATGCTAACAAGTTCTAAATGGTATTTTTCCAAGTATTCGGAGTCCTTAAAAGAAAGTCTTTGTTTCCCCTTTAAGAGATAATACAGATGGGGCTACATTTAATCTAACACACTCTCAAAATAGACCTTACTGGATAAGAAAATTTGTCAGCTTACCATAATGGTCAGTTAGTTCAGCAGTAGTATCCTAGCAAAAAGTTATTCTAAAAAAGGGGTGAAGATAGATTTTCCAATTCAAATACCAAAAGATGACATCATTTCCATGAGTCAGGGAATGTTTAAAGTTCCCAACTTATTTTTATTACTTCCCCATCTCACATTGAGCACTTGTGTTGAATTTTCTAGAGAAAAATTTGAAGGTGAAACCAGAGACTAAGGACTTTAAGAATTTAGATTAAATTCCTGAAGTCAGCCTATTTAAAGTAGTTTGTATCCTTGATCACTCATAAGTAACTCAGAATTTTTGAGGATAAAAGTACAGAAAAAAAAAAAAGGTGAGGGAGATCAGCAAGACAAAGAGAGAGAAAGAGAGAGAGAGAGAGAGAGAGAAAGAAACCACAAGGTCAAATTTAGCAAGTGAGGGACAATTGGCTTGGAGTGGCACAGACTTCAGGGTCAGGGTCCCCTCAAAAAGAACACATGTCCTCTGGGCCAATACAGAGTTTCATGGATGTTTCTGCTTTTGTATTAAATACGAACACTTAAATAAAAACCCTTCTCCAGCTCTTTTGGTAGCAACAAATTTCTAATTAAAATGTAATCAACTTATTTAGCTGATAAAAGTTACAGATAAGAAATCACTCTCTCTGGAGAAGTCTGTCGTAAGTTTCTGGTAGCATTTCTCTAACTCTGGATAGACAAAGGACACTGGAAATAGTATCTTCCCCAATGGAAGAAGCCACACCCCAACATTTGGGTGGGAAGCTCCATTTTCTAGGCAATTCTGAAATCTGGAAAATCTCAAGCTCAGAGCCTTTGGTTCAATGTCTTGATGCCCACTTTCTGTTTCATGAAAAAATATAAACACCTGGAGATCTTATCTATATCTCCCCTTTGAGAAATGCGCAGGCTCATATCAGAGTTCAGGGTTTGTCCCCCGAGCATGCGCAGCTTCCTTCAAAAGGCAACACAAAGGACAAAAGAAGGCAAGTCAGCCAGGGCGCACAATGCACAGCCCTTACAGTCACAGATGTTGGCTGGGACAGCAAAGGTTCGAGTTCACCTTTGCCTGTTTGGAAAACACGGATCAAAGAAGCTTAGTGGGATAAATAATCACCCATCTCTTCTCAGCACCTGCTTTAGGCTAGTGGCTTTATCACAGACACTGGAGTTAGGGTTCACCTGCCAGCACTCCACGAACTCAAATAGCATAGTTTCGAGGGAAATGTCTGTTCTGGTCTCCGTAGTCATAGTCCATAGTCATATTCAACACTGATCACCCCATTCTCAGGGCCTGACACGGAAACTGGTCTGATGCATCTGCCACCCACTTCTACAGCATCTGGAATTACAGAGCATTACGTGAACAGGGTGATTTCGGTACATGATCACTGCGGTCGAATTATTCCTCTGGGAGGCCTCCTGGGGAGCTACCCTGGCGGACATTCAGGGATCTGACTTCCACACGCAGATTCTACCACCGTCACTCAGAATGGATCCCATTTAAACTGATCCTGGATCTCCCTACTCTGATGCCTTTGGTTTGGTTCCCACCCTACCTGACAGACCTCAGCCAACAAACAGGGGCAGATGAAACCTGCTCCCAGCCAGAGGCCTTGTGTGCAAGCTGGTAAAAAAACCAAGAAAATAAAACAAAAAATGAAGAAATAAAACTTGATTAGAGACGAAACCTTCAACCTCCTCTGGAAAGGAGGTGTTATAACTAGCCCCTGTCCAGGAAATCCTGGGGAGAATCAGCAAGGCAATGGGGGTATGTCTACAGACCCAACTTAGAGACTTTCCCAGATTAAATACACTGCATAGATGATCCCCAAAACAGAATTCAGCTGGATGAGCCCCTCCCACTGAGTACCCACAGGAATGCAAGGCCACTGGTCTCTGTCCTACAGGAAGGCAGAGAAACCAAGTCCTACCCTTTTCTCCCTGCCTGCCCAGAATCTGCACTTCTCACACATCAGAGGTCCGTATGTTTTCATCATCAAGGTTGAACATGAATGGCTTCTCCTTGGGGTGTTGGGGCTCCGACCTGTGTCTTACTCTGGAACTGGCAAGGGCCCCTGCAGTACTGCTCTCCCCAAGGACAGGCATGAACGAACAGTCCTCCAGAACCTCCTCAGCCGGAAGCAGCTTTTTTCCAGCCTGGGGGACAGGTGTCCAGGGTTGCCAGGACGAGACCACAGAGGGGGCCTTGCAGACAGCTTTCTTTTCCTCCGCTAGTGGCTGCCCCCGACACAAGCTGTTGGGCCTGGCTGTGAGGCTGGAGCTTCCAGGTCGAGTTAGAGACGTGGATCTAGTGAAGGACAGGTCCTAG
This sequence comes from Typhlomys cinereus, assembly GCA_023101885.1. Lineage (NCBI taxonomy): Eukaryota > Metazoa > Chordata > Mammalia > Rodentia > Platacanthomyidae > Typhlomys > Typhlomys cinereus. Next base: position 623,575 of record JALPQD010000358.1, on the reverse strand, counting down.
GCACAAAAAGAGAAGGAGAAAGCAAAGTAAGTTCATTCCAAAGTCCCAGGAGGAGAACACATCCAAGATCACTACCTCATACCCCAGAGATACTTGGCTACAAAAACCACAGAAGGGCAGAGAAGCCAGATGCAGTGAGCCTGCAGTACCAACTTGGGCAGGAGGGTAGCTGGAGCCCAGGAATTCTGGGCCAGCCTGGGCAATGTAGCAAGCAAGACTCCATCTTAAAAATTTAAAAAAATAAGTAAACATTCAGCAGAAATCATTCCACATGTATCAAGGTCTGTCAGGCATTGAGGTGTGTAGGACAAAACTCAACCCCATGTTCTCTGTCAACTAAAACTGAACCCAAGACAAACAAACAAGTTAGCCTGTATTTCAGCTGAGCACACAGCCAGGATGCATGCTCGCTTAAAAAAAAAAAAAAAATTGAAAGAGAACTTTTCTTTACGTTGACACCGTGCCATAGAAAGGAAGTGACTTACTCTGGGGTGGCACTTGAGGGCCTGGACAGCTGCCCCAATCTCCTTAATCCAGCTGTGCATGTCTTCAGGGCTGTCTGCCTGCAAAACATCCACAGCACTTGCACAACATTTCTGGCATGTGATTTCAGCTTTCGATTCTCTGGTTCAACTTGGAATTCATAAAATCACACCATTCAAGCAGAAAAGGATCTTGGAAGCCATCTAACATAGTGGCTTGCCCACTTTTGTGGAATTTTTTTTTTCTCTGCAATAGCTTACTTGACACCCAATAACTAAAACTGTTCAAAGTAGAACTATAGAAGAGGCCGTGGGAGGGAGGAGAGCCCAGTGCTCTGTCCCCTGTGGAAATTCAGCTCTTGCCCAATGAAAAGCAGCTGAGCTAATCTAGCCTCCGAGCTGTTACCCAAAAGTCAGAGTTCTTGGTTTGTAGCTGGTCCCAATCTTCCTGGTTCAAGATAAGGTTGTCTGCCCCTACAACTCTCTAAAAAGAATCCTTCTTTCAATTCCATTAAACCAACTCCTTCTACACCCCTACAAGTATATATCTTGTCAATAGAAATGGAATCTTTCTCAAAGAACAAATTATTGGGGGTCTATTCTGACAATTCAACCTGGCTTAAGAATGTAAACCTCAGAGACAGTTGATGTACTTTCCCCCCAAAAAAACCTCTTCACCCCAGAAGGGGGCAGCAACCGCTCTCTAGAAAAAGGAAAAATCAGGAAGCCTGGCCCCAGCCAGCGGCAGGCTGAGCCACTTCAAGGTTCTAATGAATCCAAAGACAGTTACTGAGAGACCTAAGCAAGTTACAAGCCCTGGCAGGTGGCGGTTACAGAGGTGGGAACAAGACGAACTCGCTCTGTTCAGGCCCTTTCCCCAGATCATCCCATTCAAACATGGAAGTGTGTTTGCATGTACGTGCAGACATTGCTAACACCACATGCCCTTCAAATGCTCCACTTCCTTCCCTCACTTTTCCATGCCCAGATCAACACCTTGTTTTGAATTTCATCAGGATAAAACATGACAACATGATGGGGGGGGGGGAGGTTGTTCTTGTTTCCCCTCAAACTTACATTCACCCCTACCCCTTTCCATCACTGAAAATAAAACGTCTTTGGTTAGTTATGTGCTGGAGACACCAACCCGTGCTAGTCACTAGAGTAGTGTAAAGGGGCCTCAGTGAGCTTTCTTATGTACTGTGCCTACGACACGTTCTCCCAACTCCTTCCAGTTATTTAGCAAGAAAAAGGCCTTGTTCTAAACCTGTTCCTCAGGCAGATCTACAAGCAGAGTCATTCGGTAAAGCTGTTTGAACACCAGCTAATCTGCAAGACTTCTACATGTAAGTCATGAAATGGTTGCTGCCATTACTATTGTATGATAGAAGGGAAGCCCAGGAGGCCTTAGAATGCACCACTGTGGATTCATTCACAACCTCCTTCTGAGATGCTTTTCCTCAAAGTACACACAAACCCTAGCCTAGAGGATCACACACTGGGCTGGGCTGGGGCTCAATGGCAGAGCACTTGCCTAGAATGCACAAAGCTCTGGCTGGTTTCCATACAAAATACAAAAAAAAAAAAAAAATCGTGTTGTGGACTGGTGAGATAGCTCATCAGGTAAAGGCACCTGTGTGCAAACCTGAAGCTCTGAGCTCAGTGTCTGGAACCTTCATGATGGAAGGAAAGAACCGACTTTGAAAGTTGTCCTCTGACCTCCATACAGGTGAGGTGGAGTGAGTGCTCTCTTTCTTTCATCCTCTCTGTCTCTCTTTCTTATTCTGTCTCTCATCCTCTCTGTATCTGTCTCTCTTTCTCTTTCTCTCTCATCCTGTCTCTCTCGCTCTCTCTCATCTTCTCTGTCTCTCTGTCTCTGTTTCTGTCTCTCTCAATAAGGAAAGAAAAAACATTTCTAAAAGCATCAAATAGAGGAACATATTTGATGGGAAAATGATGATTACAAGTTGGGATAAATCAGAAGTAATTCCATTAGGAGAAAAGCAACTATTAGAGATTTCCCTCCTATGAACCAAAACATAGTTTGGTAAAAGGATATTAGAAGGCAGAGATGAGTTGGAGGTAAGCCAAGGTCTCTCATATTACATCACACTAGGAGTTAGAACACATTCATTAATCAGACTGTAAAGTCCCTGCAAGGACAAGCCAATGCCATTTCCTAGGAGTTAAGTAGTTTTTTTCCACAGCTCAGCAGAATTCACCCTGCCATGTTGATGCAGAGGTAGGAACAAGGATGGACTTAGCATACACATGGCTCCAAGTTATATTCCCAGTATAAAAATCAATCGATCCTGCCTCAGTCTCTGAAGTGCTGGGATTACAGTTGTGAGTCACCACACCAGGCTTGAGGGCACTCTCTTTTAAGGTTCTTGCTTCATCTGTCCAAAGAGATTTATGGCAAATAATATAGACTCCACATACAAAGAAAAAAACTTCCTAGAATTAAATATTATAATTTTTAAATCTTTTCTATTTGATAGACAAAATGACCAAATTTCTTTTTTAAAACCTTTAGTAATTAGGGGCTGGAGAGGTGGCTCAGGGGTTAAGCCTCTGCCTTGCAGGCGGAAGATCCTGAGTTCAGATCCTAGACCCCACGTATAGACGCCGGGCGGAAGCAGGGGCAGCCTGAGTTTCTGCTCCTGGTAAGGCAGAGCTTTTGAATCCCAGGACAGAGTAAACAAGGAAGAGGTGGAGGCAGTCCATAGTGGTTCCCGAATTCGTCCGTGGTTCTACACACACACACACATACATACACACACGCGCACACACACATACACGAACAATAAATAATTAAAAAAACTTTAAAACCTTTACTAATCAACAAAGATAGAAATGGCTTGAGTTTGATTTTTGTTCCTTTTAAAGACAGTTTTCTGTCAGATAACCTAAGTAGGAATTCAGTCATGAAGATAAATACTACCTTCTACTAAGCATTGCTTTAAAATATCGTTCAGAGGTTAGGAGTGGAGCTCAGAAGTGAGAGTGCCTGCTAAGTATGCAAAAGGCCCTGAGTTTGATTCCAGCACCAAAAATTAATATTCAAGATTAATATGTAAGTATCTATGCAAGCTATATATATTTCAAAGAAAAATATTGTAAGTGATCACATATGAAAGGAAAAAGTAGTATCTAATAGAAATAACAATAGAAATCTCTTTAGTAATTTTAATTAGCTTTAACATTTTATTTAAATAGAAAATAAGTATTACAGTTAATTCCATCCACACAAGAAGAATATATTCTACTAGAATATATTCTAAAGTCGTAACAACAATCCATTAATAGTATTAAGGCTGGAGAGATGGCTCAGCAGTTAAAGTCCTTGCTAAAGCAAAGGAACCTGAGTTCAGATGCCTAGATTCCACATTAAAAATAATTCTAGTCCTATAATAATTTTAGTCCTGGAAGACAGAGCCTGAGAATCCCCAAAGCAACATGGCTCACTAGATTAGCCTTAATGGCAAGCTCTGATTTTAATTAGGGACTCAAGTTCACAACAGTAAGGTGGGAAGGTGACAGAGGCTGATTCCCAATATCACTCGGGTCTCCACAGACACACATACTCAAGTGCACTTGGGTACACACATACACATGCCCACATACAAACACACATCCACACACCCCATACACACATACATTAACAAGAAAAAATTAATTTTAATAACTGAGATCCATTTGGACAGCAGAAGTTCAATAAAATACTTCATGCAAAAAGTATGTATATGTATGATGATATCTTTATGGAAATCTCAAAAACAGCTTAAAACCACATTACAAGAGAGCATCATGAGCCAGAGTTGAGATCTGCTTAGCCCATGTGAATTACTAGAAGATTAAAAAGTACTCGATACTGGGTAGATAGGAAGGGAAATACCACACACAGCCCGGGCCTCTTGCCTGCTATAGTGTGTATATCAATTTCTAATGCTTTGTTCAAAAGAAAAAAACCTTTCCATTCTGAGGGCAGTTCATGTGAGGAGTGGGATGAAGTATTAAAATGAGTCATTTCAGCTTGTGGTTTTACTATAGTCTAGTGAGTTTCTACCAATTATCTGCAATGAGCCCAGCACTGCAACAGGTGCAGTTTGAGGCAATGAACTATGGCAGCCATCAGTAAAAGCTACCTGTGGTTACTGCTTAACCTAAATTCATAGAGATCTTTCTTCCTTCCAATCTCATCTTTAGATACATCCCTGTAGAACAGGATGGTGTGACTGTGTTCTATATAGTCCTAGGGGATGTCCATATTGTGATTTAAATTAAGCAGCACACAGCCAGATTTGAGTCCAATATCCTATAACTGTTCCATCTTCCTTCCTTCCTTCCTTCCTTCCTTCCTTCCTTCCTTCCTTCCTTCCTTCCTTCTTTCCTTCCTTCCTTCCTTCCTTCCTTCTTCTTCCTTCCTTCCTTTTTTTCTTTCTCTTTCTCCCTTTCTCTCCCTCTCTCTGTCTCTGTCTCTATCTCTGTTTTTTGTCTCTCTCTGTCTTCCCCGTGTGTGTGTGTGTGTGTGTGTGTGTGTGTGTGTGTGTGTGTGTGTATGTGTGTTGTGTAGTACATGCGTATGCATGTTTGTACATGTGTGATCATGCCAGTCAGTGGAGGCTGCAGTGCCTTCCATTGATTGCTCTCACTTCTATCTTAAGGTAGGGTCTCCTGGTTGGACTCCGAGCTTGTCAGTCAGCTGGTCTAGCCATCCAACTTGCCCTGGGGATTCCCTGTTTTTGCATCCTGAGTGCTAGGATTATGGTTAGCTGCCACTCCCAGCTGGCTTTTAAGCTGGATTCTGCGGCTCTGAGCTCTGGTCCTCAGGTTTGCAGCTTTATCCACTCCTTACCCACCCAGCCATTTCCCAGCCTCTTGTAGCTGTTATTGTCCTGACACGGCACCTTGATTCTAAAAGTTGTGCTAATATCAATTTATCAAGCCAAGTTTTTTACGGTTCTCATTCTGAATAACCATTCCCCCTCTCGATAAACTACCTAATGTTTCAGATCTTCTATGATTGGGAAATGGTGACCCTTGTTTACCTACCTATCCTGAATTCCAAGAGGAGAGAGCTGTGGATACGGAGGCCAGGGCCTTGCACATACCAGGCAAGTGTTGTACCACTGAGCTGCATTCCCACCTCTAAAATCTCATTTTGAATCTTGCTCAGAACTGAGAACTGACTATCTGCTGGCAAACTGGACGATATGAGCTCTGCTTCCACTTGATTACTGCAAGTTCCTGGATCTTTGGTAACTTTGATCCTTCTGCCAAGATATCCTAGTTGGTCAAGAGCAAAAGCAGGATTTCCTAAATAAGTATAAACTATGGATAAAAAAATCTAAACTATAAGGATATAAACTCTGTGTGTGTGTGTGTGTGTGTGTGTGTGTGTGTGTGTGTGTGTGTGTGTGTAAAAGGAATATTTGTACCTATGGAGGTCAACTTATTGCTTTGCTCTAGGACTTCCCAGGTTCTATCTTAAATGCAGTTCGAGACTATTTTTATGAAGAATCCAGGGATCTGAACTTGGGTCCTTTTGCTTGGGAGCTGTCTCCCCAGCCCAGATATAAACACTTATTGAAGCGACTTCAGCGTCCACATAGCTCGTAAACATTAAGAAATCACCAACTATCGAGGTCTGGTACAAAAACAAAAGAACACCAGAGAACACTGAAAAAGTATATAGAAATAAACCCTTATTCCAAATACATAATTGAATGAGGCCACATTTTCCTGCTCTTTGGTTAAAGCAACACATGACCACAAGCAGGATGCCAAAGCAGATACCAGAATCCTGCTGTTTTATAGTAAGTCAGTGTGATGCAGGTACGCAAAGCTAGAAAAAAAATACTCTTCTGGCTTTCATCAGAGGAGTTAATGTATAGTTTTTAAATAATTTTTATAAATTTTATAAATTTTTATAATAATAAAAAATTATACATATTTATAATGTTAACTTTTTTGTTAACTTATAATGGATTCTTAGCTGCTATTTCTGGTGAATCACTGCACATGTTTAATAAGTTTTCATTTCTTCCCTGACATTCCATTCTCTTGAGACAGACGCTATACACAGATCTGACCATTGTTTATGTAATTATTCAGGGAGATGCTACTATCCTTTGTCCCTAGAAAGGTGAGGAACAGGGAAGGTGGACAGATGTGGCAGGACCACATACTGGTGTAGATAATGTAATGTCTTCTGAATATTATTCATTGGGCTCTCTTTGACCCAAATCACTGTCTTCTTTAAATTTTTTTTTTAATTTATTCAACTGTGTGCGTGCGCGTGTGTCTGTGTGTGTGTGTGTGTGTATGTATGTGTGTGTGTAGAACCACGGACGAATTCGTGAACCACCATGGACGCCTCCACCTCCTTCTGCCCCGGGATTCACAGGCTCCGCCCTACCAGAACCAGAAGCGCAGGCCGCCCCCGCTTTCGCCTGGCGTCTATACGTGGGATCTGGGATCCGAACTCAGGACCTTCCGCCTGCAAGGCGGAGGCTTAACCCCTGAGCCACCTCTCCAGCCCCCAAATCACTGTCTTCTGTCCCGGGCTCTTTCCTGTCATCTCACCCAGCACCATCACTCACATGAAAAGCACTTATTTAATGTCACAAATATGCCAAGTAGCATCTTGGCATGGTTAGCGCAGCCTCATCCCAACAGGCACAGTAAATTCAGCACTTCCCCTACTAACCACCTTTCCTCACATCTGTTTGTTTCCGAGGAAGAGATGGGTACCATCAGCCACAACAACGTTCGGGCCCGATCTTGTGGCTTTGTTTGGTCCCCCTCTCTCCCTTTAGATAATCAACTCTCAAATCCTGGAAGGTCTTTTGTGTCTCTTAAATTTTGTACTTTCCTTTATCTGTCTATGTTCCAGCTCCTTTAATCCCTTGCTTCGGTTCTTGCCACAGACTTCGCACTGGTCCCTGTAGCCTGCCTTGTCCTGTTCTCATCTATCCTCTATAGTGCACAGAGCAACACAGGAAGTGCATCATTAGAAGTGCTAGGGTTGAGTTTTTGTGTCCATTTCACAGATATGGAAAAAGGCTCTGAATACTGGATAGGTTGCACACATGCAGGTGCAGTCTGCTAAAGGCAAGCCTGCCCACGTTTCTTCTCTCACCTAACCTCTAAGGGGCTGGCATTCCAGAACAAACATGAGTTTATAAAAAGACTGGAGTCTATATCCCCAAACATTCATGCCAGCTGTAATTCCAGCCTTAGAAGGTGGAGACTGGGAATCCCCAGAGCAAATTGGTTAGCCAGATCAGCCCTATCCATGAGTTCTATTAAAGACCCTGCCTCAAAAGGATAAGATAGAAAAGTAAATAAGGATGATTCCCAATATGTGCACACGTGTACATGCATACACCTGCACATCTATGTTCCCACACAAGTGAACATGCATACACACAAACATGCAACACATACACACACAGGCAGAGTGGCATGGCCCTCTGCATCTTATGGTCCAGCCTTCCTCAGGTTCTCTGCTCCCTTTTCACCAGGCTGGATCCCTTCCCCCTGCCTCTGGGTACTTTCTTCTCTCAGGACAGCTTTCTAGGGATTGTTTTGGTTTTGGTTTTTGCATCCCTCGCCTACCTCTGGGAGCTTGTTTCATACCAGGTACACATCTGGATTCCTCTGTCATGATGTGTATCTCATGCTGTGATCACCTGACCTAAATTCTACTTCAGTTTGCATGTACTAAGGATTCATCTTCGCGCAGTCCTAGATCATTCCTTCACCTCTATAACAGTACCATACCATGTTGTTGCACCATTTACCAATACTTCCTGTGCCTCAGCTACCCAGAACTCCCGCTGTATCTCAAAATGCCGGCTCACTGGGCTAAAACTCACTTGAGTTCAAAATCAGTTTTGTTTAACTCTGTGTCCTCAACCTGAGACAAATACTACCGTACTCACCACACAAATCTCCTGCAAAAAGCTCACAGTACATCTGCAGGCTCATCCTTGTGCCTAAATGGCAGAACTAGATTTCAGAGAACAGAGGACCTCTCCACAGTCCAGTGTGCTCCCAAGCCTTCCCTCCACCATGTCTTTGAGGTAGATATAGGTGGGAGAATAATATAGACACAAGACCTGCTGCCCAAGAAATGGAAGAGAGGCCTGATCCCTTTGTGGAAGTATGTATAGTGGGGAGCAGAGAAGAGGAGGAGGTGGGAAACTTCAAAAGCTCCACTCGAGAAGGAAGACTGCATTTAAGCTACGCATTGCTTTATGTGCTTGGAACCCACATCAACACTACGCTGTGGCTTTGTCACAATGAGGCTGACTGTGGTTGCAAATCTGTATTGCAACTGGTGTGACTTCATAAGGAGTTGGGACACCTCCAGAGTTCGTGGTAAAGGCAGCTCCCGGGGAAGTCTACTGTCAGAGCCCAAACAGTGGCTTTCTCTATGCAGCTGGCTGTGCACCTGTGCTTGCACAGGGCCCTCTGCGCTTCTGTACTTCCGCACACAGTGCTGTCTACACACAGGCGGGACTTAAAAATACCCTCTGCAGCAGAAGTGAAATCACTAACAGTTCTCCTTTTCTCTGCTTAGCTGGAGCCCAGGAGTTGAAAAAAGCTACTAGCAACTCCTGTTTGTTCACAAAGTGGATCACCTGTTTGTACCATCTCATGGCAAACATCCTACTAAGAATAAAATGAAAGGCAGACTGACCATGGGCTAAATTCAATGCCTAGAGGCTTTACATACAAGAGAAGGGAAAACAAGGAGGCCGAGGCCCATCGGTGCACCATTCACACCTCAGGGGAGCATTTTACCTGCACATAGAATGTCCTGGAGCTGGTTATGATTTCAAACAGGTTGTCTCTCATTAAGAGGTCACTAGGCAAAGAAAGAGAAAGAACATTACCAGGCAGATTCCAAGCAGTTCTGCATGCTGTTTCATCACAGCCACCCAGGGAGGCAGCACAGGCTCAGAGTTTAAATGGTGTGTCTGTCAGGGTATGGGAGATCAATGCCAGACCTGACTCTAGTGTCCTATGTCTATGCAGGTACCCAACATCAATGCCAGGCCTGTCTGTAGCATCCCAACCTCTATCAAGGAACTAGGAATTGAAGCCAGACCTGCTTCTCACACCTTCTCGCCTCCTCTAAGGAGCCACTTCTGTATTTCTAGGGCCTTCCTTCTCAAGAAGCATCTCCATCCCTGACTCTGAGTCCCTGCTCTTGGCCTCACTGCACCAGCCAGGGAGAAAAGCACTAAGGAGGAGAAAGGCAAGCGAAAGCAGCTGACCTCAAGAGCTGCTTCCGGAGAAACACGCAGGGCCAATGTTTTAGAAGTGCTCAGCACCCTCAGCCATGGGGGAAAATGACAGTTCAAACTACTTTCAGACCCCACCTCACTCCTGTCAGAATGGCTCGCATCAAGAAATCACACGGTAACAAATGCTGGAGAGTATGCAGAGAAAGAACAACCCTTGGTCACTGCTGGTAGGAATGTAAACTTGTGCAGCCACCATGGAAATCAGTGTGGAGGTTCCTCAAGAAACTAAAAATAGAGTGTCATGTGACCCAGCTGTGCCCCTCTTGGGCATACACTAAGAGATTTTGTGTGACCCTATTCGAAACAGCAAGGAAACAGGGCAGTCCAGGTGCCCATTGCCAGAGGACCCAATAAAGCTGGCATGGGTCAGCTATACAGTGGAATTCTATTCAACCAAAAAGGAAAACAAAATCATGACATTTTCAGGAAAATGGATGGAACAGAGATTATTATGTGAAGAAAAATAACCCATATTAAGAAAAATAAATACCATATCATGTATCTTAGATTGGGCCTTTGAGTTTAATTTTTACATGTGTGTATGTATGTGAGGGCATATAGATCATGAAACTAGAAAGGGGACCATGAAAGGTTTAAAAAAAAAAAAAGAATCTTAAGTAGGGAAAGAAAAGTGAAATAGAGACTACTAAAGAGGAGGAAGGGAGGTGGGGGGATGGAAAAGGGAAAAAGCAGAGGGGAGAAGTGGGGGGTGCGGGCACTACAGCACTTAGAAGATAAGTGTTTCCTGGTGGAAAGAGGAACACAGTAAAAATACTTCTGCCTGCCAAGCCGTAGCAACACGGGGATGAAGTGACTCACACTGTGTTAAAGGGACATCAAAGACAAAAGGAGAAAACACTGGAACCCAGTCAGGAGGCACTGCATAAGCAGGGAGGTGACCTGACTCTCCAGAGACCCTCCAGAGACCCAGCTCGACTCCGCTCTCCTTCCAGACAGCAGTCCTTCTCTTCCACTGCCACAAGCCACTGGAGAGGCTCATGTCCTTGGGAGCCAGAGGAGGGAAACAGGAAGAGGGTGGTTTGCCCAGTGTGATCAGTGAGTCGGCCGCAAGGTATTCAGCTGCAAGGCATTAGGCCACCATCCTTCACACTACATAGAAAACGCATAAAAGGGGCCTCAGATGGGTAGAGGAAAAGGTGTAAAGGACAGATGGAGGGTCAGATGAAAAAAGAAGACAATTACCCCGACTTGACCAGACACTCGTGGGTCTTGAGAACGTCCTTGAGAAAGATCGTGCGCAGGGGTTCTCTGTCCTGGGGGGGAAATGGAAAGATGGGCAAGTGAAGTTGTTCACACCTCACGATGGCCTAGGCCAGCTGACTGAGACCCTCTTTTGCAGGTTCTTAGTGAAAAAAAGTAACCTGCTCTCAAAATCATGAAAGGGGCAGGATCTAAGGAGTCCAAGTCTAAGTCTAAGATGGTCTGTGGGTCAGACCCCTGCAGCAGCTCACTGCACAGAGACGGAGTCATTTGAACATCATTGTACAGAATCAGCCAGGGCCGGCAAGATGAGTAAAAGTGTCTACAGCACATGCCTGAAAACCAGAGTTCAATCCCCAGAACCCACATAGAGGCAAAAAGAGAAAACAGATTCCACATGGCTATTCTCTGGTCTCTACACATGCACCCTGGTAACCCCCCACACACACACACACACATGCACGCACGCGCACACACACAACAAAAATAAAGGAACGTACAGCATGAACAGGGATAAGACAAAAATGCTCTGAAGTTTTCATAGGTCCCTTCTCAATGCACCAGTGCTTTCCTGTGGGTGTGTGTCTATGCATCTCAGTTCTGTGATCTTTCAGGAGGGCCCCAAAGTTTCTGTGATCTTTCAGGAGGGCCCCAAAGCTACTACCCACCTGCTCACACTTGAAGTAGCAGATGGTAAAGTCGTCAAGGGCAAAGAAGCGTCTTTTCCAACTCTTCCGCTGAAAGAAGAATGAAAAACCAGATGTGAAGGACGGGTGTGCAGCATCCAGGAAGCCCATGCTCACACCTTCCTCGAGGACAAAAGCAGGGGTAAGGCCTCTGATGTGGGGCCGATGGCTGGGGCCCAGTGGCGACTAGCATAGAGGACGGAGGCTCCTCCTCCTTCCTCTGCCCCGTCCAGACCGCGTAGCTCAGAGTAGTGACCAGAACGCCAGCGGAGCCCTGCACTGGTACTCACCACGTTCCCTTGCTTCACACAGTAGCCGCTCTTAATGAGGGGGGGCCCGGTGGAAGTGCGGCAGCCTGATGTGGGGATGTAGCTCTGAGACCTCCGTAGGATAGCATGGGGTGCTGGCTCGCTCCCTTCCTGTCCGTCCCCACCATTCTATAAAGAAACAACATCAACTTCAGCATCCCTGCTCTCCGGCTCTTCTCAGCCCCTCCACCAATCTCTTGGCCCCTTGGATACAGTTGAAGAAATAAACATTGACTCTGGCTCCTGGTTGGGTAAGCTACTAAGTCCTTCCACAAAGCAGGACTGAGACCTGGGAAAAAGGGAAGGACAAAGGACACAGAACAGAAGAGGGGAGGAGGGACGGCAGGCTGTGTCTAGTCTCATCACCTGCTTAGCCCTGCCTCCCATAGGTTTTACAAGTGCTGATGACCCCAGTCCAGAGTTGATGCTGAATCCAGCTTCTGCACTGCCGCCATTCCCACCATCCTAGTACTGAATTTTCCTGATCACCCTTCTGCAAGCGTCCCCATGATGACAAAGGACACTTCCACACCCTCACCACCCCGCAACCCCAGTCAACCCAGCACCTGGCTGATGGGTGTGTGAACCACTACCCCTCCGATAATCTCAGTCTTGTAGGCCACCTGTGGCTTCTTCTCCAGGGAGGGAGGGGCTGCTAGGCTCTTGAGAACTTCAGTGGACAGAGGTAGTGTCCCAGCTTTAGGTACCTAGGAAGAATAGCAGTGTAACCAATGAAGAAACAGAAGACTTGGAAATGAGAGGGGCCATGGGCAGGATATGGGTGGGGAGAAAAGCCAGAGAGGTTAGTCCATGGTCATTTGACCCTGCTGCTTTGGACCTGTGGTGTATAGTACATTATGGAAGCAGAGGCCTGTTGACCCGTGGCTTCCAGGAAGTGAGAGAGAAGGGGGAGGCAGAAGAATTCCAATATCCTTATCAATGAAGTAACTTCCTTCCACTAGGCTTCACCACCTCCCAATGGAACCAAGTCTTCAACACAAGGTCCTTTTGGGAAACTATCACACAGTCTCCTGTTTAAGATGGAAATGGACAGCATATTTACCTCAGGAGAGCTTAGGTTATCAAATGATAGCATACATACCTTAAAACAATCTAGAAATACAAATAAGAATATTGTTGCAGTCGGCCTGCATGGTTGCTGATAAAGCACCATCAAATGGCTTAAGGGAATAAGAGGTTTATTTTCTCTTATGATTTTCCAGTTATAGTTCTCAGTCCAGCTTGACAGGAGAGCTCACACCAACACCATGGCCAAGGGTACTGACCACATTATCTTTACACAATGGCTGAGAAAGGGACGATCCTCACTTGTCAGACCAGCATGTCTGGCCAAGAGTACACAAGGATGCTAACTTTCTCAATCAGCTCTCAGTATTTTAATCCAGGGTCTAGTCCCACCCACTATGGGTTGGACCTTCCCCATCAGTTAGACAACTTCCTGCATGTTTGCTCTGGGCAAATGTCTCTACAAATGTGCCCAGAGCTCAAACCCTCAACTGTCAAGTTGACTCCTGTGCCTAACTATGACAAATATATATTATAAAATCTTCTAGTTAACACTTCTCAAATGATACTTGTTGTAATTACTCTGCATGTTGCTACAATTCATGACCAAACAGTTGAGGTGTTTTAGTTTGGCTTACAATTGCTCAGTTCCAGCTCTTCGCTTAGCTTGGCGGGATAGTCTACAACACCACCAAAAGCTAAGGACACTGGCCACACCAAGTCCACAGGACTCCTGAGAGGGACAATCCTCATTTGTCAAACCAGCATATCTAGCTAAGTATACAGAAGGATGCCAAAGTCCCCATCCAGCTCTCTCCATCTTATTTACCCGCCCAGGAATTAACTCCACCCACTATGGGCTGGACCTCCCCATCAACTACACTATTTCCTACAGGCTTGCTTAGGCTTAACTCAGGGCTTAACTCAACTACTAATTCTTGTGTGTGTGTGTGTGTGTGTGTGTGTGTGTGTGTGTGTGTGTGTGTTGTATGTATCAGAGATCAGAGAGCACTGTGTGTGCCCTTGGAGGCCAAAGGTGACATCAGAACTCATCCTGGATTGCCCTACCTTGTATTTGCACTACTCTGGGGTTTTCCAGCCTCTGCCTTCCAGGGCAGGAGTGCAGATTGCCACCATTTCCGGCTGGCATTTTTATGCGGGATGTGGTATCCAAACTCAGGTCCTTCTGCTTTTGAAACAGAGGCTTAATCTTTAGACCATCTTTCTAGCCCAAACTACCAACTCTTTCTAAATATGCCCAGAGTTTGTCTTCAACAATCAAGCGGACACCTGTATTAACTATGACAGTATACTGTTTCCCATCAGAGCCCTTTGAAGCAAGAGCCACCTTCGTTCCTCCTTCACATTACAGCAGTCATTATAGCATGGTGACAGCTCACGGGAGTCCAAGGCCAAAAGTTTCAAGCTAGTGGTCCTCAGTCACATGCTGCCCAAGCTACATTTTGTTTGTTCTATTTTTCAATCTACATTGAAATTTTCATATAAAAAATCAGATTTTCAGGACTGGGGAGATAGCTCAGAGGTTAAAGCTTTTGCCTTCCAAGCAAAAGGACCTGAGTTTGAATCCCAGATCCCACTTAAAAACACTGGATGAAAATGACAGGAGCCTGAAGTTCTAGCCTTGGAAGGCAGAGCCTGGGAAACCCCAGAGCAAAGCAAAAAGGAAATAGAGCAATCCAGGATGATTCCCAAATTCACCCTTAGGCACATATATTCAAGTTTCTTCTTCTACACATACACACAACCTCTCTCTCTCTCTCTCTCTTTCACACACACACACACAATCATATTTTCTAGTCAACAGTTCCCTCAGGTGGGAAACACACTCTTTAATTTGCCTCATTCTCTCCATTATCCTCACTTCTTTTTAAATTCCTTTGTCCTCACTCACTTCATTTACACTAAAGTCTGCAACTCTGATTTTTAAAAACATGAACAAAGAGGTTCTTCAGTCACTTATCTGCCCAAAGTCACAATTAAACTGAACAGAAACAGACTTACTCCCCGACAGTTCACAAGAACACAATAGCCAGTGCCATCTCCCAGGAAAGGATGGACCAAGCAAAGTCCTCTCCCACTTCTGTACCCTGCAGAGTCAAAGCAACTTCAAGGTCCCAACTCTTTCACGATCTCAGGGCACTGTATCACACCTTAATCTTAGCACTTGGGAGGTCAACACAAAAGTTTCAAGGCCAGCTTGGGCTACATGAAAAAATAAGAGGGAGAGGGAGAGGAAGGGGAGGAGGAGGAAAAAAAGGAGGAGGAGAAGAGGAGGAGGAAAAGGAATAGAAGGAGAAAGAAGAGGAAGAGGAGGAAGAGGAAGAAGAAGAAGAAAGAGAGAAAAGGAAAAGAAGGGAAGGAAAGGGAGAAGAAGGGAAGGGGATGGGAGGTGAGGGAAGATAAAAAGAAGAGAGGGGAGCGGAGAAGAAAGAGGAAAAAAAAAATCCATGGATGCAACTGATGAGACTGTCATTTGATGCCTCTCGTGTGTGAAATGTGATGTCCCCATGATTACTACACACCAGGCCCCCATGATTACTACGCACGAGGCCCCCATGATTACTACGCACGAGGCCCCCATGATTACTACGCACGAGGCCATCTCTCCTGGCCTACTCGCTGTTCACTCTGGAAACACACAAGCTGATCTCTGCCACCGGCTCTCCAAATCAAGTCTTTCCTTAAGCAATCTGAGGTGCAGCAGTTTCCATGTCTCTGGGCCTCCATCTGGTGGCAAGCAGAGCACTTGGTCCTTCCCTGTATGACCTCTGATATTCAAGCAACCTGCTTTCATGCATGAAATAACCCATAGTTCCTTGAAGGTGAACCTTAGCTCAGGAATGTCTGACTCCACTTAGCTCTCATCACCAATCCAAACCACCACTTTCAGTTTTCTTGACAGTGTTGCTGTTGTGGGCCAATTTACTTTTTTAGGGATGTTGATTTCTGATGATGTAGAGAGTGTTAGCTTTACTTTGGAGCAGCAGAAATCACCCCAAATAATCCAGACTAATTCCTGGGCTCCAGCAAAGGAGGGAAGTAACTTCATAGTGTTCCGTTTTCAGGGGACAGAAAAAGACTCCCAAGATCCGGCTGTCCTGCCTCCTCTCAGAATTTCGTTACTATGCGGGAGGCCCCTGATTCTGCTGTCCCCACATCAGGCTGCCTAGAGTCGAGGGCATGTCCTTTGCAGCTCTTTCCACTTGTGTGGGCAGGAATTCAGGCTGTGGAAACAGACTCCGCCACAACTGAGGAACACAAGAGGTTCTACAGCCCGTTCCATCCCAGTGGTCTAATGAAAACCATGTGGGGAGGGTCCTCTCCTGAGGGAGACCTGGGTGGACCTCATCCGCATTGTGAGATGAACTTCAGTGACGTGCTTTCTTCCCACTGGACCTGACTGGACCACTGTGACTTGGGGCAACCACACTTCAGTTTTCAGCATTTGGGGGGCAATGAAATGATTTCAATAAAACTACCTACCCATAACCTCAGGATGTGATCTTCCATGAAAACAGGTTCTATGAGAATGTAATTAGTTAAATTAGGATGAGGTCATCCTACTTTAGGAAGAGGAGGGGACAGAGAAAGCCCCTCAAGGAACGAGGAAGACAGAGGCAGACAGTATAATGTAGCTGCAAATGAAGGAACATGAAGCATTTCTGAAGTCACCAGAAGCCAGCAGGTGGGAAGGATCCTCCCCTGACACGCTCAGAGGAAGTGCAGCACTGACACCTTGGTTTTAGACTTCAGCCTGAGACCGTTCATGGTCTTGGTCATCTCATTCTGCCACAGAAGCCCTAAAACAATTAACACGGGAACATTATCCCCATTCTGAAAATGCTGTATGTTGAACATTTTCTTGGCTCAAAGGTGCTCAATGAATTCGCCCTGGCTCCAATCTCGGGCAAGTGCTAGGATCTCTGGACATGTCTGCGCCTGTCTTTTAAAAGGTTTCACAAATCTAAACTGAGATTACAAGTTTAAATGGTGTTTGGCCCTAACATCTTTCACAACTGTTAGAACCCATGTTAGAATTCCCAGCTCTATCAGTTATGACCCTCTTGACTTCAGGCAAGATTCTGACCTCCATGTTTCTTGGCTGAAAAATTCAAGGGTGCTGTGAGGGACACAAGATCAAATTGTGCAGAAGGTGTGCTCATCGCATTGGCTGTTCTCTCTTTTTATCTCTGAATCTTCCAAAGTGTCCAGGAGTGCTTCACTTTGCACTTTTCTTATCTTCAAAAAAATATGGGGCTCAGTGACACAGCTTGGCAGGCCAAGTAAAGCACCTGTTCACAAACCTGGCAACTTGAGGTTGATCCCTTTAAGGTTTAGTTTTAGTTTTGCTTTTTCTCCAAAATATAATTTTTTGCTCTGCTGAGATAAGTCTTCCTTGTATGAGAAGATTGTCTCCAGCCCATGGCACTATTGGGAGGTGGTGGGCCCTTTCAAAGACAGTACATGGGGAAGAAGTTGGGTCACTGGAGACCCCAGCCCCTTCCTGTCTCACTTGTTGCTTCCTGACTGTCATGAGATGAATGTGCCATATGCTTCTACCATGACGCTGTGCCTTACCACAATCCCCAAGCAGGAGTGAACCAGTACCCATGAACCAAAACCACAAGCTTTCCATCTTATAAGTTGATTATTTCAGGTATGTGGTCAGCGATGAGAAACTACACAATTTTCCTTCTTCCTCCTCTATCACTTCTCTCTTTCCTTTTTTTTTTTTTTTTTTTTGTATTTCTAAGGGAGAGGAACCTAATTTTTCATTAACCCAACTACGGGAAAATTATGAGTTCAATACAGTTCTTGAACTAATTTAAAAGTTAGCAAAGCTTTAAAATGGAAAGCTCTTTCTGGACAGAATAAAGAGTAATCTCCCTAAACTAGGGGAAAAAAATCCTAACTTCCTTTCTCATTGGCTTTTCTCCTTGCTCAACCTCTCATAGTCAGCAATCCATTTTTCAGTCATACCACATTCTGAATCAGCATCCCAGAATTACCCAGAACATGACTGATAGGAGCCCTCCCAGGAAGCACAAAAGGACACTCCATAAACTTCCCCTTGAACTTGATTTGAACTCAAACTTTTGAGTTAACCTGTACCTTTCCAGACAAGAGACAAGAGGAGATCCAAGACCCCGGTCTGCACAGGCTTTGGGAGTTCCATCTGAGTTCCCCACCCTATTTGAGTCACAGAAGTAGAAAACATACGTACAGTGATCTTGCTGGCCTGGTTAAGAGCTTCAACCCAGTCTTTCAGATCTTTCTGGTCATTGGCTTGAAGAAAATATCTCTGAGACAGGGCATTGATAACTGTAAAAGTCAGCGGGAAGGAGGGAGAATATTCCAGGTCAGACTTCAAATAACACATGAGTCCACTGTTATAAACAGTAAAAGATGCGGTGGGTTCATAGATAAAATTACCCTTCAGAAGACATTTATTTAGGAGAGTTGAAAGCTTGTGGCCACAGCCAGCCCTGGTGAGGCCCTGAAGTAGAAGAGTAATAGGACTTGCCATCCTGACCACAGGCAGCTATGATGGGGCCTGGAGGGAGAGAGAGTTGGGGAGGATGGGGCCTGGAGAGAGTCTTTGGTTCCACAAGGGAGTTTCTGGCTCTCACAGGTTTTTGGGATGGGTTAAGTTCCATGCCTCAGACAGTGTGTTAGAAGTCCCACTGGTGAAGAAAGTACAGCTATACTTCAAGGTTGTCTCACAAGTGTAAGGGAGAGGGAGATTGCCATGGCAGTCTTTATCAACTCTGTCTGGGGAGGGAGCCAGAGTGGCCTGGTTTCTGGTGGTGGGGGAGGAAGCTAAAGGATCTGTGATCCAACATCTAAGGTGCCTGGGGTATAGCAAGATGCATGAAGCCCACCAGCAGATCATGAAATTCCCAATGACGTTAAGTCATATGCAATATTTCAGAAGCATCACGCTGTAGTTATAGTTATAGTTATAGTTATTGAAAGACACTGTTCAGGGGCGCAGACATTGGCAGCAGTGGTAACGTGCTGTTGGGCAGTGATGAGTCTGACCATCTACCATCAAGCTACCAACTGAGCAACTTTACAGTCGACATAAGTCGCGGTAACATGCGCACCCGGGGCTCAGTGCTTTCTTTCCACAAGACTTGGAGAGTCTTGTCTGGGGCTGGGAAATAAGCAAAGCTTAGCAAAGATCAAGCGAGTGACCTTGGCCTCATTTCAACTAGTTATTACTTTTGAGCATTCCTCCTTCTAAGCTCACTATGGTTAGGAAACATTTTAGATTGGCCAAATATAAAATCTAAGAATTAGTTTTGAGCTTAGCGATGATATTTGGAAGAAACGGGGCAAAAGGCAGTGTGAAGTTGGGAGAATAGACTCTTTCATTCCTCTAGCATAGACCTGAACCACAGGGAGAGACCATTTCTGGGTGGGTGAGAACTTGTTAATGCATTCACTCACATGACAAATACTATGTACCAGGAATCAGTCTGTGTGCTGGGGACACTCAGGGACGAAGTGAAGTAGCTCTTCCTCCTTGAGTCTCACATTCAGAACCACTCTGGACACATGGAAATGCCTCTCAGCATTTGCTTGTAAGAACAAGTGCAGTTCCGGGAACAGAACAGGGGCCACACAAATCAATGACGGATTTGGTGGATTCATCCACAGTCCGGTGGCTTGAATTCCACTTGAGTCCACGGCATGGTTTTGCTTCCTATGGTGTCTACCTGATGCTATCACTCACGTGGCAACAGTGAGACCCGGAATAGAATGAATCTCCTTTCCTTTAATCATTTCTTGTCTCTACCTCTTCCTCCTCTGAGCACATCTCTACTCAGCTCTAAAAGGAAAGCTCCCAGAAACTTTACCAATTATTTTGTATCTACACTGTGGCAACAAGAAACGTGAAATACAGCCAGGTGTGACTGTGCACTTGCAATCCCAGCACCTGGGAAAGAACGGAGAGAAGAAAGGGAGGAAAGAAGGGAAGGAGGGAGGGAAGAAAGAGAAATGTTACTAGCCCCTATACACTTACCCTCATGTTATTAATAGTCTTTATAGGAAAACCAATAAAAGCAGCAGCACTCGGCAGCCAAAACATCACTGTCATTTAAGTTGCTCATACAAAGGGTCATACATGTGATCACAAGCTGTCTCCATGCAAAAGAAGTTACCACAAGATTGGGAAGAAAACCCACCCACGTGTAGAACTTACCGAAGCAAAATGGAGTTTTTGGTTTCTGCTTTGGGGTAGCTATGCTCACCTACATGAAATAAAGACAAAAGAGACATGAATACATTTCTAACAGCACGGAAGAGCTTTTGTTTTGAAAATATTCACACATAAAAAGAGCACCTCAATCACATATGCTCATTTGAAGACAGTCCTGTTCTCTCACCTTCGTTAAGAAATTGGCATTATCAGCCCTACTTCTTAGAAAGTCTGTTGTGCCTCCCTGACAGAATCTCCACTGACCCAGATAACTACTATCTTAATGTCTGTGTGAACTTTTGGTCTTTGTAAAAACACTTTTTCAAAAGCCACTGGGTGTTGTTGGCAAGCTTCTCTCTGGCCCACAAGACCTAGCAAGAAACGTACCAGTAAACGTCCACTCTGCCTTCTCTGCCTTGAAGGCAGGCTCCTTTCCATGAAGTCCCCCAGCTGAGGTGGTACTGCTACGGACCCACAAACTCTGGCCACAGCAGAAAGAAGAGGCGGCAGACACTCACAAACCTTGATGTCTACTCTGATCATAAAAATAAGCAACACGACCACCAGCTGATAGACAGGGGCTGACAGAGTGAGCCCACAAGGACCCTGTGCTTCTTGCTGCTGTGTCTCACTTGCCTTCTCAATCCCACTTGTATATGGGCGGGCACTGCTGAACACTTATCTGCATGGGACCCCCATGCACCACCACCACTCAGACTGGTGTTCCATCATGGCCTACAAAAAGACACAGTGACCGTCTTGCTGACTGGTTCAGCCTTGTCGGAAGACCCCACATTGTACCTGGGATCCCCAAGGAAGCAGCATCTTTCCATGGGACCTATCCACTTATTGTCATTAACCTACCCTAGATGTTCTTCTCTCTGCTCCCTCTCCGCCAAGGGCAGCTGTCTCCTTGCTCTGCTTTCAAGGCACCAGGAGTTAAAAGAAAAGTCTTAAATGAAAGCTTCCACCAGCTAATAATGAGTGGCCCACCAGTCTCTCTAGGTTCTTGCTCTTGACTCTAAGATCTTCCTATTAGATCTTCCCAGATTCCTTAGGCAAAATTTAATTTTTTTATTATTTATTCAATTATGTGTGTATACGTGTGTGCGTATGTATGCGTGTGTGTGTATGTATGTGTGTGTGTGTGTAGAACCACGGACGAATTCGGGAACCACCATGGACGCCTCCACCTCCTCCTTGTTTACTCTGCCCTGGGATTCACAGGCTCCGCCCTACCAAGACCAGAAACGCAGGCTGCCCCCGCTTCCACCCGGCGTCTATACATGGGGTCTAGGATCCGAACTCAGGACCTTCTGCCTGCAAGGCAGAGGCTTAACCCCTGAGCCACCTCTCCAGCCCCTTAGGCAAAATTTATAGTACCCAAAATATTCAGATAGGAACTATAAAAGGATAGGCAGCAGAGCCCAATTCTGGAGTTGGCATCGAAATAACAGATCGGCACAGCCTCCACTTTATGTGCTGCGAAACAAGGATCGCACAAAGATCAAATACGACATATTATTCCAAGTGGGGTACCACATGCCTGTAATCCCAGCTCTCAGAAGGCTGGAATAAGAAGTCCTCAACATTGAGACCACCCCAGGCTGCATAATAAGTTCCAGGCCAAACAGGGATACCTAGGTAGACCTGTCTCAAAACTACATACACAAAGAAGTAGAAGACCTCAAAAACATGCCTGGCTTCTGACATACAAAGTATAGATATAGAAAATATATAGCATAGCCAATGTTAATAAATATTTAATGAAATACCTGCATAACAGTATATTGACCTGTTGAATCAATGACAAGCATTTAACTAAAACATACATGATGTCACACAGTCCATGGTTCTGGAAGTACAAGGCCAAAGGAGAGCCTCTGCTAATAGCCTTCTAAATACCTGTGGCAACACAGGACTTCGGGAAGGGACAGCCGGAGGGCACACATGCGCGTCCCAAGCCACTTGACCGAATGAGAGAACCGGACATGCTCTGAGGTAAGGCAGAGGTCACAGGAACGAGAATTATGGAATGCACGAAGAAGCAGCCCACGTATCTGACTTCAGAGAGACTAACAATTTTTAGTGACATCTGCATGCCTCACGTGTACCCATAAAGTCCCAGTCCTGGTCCCATGCCGCCCTGTTCTCCTGGGGTTCAGTCACAGCCTGTGGGCACCCTCCCCCATGGCTGATGTGCTGATCTACCGCACATGCGGCTTCCCGAGCTTGGTCCCTGAGTGTCACAGAGCCACTTTGTAGCCTGACCTTCAGCACCCACCTGCCTCAAGACCTCCTTCATATCCCACTGACTTTTTTGGTGGCATTGAAAAGCTGGGCGGGCCCCAAGACCCTCACTGACTTAGTATCAGCCTTTCTCTGAGAATCTTTGTTTAGCTGGGGAGAGGGCCGCTGACTGAAACCTTTCACCCTGCTTAAGGTATCCATGATCCACTCACCATGCTTTCTAGCCAGCTCATGACTTACTGTGGGGAACCACACTTCCCAAGGCAGCCTGTGGGTTTTTTTGTGCTTATATACTTTTGTGCCAGGAGATGCAAGTGAGTGCATGCATGTATGCTTATAGTGTGGTTTATGCCTAGGGGTTACTTAGCATGGAGACATTATTGGACAAAGCAAGTTCCTGCCAAATTAATAGGCTGAATTCTATTTCTGTTCTGAATAGCTGTGTGGCCAGGGTTGAGACCCTCCTCACCTGATTAGCTTTCCCATTAGTAAAGCCAGAGTGAAAAGCTGGTCCTCTTGTAGTGACAGTAGCAGGACAGAAAACGAAACTGTCTACCTGTGACTATAACCACTCCCCCCCATCCTACCTCCAAAAAAGGAAGGACTAAGGGCATCTTCTGCTGCAAAGCTTCAGTTCCTCTCACTAACCTCCAGAGAGGGATCTCCATCTACCCACCACCCACTGCCTACTGCAAAAGCTGTCTTCTGGCATGGGGAGGGGACAGAGGGCCCTCAGGAAGCAATGTGGCCCCAGGTGAGTGAGACCACCCAACAGTCTGACTTGAGTGAAGTTAGTCGGACACAAACCCCCTGGCATCACATGCAGGGCACGGCTTGAGCACTACCCAGCGGTGGCTGACCGGCAGGTCCCGGGAGCACCAATAGTGACAGCGTGTCGGGATGTGCGGGGAGCGCAGGTTCCTCGTGGAGTGACGCACACTGGCTGCGCAGGAGTCGGGGGAACTTGCGCTTATCAGATCAAACCCAGACCACAAGGTAGGCAAGGCGTCAGAGGCAGGACATTGCAGGGGCCAGCCCCACCCTGTCTGTCTGTAGCCGGAAGTGGCACTGGGGCCCCTCTGGCAAAAGGCAGAGCAGCAGCCAAACCAGGCCATGCAGAGCTTACAGTACTGGCCCAGCACTGGGGCAACCTTGTCTGTCAAGAGGCATCGAAAGCAGGACTAAGCAGTCAATGATGCAGAATCATCAGTGAGCTTTCGAGTGAACATTTCTGGACTTTCATTGGACAAACATGGAGTTTGGACACACATGGTATATTTACTTGGAAAACAAGTCCATGCTTCCCCTTGGACTCTCAAAATGATCCATGATACCCCCCCAAAAAAATAGTTGATAGCCAGTGTTTTAAGATCTTCCTGACAGATAATGGAAGCCAGGCCCTTACGAAGTAGGTCGGGTTCAGGGAAGGAGAGAAGGACCATAAGACACAGAGGACAGGTGGCACTAAAGACCAGCTTGCCTAAGACCTGCTCTGCTGCCGTGATGCTTAGGGTTATCAAATCAGGTTCTTTCAATCTTGGTTGGCCTCTCTGAAGCCACCCCCCACTTTCCCCACAGCAGCCCTCTGGAGAGGCCTAGGAACAGCACTATCAACGCTGTTAGTACCTGGCCCTGAGAAGGCGCACCCAAGCTAACACTAAACAATGGAGAAATACTAGCAGGACCCAGCACGGCCCTGGCTACATGTCCTCCTGGGAAATCCCTGTGCTCTGGCACTGACCCAGCATGCACTGAAGGCTCTCAGTCATCTGGGCCAGTGGCGGTTGTGGGTTTGCAAAAGGCTCCTTCAGGCCTGCTTCCCTTCACGGGAAGGGCCACAAGTCAGGCCGTGCCTCCTAAATGAAGCTGCCAAAGAGGCAGGGAACACTGAAAACTCTCGTCTGGGCTGCATTTATAAGTCATGATTCAGCAGATCATATCTGCTACACACACACACACACACACACACACACACACACACACGCACACACACGCACACACACGCACACACACTGTCCTTCCAAAAAACCCATACATAGAAGAGGAGAGGGTTTCAGTTTTCACTTTTTGCAAGATTCTTTGCTCTTTCTTCCCCCCACCCCTCCCATCTTGCTCTGGAGAAATGACCTAATGAGCTCACAGCAGATGAGGACAAGAGAGGAAGGGGGGCCCCCACCAGGGCTGGGCTGGCCCAGGCTGGAAAGGCAGCCCCATTTCTTACCACAAGGCATGCACAAATTGCCCACAGCTGTGTTAGCAAAGCTGTATTTTAAAGCTCTTCCCCTGAGGCCATTATCTCCTCTCTAATCAGCTCAGCCACTGCCCAGCATCTTCTGTGCTGGGATATATCTGCCAGGCTCTGGCTGCACCCGGCAGGCACAAGATCAGCTTTGCCCCTCCAGCCAAAAGACTGCTACTCCTCCCAGGCTCCTTACATCTCCAGACCTCACTCCTGGGCAGCTGAAATGAAGCTGAGCACAGGACTCCCCAGACTGGAGCTGGTAGCTACTCAGCCCAGTCTCCAGCGCCCAGGGCCTGAGGGCCTGAGGGGGGGAGAGGCATTGCAAGGAAGCTGCAGCCCCCAGGAGGCCTTGAAGCTAGGGGCAGGACATCCGAGGCTAGGAGTTGGCTGGGTGCCACCTGGCTCTATGCACTGTACAGAAAGTTCCTCTTTAAGGGAAGGCTCTAAATCCCCAGCCTTTTTTTTTTTTTTAATCACAGCAGCATCATGGGTCAGTGGCAGTGCCTGCCCTAGGGAGGGGCTGCTAAAGTCAGCTGGATTCAGCAGTTAGATGTGGCCTTCACTGACCAACTCCGCCCCTAGGTCTCAGTACAATCGTGTGTGTGTGTGTGTGTGTGTGTGTGTGTGTGTGTGTGTGTGTGTGTATGTGTGTCTGTCGGAGGGGGTGATCTTTCACCCTTCTGTAAATGTTGGATAAGGATATGGACTCCAGCTGCCTGCCGGGCTCTCTAGCGGTTATCCAGCTGCCAAAATGCAGTCCTGGCACATCTGAGAGCCTGCTGGAGTGCTCTAAGCCTTGCCTCCGCAGGGAATTGATAGAATTCCAGAGAGGCTCCAGCCCTTTCAAAGCCACTGCTGGTTAGCCTCATACTTTAAGAAGAAAAGGAAAGGAGAGGAGAGAGGAGGGGAGGGGACGGGAGGGGAGGGGAGGGGAGGGAAGGGAGAGAGAGGGCAGGGGAGGGGAGGGGAGGGGAGGGGAGGGGAGGGGAGGGGAGGGGAGGGGAGGGGAGGGGGGAGGGAGGGAGGGGAGGGGAGAGGAGAGGAGGAGAGGAGAGGAGAGGAGGAGGAGAGGGAGAGAGAGGAGAGGAGAGGGAGAGGGAGGAGAGGAGAGAGAAAGGAGAGGAGAGGAGAGGAGAGAGAGGAGAGGAGAGGAGGGAGAGGAGAGGAGAGAGAGGAGAGGAGAGGAGAGGGAGAGGAGAGGAGAGGAGCGGAGAGGAGAGGAGAGAGAGGAGGAGAGGAGAGGAGAGAAAGGAAAGGAAAGAAGAGAGAGAGAAAGGAAAGGAAAGGAAAGGAAAGGAAAGGAAAGGAAAGGAAAAGGAAAGGAAAGGAAAGGAAAGGAAAGGAAAGGAAAGGAAGGAAAGGAAAGGAAAGGAAAGGAAAGGAAAGGAAAGGAAAGGAAAGGAAAAAGGAAAAAGAAAGGAAAGGAAAGGAGAGAGGAAGGAGGAAAGGAAAAAGGAGAGAGAAGAGAGAAAGGAAAGGAAAGGAAAGGAGAGAGAAAGGAAAGGAAAGGAGAGAGAAAGGAAAGGAAAGGAGAGAGAAGAAAGGAAAGGAAGGAGAGAGAAAGAAAGGCTGCCCGTGCTCTCCTCCCTTCCTCCCTCGCTCGCTCTTTCCGTCTGTTCTTTTCTTTCCCCCTCTCCTTTTCTCTTCTTCCCTCCTTCCCTATCTTTCTTCCCTTACTTTATTTTTCTGGATATGTGGTTGGAAAAACTATACCAACTCTCCATCTCCTTCTCCGTGGATCTTATATCGTCATGTCACCAAAGACCTGGAATTTTTAGCAGATCAGGCCCAGTGGTAGGTCATAGGCAACTGGAGGAGACTATAGGGTCCAAACCTCTTTAATTTGCTTCCTAGTCATGAGGTTCTTGTGCTCTACCCCATTTCTGCCACGGTGTGCTACCTGCCATGGCCCCAAAGCAACAGGCCAAACGATCATGGCTGAGACCTCCAAAACTGTGAACCTCTGAACTTGTCCTCTTGATAATTATCTAAGGTATTCATTACAGTCTCTAATTAGTTAGTATGACCCAGGAATAAGAGACCGTGGGTCACCCTCCACAGATCTGTCAACCTTCTATAACCCATGTGTGGGAAAGGGACCATGGCAATGACCAGAGATGTTCCCAAAGGCTCACACCCGAAGGATGCAGTTTCCTCTTGTATCAATATTAAAATTGTTGCAACAACATGGATTCCCAGAGCTACAAGTCAACATTACCTTCGAGATGTAAGTCAGCTGTAAAGATCCAACAGCTCCTGCCCCAGCTGCCAGGTTCTGAAAAATAGAACAGTTCGCTTTTTAAGACAGATGCTGAGTGAGGCCACGGAAACAGCAGTGGGAAACCAATATTCAGCTCAGTCTGTAACTTTCAGGCGCTGCAACTTTGAGAAAGCGGCCAATTTGTCTCTAGTTTGCTTTTTCCCACCTTTGTAGAGCACTGAAAATAATTCCTGGCAGAAAACAGAAACATCATGACTGGACAGTAAAACAGAAAATAGGGAAATGATACCTGATGGTCTCCTACCAGTCTAACTGATAGGATTAGCAAAATAATGAACCCTGAGATTTGAGACTCCCCCAGAAGTCTCAAGCTGGGAGCAGAGAGAAAAAAAAAGCCAGTCAGAGGAGGAATTTGTCTCCCAAAGGAGATCCACACAGTTTTGGCAAATTTGCAGGATAGTGGGTGGAACTAACCTGGGGCAGAGCGGTTTAGACATGTGTATCTCCTATTTTTTCCTGCTATTTAAATTCTACCTCTTCAGCTCAGACTTTGAAAAAGGAGCAGCTTGATCAAAATAAGCCTCTTCCCAATAGAGCCATATTGAATCAATTTCCATTTTTGCACTTTTCACTGTCAATTTGAATTCTTACTAGTTTAAAGAGAGTGGGTGGCCAAACCAGAGATACGAACTTGGCTCTTGAGGTCCAATAGCAACATTAACATGACCTCTGACTTTATTTGCTATAGTGAATTATTCTACGACAGTTAGCAATGTGTGTTCCAGCAGTTGATTGTGAAGTCTCCTACCATTAAATCTGTTTTCCTTTCTATGATCATAGGGACTATAATATAATTTGAGTCTCCCTCATCCAAATCAAATGCTTTTCACTATTATAATTTTGGACAGGAGAGCCCAGCCTGATTGCTACTCCGTAAGTAGCAAAGGAAAACCTTTAGCTCCTGATCCTCTGCCTCTGCCTCCTGATTGCTAAACCCACAGACCTGTGTCGCCACATTTAAACAGATATTTTTAAAGTTCTGGTAACAGGTCCCATCCTTCATCCATACCTGAGATGGATTACCTGAAAGTAATTTTTTTTCAAGGTTTTAGTTCACCTATGTTTTGACTGCAGCCTATCCTATGAGGGCAGGTGAAGAATTTTCTACTTGTTGGTATCATTGTCAGCATTTGTAAACTTTCAGATCAGGGAACATTTCAGCTTTGCATATTTTCAGATTGCAGATGCTCCCATGATACTCCCTTATCAAATGATAGCGAGGGTGAATTGGTTATGAGCAATTGAACTGTCCATGGACACAGCATTCCTCATCAATATAGCCTATTATATGCCCTTTCTGCTATGATTGATCTGATCTGGTTGGTTTCCTCCTGCTTTGTAGCATTGCAAAATTCTTTCCATAACATATAGAATGATACAGAAGAATCTTAAATGTCCTTCTCCACAGAACTGTTCTGAGTACCAAATGAAACTGATGTCTGAACACTGAAGATTCACTAGGGAAATGCACTATTAAAACAGCAGGAAGGGTGGTGGAGTGCTTTCTTGCCTAGCACATACAAGGCTCTGGGTTCTATCCCAAGATCTGCAGAATACAGTACAAAATTAAAACAGCAGCAGCACATGCCTAACACCATGCCTCTCTGATTTCTCCTTTATCAGAGACAAAGAAATAAAATTAAGAGAGCAGCAATACAGAACAAGCAGAGGGCAGAAATCATATGAGCGGAGTTCCCAGTGGATAACCTGGAAATCAGTTCTGAAACCTGAGCCTCTGTAGCTCCAAAACTCCTGCTGCCCATCTGCATCCTCATTCCTTGGGGCTACCCACAGCCATGAAAGGTGGTGACCACTGGGATCTATCATTCCAGGAGAATGCCTTTAAAAGATGCCTTGGGTTTGGAAAGATCCTTTTAGCCCCATGTATCTAAATCAACATACATTGTAGAAATAAATTCAGGGTGTGAAATTTCCTATTCGCGAGAAAGTGCGTAAAGATACACAGCCATATAAGGGTTTTTCAGAACTTCCGAACCATAGTGAATGACCTAGAAACCCTCTGTATGTCAGTCTCTGCCTTTCGCTGAGCGGCTGGGAGCAGCTCAGTGGCAGAGCACTTTCCTGGCATATATGAAGCTGTGGGCTGCACACCCAGCACTTCGAAAATAAATGTCCATGAGCTTCCAAACTTGTTTACACAATTTTTTAACTTCATAATGACAGCCTTATTTTTTTTGAGGGGGGCATTTTCTTTGCTTTGCTTTAAGGAAACCTCTGCTGTGTCAAGAAAAACAGGCCTTGTCATTCTTAAATCAACCTCTAGAAAGGAGCCACAGCTCCCCAAAACTAAAGTGGGATGCACAGAACCTTAAAGGACCATAATCTGTTCTAGGCAAGGACCCTGTTCTTCTGGATGCCAGCAGTAAGCCTGTATCTACATAGCCTCGTTGTGGCCTCATTGTGGCCGAGAGGTACAGGGATGTTTGAGCCACAGGCCTTGACCCTCACTCTGCATGTGACCATGAAAGGGACTTGTGATTGAAGGCACTGGTCCAAAGTCACAGCTTGGGTGACCTGAAATACAACTCAGGTCCCTTGACTTCCAGGCTGATGTCCTAATAGCAGCAGAATATAATTTTAAAAGCACAAGTTGTGACATTATCACTCTGTGACCACAAAGAATGTTTTATTTGATCCCCTATAAAAGAGAAAGAGAGAGATAATAAGCCCTTATCGTAGAGTGGCTGAGAGAAGAGCATAAAAACCGATGGTGAGTGTGCCCCTCCACCAGGCTAATTATATGATGTGCATGCCAGGACCCAGGCCTACTCTCACTCTTGCTTAAGCACTCTCCTCCCCCCAGACCACAGTCCAGAAGCCTCTATAGTCTCATTCTGAGTTACCACCAATGAAGTGAGTTTGGGGGAAACTACTGGACAACTCTAAGCCCATTTAATGTGCAGGCGGATCAGATTTCATCAACTTCATCCTCTGCCCTGGAAGGCTGCTTCAGCCTCTGCCTCTCCCTGCTGCCAGCCAGCTTCCCCCAGAAAGACTGGCTGGCAGTAGGTCGCCCCAGGGCTGAGGGTGAGAAAATCACATGCACACTCCACCTACCTTTTGCTCCTAGGCACAGATACACACCCTCTTGTATCCCAAGAAACAAGGAAAGTATGAGGAATGTCTGCAAAGATGTTTGCCCACCACTTCCCTCCCACCTAGAGGGAAATGGGTAACACCAGGACAAACAGCCCCCTAGACTCCTGAAGTTTGATGCAAAGTGATGCTAAAAGTTTACTCCAATCTACTGGACTTAGAAGATTAATGGCGACAGTTCACTGCCAGGGTGGCACATAGGCAGCCCATGGCATATACTTCCTAACCAATCATGGTCTTACCAACAGTTCTGGGTTGAGAGTCTATGTAGAGAGATGTCCTGACAAAAACCCAAGAATCATTACCCAGAGCAATGGGTGGCAGACTGGGAAAGAAGCTACCACGCTGAAGGATAAGCTCAAGTCCTTCCCGAAGACTTCCACATTGACCCGGCCAGCTGGACTGCCCATCCCTCGACTCATGCACACACCCTGAACTTCAGTGCACACTGGAACCTCTGGGGAGCTCAGTTGCTGGGTGTGGTGGGGAAAGGCTCAGCTCACGCCTCATTCTCAAAATGCAAACTCCAAATCAAGTGGTATGGTTGGAAGATGTGCATTTTAACATGTTCCCAGTGGTCCTTAATTAGGCCAAAGGTTGAAAACAGCTGATCCACAGGAAAAAAACATAGCTCTAAGTGTATGTGACTTGCTATGAGTGATGTCTCTTCCTACTAGTCCCAGACACAGGAGGAAGACATAAGGGGAGGGGAATCTGAGCGATATGACTTGTAGACAAGTGAGTTAATAGGAATGCAATTTATTTGTTTGCTTGCTGGGGACTGAATCTAGGCTCTTTGTGCACAACCAGCGTGGAATTTAACACTGAACCATTAATACTCCCCTGTGCTTTTAAATGGAGAATACATTCTAGAAGGATATATATGCAATTCATAGAGATTTATGGGGCACAGCATGACAACTCAATAGGGAAGGATCAGTTCAGGGTTACTGGTATCCTCTAGGACAATTCTAATTTGTTTGTGGTGGAAATATTCAAGCAATTCTCCACCAGACATTCTGAAATACACAAGTAGTCCCACCAGGGTTTTTATGTACTACAGAACCTGGGGACTTTTTTTTTTAATGAGGTTTCATTGTACTGCCCAGGCTAGCTTGTAGGCTAGCTTGTTATGGGTGATTTTTTTTCTTTTTTATGCTTGTATATATGGGACATGTGTGTATGTATGTGTGGGGAGAGGAGGGTGTATTTTCATGTGGGTAGCTGTATGTATGCATTCATATGTGCGTAAGTGTATGTAGAGAAGCGCACTTGGGTGTGTGTGGCTGTAGAGGCCCACTTTATTATTGTCAGCCTGGGTCTCTAGTTAAGCCCAGAACATGCCATTAGGGCTTGTCTGATTACCAGCCTCCGCCTTCTGGGGCTAGAATTACTGGCTTGTTACCAAACCAACCTGGCATTTTGCTTGGGAAGCAAATAATATTTGGGGTGACTTATTTATTATTATTATTATTATTGCACACGCACGTGTGTGTGTGTGTGTGTGTGTGTGTGTGTGTGTGTGTGTGTATCAGAAGGCACTGTGTGTCCCTGTGGAGGGCCAAGAGTGACTTCAGGAATCATCCTGGATTGCTTCTACCTCCTCTTTGCTTCACTCTAGGATTTCCCAGGCTTCACCCACCAATGTGGAAGTATAGATCCTCTGGCATCTTTATGTGAGACCCGGGATCTGAACTCAAGTTCTGTTTGGGAGGCAAAGTCTTAACCCCTGAGCCAGTTCTCTTAATCCTGTTTTGGGTGATTTTTTTTTAAGACAGCAAATAACCATGATTCCTCCTCACAGTTTTAAGTGATCTATGCTAAGATCCAGGCACCTATGTGACTGGGCTGGAGGCACTGCACTAGAGACGTTAGACTGACCACTAAAAACACAGCAGCTGGGGAAAGGAAAGGCTACACCTGGCCAGCAGCTCTCCTGAGGATGGCAAGAGAGGGTGGGCAGAGAAGGGAAACCAGTGCAGCCACTGCATGAGGTCTCTAAGTTAGAAGCAGCCTGTACTTTCTTAAGGTTTCTGAATTTTCTAGAGACTAGGCAGATTCCTGTGAGCTAACTGAGCACTTCGTGAAGCCACACCAAGGCCCTGCATCTTGCTCTTCTGCCAGCAGGGGCTCAAATCACCGGGGAGTAGAAGGTCGATTCTCTTCCATCAACAACAAAGCAATCGAGCTGCCCATATAGACTCAGTGTCTCCACTGTTAAACGTTTTTCTAGAAACAGTAGCACTTCTTAGTGAAGTAAACACTTACCCATGTGACCATACTTCCTTTCCTATTTTCTAATGAGAGTAACAAAGAGTGCAGAAGTGACCAGAAGACCCAAATGCACATTCATAAATTCACAGGGTCAGCCTGTAGGCACTGCTAGTTGCTCTTTTGCCACCTTGATCCTCTGTAGCTAGGTGCAGGAAGTGGCTTCTTTAGAAAGCACAAGGAAGACCGAACTCACAACACAAGTGCAATCTTGTGCTTAGGCAGAGTGTGGCTTAGAAATAAGGAAGAAAACGGATTCTGTGTCACAAACTCTGCTGAACACTTTCAGCTGCAGTTGCTTAAAACCACAACCCATTTCATAGATGAAGAACTGAGGATCCAGCCAGTCGCAAGTGAAGCAAGGAGCCAAAAGTCACACTAGTGACTAGTGGCTAGTAGTGGGGTGAGTATTCAAGCCCAACCCGTCTGCAGTCTCAAATCCTTCATGGTACTTTCCTTCACACGAGGACACCTCCCAGAGACAGTATCTAACAGCTGATTATCAATAAAAATTAATATAGGAGCAGACTAGAAGAGTTATGCTAAGCAAGGCCTATGCAGTTGCCCAAGCTGGGCAAGGGAGGAACTAGTTCATCTGGCTCTTGGTTGTTGACCTCCAAAAGAATAGGGAGTTGAGAGTATATAGTAAGGGAGAAGGAAGGGATGATGCTGGCAACTCATTACTTGGCTTTCTGCTCCCTGGGGTGCCCTGCCAGTAGCAAGGAGTCCAGCAATCAGTCAATAAGAGCTACTAGCTGTCACAGGGAGAAAAGGGGAGAATGCAAGAGAATGCACGTGATAATGCCATCACTAGAGCCCTGAAGACTACCCATGAGCTGAATCCACAGCTTTCAACATCAAAGCCAAAGCCATCCAGGCTCACAGAGAAACACCAATGCCAGCACGGCAGGAGGCACTGCCTGGACCTTCTCCCACAACATGAGAGAGTGCAGGGAAAGTATGTGCGAGCTATTCTGCCACCAGGTGCTCAGGCAGTGCCTTGCCTACCACTGGGATGTCCCTGTAATTCACCTCCTGTTACCAACTTAAGGGTGCACAAGAAGATGGCTGTTCTCCTGTTCTCTAGTTGCAAATGTATATTTTAACTTCGCTCTTTGTGAGCAGCCAACATCATAAGCTACTGAGGCAGTTCAGCACTCTCCTTCTGTTACCTGGTTCGATATTCCTGGCTGACATATGCCAACGTCTGCTTAGATAGATGGAGACTCTCGTGCCTGCATCTGCCATTCTCCACCTCACGAACTGTTCTTTCTCAACCTGGTCACAGGCCCAAGCCCCACAGATCCTTTGGGTACACGTGGGTCCCAAGACTGTCAATCACTTAGACAGTTCTAAAGCCTTACTCAAAAAGCCAATTCTATCATCCCTTTCTCCAACCCATCCCCCTTCAAATATATCTCAAACTTAACCTCACTTCCCTTTCTCTTAATCTCTCCATCCTCAGGAGTGTCCACACCTCCTCCAGCCACGTACAAAATGCTTTGTGGTAAATACTCAACATCTACTAAGTTTTTAAAAATACAAACAGGTACATGAATTTAGTCCTGAAAATTTTATGATTTTAAACAAATGGAAGTTGACTAGACTGGACGCTATTTAAAACTGAGTTGAAGAAACAGTCATTACTCCGTTGTTATTTAAGAGTACTTCCATCTTATTATTTACTTAGTTAAGTATCAGCAAAATGTAACATGGGAATATTTAGTTTTTTGCCTCATGGCCTCCTTATAAATACACCACAAACCTTTTTATACTTAGCATAACCTGAAGAAAGTAAGTGAAGCAAGGCCAGAAATAATCACGAGGCATCTAAAAAGCAGCTCGCACACTGCCTGCTGTTCGCAGTGAACTTGTACTTACTACCGTACCTACTAAGCATTTCCTATTTTCTACGTCCCAAGCCATATTTATAACATTGCAGAACTCTCAGACCGTCCTTTAAGATAGGTAACTGTGGCCAGGTGACATGGCTTATCTGGAAAGATACTTGCCACCAGGTCTGTTCCCTGAGTTCATCTCCAGAGCCTACATGGTAGAAGGGGAGAACCAACTCCCACAAGTTGTCCTGACTTCCATATACAAAAACACAGACACCCAAGTGTGCATGTGCACATTCGATAAATAAATGTAAATAATAAATGACTTCATAAGTGAGAACCTAGGAGTTGGCTGCTGGGAGCTTGCTCAGCACCACAGGCAATGACATCATCACGCAGGCTGCCAGCGTTTCGCCTTCATGTTAGCTCACCCTCTGTTTTCACACACTTTGTTTTCTTAAACTTCTACAGATCTGAAGAGTGTTTTTATCTACCTCACCAAAGCCTCTCTTTCCTAAGAGAACAGCTGTCTCAAAAAGTTACCACCACTTATCTATGTTTCTTTGTTATACGTTTGAATTGCATATGCATGAGTAGGAGTGTACAACACTAAGCATTACTTGATTATCTCAGAATTTAAACATGACATAAGTACATGCTTTAGAAAACTGTTCCTACTAAGAAACAAATATAAACCAAGACTTCTAAAATATAAGAATTCAAAGATGGGGGAGATAGTTCAATGGTTAAAATGCTTGAGTTCAGATTATCGAATCCCCATGTAAATGCCAGGTTCTTGTGGTGACCCCCTTGTAATTCTAGCCCTGGAAGGCAGACACTGGAATTCTCCAGAGCAAGCTAGTTAGCTAGAGTAGCCCTATGGTTGAACTCTGGGTTTGATTGGAAACCCAGCCTCAAAAAGAATAAGGTAAAAGAGTGATCGAGGATGATTTTTGATACCACCTTAAACCACCACACATGCACACACACGTGCATTCACAAACATGAAGATGTATGTATACACATACATATCCACACACACATTCACATAGGAAAGTGAAGAGATAAAAATAGAATTCACCTCATAAAGTTTTGACTTCTAAGTAGAACTTTATAGCAGGTTAGCGAGGTTGTTCAGGGTCATAGTGTTTGCTTATCATGCACAATGCCCTGGGTTCAATTTCCTCAGACCACAAAATATGCATAAGACATTAAGAAATTGCAGTGACAGTATTATAATGGGCAGCTCTGCATTCAGCAGAATTCAACCTGACTCTACTCGACCTCCACAGTCAGTCTCTAAAAGCCATTCTGCCCTGCAATCTTCTTTCTGTAAGCCCATCCCTCCTCAGTCCCACGTCTTCGCCACCCGGCACAGGAGGACAGATCCCAGCTGTCACCTCTAGCTTCCCGTGCCCATCCCGATATCACCACCAGAAGGAACTTACTTGACAAATAAAACATCACTATGGCCCTGAGTAGCACTGAGAGTTCACTGCAGCTTACATCATGTTCATTTCCAGAGCTACTGTGTTTCATGAGTCACCGGCATTGTGACCTTGTATGGCAGATGAGGACGTGGCTAAAGGATGCTTCCTCAATTAAGGTGTCCTGCAACTGTCCTGTGCTCATAGTAAAGTCCAACTTGCAGCCCTGATCCCAAATACACGGGGCCTGCTGTGCCAAAAGTACAACTGTAATAAGGAGAAGATGACATTCTTTCATATACAAATAAACACATAAACATACAGATGTGTGTAATAGATATATTAAACAAATATTAAGGTCTAAAAAAAGTCAATGACTCCAAGTTCAATGAGAGACTGTCTCGAAGAGTAAGGTGGGCAGAGATCAAGGAAGCCACTCAGTATTGACCTTTGACCTCCACGTGTAGGTACCCACACAGATATTCAGTTCCGAGAAAACTTGGAACCATCTCAGTATCATCTTGCAGTCACAACATTTTCTTCTCACCTTCACGGCTTTTCTCTTTGGTGCCCAGGGAACTAAGTATGAACACAATTGTCTCAGTCATTAGCTTTCAACGAAATTTAAATTTTTCAAGAATTTATTTTTTTATTATTTTTTCTAGTGCTGGGATGGAACCCAAGGTCTCATACACACCGAAACACTATACTAAGCTACATCCCTAGCATTTTATCCTTAAAATTTAGACAAAGCACCTATTGTTATAAAATCAAAAATTGCTTTAAAATAGGAATATTACTACATAAAATACATAAAACTCCATTAATAGTATCTTATATTAACATTTAAGAAGTCAAAAGGCCCACCCTGTTTAAATTCTAGAAACTTTAGTTTAATAATAATCTTGCCGTCAGAAGAATTTACATTTTATAATGTATATTATATACATATTATATAATATATATAATGTATAAGTATTAATATCTTATTGTGGATTCCTCCACACACACAGGATTCTGCATTCTTATTCTAATGAAACAGACAACAGACATAACAATTCTATTTCACATTTGCAATTGTGTTTCTATGTACAGTCAACAAGAAACATATCAACTGTAGAAATTTCATAACTTTTTTAAAAACACACCAATAAAAATTAATAACAAAATAAAAATTTAAGAAGATAAAATGCAAAACCCGAACAAGCAGAAACTTTGCCCAAACAATTGCAGAAGATGTCAAAGTTACAGTGACAACGATGATGATGATGATGGTGGTGATGATGATGTATGCAGGAATG
Source organism: Typhlomys cinereus (assembly GCA_023101885.1). Classification (NCBI taxonomy): domain Eukaryota; kingdom Metazoa; phylum Chordata; class Mammalia; order Rodentia; family Platacanthomyidae; genus Typhlomys; species Typhlomys cinereus. Next base: position 586,577 of record JALPQD010000358.1, on the reverse strand, counting down.
GTCTGTGGACCGACCCAGGAAGCTGGCAGCGACGCCGCCCTATCGGAGACCGTGGTTAGAGGAGAGTAAAGAGATAGAAATTTGCTGCTGCATCTTTGTTCTTAAACTGAAGTTTACATAGGGTGCATGGCTTGCCCATTTTTGAATGAAAGTTATTTAATGGTTCTTGGCATTTGGACAGATTGGAGTGGATGGATTCCAGCCATACTTCACTCAGGAAAAAGTTCCTGAGATTAAAAAAAGAGAGAGAGAGAAAAAAAACATAATTCTCTCAAAAATACCAATTTTGACTCAGCCTTTAAGACAACAATACTGCCCATCATAAATTGTATATTGATAAAATCTGTCCTCACACTAAGGATTCCTTCCAGTAAAATGCACCAAATATCTACTTGTTGCTAATGCTGCAAGCACTCTTCTCCCAGTCAATGGAAAAACCTGTTTGAGATTGGATCTTTTGGGACCCTATGGTGATCCATGATTCACTTCCTGGCCTGTGGGAAGGAAGTGGGCCTATGTAATTGTGTGGATGAAGAGAAAAAGTGCACTTTGCAGAGTGAGGTTGACAAGAACCACCATCAAATGCCCTATCATTTCCGTGCATCTGTTTATGCTTGTTCAGGGCCATATAATTTAGTCTTGCAATTAGCCGTGTGGGCATCAGAGGTGATGAACACCAGCGCTGCAGTGCAACCAAAGCATAGATCATTATCCATAGGTCACCACAAAGTGGAGCAGTCCTAATCAAGTAATTTCATCTCTTCTACTATGATAGGGGCCAACGTTTCATTAAAATCACAACTTCTACAGCTGGGAGTAGAGTCCAGTATATGCAAAACCATAGATCTAATCTCCAGCATGCCTCCCCCACCACACACAAGCCTGCTGGTGAGCGCCATGATATCAGAGTATGGGTTGGGTGTGGTGACCCCAGCACTTTGGAGGTGGAGGTAGGAGGATCAGGAGTTTAAGATCATCTTCAGCTATGTGGTGAGTTTTAATCACCTTGGGTTATGTGAGACCCTTTCTCAAAAGCTTAATTGCTTATGTGTAACTGAGCATGTGTTTCACGCCTGTAATCTAACTACTCAGGAGACTGAGGCAAGAAAAATCACAAATTCAGGCCAGATTGCGCTATTTAGTGAGACCCTCTCTCAAAATAAAATAAAAAGGGCTAAGGATAGTTCAGTGATAGAGGATGTGCTTACCATGCTGAGACCCCTCGGTTCAACTCCCCCAATACTGCAGAAATAAAAGAAATATTGTTTGCATGCAAAAATGATAGATGTAAGCCTCTGAAGAGATTTGCTGTACAGCGTTGTCATACAGTCAACAATATGACATTGTGCATTTAGCAATTTGCTAAAAGGGCAACTTCTGTGCAATAACAATGGAATTATTTGTTTGCCCGATGTTGCCAGCAAATTGACTTTTAAACTCGTTAGCCAAATCAGTGGCCGTAATCAATAGTATTGTAGCTGTCCACTTAGAGAATTCCATTTTAACTGCTGGTTTCATTCTGTTTGGCCTCACAGAAAACCTTCCTGCCTCACTTCACACTAATTCAAAGCACTGCATGCACTGTTGAAAGCAGTCGATGACCTCGTAGGTTCCCTCCACTCGCCTCAGAAGACTGGCCACGGGCCCCTGGAAGCCATTCTGGCACATTCCAAAGTGTTGTGGTCACTGACCATGGGAACCTGACTCTCCAGAGACAAATCTGAGGCCTAACACACTCTGAGCTCCCACAGGCCCAGGATGTCTTCTTTTCTGACTTCTGTCTGTGTGCACAGCCTCGTCCAGCTTCCTCCCGCCTCTGCCCGACTTCCCCAGCCCTCCTGGAAAGTCCCATGGGAGTGCTCCTTTCAGTGAATAGCTTCTCCACAGACTTTGGCTTGGCACCTGACTACCCATCACAAGGCCTCTTCTGGTGATCCAACCTCAAACACCCTTCAACCTGGTGACCTCGACACTCCCTTCAGTGTCCCATAATGACTGCTGGAGCTCTCCCCTTCCTCTTCAACTCTGCTTACAACGAAGTGGAATAATCAAATGAGACCTTGCACATGAAAATGCTTCCTCACCCACATGAGTAATGCCTATCAGTGATCACTCTGACCTCTCCCATCCTTCAAGATCTGGCTTTAGGCAGGAGCTATGGTACATTCCTATAATCCCAGATTTTGGGAGATGGAAGTAAGTGGATCATGAGTTCATGAGTCCAAGGATAGCCTGGGCTGCATGAGACCTTGTCTTAAAAAAAAACAAAACTCAGGGCTGGAGAGATGGCTCAGGGGTTAAGACTCTTGTCTCTCAAGCAGAAGGTCCTGAGTTCGGATCCCAGGTCCCACATAAAAACACCAGGCAGAACTGGTGGTGGCCTGCATTTCCCGCCCTGGTGGGCGGAGCCTGGGAAATCCCAGCTTGAAGTAAGAAGGAGGTAGAAGTAATTCAGGTTGATTCCCAAAGTCACTCCTTGGTCTTCCACGTGACACACACCCATACACACACACACACACACACACACACAAAACAAATAAAAAAAAAAAAAAAAAAAAAAAACCTCTGAAAACAATAATCTAGGATCACCTCTTCCATGGAGAGATGACCTACAAATCTACCTCGCTTCCGTGTGATCATCTACCACCTACCTGCACTAATCATCTACCACCTACCTGCACTGCGGGTTCCAGGAGGGATAGAGTGCCTTCTCACTACACAGCCTCAGCTCCTGACACACTGAGCGAGTCTAGCAAACGTGTGTTAGGTAATGTTGCTGAGTTCCAGAATGGAAAGGACTTGCCTACGACACCAATCGGCTGAGTGGAAGAGCCAAGATTTCAGCCTTATCTCTTATCTGCCAGGCCTGAGAACTTTCCATGTGAGAGTCTACCTCCTCCACAGCAGCAAGGGAAAACTACAGACCCTTTTCCTCCAAATACAGTGCTGGCATGTGGCCACTGGCACCGGCGACGGTGGGTTGCCTCCGCATGATGTCTGCAGTTTGTAGGACTGTTTCTATCACTCCAAGCCAACCTGAAGTTTCTAGTGGTAGAGATCCTGCTGAATTCATCTTCTGCACAGTCTGCGGAACCGCACACACCCAGCTGAGCACAATCATCGAAGGAGGAAGGAAGTGGACAGAGGGGAAGAATGTGGCAGACCAGTTCCACCCCAGCTCTACGTATCCCACCTGCGTGGTGTGGGACAAAAAGGGATGTTGGTCCCTAGGGCCCGGGATCAGTGAGAGGATTTAGTAAGATATGCAAATCACTCGTCACAAAGGCTGACACATGACAGCACATGGTAAGCAGATGCAGGGGCCTCCGGTGCTAAAGGGGGCACTGGGTGCACCAGGAGGTTCAAACAGGAACTTATGGGAGACCTGGGCTCTAAAAGTCCCCTTTTCACTAATGCCTGTTAAATAATTATGATGCCGCATTGAGTCTTTTTTTTTTCATATAAAAGTAAGACATCCAGTGACCAAACACAGTCCTCAAAGTGGCTTTCCACAGCGACAGACCCTCATCCCCATGGACCCCCAGACTGCCATTTCCATTGGATTTTAGCCCTGTTCCGTGTTTCAGGTAAACAGGACTAAAATCTCAGTACTTTCTGAGGACCTGCCTTCTAACAGACGGAATCTCTGATTCTCTTTAAGTCTTTGAGATCACTTACGTGATCCATCAAACACTAGATCACCTGAAATGTGTGAGTCTTCCCGATAACCCAGACTGCATCCATGTCTTCTCTTTCCTAATCTGATCAGTTCACAGGCTTTTCTTCCTCCCTAACCACACAGATGACTGTTTTATCACCAGCAGTGATAACAGGGGCATGGGAATGGCATCAGCAGGGTTTGCAGTCCTAGATTTGCCACAGTTTTACTATGTAACACTGGGAAGAATTTTGTCCTCCCCACTGCCTCTCTCCCTCCCTCTTTCCTTCACTTTTAGAACAAGGTCAGGAACACCTACCCACCAGATTTGCTACCCGAGTGAAATGAAAACCTAATGATTTGTGCTTGGCATGGGTATAAATGTTCAGAAATGTCATTTTACAGTTCAGCAAAATGCCCATTCTCAAACATGGTGACAAAGCCACGAGCAAAGGAGAAAACTGACACAACAGCTTTAGAAAGAAATAGTTTTACATTGTCACCACAGACGCCTCCTTGTAGGCAAATGCCAAGCCAGCTGACTTCTACTGCTTCCTGGGAAAGTATATAGTGACCAGTCTTGGTACACAAGTGCAATGCCACCCTGGACAGGAGGGGAGCTATATAAAGGTGACCCATAGACCAGGAAGGCAGCCACCAGACACAGCATCATGGTGAACCCAAGTCTGGGTCAATCAAATCAGAAGGTAAGTTAGAATGAGGAGACACTAATAGCTGACAATATTCAAGATCCCTGATGGGGACACTGTGGTCAAGCCATCACTGGACAGCAAGACCCTGTGGCTCAGGGCAAGAACAAAGGTCCAGGTCTCAGGAGAGGCAACTAGAGGTGGTTAGATTAGACCCCCCCTCCCCGAGCAAGTGTTTTGGGTCGGCCAGTGTAGGGAGCACAGCTTGACGCAGGTAGATCAGGCCAAAAAGTGCACTCACACAATTTGAATTGCTATGAGGGGTGCACAAGAGAAGGTGGGCCAAGAGAGGCACCTCAGTTCTCTTGGAGCTCCCCCCTCAGTGTGTAGCAAGTCAGTTTTAGGGGCAATGTAGACCTAATTCTAAGTTCCTTCAACAGCGTAAAAGATTTTTTCTGCAAAATGTGTTGGGCACACATGCATGTTTTACATGTGCAATGATGCACACGTTTGCATATGTCCACATGTACTTAAGTAGGGAGACCCAAGATTGTCATCGGGAAATCACTTTGATCGCTCTTCCACCTTATTCTTTTGAGTCCGGGTCTCTCATTAAACACAGGGCTTGCCGATAGGTTAGTTTGGTTAGACAGTTTGCTCTGGGCACTCCCAAGCTCTGTCATCCCGGCCTGTGCAGGGATCTGCACCTGCCAGGCATTTTTATGTGGCAGCTAGGGATACAAACTTTGGTCCTTTTGCTTGTGCAGCAAGCACATAAGCACATGCACTTGTAATCCCAGCAAGTGAGATGGAGGGATGAGAGAAGAAGCAACTGGAAACTTACAGACCAGCTGGCTTGGATTAGGCAGAGCAGCAGAAACAAGAATCCTTACCCCTAAAAGTTGTCCTCTGAGTTTTGTGCTTGTGCATATACAACGGGTACACACATGTCTGTGTGACACATGCCTCCCCCACACACACACATACACACCAGTCCCCATACCCCCCTCCATCCACACACAGCATGCCCTGTGTCCTTGCTACTCATGCTAGACTTCACAATCCCACACACTGCTCCGCAGCTGTAGAAAGCAAAGAAGATAAAAAAGGTAACAGCACTCAATGGGAAAAAAAAAGTTTCAAACTTCCAAAGAGCAATTTTTCTCTAACTCAATAATGACGCCAGAGATCCCCCCCCAAACATAGCAATATAACTTGGGTGGCTCCATTTTTGAGCCTGGCTTTTGTAAAATGGTAGGCCAGTCACCTTGGTCTTTTCCAGGTTGACTTTAGTGTGCAAGACTCAATTTTTGTCATCAGTAGCATGAAAAAGCAACACCAGGTGGCCGGCAAGCTCGCTGCTAACCCAGGACTCCATGACTTCTCATTCAGGAGCCCAAAGAAGCACAACATAGTCCACATCAGGGAACCAGGTCACATTCTCTGCCAGGGAGGAGCCCAGACTGGAAGAGCAGGCGCAGTCACTAGGCCACAGCCCTGAGACACAAGAGGAAGTAATGCCTAGAGCCCGGAACCTGACTTTCGCTCAATCTCTTGTGTATGAGAGAAGCACCAGGTTTAGCAGTAGAAGAACCCTGTCTCCCCATTCTTGTCCTGTCCTTTCCTCACTCTTTTTTTCCCTTTCCCTCTTCCCATGCTTTGGTGGACTAACCCCAGGGCCTTGCACTTGGAGACACTCATACTACTGACTTATACCCCCAGCTTTCAAGAAGGTTCCCTTTGTGGGTGTACGTGAGTGGGAGGGTCGTCTGCTCTTGCGGATGGAACAGGTTCCGTCCCTCGTGGCATGAAGCCCTGGAAGGCAAGCCCACCCCTGCACTCCTCCCGCTGTGACGGGCAGCAGGTACCCTGCCCCCTCCCTGACCTCTTACCTGGGGGTTGTCCATGTACCAAAGGAGGCCGTTAGCCTGTGTATCCAGAATGAAGTACCTCCGCAGAAACTTGCCGCTGTTCTCATTTTCCTCAATGTCCAGAAACCCACAGATTCGGTTCTGCCGATCCACATAAGGCATTCCTGGGCTCTTCTCACATCACCCTGAAGGAAGGAAGGCTGGTGAGAAGGAGGAAGTGGTCCCTGACGTGACTCACCTCTATGATATGCTGGACTGGGGCTTCCTGTCCATCAACTCCCCTCCCCAGGGCACCAACTGTCCCCCCCACTGGGCACTGAAAGTCTCTACCAACTCTGCAAAGTGATCAGAATCCACTAGTGTGGGCTCAGGAAACTTTCCTGAGGCCCTACTATGTGCTAAGCATAATGTGAAGCATGCCACATTCCTACAAAATAAATGCCTCTCTCTCTCTCTCTCTCTCTCTCTCTCTGTGTGTGTGTGTACACCCACATGTGTGCATGCACTGAGGATAAAGAGCCAGTGTAATGAGTATGCTAACCATATGTCTCCCCATTAAGCTATATTCCAGACAGCCTAGACTTTAAATCAAGGACACCAGTTCAAATTCTATTCTATACACTTCTTAAGTGTGAGTACAAATTGCTTCTTAATCTTTTGAGCTTCAGTTTCTATGTATGTAAAATGGGATCAATCATGCTGCTATGCTGCTAAGATTTTGGCTGGGAATTAAGTTTCAGGCATGTAGTGAGCACATTGTAAAACGCTGTTGTTACTGTGCACAAAATAACTCATTTTACATACAAGGAAACTATCTCAGAAAAATCTTAAGCTCTAATCAAGTACTTAAATAACACTTCCAGGAATTTAGTCTGAAAGGCAGCACCCACCCTAGACTCCTTGAAGAAGGTACTAAAGCACCAAGAGATTAAATGTGACTGCTTCTTGGATCCTGGTGGCAAGGTCATGTCCCTAAGCCCTCAATGAACTACTGACCTTATTCTGCTGTTTACGCTGAACTTGTCCTCTCAAAACTCATATGCTGAAGCACGAGTCCCCAATACCTAAAATGTGATTAGATTTGGAGATAAGATCGACTATTTAAACCTCCTATCTCAGCCTCCCAAAGGCTGGGTTTACAGGCATATACAACCGTGCCCGGCTTCAGCTAGGGTCTTTAAAGAAGTATTTGAGTTATCAGGATGCCATAAGGGTGGTCCCTAGTCCCTTAGGATGTATCTTTGTAAGAAGAAGAAATCTAGACCCAGATGGCTACAGAAGGAAGACCAGGTAGGAAGGAAGATGGTCTTCTGTAGCCAAGAAGAGAGGTCTGAACAGATCTCTCTATCTTAGGCTTTTTCCATCATTTAAGCCCTCAGTCTGTGGTACTTTGTCATGGCAATCTGGGCTGACCCCTCAAGCTACCTGAATGCCTACATTCCTAGGCCCTGCTCATCTTGCCCTGTGCAGCAAGAGGAAGGGCTGGTGGAAAAGGGGGTGAAGTAGAATCTGTCTTGGAACCTATAGAAGCCTCACCTGTGCCTGGCTTGGCTCACCACTGTGACATGCTAGAAAAGAACAGAAAATAGCAAAAGAAAGTCCCAAGCCACGAGCACCTTCCTGAACCCCAAGCAGCATCTCTGGCAACGTGCAATGAGTCACATGTCCAAGATGCCTCCTGCCTCACTGGAATGTCCATAGACATCTCTGGGGAGGTGAAGGAAAGGACAGAGTCCCGCCCCATGGGGAGAGGAATACCTTTCAGAAGCAGAGGCACTTGATCTGGACCACACAGTGAAGAAGTGGGACAAGAGCCCTACTGCCCTACAGAACATCACACGAGCTAACCCACCACGGAATCCTGACTGACCCCACAGAGCAGGACTCCTATGAGCCACAGAGCTCCAAGATGGCAGGCTAAGATGCCCCATGACCCAACACTGGCTCAAGAAGCTCCAGGCACATGACTGTCCTCGTGGTCCAGACCAAGAAGTGAGAAGTCCCACGAAGCAGAGGACGCTTCAGGGCAGGCCAGCTCTAAGAGTGGCGACTGGCAAGGGGTGCATTCCATCTCATTTCAATAAGTCCTGCAGCACTAACAGGTAGCCCCAAGGGGGGAAAATGCCATATACGTAAATGCGCATGAACGTTTGTGAACAGCAAGCCTCATGATTCAGTATGTTTAGACCAGATTTCCAAGGTGGGAAAGAAGCCAAAGCTAACCTGATACAGCAGCAGGAGATGGTGTGGCTACTTGCTGAGGAGTGTGTGATCTTATAAGGTCAACAGCGAAGCAGCAAAGATGGAACAACACCTCAGAGCTAAAAAGGAAGTTAGAGGAGCAGAAGTAAAAGAGGAGGTGAGGAAAGGATAGTAAGTGGGAAGAAGAGGTTTTGTAAAGGAAGCTGTGAGCAGAAGTAGGGGCCAGTGGGCTGGGGAAGGACACGCTACACAAAGGCGTCATACACCCTAGAGGCACATCTCGGCTCAGGTTTTGTGAGGGAGTAAGTCTAAGTTCAGGGGAAAGTGACGGGTACGGGCCAGGCACTGGGAATTCACTGAAAGACTCAAGCTCCGGAACGTACTTACACTGGGTCAAAGTGGACAGTCAGAGGACTGGTACCGTTGGCAGTCAGCAAATCCCCAGGAAAGAATGCCACAGCACAGGAACTCCACATAGAAAGGCAAAACCACCACGAAAGGGGCAGAGTCCTTGTGTGAGGATGGATGGGGACACACTAATCTCCTCAAGAGACAAGCAGGATAATTCTGAATGCAGGGCTAAAGTTCCAGGGGCTGCAGGACTCTGTTGCTCCGGGAAAATCTTATTTATTTACTTAGAAGCAGGATTTCTAAAGGTAGCCCAAGCTGGCCTCAAACTCTCGGTGATCCTCCTGCCTCAGTCTGCAGGTGCGAGGATTACAGGCCTGAGCCACCATACCCAGCTATGCAGTGAAATCTCTAAGTGAGAGCAGCCCAATGCAGGGAGAGGGTCAAGCTGTCTCCAGGCCAGCGGGGCAGCACGTACCCAGGCCAGCGGGGCAGCACGGTGCTGCTCACTTCCAAAGCTCCCATCTGCACTTCCAAAGCTCCCATCTGCAGCCGAAGGCTTATTCAGTACCCGCTTCCTCCAGCTAAAACTGCAGAAGACATTCATTTTCCAGAAGTCTGCTTCTGTGCAGGGACTTCCCATGCTTACAGATCTGCAGGGGGACCCCCGTGGGCCAAAAGGAAAGATTAGAAGCAGAATTTTACTTATAACAGCTCTTGTGATCTGGGGGAAGGGGGCTCAGATGGCCGATGGCAGCTGAGTCACAGCTCGTCAAGTCCGTAGGAGGCAGAGGACAGATTGGCAGTAGGAGAAGCAGTGTCACGTGGAAACACGGTTATGACTAGCCCGCTGGTTTATGAGCACTATTTTCAATGATTTCATGACATTAATATATTGATTTCACTATGACTTACTTAAGCCTTTCTCTATGATTAGACTACCAGGTTCGATCCAGGTTTTTGCTACTATAAATAATAATAAAACTTCATGTTTTGTGCACTATCTTTTCTTGGACATGACAACATGACTGGGTCACAGGCTGTGAACTGTCATCACTCTGGAGACCTAGTGAAAAACTACTTTCTACATACATTTTATCTAGGCTGGCAAGACTCAGCATGTAAAGGCAACTGGTCTTAACCTTGATGACCCAAGTTCAATTCCCTGAAGCACACATGGTAGGAGACAAGAGCTGATTTCCAAAAGTTGTCCTCTGACATATTGCTATGGTACAGTGCCTCCGCTTGTGCACATAGGTATTGAATGCTCTGACATCTTTAAACCATTGCTAGTTGAAGATGTATAATGATAACCAATAAGGATGAGTCTCTCTTCATGTAGCTTACTGGACTTTGGACTTTGGCAAAGTCAAATCAATTATAAGTAATCTCTCTCTCTCTTACCACACACACACACACACACACACACACACACACACACACACATATATGTGTGCATGCTCATGCTCCAAAATATGGCCCCACATAAATTTGAATAATGAATGAATCTTAATGAAACATTAAAAAGGAAGCAATTTTTTTTCTTTTCTTTTTTTTTTTTTTTTTTTTTGGTACTGGGGTGGAACCCAGGGCTTCCCACAGGCTGTACAAGTGCTCTACCTCTGAACTGCAACCCCGGTACATTTTTTAAATTTTTAAAAATTTTGAGACAGGGTCATAGTAAATTGTCCAGGCAAGTCATGAACTTCGGGTCCTCCTGACTCAGCCTCATGTGAAGCTGGGATGGCAGGTCTGAGCCACCAGGCCTGGCTGAGCGGAAGTTTTATGGTGATCTAGATTTCCTAGGTAAAGTGTGAGTACCCACATATTGCTATAATTGAAAATAAGTCCTATAGTTCTGATGAAAGTAAAATTTAGAGAAAGCGAATTTGCCTAGAGTTACCCATTATTAGTCAGCAGCAGAAAGTGGGCTGGCTGGCCATTAAATAGATTCTTGGCTAGAAGTTGCCAGGTGACTGGCAAAGCCTGTGGGAGCTCATGCTGTTATTTTAGTCTAAAACCAGGGCCCCTCAGAGGTTCCTCTGGCAAACTGTCTCTTCCTCTGTCCACTTCAATACCTTATGTTCCATCTCTGGAGATTCAAACCATGAATAAAATTGCTTCAGGAACTATAAACTTTAATGGACTGACCTCATAACAAGACAAGAACCAGCTGTAGCACAGACCCTAAGAAACACAGCCCAGCCCAGGTGGGAGGCAGAGGTGCCCCAAGGGCTGAAATGTGAAAGAAGGCTGTTGCTGAGAGCAGATGTTATCCAAGGGGGGAGATGGGGAGGAAATGTCCTAGGATTCTTAAACACCCGGAACAAGAGGATGACCTTTTCTGGAACTCACTTTGGCAGTATGCATCCAGGGAGCTAAAAATGATCCTGCCCTCTGACCCAGAAATTCTATTTTTAGGTTTCCACCCAAGTAAATAAATAAAGATGCAAATAAAGATTAAAACAGAGAAATGGAAAGTGCCACAGAATTTATAACGAAAAGCTGGAAATGAGTTGAATATCACAATGGGAAAATTAAATTCCGAAACACATAAAATTGTATGTTTTTAAAAAATTATATATATTTCCAAGTACATTTTGTGTGCATATGTTATATGTGTATATGTATTGTATGTTTATATGAACATGTGCATACAAATGTGGAGTCGAAAGTTGATTCTGGGTGTCTTTCTCTATCAAGCATCACCTTATTTTTCAACACAAGGTCTCACTGAACCTAGGACTCACTCTTTGGGCTAGAATCGGCCAGTACGCTTACAGAATTCACCTGTATACAGGGTACAGGCATGCATGGTTGTGCCTAGCTTTGAATGTGGGTGCTGGGGTCCAAACTCAGGTCCTCATGTTTTCAGAGCAAGCACTTTACTATGGAGCTATCTCCACAGCCCTGTTTTCAAGGAATATCTAATAAACTTTAGAAACTCACCACATCGAGTTTTTCTAATGCTGCACAATACAATCTCAATCATGAAAATGGTATTTTTATTTTTAGGTATGGATCTTTTTTTCAAGGACCAAAATATTACCATGGATGATCTTGTCACCAACACTCTCGAGGCTGAGAACAAACTTCTCCATCCCCCAGAGTTCACAAACATGCGAAACTGGAGCTAAGTAGAGTCTTCTCATAACTTTTTGGTATTTCAAAGGCCTCGGCTAATAAAACAGTGTGTTACACATCACAGGTACATAAGAGTCAGACCCCCCTCAAAAAGCTGCCCACCCTCAGCCTACTTTGGGCTTCTTGCTTCTCTCTGCCACCAGGCTTAGAGTTTCATCCGTCCCCCACTGGTCTGGCTCCTCGCTCTCTGATCGTCTTCAGAAAGGCTTAGGTCCTTGAGGTCAGTCACTATCTATGGCTCTGCTACAATATCTGATCCAGTTATAACCAGTGCTCTGAAGAAAAGCACTGGAGAGCCTCACAAGAGAGCCGGGCATGGTGGCTCGCCTCTATACTTCCAGTCCATGGGAGTCTGAGGTAGGAAAACTGACATAAATTTAAGGCCACTCTCGGCTTGACTCAAAACAACAAACAAACCAGAGCTGCACTGGATTTCCTTAAGACATAGGAGAAGCCTGGGGCATGGCTTAGATGGTAAAATGCTTACGTTTGAGTTCTAGAACCCATGTGAAACACTGGCTATGGTGGCACACATTTGCAATCCTAGAGCTGGGAGAAACAGGTAGATCCCTGGGACTCACTGGCCAGCTAGACTCACCTAACTGGCCAACCCAGACCCCAGTAAGAGATACTGTCTCAAAAAAAAAGTAAGACAGGTTGTTGGCTGGATGGGTAAATCAATCTCTGTACAGGCACAAAAGACTGAGTTCAGATCTCTAGCACCATGTAAAAAGGCTGGACATGCATCTGTAACCTCAGGACTGGTGGGTGTGGAGGTAGAGACAGATGGATTCTGGGAGTTTCTGGCCAGCCAGTCCAGCTAAAATGGCGAGCTCTAAGTTCAGTAAAAGAGACTGCTTCAGCAATAGGAGAGCAATAAAACACCCAACGTCAGCTTCTGACACCTGCAAATACCTACATATAAACAAGATACACATACCACAGAGAGCAAAACAAAAGCCAAGGTAGAAATCACACCTAAGATTGACTTATCTGGCCTACACACACGCACACACATACACACACACATATATCACACTTGTACTCACAAACAACTGCACACACAAAAATTTGGGAGATGGCGTTGATGTTTTTAACTAAAGAGCTAGGGCTGGGGAGACGGCTCCAATATTAAGTGTTTGCAAGCACAAGCTGAGGATTTGAGTTTGATCCTCAAAACTCATGTCAAAAGCAGGGCATGGTGGTGCTTACTTACAACGCCAGCGCTGACATGCAGAGACAGGAGGATGCCTAGACGTTTCCACAGGCCAGCTAGCCTAGCCTACTTGGCAGGTTCCAGGCCAATGAAAGACCCTGTCTCAAACGCAAGGTATAAGGTGCCTAAGGAATGATACCTATGAGTGTCCTTTGACCTCCACATGCCTATGCATATGTATATGCATGCATGCATCCGCGCGCGCGCGCACACACACACACACACACACAAATATATAATAAAATCAAAATAAATGACCCTGCTGGATATAGTGGCACAGGTCTGTCATCTCAGCACTTGGGAGGAGCAGACCAGAAAGTCAAAGGTTCAAGGCCTCCTCAACTACACAATGAGCTTCAGGCCAGCTCAGGTGGCCTCACAAGCCTGACAAACCTGAATTTGAATCCCCAAAACAATGTAAAAGTGGAGAAGAGTACCGATTCTGCAAAGCTATCCTCTGACCACACGCACACTGTGACCCTCACCCCCCCCCTCGTACACCTGCCCTCCCACACACGTACATCATAAACAATAATAAAATTTTTCAGTGGAGGAAAAGGCTTAAGATATTGTCCTTCATTACAAAATAAATCTATAATATACTATAATCTCAGTTCAAAATTTGATTCTTTTTTTAATTCTGGAATTCTTTTGTTTACATTGTTTACATGTCTATATTGACAAGACAGGGGCTTTCCAGGATTGTGTTGTGGGAAAAGTCAAAAAGATGCTGTCACAGGCCTGGGAGAAGAGAATCAGGAAAGCCCTAGCTGCAGGAAGCGAAGGTATCAACCAGAAGTCATAAAAAGAGAAAGTGTGTTGGGGAGCGACATCGAAGGGCTCAGCGTGGACCAAGGTGTGGAGGGGAACAGCTGTCACCTGGCAGAAAGTGTGGGAACCACACCAGCAGGGCTCAGGAGGTTCAGGGCTCTGTCTACCCAGGGAGCTACTGTGGAGCTTCAAGGCTAGGATGCCACACAGTCTCTCCACAGCTCATCCTCAAGAGCAGTCAAAGAGCACTTAGAAAGTGTGGAAGCGCTCGTTCCCTCAGTGCTTGTGCGTTCTGCAACGTCACAAGAGCAAATTCCAAACCCTGAGAGAGGAATACCACGAGAGAGAAGGGAATGTACCAAGTCCATGTTCCCAGCGGAAGTGCAAGGCAAGGAATGCAAACATCTCCAGGAATGGGGAGGTTCAGAAAGGGCTCTGCTCTGACCCTGAGGCCTCTGAGTCCCAGAACTTGAGGAGTGGAGGACAAACGCATACCCAGAAGGAACGTTCAAAGGAAAAGAATACCAGGGTAAAGTCACTAAAAATAGAAACCACAGAAACCAAGACAGCAAAATTAATAAATATCTTAAGGCCTCATGACCTCTCTTTAACAGCAGCCTCTTCTATGCTCAGAGAAAATGTTGCTTGTGGAGATGTAGGCAACAAAGACAGCTGAACGCTCATGGGATCACCTTCCCAGAAAGGTCGCCAGAGCAGGCAGGCAGCCACGGCTGAGTTATAAATAGCCTGGAGAAGCTGAGATCAACAGTGCATAGAATCCCGAAAGCCCCCCTCTTGGAAGACAGTGAGACAGGCTCACTGCAGGGCTTCCTCCTGCCTGCAGCCAGGACCAGAGCCCTGAACCACCCACGGCATAAAAAAAGAAAGAAAGAAAGAAAGAAAAAAAAAAAAAAAGCGTCAGAGTTTCTCCTCCTGGCTGTTCTCTGCAGCGTGCATGTGGCCTAGGTGTGTCTGCTTAAAGGCTGGTTTCTAGATTAGGAAGGAAGAAGGACTGGGTGTGGCAAGGCGGATGTGCAGGTGACAGTGATCAGAGTGAGTATTTTTGAACTTTTACATGAGGTGACTAAAAAAAAAAGAGGGCGGTCTGATGTCAGTTACACAGTGGCACTTCGAGAAAGGCAAAATGCAAGGGCTCTAGAGTCGGGTGCGTGTGGATTCAAATGTCCAGACGCTACTTAGCTCTTCTGGGCCTCTGGTTTCCTCCTTTACCAAATGGAGACAATCTCTTAGAGGACTGAATGAAATAGCATGTGGACTGTTAACCAGTAAGCACTAGAAAAATGTTAAAAGGTGCGTTAGCAGCCATGGCGCTCGCAGACCCACAGCAGAGGTGGTTGCTGATACTGGGTCTACAATGGACCTGCCTGGCCAAGGATCAGCTATGAACAGAGGAGAAACCCACGGGGCCCCACCAAGTACTGATGAATTATGGCACCTAAGAGGTTGGGAAGGAAGAAGCTATTGAACTGAGAGATAGACCCAAGCCCAGGGTCACACAAAAGGCCCTGGTTAAACCTAGTGGGACACAAAACAAAAGGGCATGAATATGGGAGGGAGACTTGTGGAGGTGGGGGCTGCCAGGAAAAGATAGAAAAGAAAAGATAGAAGTTATTCAAAGTATGTGGGAAAGAGAAAGAGAGAGAGAGAGAGAGTATGTGTGTGTGTGCGTGTGTGGCATGTACACAATCCTGGGTTTGATGGAGGGGACCATGTTTGTTGGCATCCTCCCTACTGAGCAATACACAGCATCTATACTGCCCTGCCTGAGAAGCTTCAGGGGTCTTCTCAACCTCACAAATATCAGTGGATTGGTTGCCACTTGGATCCCTGCTCTGTTCTCTGAAAACTGCTAGATCAAAGCTCCTGTAGCCGCATCTCACAGAAACGAAACCTTGCCTCCTGCAGCTCCCTCCCCCGCTTCAGCCTCCTTCCCCACTGCCCAGGTCAGTCTCCACCTGACTCTTGGTATTAATCTGTTTCACGTGAGGCAAAACTTCCATCACTCTGAAGGAGCTATAGAGTTAGTCGTTCTCTTTGTTCCATGGGCTTCCTCAGAGATTCCCATCCCTCACCTACCCCCTCCGCCTGCTCTTGCCCCCCTCACCTCACCTCAGTGCTGCCTATGGCCGCAGTGGTTATCTTTTCCTACTTTAAGCTTTCGTTTCTGTCTGAATGCTCTCCAAACATTGGTTCCCATAGCTATCTATTCTTTTATCGTGGACCTTTCTGCCTTTTCTTTTTCTAACAAGAACCACTACATTTTAACACCCCTTCATTCTACCCTCATTAAAAAATATCCAAGGGTTAAACAACCCTGGAGCTTAACAGAACCCCAAACAGTTCTCAGGGTTCTAAGGAGGGTACCCTGAAGCTGCCTCCAACTGGGCCCACAGGGGATGGGGAACAGCAGAGAGCTGGTATGTGTACATATGTCAGCTGGCTGGAGTCGAAGCTCTCAGGACAGTGAGTCCCAGCCTTTGCTTTGTACTTCAACTTCAGTGAAAGCATAAGGACAAAAGGCCTTCTTCCCACCTTCTGTCTATCTCAGGCACACCAGAGCTCAAAGTCCTTTGCCCGTTATCAGAAATCCCTTGCTGGAGCAAGGGGACTGGGACTTCCCCAATTAACATCCCCAATTTAGCCTTCAATCAACAGCAGTCGCTTCACCCATCTGAGGTCAAGGCAGAGGAGAGACTTTCGTTAAGAAAACCGAGGGTCAAAAAAGGATGACAAGTAGCCAAGCCTGATAGCACACAACTGTGACTGACCCCAGCACTTGCAAGACAAGAAGACTGACAAATCCAAGCCAGCCTAGACTACATGGTAGGTGCCAGGCCAGCTGGGTTACATAACTAGACCTAGTCTCAGGAGTGGAAGAAAAATGGTCAGAAGAGCTGAGCAGAAGCTAAAGGTGGTTGTACAAAGATGGTTGGCCCAAGATGGGAACGAAGTCAAAAGAGATTTCCAATTTTAGTCCCCCAAGAGCAAGAAGGGACCACCTTCCCCCCACCTCTCAGCGACCCTCTCTCTCCAGCCTGTGCAGTTCCCTGCCTCAGTCATGGGCTCATGTTGAGCAGGACTAGGATTTTTCTCTTTCCATAGCTGTCACCCTGTAATGTTTGTTCTGCTTCCTTCCTTTCCAAAGCCTAACAGATTAGATTACCAGGTCCCATCCAGCTCACCAAGACAGACAAGAAAGTGAAAGTAAAGCTACCCAGACTGCCTCTGATGGCGAGAGTGACGGAGGTGTAGCACAAAGCACAAAGTCCCAGCAACCAGGTTCTCCTTCCCAAGACCTAGGAGAGGCCAGAATCGGAAGAACCATGAAGCTGAGAATTGGAAGAAACAACTATTGCACTGTAATCTGCAGCAAGATCTAACGTGAACAATTAAGCCTGTAACGGGGGCATCTCCCATCTGTACACCTGTACTACAAGCAGGATAGGAGAATGAGGAAGTTCCAGCAGGAAGCACATGTGGGCCATGCTCCTGGCTGCCTGGTCTGCCTAGTGTTCTAGCACTTTCAGAAGATATCTGACACACCAGCAGGACTGCTGCCCTGGGTCTTGACTGACAGTACCAAGTTTGTCCCTTTCCCCACCCATTGCTGGGACTGGAAGCAGGGATACCTTGTAAGAGAAGTTTGCTATCACTGAGCTACATCCCCAGACTCCTTCCCACTCTTACAGATTCAGTCTGTAGGCAATCATCCACCAAGACCTGCATGTACCCAGGACTGATTTTGACCTTGGTAAAATGCCCAGCTAAATACAGTGCAATGACGGGTTGGGAAGTGCAGGCCCTGCTTCCTTATACAGAAGAGAGAAGCACTCCCAATGACAAGAGAAGAGAGGGTTTGTAGTAACTCTCCACCAAATCAATGTCCAGGAATTACCTACTTAATGTGGTGGGCCAGCCAGCTAAAACTGCACTAGGAGTGCCACAATTTTGTGAGAGGAAAAAAAAAAAGGCCTAGGTATAAAACTGAAGGATTTACCAGTTTAACTCCCATGAACCACTCGATGGACCAAATTTCCAGATTTGACCTAATGCCACTCTACTGGTTCCTATCCTGATGGGGCAATCATTCAGTGCTGGCATTCAATCATTTGTTCAACAAACACTGAGCTAACCGAGTCTGGACTACCAGCTAGACCTCTGGCTTCAATAGCATATAACATAAGATGTTGCTTCTTTAAGGTGCAAGGTTTCCTCTGACTTCTCCACACCTAGCTTTGTGTTCTAGGTACTGCACATGACCTGCATCCTCCACCTGGTTACTAACTCCCTCGAGACAGGACTCAGCTTTTCCCTGGCTGCTTAGCATGTCCTTATTATCCAAGTGTGTCAATAGAACATCACTGGACTGTACACAAAACTTTTATGCTTTCAGGCTTTTTGCTTCAGTCACTGAAGGGGGATAACGAAGAAAGAAAGAACAGGGGGATTTGAACAAATATATTAAGAACATTAGCACAATTTTGGAACTGCAAAGGTGCCCCTAGGTCCAACAGTTGGTCCTGCTTCCCTCTGCTTCTCTGGTGATTTTTCTTCTCTGCAAACCCCCTGTGGGGTCTTCACTGGGGCAGAGGAAGGAATTACAGGTCGAACTTGCATCTTGATGGTCTGCTCATCAAGAAGGAAGAAAGCTTTTAAGGTGAAAGACTGGGGCAGGGCTGCTGGGGGTAGAAGGTGGGCAAGGGTGCTCTGGTCAGTCCCATAAGACCTGCCTTTCTGTTTTCTTTTCTAATTTTAGTGGCAGAGTCTCCCGGAATGGAGCAGAACAGGGCGATAGGGAAGGTGAGGAAGTTGCAGAGCCATAGAGAGCAAGCTCCCCTCCACGGGCGTAACCCAACTTACCACCAAGTCTCTTCCTCCTCCAGAAAGCCTCAAACCCAAAGATCAGGGGAAAGAATAGTCTCCCCGAGAGAGTTTCCAAGTTAAAAAAAAAAAAAAAGTAGCAAGCAAAAACGTGAAAAATGAGTCTGCAGGGTCTAATCCATATCTAAGGACTTGCCTGGGACGTTGTCCGTTCTCCTCCCCTACCCGAAGCCGGGTCGGTCGTAGCGGGGTCGCTGCCCCAGCTCTAGAACCCGCAGGGAAGTTTCGGGACTGCAAACGTGAGAAAATGCAACTCAACAGAACACCCACTCACCACCTTCTCCAACCCCACTCCAGAATCCCGACCCCTGGCGGTGGCGACCTTGGCCATCTGGACGCTCGGGCTTACTGCAGGAGGGGCTACCCTCGGGGCTTTCCAGGTGGAGGCCACCAGGGACCAAGGCCAACTCCCGGTCTCTGTCCGTCACCGGAACGAGCGCTGCTTAGCCGATCGCGCACCCTCCTCTCCCCCCTGGTGCCCGCGGCGCCTCTTCGCCCGCGGGGCCGCCTGGAAGCCTAACTTACCGCGTCGTGCAGGGGCCAAGGTTGGGCGGGGTTGGCGCATCGAGGTACCGCCGCCACTCCGACCTCTGGCGCTCCGGATCGCGCTACCCAACTCTCCGCGCCTGTCGCTCGCACTCTTCTCCCCCCAACCCGTGTCCCCTCCTTCTCTCCCGTCTCTCGGCTCTTTTTTCCGGGTTAATTACGTTTCGCATTAAAGCAAAACCCAGCCCCGGATGTGAGTACAATGCTCCGCGGAGCCCGCCGGGGGAGGACAGAGGTGCCGGGGCGCCACGCGGTGGCAGGGGGCGCGCCGGGCGCCGCGGGCTGCGCGGAGGCCGCGGGGGCGGTGCGCGGGGACGCAGCTCGGCGGGTACCGCCGATCACCCCGCCTGGCCGCCGAGGCCGCCAGGTGGACCGGGTACGCAGAGCCCGCAGCGGGGACTCCGAGCCCCGCAGCAGGTGTCTGTGCCTAGGGCCCGAGGCGCCGGAGTTCCCCGAACCTACTTCTTCCGAAGTCCCGCGGGGCCTGCAGCCGGGCCGCGCCCACAGTCTCCCTGGAGTGCGAGGCGGCGTTAGGTTTAGGGTAGTTGACAGAAGCGCGTCTTCCGGGTTGTCTGCAATGTGCCCCGGAGCCCAGCGGGCCTTCACGCCCTAGGTTACAGGGCCTTTGCACAGCGCCGAGCTCAGGGGACAACAGAAGCGTGCATTTAGGGGCTATGGACCAGGGGGACCTAAGCGAGCTTTTACGTTAACGCACTGAATCCTCGCTGCAACCCGTGGATATCAATCCCGTGCCCGATGAGGAAACCGAGACTCCCAGACCTTAGGTAATTTGTCCTGTGTCCCCAGCCAGTAAAGGGCAGGTCTGTCCGGTCTGACACAGGCCACCCACGTGGGGAGAGAGACATTTAAACATAAGTCAAGTCAGGCCGACCACATCTGAAACCCAACTACGACGGATTCGCCCAGGAGCTGGGCATCTTAAGAAACGGCATCCAGTGATGCTGACCAGCACGGCGCATCCTAGCAGCTCTGGGGGGAGGAGAGATTCGACCCCAGAACTTCTGCGAAAGGATGCCTGGATTCCTGGTGGGAGGGAAAAGCTAGTTCACATCCCAGTAACTCAGGGCCAAGGCAGCCCGGGGAAAAGTCTCGGTGACCTGAGGCGCCGAAGCCTGGGACAGGAGACTGGAGCCAGGTAAGCCGGCAGGAAGGCGGGCCAAGCAGCCCGCAGCACACGCCCCGAAAGCCCGGTGATGAAACCACACAAAGCTTCCTCTTCCATGTCGATTGCCAAAGCGAAAACGAACCGCCCCGCTCTCTCAGGTGTGAAAACGGCAGTTGCTTTAGAACATTTTGCTCTGAATGAGGAAGGAAAAGACGAGGGCGGGGGGGAGTGTCCTTTCCCTTGAAATAAATACATCACAGTCAGGTAGGGGGGGAGCACACCAAGCTGAGTTATGACTCCCAATGCACAGCTCAGCAGCTCTCATCCCTTGGCACTTTAGAGACCGGCTCACAGCCTCAGTCCGTCTGGGTCAGTGAGTCGATTCGTGCAAACGTTTCTTTCCAACGCGAAAATGCTATGTAAATGGTTTTTAATTTAAAAAGAAATTGACATTTTAGCGTGAAAAAGAGCACGATTCCTTTGGGGGGATTGATAGTGGAAACCAATCCGTTTTGCTAGATGGGCAGCTCCCAGAAAACCCCACTGGGACCCATGGTTTCAGTACCAGAGGGAGGTACAAGTCTCAGATTTCATGGTCCAGTTCCCATTAAAACCCATAAAACTGTGCTCTCTGTGGGGTCAGCCTGAGTCACCCAGTCACAGAGCCACAGATATTTTCTGAGCACTGCTCTGTGTGTCTGTCTCTCTCATATAAAACATACAGCTAGAAACTGCGCCATTTTAGTTACCTTAAAGTGCATATACAAAGGCATTCAGTGACATTGTAACTGTTCTCACTCTAGTTCTAGAAGTTCTTCGTCATTCCTTAGGTGACCCCACACCTGCTATTCAGACTCACTCATTCCTCTCTTCTTCCAGTCTTAGGTAGTAACTGACTTGAGTTCCGTTTTGCCCACATATTTGCCTATTGGGGAATTGCATGTCAAAGGACTCACACATGTGGGAAGGGGGCTTTTGTTTTAACTTCTTACACTTACTTTTGCTAACTCTTGATAAACTCATTTTGAAAATACGTCATTTCTGACTTTATGAATTAATTACCTTTTTTCAGTTCAGTATGTGGCTGTTACCTGTGGGGGAGGGGAAGTACACCAAATAGCAACTACCACCTAAAAATAAGACTCTCCAATTTGTTAAAGGGTTTGCAACTGGTGAGTAACAGAGATGATTCTAGAACCCAGGACAGACCCCCCAGCGTCTATTAATGTTGGTACTAAAAAAGTGGAGCTCTGTGGCCCAGCACCTTAGTATCTAAGCAGCTCTGTGCGCTACTTCAGCTATTTATTTATGCACTTCCTGTTCATTTTCAGAGTTAATAGCTAGTTAACTAGAGAAGCTAATAACTACTGGTGGTGAGCCATTGTCCCTTCCAGGGAATAGTTACAAATCCCAATGCACAGCTCAGCATGGATCTTTGATTGATCTTTGGCCTCTGAGATCCCTATCATTAAAGTTCCAGGCTGCAGCTGGGGCCACTTAGTTCCTTTGACAAACTATGGAACTGAGGAGGCCAAAGTAATCTATTTGGTCCTTTTGGAGCCAGTTTGCTTTGCAAAGATGAATTGCTTCAAAGACATATTATACCTCTTAGATTAGTTGGTCATTTTATAAATAGTTGCTATTGCAACTATTGGCAATGTACAGTCACAAATCCACCATTCAATTCTAAAAAGATTATACAAACTACCATTATTCTGTTCAGTTTTATTCATTCTGTGAATAATTATCTGGGCCTTTCACTATTTACTGTTCCTTCCATATGTGTTTCATTAATTTTCCAGGTGCTTACTGCTAACTGCTTTCTATATACTACCTAATTTAAGTCTTTCAATAACACGAAGGGCCAGATATTGTGTTTCCCATTTTATATTAAAGAGATGTCTACATAAAAGAAGAAGCCTGGGTACAGGGCTGGGAAGCCTGACTCCATCCTGACATGTAATGGGCCTTTTGGGGAGCCAAGAGGATATAAAGCAGGGTTCTTTGTCATTGTCTCCAGACTTACCATTCCTTTGAAACTCCATTCACCTAACAACTTCATGCTCGGAAATATGCCCTATGAAAAGCTTTACATGCAAACATGAAGATATTTGCACACACAAATATGAATATTTTTGTCTGTTCACTACAACAAACATATGTGAAAATCTGCATACTCACTATAGCACCTTCACAATGGTGAGAACCAATAGAAAATCATCTCAATTCCACACTATGCCCTAATAAGAAGGATTGCAATTGGTCTGCAAGTGTAGTTAAATATGAGGGTTTAGTTCATACACATGCACACACAGAGAGAAAGAGAGAATACTGAGGTAAAAAATTCATAAATGATATGATTCCTATATCTATAAATGAATACTTTATTTACTTTCATTTCTTTAGAAGCATACATTTTGAATTCTTTACCATGTTCTCCTTAGGCATTGGCAGAGGATTGTATGGTGGATTTCACTTTTAAGATACAGTCTAAAGCAGTCTTGCAGTTCTCAGCTTCCAAGATGTCTGCGGTGACTTAGCCTCCTCCAGCTTTGGCCAGCCAGCCATGCTGCCTTTGCTTTGAGAGACTGTACCTTTCCTCTGGAACCGTAAGCTGAATAAACCTCCCTTTCACCCTTAAGTTGATTGACTTTGGGTGTTCTCTCACAGCAATAGTTAAGAGTAACCGTTACAGAAATTGGTACCAGGTAGTGGGATATTGCTGTGAGATTAAGAACAGCTGGTACCACAACGTGAAGCTGTTTGTGAAGCTGACAGAAGTTGATACCCAGCAGTATGGCCAATGCTGTGATGTGGCTAGTGTGCCTTTGGAACTGTTTGTTGGGAGAAATATGGAGAACTTTGGGACTTTGTGCTGGGAAAGTCTTTGCGTCTTGGCGGTTAGGTCAAAGGGGCCTTTCTCGTGAGAGCTCAGAGGAGAGCAATGCTGTGAGAGACGCAAACAGTGGAAGCTCAGCTTGTGATGGTCCAGAGGGGAACAGAGACTGTTTACAACTGGACAAGTGACACATGGAGCCATGAGTTGGCTGAGAGTTTAGTGAAGTTTTGCCCTCATCCTGAAAGTTTGCCTGAAATTAAGCTGGAGTGCTTGGCGGAGAAAATTTCAAAGCAGTGTAGTCTTGACAATGTGATATGGCTACTTTTTAGTTGTCTTCAGAGTTATGAAAAAAAGTAAAGAATCAGGCAGGAAGAAGCAAAAACTGTAAGATCCAATGATGAAAAAATACAATGGCAAAATTAAAGAGTTGAACCAGGAAGAAGCAGAGAACAAAATGGCTGTTGAAGAGATTAGCTCCATTTGTAAATCAAAGCCTGCTCTTAATTTGAATGATAAGAGAGGCCCTAGTTTGAGGGCAAGATCCTCAGGGAAGGCTCCTACTCATAAGAATGCAAATCCTTTCAGAAGACTGGAGATAAAGGGTGGAGTTCCAAAGCAAGAGTTGGTTTCTCTTACCAAGCAACTGCCCAGGAGTAAGAGATGGTCAACATAGAGAAGCAGAATCAGCTGTGATTCAAGGGGGCCAGTCTTGGCAAAGTCGTCCACATGGTTCTGGATTTAGAGGCATCAGTGATGCAAGAGGGAGGAGATCATGGAGTCCTCCTCCAAGATTTCAAAAATTGGCAGAATCCAGGCATCATGAGGCAAAAGCCTACAGTTTAGAGGCCCAAGAAGGGTAGTTTGTGCTGTGGAGTTAAAGCCTGGTTTGCCATTGAGAAGTAAAGATGTTAGAATCCAGCCACAACGTGTGACACCTGCCAAGGAGAGCTGTATACCCTGGGAGGAGTCAGCTCAAGAGACCAACGTATTCTATGGGCAGCTGCATTGGAGCGGTAGAACCAAAGCCCTTTGGAACTGAGATGATTTCAAGGAGAGGCTCACCTGTTGAACTTGGAGCTACAAGATTTGGAGTTTGTCCTGATGGTTTTCGGTCTTGTTATGGACCGATCTTTCCTGGATATGCCCCCATTCCTTCCTTTTGGAATGGGAATATTTATTCTGTGCCATTTTATGTTAGAAGTATATAACTTGTATTTTGATTTTACAGGAGGCTTTGGACTTTGACTTTTGGACTGTTGGGACTACCATTGTAGTCTATGAAGACTTAAAGTTGGACTGAGTATGGTTTGCATAATGAGGTTGCAATGAGCCTGTGGGGGCCAGGGGTGCAGTGTGATGGTTTGAAATGTGTCCCCCACAGTCTCGTGTTTGGCAAAGTATCTCCTTGAGAGGTGGAGCCTTGCTGGAGGAAGGCAGTCACAAGGGGTGGGCCTTGAGGTGGATTAGTCCCACCTTACCTCCAGGAGAAGTCGGCCTTTGCTGCAAGCAGTCTTGCAGCTCTCAGCTTCCAAGATGTCTGCAGTGACTTAGCCTCCTCCAGCCAGCCAGCCATGCTGCCTTTGCTTTGAGAGACTGTACCTTTCCTCTGGAACCGTAAGCTGAATAAACCTCCCTTTCTCCATTAAAAAAAAAAAAAAAAGATACAGTCTATACGAGTGGATAAGGAAACTGTGGTACATCTATACAATGGAGTACTACTCAGCCATCAAAAATGATGAATTACTGGAATTTGCCGGGAAATGGATGTCATTAGAAGCAATTATATTAAGCGAAGTATTCCAGACCCAGAAAATTAAGCGCCATATGTACTCCCTAATAGGTGACTCCTAGTACCAAACCCACCCAGCCCACCTAGAGACAGTAATTGCAAGGATTATGAACAGGAGGGATGGGGTAGGAGGGCCACACCAGAAACAAGGAGAGAAGGGACCATGTTACAGCAGGGAAAATAGGCCTCCACCAAGGACCCAAATAAGTAATGAGACATCTGATTAAGTTCACAGACTTTTGTTCCTGATCATTTACTACTGAGGGGGTATGATCTCACCAGAAGAGGAGGGCATATAGTCTGGCAGATAAAAAGTAACCATTGTGCAAATTGGTGATAGACCCGTCCCTCACTGTGGTGTCCCACTTTTATTACATCTACCTTTGAATGTGCTTTTATCACAAGACTCTAGTTTAACAGCTTTTTGTCTCTGGCCAGGGGGTAACATACAATGCCCACCAGGATAGAGTGAAGGGCATTGCAGGAGCAGCAAAACTGCAAAAGAAAATCAACAAACCACAATCCAGAACTTCAGAGACTCTATCTCCACCACCTAGAACTAGGCCAGCTTAATCTCTCCCCATCCTGAAGCTCAGGGAAATTTGCGGAAGAGGGGGCGGTAAGAGTGTAAGAGCAAAAGGATGGGAGGAGCAATGATATGTAAGATACTCCATACAAGTTAGGGCTGAAGCAATCATAATTGGACTTTACATGCCCTGCGCATTGTCCAACACACTATTGACCCCACAAAGTCTAGCATCTGCTAAAGGCACCAAGATCTTTGGAGGCAAGGGATTGGCAGCCACAGCAGTGTTCCTATACCTAAGGGGAACACAAGAAAGGCTTCAGGGAAAGGCCACTGGGTCCTTGTACGTCATCGGAGAGGAGGGCCCAGAGGAAAATCAGGCATGCACAAGAAAGGACTCTCTGGGAATTGGGGCGGGAGGCACTGGGGGATGGGAAGGGAGAGGGGTGGGGAGAAAGAATAGGGGGTACGGGGGGGGGGAGGGAGGGAGGGAACTGGTGTACCTATTAAGTTTGTATGAGCTGAAATAATAATAAAAAATGTATTAATAAAAAAAGATACAGTCTATAATATTTAAGGGGTTTCTCTTTTTTGCAGAAAAGCAAAATGCATTAAATTATGAAAAAAATCATGATTTCTATTTGCAATAAAATCTAAAAGTTCTATGAGGAGAAAAAAAGCCACACCAGTCCTCAAGGGACTTCCTTCCCTTTTCATAGGGAGGAAATATGGCATGTATAGCTAGCATAAAAGTCAGAAGCAGACATGGACAGACAAAGAGAGACCTAGGAGTAGAGGAAGAGTGTGAGCTGTTGCTGCAAGGAAGATATGGGGCAGGAGGAAGGACCTTGAAAAGTGACTGTTGGAAAAGTAAAGGGCTGTTGAGAAGAGGGTCTGCTGACTGAGAACGATCAAATGCAGGCTGAGGAGCTGGCTCCATTGGTATATGAGGATCTAAGGTTCATGCCCAGCATCTGCATAAAATCTGGACTCAGAGACACACCTGTAATTTCATTCCTGGGGAGGTAAGATGGGGATCCCTGGGGTTTGGAGCAATCTAGTCAAATGAATGCGTTGGGGTTCAGTGAGAGACACACCCCTGTCTAAAAATAAGTAAATAAATAAATAATGGTGGAAAGCGATGAAGGAAGACACCTGATGTTGACTTCTGATCTCTACATACATGTACATGTACACGCCACTCACTGCATTCAAACACACATGTGCAAATATGTACATACACCAGACCCTTCCCACTGCCCCCTTACAGATGATCTAAGACAAAGGATCTGCACACAAGAACTGGCACAAAGACAATTCAGAAAGAGCTTGGGGACACAAGATGGTTATATTAATTAACGTCCTCATTGCTGTAATGAAATACCTGGTAATGTGACTTAAAGAGGGAGGGGTTTTATTTTGACTCACAGTTCAAGGGTTCAGTTCATCACAGCAAGAAAGTCACAGTAGCAGGACCATGAGGTGGCTGGTCACATGCACCCAAAGCTGAAGCAAAGAGCTGAATATTGGTGCTCAGCTAGCTTTCTCCTTCTTATTCATTCTGTGACCTTGGTCTGTGGACTGATGCCACCCACATTCAGGGTGGGTCTAGCCACATCAGCTGACCCAGTCCAGAAACTTTCTTTCAGACGTGCCCAGAGTTTTGCTTCTATGACTATTCTAGACCCGTTAAGTTGATTGTGGAGATTAATCATGACAAAGGTAGAGAACTTCCTGGGAACTTCAGGGAAGAAAGGAACTGAGATCTTAGGTACAAGCAAAGGCTTAGGGGCTTCTTGCTTTAGGTACTCAAGACTTTGAAAGTTTA
This sequence comes from Typhlomys cinereus, assembly GCA_023101885.1. Classification (NCBI taxonomy): domain Eukaryota; kingdom Metazoa; phylum Chordata; class Mammalia; order Rodentia; family Platacanthomyidae; genus Typhlomys; species Typhlomys cinereus. The sequence goes on along the minus strand of JALPQD010000358.1, from coordinate 559,161 downwards.
CTCCTAATCTGTACTAAATTGTTGAACAGATAAAGAACCTGGAACTTTCACTTTCCTATTCTGTGTTTCTGCCACAAAAGGGGAGGTAGTAGCTGTTTCATACCGTTGCTGGGGTCCAGTGAGTGACAAAGCCCTTTCCTGCCTCCTCGAGGACTTGGTTTCCACCTTGGCCACACAAAGAAATCTTTACATTTCACTCTAAAACTCTCACACAATGGACTAACCATCCTTTTTTTCTCCTTTTCTCCGGAGATAATAGATCTCCTTTTACAGATGGAAGAATTTTGGTTTTATTATTATTTATTCAATTGTGCATGTGTGCGTGTGTGTGTGTGCGCACATGTGCATGTGTGGTGTGTGCATGTGTGTAGAACCATGGGCGAATTCGGGAACCCCCATAGACCACCTCCACCTCCTCCTCATTTACTCTGCCCCAGGATTTACAGGCTCCACCCTACCAGGACCAGAAGCACAGGCAGCCTCCGCTTCCACCTGGCATCTATACGTGGGGTCTAGGATCCGAACTCAGGTCCTTCTGCCTGCAAGGCAGAGGCTTAACCCCTGAGCCACCTCTCCAGCCCCAGAATTTTGGTTTTAAAGAGGAAGATACAATCTCAAAATCATATTGCTTGGTCATGATCTGAAGCCTGAAGTCCAGGGTTATCTCTTAGCACAAATTCTCACAGACTTGAGGGAGGGTAGAAAAAAATGGGAAGTGGGAGAAACTTCCGAAATGTCTGTTTATAGGATAAGAGAAATGGCAGGAAAGGACAGTAATAAAGTCAGATCAAACAGATAAACCTTTCATGAGCACCTGGAAGTTTGTGTATAACAGTAAGCATAAACTATAAACAGGATGTATGTGTGTGTGTGTGTGTGTGTGTGTGTGTGTGTGTGTGTGTGTGTGTGTGTAATCCAAGATTATTTCCTACTACCAAAATTAGGAAAGCATTGCTATGTTACTAATTCTGACTTCAACATAAACCTTAAAACTGTGTGTGCATCCTGTCCCCAGAACTAATAGTCTATTATCCAAATGCACTATTTCTATTGATTCCCACTGTCTTTCTGTTTGCATGCATGATGTGACCAAAGGGTCCTGTGTCCTCAGCAACGCCTGGAAGCCTCTGAAAGGAACTAGTCCTTCCCTCACAGAGACCGAGTAGCTTCAGCCTTAGCTTCAGGTCTATGGCTATGTTTCAGCATTATATTTGACTTTGTTTTTCTTGGTATCATAGTTAGACACAAGTGCCAACTTGACAGTTGAGGGTTTGAGCTCTGGGTACATTTATAGAGAATTGGTAGTTGAGTTAAGTTCAGAGCGAACCTGCAGGAGATTGTTTAGTGGATGGGGAAGGCCTAGGCCATGGTGAGTGGAACTAGTTCCCCAGCAGGTGAATAAAATGGAGGGACCTGTTTGAGAAAGGGGGCATCCTCTTGTGTACTGGGCCAGACATGCTGATCTGGCAAGTAAGGATCATCCTTTTCTCAGTTCTTATGTGAATATGATGTGGCCAGTTCCTTCAGCCTTTAGTGATGGTACATGCTCTCCCACCAAGATGGACAAACAATGGTAACCAGGAATCATAAGAGAAAATAAACCCCTTGTTCCCTTAAGCAGTTTTGTCATGATTTTATCAGCAACATATAGGTAAACTGCTATATTCATTCAGACTTCTTATGTCATCTACTTCCTCAGAATTGAGCACATATATAGGCTATTGTAAATCCAGGTGGGTGAGCCCAAGTTGAGCCATTGGCAAGCATCAACTCCAACTTACTTATTCCAGGCCATCAGTAAAGCAGGTACTTACACTGGTGATTCTCATCACAAACTACTTACAACACAGAGGTAAGGAAAACAAAGTGATATTTGAATACAGTGAGTTTTTATTTCCAGTGCAATTGTGACATGATCAAATGCATTTATCCTTCCATCATTTAAATCAGAAATATATCCATATACATCTTCAGGGAACATCATGTTGACAGTCAATTTTGCAAGACATCAGGAGGCGAGATCAGAGGGATCTTTAAGAATTGACTGGGTCTCAAGAGGTCTGTTCTCAGGATGGGACTAATCTGCTTGGGAACTAATGGACTGTGGGTTATTTTAAGAATGGGTCTGCTATGGAAGCCTTGAACTATGGTGGGACTCTGCGGATCCCCACAGGCATAAAGAATTTCAGCTGATGATACACCCAGGAATTGAATAAACCTTTATTCTTCATGCATTATTCAAGTTTAAGTATCCATGCATATCAACAGAAAACCAACTGCGTAGGTTGGTTTTCACACACACACATACACACTGAGACGACTCCAGACCGTCAGGGCAGAGAGAGGTGAGCGCACTGCAGGTCCTCTGCCCCCCATCCAAATTCAGGGGACTCCGGACACAGCAGGGAGCTTGTCGAGGCAAGACTCAGTTATTGAGGGCAATAAAACAGTTTATATAGACAGCAGACTGCAGGGTGCTAAACGGGCAGTCAATTACCTTAATGGTCAGCACAGCACACAGGCTGCATAGGTCAGACTTAACATATATCTATAAGGGAAACATGTAAGGATCATCCTTTTCTCAGTTCTTATGTGAATATGATGTGGCCAGTTCCTTCAGCCTTTAGTGACGGTACATGCTCCCAGCGCCATCTTTGGTCCCATGTGCTAAGCCACGCCCTGCTCACTCCCTCCCAGACCATTATTCCTGGCCAGGCCCAACAACCAACTAATATGTACAGAAGGTACAAGACTGAAATTCCAGAAGAGTAACAGTGGGAAGTAACATGCATCCCTCCTATTTTTCCCAGGTGCACCATTCTCCCCCGAGTTTATGAGTGAGTATGTGTGTGTGTGTGTGTGTGTGTGTGTGTATTTAATAATATTCAATGTGCCTGAGAATGTTTATAGAAATTATTTACATGGTGTATTTAATAGACACTATAAAACTTTATTTATGGGTTTTCCATGTTTTCTTCACTAAACTTAGATTCTCTTACTGCTCAAAGGGCACAAGAATTTTAAGAGTGGTTCTTAGGGACTTCAGGGAATATTTCAATGAAAAAAATGCTTGCCTCCCCTTCAAACACGAGGGCTGGAGATTAGAACCTGTGGAAAAGCCCGACTGGTGTGGCAGCCACCCATAATCCCAGCACCCGGAAGGCAAAGACAAAGAATCCCCAGGAGGAGCAGGCTAGCTCGGTAAGTCGACTGGAGGGCTCTGGGTTCAACTGAGAGACCCTTCCTTATCAATAACAACGGAGAGCAATAGAAAATAACACCTAACATCAACTTCTGGCCTCCATACCCACATACGTACCCATGCATCTACATACACATTATCAAAAACCAATCATGACTAGCAGCATGCTTTGTGTGCAAGAAACCCCTGAGTTCAGTTCTCTCTGCATGGCACCCCGCCCCAGGAAAATTTTGTATTTGATCATGTCACAATTGCACTGGAAATATAAACTCAAATGTCAGCTTGACTTCTGATTTCTAGGGAGAGTCAAGTGAGGAGCTGGACACAAGTACTCAGTCTAGGAGTCTTTCATCATTAGCCCCTTGACACAGGGTCTCTTACTGAACCTGGAGCTCTCCACGGTTTATTTTTGGTTTTGCTTCCCATCTAGACTGGTCAGCAAGCCCCAGCGATCCTTCTAGGCACACACAGCCCACCCGGCTTCTACATGGTTACTGGGAATCTAAACTCAGATCCTATGTTGCACAGCAAGTGCTCTTAGTCGCTCACTGAGTTGCCTTCTCAGCTCCCCTTTTCTGTGTTGATAAGAAGAGTAGTGCTCATTCCCTCTCACCTTCATCGCTGCATTGCCCGTGACCCCCACACACACACCTTGTGACCATTTCCACTGCCGTTAGGGTTTGTGGCTGTCTCCAACCAAGTTTCTGCTTTTCTTTTTTGAAAATAAAGTTTCCATGCTTGAAACAATTCCAACAGAGCCTCTCATGGTAATAGAGAAAATCCCTCTGCTACAAGATCAGGGTGGAATCCATCACATTAACCCATTATTACGAAGCCCTAATGCAGCTCTCCCTGATGTGTAGGTGCTGTGGCAGAGGGCTCATAAGTCGAAACTAGCAACTCCCTATTGCAGAGAGTACCAAGAGTCAAATTATGGCTGCCGAAAATATAACTGCATGTTCTTGGAACAGTTCATCTGGAAGGTCTAGGGGCTGGTTTATTTTTGGTTTCTAGTGATGTAAGCCTGCAACTGCCAAACAGTTCAAAGTAGACTGACTGTATAGTGAGGTATGAAGAATTTGGAATTAGGAATTTCCCAAATTGCAGGTGTCCTGATGTGTACTGATGCTCATGGTGGCAAAAATTGGGAACACAAGAAAGGTCATGTTACAAGAATGATCTAAAGCAGGAGATTTGGAACTTTCTTAACCTGTACCTCCTACCTAAAAAATACCAAAAAACTATGTCTCATCAGACTTTTTCAGTTGGTATCTCTCTGCTTTAAATAATGAATTTAAGTGTCTGTGAAGGCTGCATTCTGTGTATTGTGAGCACAGGACACTTTCTGCTGACGGTGGGTCCATTGCCTTCTAAGCATCACTGTAATTCAACACCATCATTCATTTTTAAAACATGAGCAAGCAGTCTTTAACAGTGGTGAGTGTTAAAACATCCTCTTTCCTCTTTGAACTCTACTTTCAACCCACTTCCCCTAAAGAGCTGCATCCAAATGACAGATATTTCTGATACCTGAACATCCTCCATTGATTGCCTTAGCATGTTTTGGGGAGCAAAAATATCTACGTAAATTGGCTTTGCAATCTAAAAAGAAACTATTCTCATGTCTATAAGGTATTCCATGTTCAAACATTTCTTGAAACGATATCATCATTATGCATAGCAGACTTGATAGATGATCCACTAGCTGGGCCATTACACTGCAGAAACTCAACTCCCAGGGACTGTACGAAGTAGGATGGAGCTGTATGTGTTTTATGGATCGCTAAGTATAAAACAATAAAGTAGTATTGCGATTATTTTCTTGATAATGGGTAAGGATGATCATTCAGATACAAGTGTTTTATTTATTTACATATATATTCCACAGGAAATGACTTTAAATGTCCATAGATTAGTATTACTCATTGGAAGGATGACTAGAGTTTAGCTGCTTTTGGTGGCACAGGCACAGTTGGGTCCAGTCTGAACAAGACCCTGTCTCACATCTTATCACAGATATCCCCCCCAAAATAAGTTTGAGCATTGTTTCTATCTCTTTGTCTTAAAGGGAGGCAAGCATGAGAATCCTTATTCACTTAATAAAAGAGCAGGTTTTGTTACAATGGCAGAAGTGGTGAGAGAGAAGGAAAACCGAATTCTAATTCAGAAGGAACCCGAGGGTCCAGATGGACTAAATAACTAGAAGTTGCATATCCTTCAACAGTCTCCAGCTGGTCCAACTTCGGCAAAGACCTCAGTAGGGCCCTGGTTTGGCAGTTACAGAACATGTATCAATTACAGATCTTCCTTCAGGAGGATCAGAAAGTCAAGGCCTGCCTGAGCTACAGACAGAACTTCCTTCAAGCATTTGCTTGGAGAAGGCTGTACCTGTGTTGAGCCAGAAGAAGGGGGTATGGGAATTGTCCAGGTCCCCTCCCACAATGGAATTTTCATTCTTCTTACCCAAGGAAATGTTACCAGCAGCAATCCTGAGGAAGGTTCGTGGAGGCAACACAATGAAAATGGCCGGAGAGGAAAAAGTGAGCAGATTCGTGTGGGCCAAGTCATCTCAGAAACAGGCCGAGGTGCGCACTCCTTGTTTACAGTGGCAGCGTCCCTGTGATTCCTACAGGGAAACTGCCTGGCAAATGCCGTGTATATGTATGCAGCGGCACATCAGTCAGCAATAAAGAATGGAATTCCATCATCTGCAGCGACATGGGTGCAGACAGGGGTCCCTATGCTAAATGAAGCAAGCGAGACGCGCGGTCAGGCACAGTGTGTTCTCTCTCATAAGTGAAAGCTGAAAAAGACCCGCCTGAAGGGAAAAATGAAAATTAGATCTTATCAGTGTAACGTGTGTGCGCGTGCACGTGTGTGTAAATGTAGATGACGCTGAACCCCATGGTACATGCAATCAACACAATCAATACGGGGTAACCAAGAAGAAAAGAATTATCACAAAAACAATAGGTGTAGTCATGTGTGGTAGTGTGGGCCTGTAATCCCAGCACTTGGAAAACTGAATTAGGAGAATTATCAAGATAGTAACTATAAATGGAGATGTTGCATTTCAGCTGCATGGTTGTTGATAAACGGCCATCAGACAGCTTAAGGAAACAAGGGGTTTATTTTCTTACTGATAGTCCAGTTACAGTCTGTCCAGTTGGATGGAAGAATGCACCAACACCAGGGCCAAGGGAACTGGCCACACCATCTCTACGTAATGCTGAGAGAGGGACGATCCTTACTTGCCAGACCAGCATGTCTAGCCAAGTGTACAAAAGGATGCCACTCTCTCAACCAGCTCTCAGTGATTTATTCTAGGGCCTAATCCTACCCACCATGGGCTGGGCCTTCCCCAGCAGCTAGACAATCTCTTGTAGGTTTGCTATGGGCTCAACTTAACCACTAATTCTCCACAAATGTGTTCAGAGCTCAAACCCTCAACTGTCAAGTTGACACCTGTGCCTGACTATGACAGGAGGCTATAGAGCAAGGGGTAGCTCAGTGGGGAGTGCATTCTTAGCATGTGGAACGTTCTAGGTAGAAACCAAATTCACAGCCATCCCGTACAGACTCTCCTGCAAATGCAAACTATTTTGGTACGTGGCTCTCTTCTGAGCTGCTCCCTGATGCGACACAGGCCAAGTGTTTGGGTTCTCCCCTACTGGGGTCCTGTTTGCTAGGCACTGTCCAAATTTCCAGATGTTTTTGTATGTATGTATGTATGTATGTATGTATGTATGTATGTATGTATGTATGCTTTCCCGTGGTGTGGCCGTGACCTCCTTGGGGATACTGCACTCCATCTGCCACACGTGGTCTAACCAGGAACCCATTTGAAGCCTGTTTCACACCTTCAACTCAGCAGGGGCCACAGGCCAGCTCACTCACATCCCACCATCCCCAAGCCCTTTTCAGATCCAGTCCAGGGGTGACCGGAGCCTCTGACTGCAGGGTGCCCTTCAACGGTCTCCAGCCAGTTCACCTTCACTGCTCCGCTTCCAGGTGTACACGGCTCTGCGCTCCCTGTTCAAACCAGAGGTTTAGCTGTGATTAAGCTCTGGAGTTCTGGGTGCTCCCTCTGCCCAGCAGTGCAGGATGCCTGGGACCGTCTCTGGGGGCAGATGACTCACGTGCCCATGGACACCAGGTTCCGCTGTGTTGTACGGGCAGAGACAAGGACTGTATCTCTGAGCTCTAGCTCAAGCTTTTCAGGACCTCCCAGCTTGTCCCTAGCAAACAACAATCAACACTGAGATGCAAGTGGCTTCCTGTGGACTACGCCTTGTTCTCATTGTCCCTCGAGTGGCCCTATGGAAGAAGGAAAGGCAGCCAGTGGGGAAGAGCCCAGCTGGGACAGCCAGCTCCAGGCCTTGCACTGTAAGGCCTGTGTCCCCTGGATGTGGGCCTACCCTGTCTGGCTCTCCTCTTCTTCTCTTTCCTTCCTCCTTTCCTCTCTCACCACACTCTTCCCTTCATTCTCTCTGCTTCATGGCTCCTGCAACTTTTCTCCACTTGGCAGCAACTTTACATTAAGATGGGTGTTAGAAGGCCTAATCCACGAAAAATTTTTGTTATTGGTGGTTTGGGTTTTTGGTCTTCTGAGACATTTCATGTAGCCCAGGCTAGTCTCATAACTCCTCCTCGCACTGCTTCTCCACCCCAGTCTTCATGCCGTGATTGGTGCTAACCCAGGGTGGTGCTGTGGAGAATAAACAAGAGGAACTTGCTTGACATAGAGCTTGGCATAAGACAGACACCCAGTAGGCTCATTATATGAACTCCCCCCTAGTTAATATGGTCTGTCTAACCGGATGCCCTAGATGTGAGCCTACTCTCATCCCTTTCCTTCACTGGTCAAGGATATGCCCTTCACCCTCTCCCTAGGTTCTCTGAATTCTAAACTTCAAGCTTTGAACAAAGGCAACCAGATACGAACTGGATTAAGTGTCTATTCTGTTCTTCCCACAAACATCAGAGAGTTTTCTCAGAAAGACACAGAGAGACTTTAGGGCCTCTGACTCTGGATTTGTTGGCATTTCTCTTTCTGTGGCAGAGCCATATTCCAGGGTGCTATTTATGGCCAAAGAATTTTCAGAAGTAGAGAACATCAGCCTTCCACATCAATAGTCTTCAAGTAGAGAAGAAGTGTTGCTGGGCGGGGGGAGCAGATGGGGAGATACGGAAGTAAAAGAGAAAGATAAGGAAAATATACAGGAGAGAGAAGGGAGGAAGGAAGGAAAGGAAGGAATAAAGGAAGCGAGAAAATGAGGTAAAGAGGGAGGAACAGAGAGAAGTCAGAAAGCTGAAAAAGTAGACTTAAAACAGGACATGAAGATCCTATTCACATTGGTCAACTAAATGTATAATTTTATTCCTGACCCTTCCTTCACTAAAATGATGCTAAGTGGCAGGAAGAGATAAAAACTCTGGAAGAACAAAGAGAATGTGATACACATCTCAGATTTGGAGGAACACAAAACTAGCCACTATGTGGGAAGTCATAGTCCTGTAGGGGGTTTGAGATCACTCAAAAAGATGGCTTGGCAGGAACCTGTGAAGGCCAAGAGGAGACTGAACTCCTGGGTAAAAAAGCAGCCTGAAAGGCTAGGCTCACGAAGCTCTAGTGCCAGTATTGTACAACGCTGTCCTCCAAGCAAAGTGGCTGCCATCTTTGTCTAGTCTGTTGTAGCTACTTATAAGGGACAATCAAGATCAGATTGAAAATATTAGTGTTCCCTCAGAGATAGAGGGGATTGGGGAGGGTCATTGCACCCTTTCCTAGGACTCTGGCTGCTTCCTCTCACACCTTTCAGCCATTTCTGTGCAATTCTGCACAACTACACATGTGTATATGGATTGAGAAGGTTAAGGGAAGAGGGGACTCCATCTATGCAGTTGTGAAGGGGCAGCATCCACACTGGGGATAAGACTTTCCAGTATAGATGTTTTGGTTCACCCATCCTCCTATAAGTAACCCTCGCCCACATTCCTGCAAGTAACCCCAATAAACTTATTTGTTCACCAAGTTAGATTTTGCTATAATCATTACTTTGCTCTGCCATTAAAATCCTATCTAGGATGAATAGATGTCTGTATGGTGTTGTATTTGTCTGCATGATAAATTCACAACTAAACAACTTAGGAGAACAAAGGGTTTTATTGTTGCTCGTGATTCTCTATTACAGTTTATGGTTCAGCTTGGTAGGAGAGTTCATACCAATCAAGAACCAAGGGAGCTAGCCACACCCTCTTCACAGGACTTGCTGAGAGAGGGGCAAACCTCCTTCCCTTTCAGACTGCAAGTCTTCCAGAGTCTGCTGAAGCGTATCAACAATGAACCAGCTCCCTCCGTCTTATCCCTGCCAGAAAGTGGTCCTACCCACCTGGGGCTGGGTCTTCTTACATCAGTTACACAATCTTCCACAGGCTTTGCTCATGGCTTGCCTTAACTACCAATGCCTTACAAATGTGCCCAGATCTGAGTTTTCACTTATCAAGCTGATACTTGTATCTAACTGGAACATGTAGCATCTCCTCAGGAAAAGTTTCACACACCAATGAAAAAGGAAGAGCCCCAAGGGGTCTCACGGAAGAGAGGCAGAAGACAGTGGTAAGGCTGGACCCTCATCTTCCTACCCAGAAGGCTGAAAGATGCCACCAGGGTTATTTTCATTAATAATAATAGTTGGTGGGAAGAATGGTTTTGTTATTAAAACACAGAAAATAATGCATGTACTGTATACTGCAGTAAGGGATGTGGCAAGTAGAGTAATTAGAAGAGCCCAGGCTAGGCCCCTTGATTCTGCCAGCTCTAGACCAAATTCCTGTCTCTGGGAGAGTTGGTGTGAGCGCGGTATCTTTACATCCTTCCTCTGGCCCAGTGCTTTCAAAAAGAATTGGGTGCCTCATTCCTACATAAGCTGATCAAAATGGGCCGCCAAGTATTCCAAGGAGTCATTGCGGTAGCATCTGCTTGTCACCCCAACACTTGAGAGAATCGATGTCTGGAAGACCCAGAGATTCCTGCATTCTTGCTTTTTGTTTCAATGTTATTTGTTTACATTAATTAGTTAATTTGCTCCTTCAATTTTTTAAAACATTTTTTTGCCCTAATTTTACAAGTATATTAATTATCCCTGCCCCTCCTTCTCCCTTCCCTCCCTCTCTCCTTTCCCTCTCTCTCTCTCTCTTCCTTCTCTCCCTTCATCAGTCCATCCCACTCCCTCTCACCTTCCTGTCTGTCTGCTTCTATGGGTCCCAGGGTTCCCTGTGGGTCATCTGCTCTAGTGGGGGTTCAGGCCTCTGTGGCAGACCAGGTGGCCCTTTCTTAGGCAGACCCACTGATAGGGGCACCCCTCTTCATCTGTCTGACCCTAGCCCCTAAGGTTTCCACCACATGTAATTACTTCTCGTCTCATCCTCGTTAGTCTATGGGGGCGTGTTGGTTTGTCGGCCATTACGCAGGCTCCTTAAATTTTATTCATTGCCAGTGTCCTATGTGTGTTCACTGATTTTCGATCACCTTTTCTCTGTCTTATCTAATCCCATCTCTGCTCCTTCTTCCATGGAAAACCCTCTTCTTCCCAACTAGTCTCCTCTACCTTCTGTTTTTTGGTATGTGTGTGGCCCACTGAGTTTTCAAGGTAAGAAAAGGTGAAAAGCAGATAAACTCAAAGGGGTTCCACTAATAAGGAAAAAAGTCCAATTAATAATGTCACCTAAATGAGAACTCCCGAAAAAGAAAACAGAGACACTGATCCAAGGTGGGATCAGGAGTGAAGCACAGAAGCTTCCCATGAACTGTGCGGCAGGAGTGCACGGCCCTGCAGAAACCCCGGGAGGGAGACCTCTGGACTTCCAGACAGAAAGACACAAGCAGACAAAAGGTCAGTAGCAGATCCGTGACAGACCCGGGCATGAAGACAGGACACGGGCATCTCTCTGATATCCACTGTCTGGTAAACTTCATTTCCCACTGGCTTAGAGGTCTGCCTGCAAAAAGGTTGCTGAAAAAGAGGGCACAACAGCCAGAGGCAAAGAGTCTCCTCCCCTTCCCAGGATGACGGGGGAGCTCCGGCAGGGCAGCGAGCTTGAGACCGGAGGATAAAGCCTCTGATCGGAGCAGGATGACAGCTGTGCAGGGCGGGTGCATCCTGGGAGAGCTAGAGGGAAGCCAGACACAGGCTGCCACCAACGTGGGGAAGCTGGAGAACTAGACCTCAGTCACCATGTGGGAAGAGGTCCTGGATGGATGCACTAAAGCACAGTGGTCACAGAGCTGGGCAGTGGCCCGGCGGTAGAAGCGTCTGCCTGGCACAGCCTGACAGGTTCGAGCTTCAATGCTGTAAATGATCATGGTAATTACAATAACACAGCCCTTAATTCCCCGAATAATCACGAAAAGAAAAATAACTGTGATCTCGTTAGTCATGGCTCTTCTTTGAACAATGTTTGCCAGAAATCATAATGAAAACATCGTGCCGTGATTCCATAAAAACTGTTATACAACAGGAAGGTAGACTAGAAGAAGAGAGTTAATATCTACTACTTCATGATAAACTATCCACAGGAGGAAAACTGCAGAAGTGCCAGTGTAAGATCCATATGCGAAACTAAGACAGGGAAGAGCATAAGAGACAACCTAGAAGAGCATGAGAAGATAACGTACGTGTGCATGTGCGTGTGCGTGTGCGTGTGCGTGTGCGTGTGTGCGTGTGTGTGTGCAGGCGTGCGCTCGTGTACCAAATGACACTTGATTATGTGGACCTGCGAAGGCCCATGAGGGGCATCAGGAATCATCCTGAATTACCCTACTTACTTAACACTTTGTTCTAGGGTTTTCCAGGCTGCGCCTTGCAGGAATGGTGGCAATTTTAAGTGGGATTTAAGAGCCAAATTCAAGTCCTTTTGCTTCTGAAGTAAAAGCTACTTCCCCAGCACACCAGGGACTATCTTATTTATTGTTGTTGCAGAGCTGTGGTACCTGTTGGTGTTTTTTAAACCACGTGTTTCGCAGGAGAGAAGGGGAAGGAGGGCCCCACCAGAAACAAGGAGAGAGGGGATCATGCTACAGCAGAGATGATAAGCCTCCATCAAGGACTGCAAGTAAGCAATGAGACATTTGGTTAAGCTCACAGACTGTCCTTCCTGGTTACTTGCAACTGATGGGATATGATCTTACCAGAAAGGGAAGGCATACAGTCTGGCATAAAGAAGCACTGGGAGAAAGTAATCATTTTGCAAATGGGAGACTGACCTCCCCCTCACCATGGTCTCCTACTCTTATTCCATTTACCTTTCAATCTACTCTTATATTAAGACTCTATTTTAACAGCTTTTTATCTCTGGCCAGGGGGTGACATCCAATACCCATTAGGATGGAGTCAAGGGCATTGCAGGAGCAGCAAAACTGAAAAAAAAAATCAACAAACCATAATTCAGAACATCAGAGACTCTATATCAACCACCTGGAATCAGGCCTGCCTAATCTCTCCCCATCCTGAAGCTCAGGGAAATTTGTGGAAGAGGGGGCAGTAAGATTGTAAGAGCATAAGGATGGGAGGAGTCATGATATACAAGATACTCCATAAGTTAGGGCCTAAGCAATTATAGTAGGACTCTGCATGATCTGCTCAATGATCAACATATCATTGACCCCTCAAAGTCTAGCATGGACTAAAGGCACTAGGATCCTTAGAAGCAAGGTATTAACAGTCACAATAGTGTTCCTATACTTAAGGGGAACACAAGAAAGAGTTCTAGGAAATGCCACTGAGTCCTTACACCTCATCAGAGAGGAGGACCCAGAGGAAAGTTTGATATACACATTAAAGGATGCTTCAGAGATGGGGGGAAGGAGCATTGGGAGAAAAGGAGGGAGGGGGAAAGGAAGGGGAAAAGGGAGGAGAGAGCAGGGAGATCCAGGGAGAGGTGGAGGGAGGGAGAGGACAGGGGTACCTATTACGTTTGTATGAGCAGAAAAATAAATAAATAAATAAATAAATCACGTGTTTCTGTTGCTTCCACAGAGATAATTTTAATCTACAAAAAAAGGAAGCATTTTGTGCTTTTTGGTCCTTGTTCCTCCTGCTTTTGCTGTAGGGGGTCGAATTATTGTATGTTGAATGACGGGCTCCCTTTCCTAAAGTAGAGCCTTTGAAGACAGAAGAATGGAGTGAAGGCCCTTATAAAAAGAACTGAGTTAAGTGTGTTCATAGTCCCTTCAGCTGTGTGGAGATGCAGCTAGAAGACATCACCTAGGAAGCACAGCAAGCCTTTCCCAGATGCCAAATTTGCTGGACTAGGATATCTCGGTTTTCAGAAATGTGAGAAATGCATTTGCATTGCTTATAAATTACCCAGTCTGCAGAAAATGCAGCAGCTGAAATAGACGAAGAACTCATTGCCTCCCAGTTGAACTAAGAGCACAGGTAAAAGAAGAGATCCCTGTTGCCCAGAGCACATCCCTGCAGGGTATGTGCATGGAGGGGTAGGAGGAGTAGAAAGGACTTACTTTAGAAATTACTGAAGGAGAGGACTTCAGTCAAAGGCCTGAAAAGCTGCCCAGTGACTCTCAGCACCTCTATTTTCACTCTTTATTTCTTCTTTTCTTTTTGTTCTGGTTGCTGGGGGGGGGCGGACCTAAGACACAGAACATGCCAATCAAGCACTTGTCTTTCACCGGTGACTTTGTCTTGGGGGCATCATTGAACCAGGAACAGAAATCCCAAGAAGGTTAGCCATGCTCCGCCCTAAGGCACTCAGTGACTTTGAGCAAGTCCCATGTGAAGCCTCAAGGTCGTCCCCACTAAATAAAAGAAATGGAGGTACTGATGGCCACAGGCTTCTCTAGGAGAAACACAGAGAAGGGAGAGTCTGGTGTGTTTTCACATAGGTGGAGATGCCTGGAGGTTCATGGAACAAGGAGGTCTAACTCACCAGGAGGAAAGGGCACTCCGGACAGATGTGCAGAGAGAAAACAGGAGTCACAAGAACAGTCCCGCCCACCTCGCTTCCGGAAACTGAGATGAAGGTCATTAGTGCCCACTGGGAAGTTCAGAAATCCCGAACACAAATGTCCCCAAACAGTGGTGGTGTTATTTTCTTCAGAGAATTGCTGGTCTGGTAGCGTTTAGATTATTTGATCGTTCCGTGTGAGGATTAGGAGGAGGTAAGGTGGGGGAAGGGAAGTCTGGAAAGAAACTGTGTAATCGCCAGCCTTTCTGGGCCTGGTGATTCAGGCCTATAATTTCATCTACTCGGAGACTGAGGCCGGAGGACCCCAAGCTGGAGCCTAGCTTGACCTACATTGTGAAACCCTACAGCAAAAAAAGAATAAAGAGGGCAGCTGAGATGGCTTAACAGGTAAAGGTGCTTGTTCACAGACCTGGGTTTGAGCCCTGGAACTCCCTCCTCCCGTGGTGGGAGGTGGGAACTGACTTCTGAAAGTTCTTTCCTCCATTTTTGGTAGTAGTATTCTAATCCTTGCTCTCTCATAAAAAGAGCGTGGGGTATAGCTCAGTGGTAGAGGGCTTACCTAGCATAGCATGTGGAAGGCTATAGGTTCAATCCCCAACCACACATACACAGTCACAGACACACAGACACATGTACAGACACACATGCACCGACCTTTTGGTGGGCTGGTCCCAGGATAACTTGCCTCTCCTCCCCCGAACTCCTGAGACAGTCACCTTCACCCTCTCCTCTTCTGGCTCTAGAAGTCTCATGCTCTTCCGAAACTCACGGTGGAGTACAGCATCCCACCTGCCTGGCTCTGATTGATCACCTACAAGTCTGGCCAGTTGATCAACTTCCCTGAGAAATATCACATGAGAACCAGAAGCAATGCAGTGAGCAAAGAGAAAGAGATCCTGTGTGTGTCTAAGCTGTGTGTGAAACTGTCTGTGGCCAGCGAGGCAAAGAAGCCCATAGGAAGAGTTTCAGGTGCTCCCAAGCACACAGCCCTGCAGCTTGGCAGCTGCCAGGGAAAACAGCAAATCTGTTCCCTTAGGGGCTGGGGCTGGGGCTCCCCTATAACACTTGGCTAGAAGGCCCTGCCACACAACACCACACAAACACGAAAAGTTTTTAACATTTAAAAATAAATTGATATTCAGGGTTTTGTAAACAATTTGATTCAATTGGTAAACCATGACCTTCTACCTGAAACATGAGGTGAGGGATCCTCTTGCTACTCTGCCGTGCATGTAACGTGGGTCCTCCAGCCATGCATATAGCAGGGTCCTTCAACTTTGCATGTAGCGAGCGGGCTGCTCCAGCCGCATGTTGGTGGGGTCCTCCTACTGTGCATGTGATGAGGTCCTCTAGCTGTGTGTTTTCTGAGTTCACTTTTCAGAATCCACATTTGGCCCTAATGCTTAGGTCTAGATGCTTCTGCTGCAGTCAGACCCGGTGGATGACCCAGGGCTGTGATTCTGTAACAGGTGTCAATATTTCCCTCCTGCACAGGGTTCACCTAAATTATTCCCCAAATTGCAGTACCACCCTTGAGCTGCTTTGCCCCTGACCAGGGTAGAGAGATAAAGGAAAGTTGCCTGTCCTTACTGAACCTTAGTTGGATAGAATGATAAGCACTTCACAACTGGGACAACATCCTGGAATTAGAAGTTTCGTTCTGGGCTGGGGAAATGGCTCCGTGCTTAAAGCCTTTGCCTGTCTAGGCCCCACCTAAAAATACCAGGGAGGTATTACAGGCAACTCACCTGGAATTCTATCCCTGGAAGGCAGACCCTTGAAATCCCCAGAGCAAACCATAATGGCATGTTCTGTTTAATTCAAGACCCAGGCTCATAACAATAAGGTAGAAGAGGGATCTAGATGATACCCAAGATCACCCTTGAGTCTCCGCAAGGACAAACACTCAAGTGCACTCTATACATACACCCACACACACAAACACCCACCCCATGCAACACCCACACACACACACACACACACATCCCATGCAACACACACACACATACACCCACCCCATGCAACACACACACACACACACACACACACACACACACACACACACACACACTTGCATATATCTTATACATGCATCCATGGAACTAAAAAATAGAGTTCAGTTCGTGCCAGGTATGGTGGGTGGCACAAATCTGTCATCCCAGCACCCACCAGGCTAAGCCGAAGGATAACAAGTTTGTAGTAAGCCTGGGCTCTGTATCCACATCTCATCTCAGAAAGCCCTAGAAAGACTCTGGTACTGCTGCTTGTGCAACATACTAGAAAGAATGGTTGGACTTCGTGATCACTAGCCACACCTGCCTGGACCTCAGCCCTCCACCCCCTTCCCACTCTCATCTACAGTTCCTTGGTGTCCTTGAAGAGAGCTTCTATGAACCTATTTTGCCAGAGTGTCAGCACATTATCCTGCAACACAATGGGTTACTGCAGCTCACAATCCCCTAGTACATATTTCATGAGGAACTAGAAGAGAGGACCCTCAGGGTTCCCAACACAAAGTAATCATGGAGAGATGGAAAGATCGTGCACATGTGATTTGATCAGTGTGTGTGCGTATGTCAAATGAAATATCACACTATACCACACACATATCAGTCACACATGGGAGAACTCAGCAGAAGAACCGGCAGGCAAGCTGTGGTCTGCGTGAGACCTCCAGTGAGACTCACAAGATGTGGGAAAGGATGTCTCAGGCAAGGCAGGTTGGACAGGGACCTACCTGATTAGCACCTATTCCACCCTTGATCAAAAACTACTTTTAAGTGTTTGTGATAGAAATGTTAGCTGTCCTGACTTCCATCAACATTCTGTGTACAAATGTCAAGTCATCACACTGAACCCTACAAATTTACATAGTTAAAACAACAGTTTCTTTCGTGTTTTATTTATTTAAGAAGAAGAGAGAAAGAGGCCAGAGAGATGGCTCAGGGTTAATTAAGCCTTTGCCTCTCAAGCAGATCCTGAGTTAAGATCCCAGGAACCTGGAAGGCAGAGCCTGGGGAACTCCAGAGCAGAGCAAATAGGAGGTAAAAGCAATCCAAGGTGATTTCTGAAGTCCGTTGGTCCTCCACAAGCACACACAATGCCCTTTGGGGAAAAGAAAAACAAATTAAAGGAAAGAGAGAAGAGGGAAGGAGGGAGGGAGGAGGAGAGAGAGAGCACAAGCATACATGAAATCATGGGTCAACTTTTGGAAGATAGTTTTCTCTTTCCATCGTGTGGGTTTCTGGGGATTGAACTCATATTTCCAGGGCTGCACTTGGGCACTTTACCTGTTGAGCCATCTTACCAGTCCAACAATTCATTTTTTAAAAAACATACCTTGGGTGATCTAGCCCCTCATGGCCCTCTAGTGCCATGAATCCATTTCCAGCTGCCTACTTCTCTTGGAGGCTCCCTAGCCCCTCATGGCACTCCAGTGCCATGAGTCTATTTCTTGTTCCTTGCTCCTCATGAATTCCATGCCTGAGCACTGTGAGTTCACATGGGCTCCCTAGCCCCTCATGGCACTCTAGAGCCATGAGCTCTGTTTTATTTCTGCTTCTCATGGAGGCGCCCTAGCTCCTCATAGCACTCCACGTCTGGAGTCCATGAGTTCCAATCTTTCTCTTCTCTAATAAACTCTACCTTAATTCTCTAAAAAAACAAAAAACAAAAAACATACCTTACACATTGATATTTATCTTCTAATGAAATCTTAGGGAAAAAAACAGACTGAGGATTAATCAAGAATTAAATAACTATGGAAGAAAAGAACCGTATTTATGCCTCCAAATTCTCCAACAATTCTAGAAGAATTTTGGATATCCTGTACGTTACCACATGGCCTATTCAGTGCCCTGCCCCTGAAGCTTCCCTGACCTAAATCCAACAAGAAAACTTCAGTCAGTCCCGTTCCTGCTTAGTAGAAGATCCAAAAGTCAGGAAGCCAGACTTTTCAGCACTCTGCCTTCATCACCAATTTTCTGTGTGATCTCGAATAAGCCACATGACAGCAAGAAGAAAGGAAGGGAAGGGGGAAGAGGGAGGTGAGACAGCTCAGTGTGTAAGACACATACCCCAAACCTGGTAACCTGAATTTGATCCCTGGAAACTTGCATGGAGGAAGGAAAGTTGTCTCTTGACTTCTACCCACGCAGCACCGTGGCCTGAAAGTGCATTTGCTGCTGCTTCTCTCTCGTTCTTGCTTGCTCGCTCGCTCTTTCTCTCTATCTCAAAGTAAATAAATATAAAACTTTTTTTTAAAAGAAAGGAAGGAATGCAGAATCAGTTTGGGCTTAATGTGAAAGTGAGTGTGCTGTGTGTATCACACATAGATGAAATAAAGAGGTAGAGGTAGACTCCATAACCTAGTGCAGCTAGAAGAGAAAATAAAATAAAATAAAATAATTGTTAAAATGTGAGGCTGAGGTGTAGCTCAGTGGTAAAGTATGTATTTAGTACGAGGGTGCACCAGATCCCAAATGATTTTTTTGTTTAGATTTTAATGAGTATTTCCCAGAATCCATGGATTTAAAATTTGGTTCCAGCCCTTTGGGCACTGTAGGGAGGTGGATAAAACTTTAAGCGTAAAACTGATACAGGTCTAGGGGTACAGTTTTGCTTTCATCTCAAAAAGAATTATTAAGCAGGAAGAGAGTTGAAATAATTACATTCATTCTAAAACAGAAAACCATAGGACAGGAGACTGGGATCCAAGCAGCTGGGAATCCTGGGAAGAGACACGTGACCACGTGGCAAAGGTAGAAGTTTCCTCAGGGAGCAGCAGAAAGTCTTGAATGTCAGGACAGCGTGTTTCAGTGTTAGAAGTTTAGACAAGGGTACAGAGGAGAGAGTTCTTTTAAAAGCTCCAAGCGCATGCTGCTCATGAGACTCCACCTTGGAAGTTTCATCCTGCTTCTGTGTGTGTCTTTCTGAGAGGAAGAAGAGAAGGGAAGGGAATGGTGCAGAGAGGGCAGATCCCTCTGGCTCTTACGCAGACCCTCAGGAGGATCAAACACCTTACATTCGTTCTAAAACAGAAAACCATGAGACAGGAGACTGGGATCCAAGCAGCTGGGAATCCTGGGAAGAGACACGTGACCACGTGGAGTCTACCTGTTTATTTCGTCTCTTTATGTGTGATAAACACGGCACACTCACTCACTTTCACATTAAGCCCAAACTGATTCCCCTCAGCTGATTAGCTGAGGTGCGGAAACTGAGATTCCAGTATTACCAAGGAAACAGGAGTTTGGGTCTAGCCAAATCCTCAAGAAAACCAAGGAGGAGGGCTTGGGTTATTGGTGGGGAGGGTGTTGTGTGTGCTTGGCGGTGTCCTTTCTAAGAGGTTGAGGTTGGTAGAACTTTGGGCTCTTCCTCTTATTTCTAGGTGGTGAAACAAGCGTCTCCACTGTACCCCAGGCCCTGCTGCATGATCTGCTGCCGTGCCACAGGCCTGGGGGACTTGATATGTGTGTGCGTGCATGCACCTGTGTGTGTGCATGTGTGTGTGTATGCACCTGTGGGTGTGCATGCACCTGTGTGTGTGCATGTGTGTATGCACCTGTGTGTGTGCATGCACCTGTGTGTGCATGTGTGTATGCACCTGTGTGTGTGCATGCACCTGTGTATGCATGTGTATGCGCATGTTTGAATGTGTGTGTGCCTGTGTTTGAGTATGTGTGTGCATGTGTGCATGTGTGCGTGCCTATGCCTGCATGTTTGTGTGTGATTTTAACATATTTTATGAAGTATATCAAAGAAAGAGAAGAATCCCAGAAGAAAAAGGAAGTCATAATATTTTTAGAGCTTATTACTGTTGCTTATCTCCTCCTGTCCTCCTTAATGTATTTCATCAAAGAAGCGAACTTGCCCAGTATATAAGAGGTCCTGCAGCAGACAGGGAAAATGCCGGTTTGAGTCCTGAGTTCTGGCAGGGAGCACATTTCCGGGAGGTGGGGGGGAGCCACTGGGCTCCTAGCTCAGGAGCTTTCCATGTGTGAATAAGATTCCTTCCCTGAGCCCAGGCACCAAGTGAGGCGCCTCCCGTGTCCTCATATCTATAGTTCGTTGGCCTCAGGGTGCCTGAAACTTTTTGTTCTCTGTCAAAGCCCGAGCACAGGGCCAGGTCTCCAAGTACCCTGTGCCAATGCTTCCTGGTCCCTGCTCTCCTAGTCTCTGCTCCGCCCAGGATGGGAAAAACTGTCCTGGAAGTCTAGTCTTAGTCATTATGTGGACAGACATTCTGAGAAAGCCCACCTCCTTCTTCCTGCCTGCTGCCTCCTACTTCCCTCTTCTGCTCACGTAGCTGCCTCATACTGTCAAATATGGGTGCTGAACCTGAGTTGCCTCTGAGCTCCACACCTCTCCTCTATCTGACTACCTCCTGGTCTTTCACTTTGGAATGTCCCCAGCATGTCCCTGGCTGGCCCCAGAAGCCCTTCTCCCCCTGGTTCCCAGTGAGTACAGGCGCAGGCAGCTGCCCAAACTGGAGCCCTGTATGTCGCCTTCCACACCTGGAAAGGACAGCACTGCTGACTCCTCCTCTCCTCCCCTCCTCTCACCACCCCCTAGTTCAAGTTCTTACCATCTCTTCATTTGCTCGCTGGGGCTTCCAGACATGCTGAGGAGGAATAAGAGGGATGATCCTCACCCCCTGTGAAGCCCATTGAGGGGACCCAAAACAATAAGGGAAAGGATCAACAAGGGAAAGGATCTCACGTTTACAGTACAGGAGAGAGAAATGGAGGCATAACTGCCCTCTTAGAGGAAGTCAGCATGGGGAGGGACTAAGGCAGCTCCAACCAGAGAAATAGCTAGTGCAAAGGTTCTGGGGTAGAAAGCACTCAGAGAGGCCAGAGAGGCTGTTCGGAGCCCCAGGACTGCTGCTGCCCTGAAGGAAGTGACACATTACTGCACGGGAGGCCTGTTGGACAGAGATGTGGAATCTGGATTTTTATGTTTTGCTTGCTTTAGGTGCTAGGAATGGAAACTAGGGCTTCATGGGTGCTAGGAAATTGTGTTCTACTGGACAGCATCTCCAGACCCTGGATCTTCTTTTAAGCATTTGGAGGGTCTTAAGCAGGAAAGTGATACATCTTCCTGGGCTTTTGTCTACCCCACCAGCCTCCTGCTTGATTCGCCCCAAGCATCTGACTCTCTCTCTGGGGTCTAAAAACCTCCACCAGCAGCTGTTTGTCTACAGTGCCACGAAGGTACCACAACTGTGTTTCACGACCTTTGTGCCACCCTGCTTCTCCCATGCTTTGTGTCCGGTGCCTCCCTGTGCCCAAAGTGCCCCAGATGGCCTGACGCATCCTCAAAGTGCTCTCTCTGGACACACGCATGCGTGTCTCTTGTTTTCCAAAGTCAAATGCCACTGTATCCCCACCATCTTTCCTGACCTCTGCCCCTCGACAAAGAGGACCATTCCCCATGTGTCCTCTCATTCACTGGGCAGACCTCTAGCCCAGCTCTTCAGCCGCGGTCAGCAGCTTCCCTGTTCTCACATAAGTCCCCCACACCACCCCATTCTCTCCCTTCCATTTGGCTCAGAGTCTACAACACTTTTACTCCTTAGAGATTGTGCCTTCCCCATTTTGCATATTTGGATCAGCAGTTGGAGCAGAAGCCTGATGCTTGAAGTCCTGTGAAGTTTTTTTTTATAAATATATTATTTTTTTTATTTGAGACCCAGAACAAATGGCACATCAGAGGACAATTTTCTGAAGTCAGACTTCTGGGGATTGAACTCAGATCCACAGATTTGCACACATGCATTGTTAGATGTGAGGCACGTTAAACACAAAGTGGCTCAAGCTGCCCCTCTCTCCCTCTGATGTTGAGACAAAGAACCCTTCACAGTTCCCAGTCTATAGATAAGGTGGCTCCATCCTCCCAAGGGCAGCTCCACAGCCCCAGTCCACCTGCAATAAGATAAACTGACTGCATTCTCCCAAGGACTTTTTCACCCACCCCAAGATAAGCATCTCCTTATCTCTGTCACATGGCAATGTTCTATAAAGGATCCCAGAAACTAGATTCTCTCACTCTCTGTCTCCCTCTCTTCCTCTCTGCTTCTCTGTGTGTGTCTCTCTCTGCCTGTCTCTTTATCTCTCTGTCTCTCTGCTTCTCTGTCTGTTTCTGAGACAGCCATGCTGCATGCTGCTTGCCTATTTTGTCCTCCTGTTTGCTTGACAATAAATCTCCTTTATACATTATATGCTGGTTTTTGGTGTGATTTAGTATCCCTGATCATTCTAAGGTAAGGGGGGCCTTCTCAAGAGTCCCCACAGGCATCTTCTTTGCTGAGCAATGTCGCTGGCCTATCAGTGGGGGGTTTAATGGAAATGCCAGGGGTGACCTAGAACAGTCTCCCCCTTATCTTTGAGCTACTTCCATTTTCATCATTAGCTCTGTCCACCTGCCGACCCTGCCTCAGTGAGACTAGAACTGACAAAGAGTCTATGCGATCGACGACCCATGTGATAGAAGCTGTTCCTGGCCCACCTCTCCCCAGTCCTGCGACATCCGCACCATCACAGGTCTGGAGGTGCGAGAGGATGGACAGGCTGCCTCATGCCAGACGGCTGGAGTCTGGCCTGGCTGACACAGCTTCCTACCAATCGCTCGGCTGTCAAATGCAAGTAGGAGAAATGAGGGTGAACGTACCCCTCGGCACAGTGACTTCAATGCGAACCATGTATTATTCGTCTTAGAGAGAACTAAGTGAGTTGGGAATTTAGTATGCCTGGCATGAGCAAGGCCCTGGGTTCGGTTCCCAGCACTGGAAAAAAAAAAAACAAAAAACAAAAGACTGGAAGGATGGAATCTGCAGCCTCTAAAAACAGAGAAGATTACATGTTTAGGGAGGTAGGGCATTAATTACCCTGATTTGATTGTTATCCATCGTATATATGCACTTGATTTCCTCAACAATGTTTTATGGTTTGAAATATGAGTCCACACACACACACACACACACACACACACACACACACACACACACAGGCTCAAGTATTTGAATCCTTAGCTGCTATAGTATTGGGGAAGGTCATGGAACCTTTAGGAGGTAGAGCCTTGCTGGAAGAAGGCAGTCACGGGGGCGGGGCTTGAGGTTGGTTAGCCCTTCCCTGTTTGAGTGAGTGAGTCTACTCTCAAACTTGCAGCAGTTCTATGCCTCCGCGATGGACGTCTCCAACAACCATGCCTTTTCTGCCATGAAGGACTGTATCTCTCCTCTGGAACCATAAGCTGAATAAATCTCTATTTTTTTCTCTTACGTTGTTTGATTCTCAGTGGTGTCTCACAGCAGCACAGAGAGTAACCGGTACGTAAATTGGTATCAGGAGTGGAGTTTGAACCCATGAAGACATGTATGTGCAATTATTACATGTCAATAAAAAATACCAATCAACATGGCAAATGATAAATTATGTTGACTTTTTTTTGGGAAGGGAGGGAATCAATAACTTAGTATTTGGGAAAGGGATTGTAGAAGACAGTTGCTTTTGGTCAACTATAGAGTGCTAATTGGAGGGCTAAAATGTGTCAGAATCCTAGGTAAGCAGCTGCAGATGCTGTGGTATCTTTTGACCTTCATATTGAGTCATATGTGGCTCTGGTTCATTTTATAATATTGACATGGAAGGTCAGTATAGCATCTGCAGTGCCAGAAAATGACCGCCGAATGTGCAGACAGAATAGTTTCTCTGCTGATCTCAAGCGCTTCGCAATGAGGCCAGCAGCCGTCACCCTGTCTCCTCAGTCGCAGCTCCAAACGGTAGGACACAATTGGCCCAGAGAAGCAAAGGAGGCTGGTGTGCTGAACCAACGGGGCATGTCCCTGGGAACAGAACTGCCTGTGCATTTCCTCTGAGCAGGATCAGGAGCTGCTGTTGCTGTGATTGTGTGTGTGTGTGTGTGTGTGTGTGTGTGTGTGTTGCTAGGCATTTATCCTCCCTCATACATGCTAAACTAACACTGAGCTATATCCGCAGCCTTTTATTTTCTTTTTGATTTGAAATAGAATCTAACTTGTCCGTGCTGGCCTTGAACCCGCTCTATAGCCCAGGTAGGTCTTGAACTTATCGTCCTGCCTCAGCCTTCTAAGTAGCTGGGATGATTGGCATGTGCCCACAGACCTACTTTTACACGTTTATTTCTTAACTCACTAACCTAATGCTATGCAAAGGACAATGTCTTCAGAAAAGGGGCCTATGTGGTTCGTTGTAGAAAGCAGACTTGTACAAAATAATTGTGGCTGGACTGACTGGTGGAGATTGGCTTTTTGGGTCGTGGCAGGACATTTCTATGGATTAAGCAGTACCTTCTAGGAAGTCTGTATCCACATAGCTCCAGCTACTCACTGCAAAATCCTTCCTAGCTATGCTGAGCTAGTCTCCAGTGGCAGACCTGAGAATCTTTTAAGACAAGAGGGTTCATTTGTTGTCACTTTTTAATCTTTCCTGGAGAGAACCATGTTCTGTTTTTGTTCGTTATGGTTGCACCTTCGCTTTGTTTACTTTGGTACTCATTTATCGACTCAATTGTCCTCTAATGCCAGGCCCTGGTTGACCAGGTACCAAATGAGGGCAGGGATTGGGGGCGGAAGATCCAAATCTTTACTCCAAATCCCAGTCGTGAACACAGCTGTAACCAAGAACTGAAACCTTGACACAGAACAGTAAAACAGGCAGGCTGAGACAAATGATCGGCTTCCCACGAGAAAAGGTCGGTGCAGCTTCTGAGCTTGCAGCTCATGGTCCTGGAGCCCCATTGCTCTTGGCTTGAGGCAGCAGGGTGCATTCTGCAGAAGTGCATGAGCAGGATATCTGGATATCCCAGTGGTCAGGAAGAAGAAAGAGGGACAAGAAGTGGCTGGGATCCCAGCCTCACCTAGACACCACGTCTAGACAGGACCTCCCACAGTGCCACAGCCTCTGAGCCTTCCTGTACATGGCATTTGGGGGACATTCAAACGGGAACAGATGTTGATAGTATCTGTGACCATATTCAATCAGTAAATCTGTTTTGTTTTGTTTTGTTTTATAAAGTTGACTTCTAACATTAGCCATGTCTCCTAGAATGAGCAGTGGTCTCTCTTTAAGGAAGTCACTGGACGTTTCGCATAGAGAGGACCAGAAGAATTCTGTCTCGGAGGACAGAATTAAACACATGGGACCCAACAGCCACGTACCTAGCATGTGGTTGCCTTCCTTGTGCCTCCCCGCCCCCAGCATCCATATTTAAAAAGGATGATTCATCCAAGCTGCTTTGGAAGTTGTCTCCGCGGATGACAGAGCCAATCCACCCTGTCCTCCCTCACGGTTACAGCACATCTCGGCCTTCTTTATTTAGGTGCAGCCCACACGGGCTCCTCTTGTTGCCACTACAGTTCCTCCAGTTGTTCATCAGCCTGCAAGCGCAAGTGTAGACCCCAACGAGAAGCTCCCAGAGTCCACAGAACCCACAAGCCGACTACTCGAACTAGTCAGGAGTAGAGAATATTTCCCTGATTCGGCCAGACTGATGCCAGAACCTTGCTCTCCCTTCCCGCGCACCTGAGAGACTCCGAACTTTGCTGGTGGTACCCTTGACTTTCTTTTAACCAATTGGGAGAGACATCTATGCTCTAAGGGTCAAGTGAATCCCTCCAAGATTTTTCACATTCTGGAGAAAATCAGGTTTCAAAACACAAAAAGCAGAAAACTCCACACAGGAAGATTTGGATCTAGCTCTAGCTGGCTTCCAGCTCTCCTACCTCCACGTTCTTTCCTTCCCTCCAGTCTAAAGCCCCCCAGGAGTGCTCACAGACAAGACTGCGTCTACTGATGACCCCGCATTCCTACTGACCGTGGCCAGGAGGCTGCAGGCCCTGAGGGTCCCAGGGCAGTCGAGGAAGGAGGGCAGAGGCTGAGTCGCCTTGAAAGCCGTGCTTTGTATTTATAGAGCAGGTCTTCCTCCCCTGCTCGTCATCTGCCCACACAGAGTTGCTGTCCCTGGAAAAATGCTTTGGGAGACAGGAGTGAGTCAGAACTTCAGCAGTTAAGAGCAGAGCTCTTGGCCCCTGGCCCTGGCTGCGTGGGTCAAACCCAGGAGGCTGGGTTCTGAGGACTGGTTGATCACTGCGCCAGGAGGTGGGTGGCCACATGCTGGAGGACAGGTGACTCGGCAGGGAGCAAGGCCTGAAAGCCTCACACCTGGGAAACCACGGTTCCTTCCCCATTCTTTGGGTCTGGGAGGAATGATCGTCCCTTTAGGATCGCTGGAAAGCAGGCTGGGAAATTGCTGCCAGGTTAGAAGAGAAGGGAGACACAGGTGTGTGGGGCATTTGTCCTGTGGCTTGTGACTAAAGAAAACATCAGACCGGTGGATGAGATAGCTCAGCATAAAGCGTCTGAATGCAAACTTGGCAACTTGAATTTGATCCCTGGATGCCCACATGGTAGAAGGAGAGAACCGACTTCCAAAGGTTGTCCTCTGACCTCCACCCATGGCATTCATGTTCTCTCTCTCTCTCTCTTTCTCTCTCTCTACCTGGCCTAGGATATCTCGCCCAAAGGCTAATCAAGATGTCATCCATGAGTCTACGCTACACTACAACTGTGACTGTGTTGTGTTACATTCAGTTTTCACTAAAGTTGACAGTAAATCACCTGTGGACAGGAGCCATATGATGCACAAATTAGTCCTCAACAAGTCCTGTGAAAATATGTGGATTTTTTTTTTCTAAGACAAGTAGCCCAGTCCAGCCTTAACTGTTTATGCTTCTGCCTCACTCTCCCTGGTTACTAGAATTAGGCATGCACCACTAACTCTTTCTAACAGACACATAGAAACTGCATGTATCTGTGGTGTCATTAGTATTTAAACCTGCTTTCTGTAGCCGACAGTCATGGTGAGGAAAGCAGATCCACACGAGCAGTCTCTCCTCTGCTCAGAGTGCAGAGCATGTGCCTGTCGCTGAAAGCGTTTTCTAGGATGCTAGGGGCGGGAGGCACAAGGAAGAAATGATTGTTAAAAGAGTTTCCATGTCTGTTAATGGAAATTGTAACTTGCCTGGTGGTAATTTTGGCTAAGCTTGTCTGGATCGTAAGAAAACAAAAGGAAGGGCCAGCACGGGGCATACCTGTACTCTCAACACTTGGAAGGTGGAGACGGGAAATTAAGAGGTCAAAGCTAGACCGGGCTCTGTGGTAAGATTCTGACTCAAAGAAAACAGAGAGAGAAAGAGAGAGAGAGAGAGAGAGAGAGAAAGAGAGAGAGAGAGAACTAGTCTTCTAAACCCAAGATCTATTCACTTTACATACATCACCTCTTGAATGTATAACACCACAGAGAAGGCTTCTCAAGCCATTTGAATCAGAACTGTATCCAGGGTTTGTTCAAATACAAGATTCTGACTCAGTTCATATGAGGCAAATTTCAAGAACATGCATTTCTCAGGAGATGGGAATCGAGGACAAGTAGGGTGTGAATATCATGAAGCATGTCTCATATGGGGATGAACAGACCACAGAGAAACCAAGATTCTATACAATTAGCATGTGCTAATAAAAACAAACATCTAAAAAATACCATAAAATAAATAGCTAAGTAAATAAAATGCACATTTCTAAAGTTTTCAGGCAATACTATAGTGGCTAGTCTCCACACCGCCACCATAGGGTGGTCCCAGATCTCCACAGTTAGGGTCCCTTATCACAGCAAAAGAAGCTGTTTGAATAGAAGGATTAATAGCTCTCTAATGTTTCACACTCAAAATATTTGCTTTTTGTATGATAATATTTGAAATCCGAGGAAATACTGAGATTTAGTTGATTGTGTGTGTGCGTGCTGTGTGTGTGTGTGTGTGAGAGAGAGAGAGAGAGAGAGAGAGATTCTTAGAAAGTCTCAGGTCCCGGGTGCCCTTAACTGGAACTTCACTGGGAGTTAGAGCAAGTATTAAGAAACGGCCCCTGTGCTCTGGGAAGAGAACCGTGACCCTTGGGAATCCCTCATGGATTCCTGGCTATCTCTACAAGGTTCTGCTTCCTCTCAAATTTGCACATGCTCCAAGTGGAGAGGTTGCTGAGAACATGGGAGGTCCAAATCTGATTGGCTGCTTGTTCTGCAGTCTTCAGATCTGATTTTCTCCTTTTGATCATTATCATCTGGTCTCCTGCTTGGTTACCTTCCGGCAGTGCTCAGTTGACATTGTGCTGTGCCCGGCTCCCCAATTCCTCCCTTGGCTCCTCAACTTGTTTCCCTGGTGCCTTAGAGGATCCTGCTGCAGATCCGGTGGGGCCTCTGATGAAACAAACTCTTGGTTTGTCCCCCCTTCACAGACGCCCCTCTCCAGGCTGACGCGCACTCAGAAGTTGCTACTAAAGCCTACTCCCCCTGAGGGGTTTCCTTCTGACTGTCCCCAGCCGTCTACCAGAAATCAAGAATTGCACCCCCCAGCGGGGAGGCAGAGGAGAACTTGAAGGCTTACATCACAGGACTCAGCCAATGGCTAGCTGGTTACACACTTGATCATTATGCACTTTTGATAATTTTGTGTGTGTGAACAGGGTCTCATGTAGTGCAGCTGGACTTAGCTTGCTATGTAGCTGAGAATGGCCTTGACCCCACAGATATTGCAACAAGGGAAGCAGAAGCCCCCTGACATTACAGCACCTTTAAAAGTGTTGCCTCTAGTTTCTAAGTTCCTGGTCTCTGGGTTCTCCCAAGCCCCTGGCTGTCCTGGCTGAGTGGCAGCATCTACTTGGGTCCCTTCAAATGGGTCCCTTCAAATTTGATTTTTTTTAATTTATTATTATTATTTTATTCAATTGTGTGTGTATGTGTGTGTGTGCATGTGTGTATGTAGAACCGCGGATGAATTCGGGAACCACCATGGACGCCTCCACCTCCTTCTGCCCCAGAATTCACAGGCTCTGCTCTACCAGGACCAGAAGCGCAGGCTGCCCCCGTTTCTGCCTGGCGTCCAAATTTGATTTCTTGATGGGTACAAATTGATGAGAGGCTTAGAGTTTGTGTGATGCCTGGGGAAACAGGGCTTAAACACATCCCCACAAACACCCCTCCACACATACCCACATACCCACCCACACCCACATCCCACATACACCCCACACACCCCATATACACCCACACACACCCCGCACACACCCACATATACCCCCACACACATATATACCCTCCACATACATACACCAACACACACGCACATACTCTCACACACACAAACACCCCCCCACACACATACATGCCACACACACTCACATCCCACATACACCACACGCACACCTCCACACACACCCACACATCCACATACACCTCCACACACACATATACCCTCCACACACATATACCAACACACATGCACATACTCCCACACGCACATACACCCCACCACACACACCCACATACACCCACCCGCACCCACATACACCCCCCACACACCCTTATACACCCCCATACCTCCCCCCCACACAAATACCCTCCATACACACACCCACACACACCACCCCCACATACACACAATGCTGGGTGAACCCAGGGCCTCTCTCATGCAAGCCCTCTATCACTGAACTACATCATCTTTAGCCTGTAGAGTCCTCCACCACTTCTTTTCCTCCTCATCTTCCTCCTTTGAAGCAAAATCTCATTATTGAGCCCAAACCAACTCAAGTTCATGATCCTCCTTCCTTCACCACCAGAGTGCTATGTTCTAGACTTGGGTCACCATGCTTGACACAACTTCATTTTTGAAGCTATTTTTATGCTTGCAAGACTGACCTGTGACTCGAGGTTACAATGAAAGTGTCAGACTGGGAAGCTGATCCCTGCCCTGTCATGGTCAGCCTACTGCCTGCGGTGGGCAATTTTTCCCACATAACTCGGCTACTTTCCATTCCCAAGATTGCCAGTAAGAAAACTTGGACTGTCTTCCAAGCTCTGCCGGTGACATCACTCTGTGTGAACTGAGTGTCCGGGAAAACAGGACAAAGGCCAACCTAGTGTGAGTTTCTGAAATTCCAGATGTTTGATCTCAAAATCCAACTGAATTTATCACTGAAACCACTGGTCGCCCCTGCCCAGGCCCTTGCTCCCTACATCCGAGTTGCATAGGAAGCAGGGGCTTCGCCTTTCTGCTAACATCTGCAAGGATACCTCCCCTGGGAAAAGGCCCTCTTCCTGAAGCCAATATAAACCCAAAGGGGCCCTTAAAATACATTCACCAGTTGAAGAGCACCCCACCTCTTTTAGCTTGTGAGCTAATTCCTGCTGGGAATCTACTAGCATTTCCATTCCTGTGTGTTAGCTTTTCTTTAGATTAGCTTTTATATAAACATTCCCTTGCAAAGTTATTTTCACATTTTAGTGAAATTTCTGTCAAGGCTCCAGTCAAACTGATTCTTAGTCTGTTCCTTTTGCTAAAATCTCTGTCTGACTCTCTTGCTCATCAACTTCCCTATTTCTCAACTCCACTGACAAGTGGTTTTATTTGTTCTTTCTTTGTTTTCTTCTTTTTTCTTTCTTTCTCGTTCTTTCTTTCTTTTCTTTCTTTCTTCTTTCTTTCTTTCTTCTTTTTCTTTTCTTTCTTTCTTTCTTCTTTTCTTTCTTTCTTTTCTTTCTTCTTTTCTTTTTTCTTTCTTTTCTTCTTTCTTTTCTTTCGTTCTTTCTTCTTCTTCTTTCTTTCTTTATCTTTTTCTTCTTTCTTTTTCTTTCTTTCTTTCTTTTTCTTTCTTTCTTTCTTCTTTCTTTCTTTCTTTCTTTTTTTCTTATCTTTCTTTCCTTTCTTTTCCTTTCTTTTCTTTCTTTTCGTTCTTATTTTCTTTTCCTTTCCTTTTTCTTTCTTTCCTTCCGTTCTTTCTTTCTTTCTTTCCTCCTTCTTTCCTCTCTCCCTTCCTTCCTTCCTTTTCCTGTTCTTTTCTTTCCCTCATATCCTCCCTTCCGCCTCTCCCATCCTCCCCCAACCATGTGTTGTTTTCTTTCTTTACCTTTCTCTTTTTTTGTTTTCATCCTTTCCTCCTTACTTTCTTTCACTGTTTCCTCCCTCTACACCCCCCCTCCCTCCCCTCCCGTCCTTCTCTCTCTCACGCCCTCTTCTTCCTCCTATCCTCCTCCGCCTCCCTCTCTCATCCTTCCTTTCCGTCCCCTCCTTTCCCTCCTTCCTCACCGCCTTCCCTCCCTCTTCTCTCATTCCTTCCCTTCTGTTCCTCTTCTTCCCGTTTCTGCTGTTTATCAACAAACCCCCAGGTCTCTTGCACCATACCACCCGAAGTTTATCCATCCCTCTAACTGGGCATTTTGCCTAAAAATTTTCCCTCTCTCCCCCACCTGAAATTTCTACTCTAAAGTATGTTCTGTCCCGTTCCTTCTGTTAAGTCTCTGGTTCAAGGCAGCCAAATCGACCTCCTAATATTTGGGGACCTATAGTGGATTGGGATGATGGGTGGGGTGGGAGTGGCCCATGAGAAGGAGGGTCTTCTGAGCGGAGTGCACCACCCCAATTCTGCATGTTATCAGACGGCGGCCCCTACCTAACCATGCAAGCTAACCATCAGCGGGGGATGGGGCTTCAGAGCTTGAGCAGGGAGGGCCTAGAGTTGAGCAAGGAACTAGACCAAGACAAAGGAGGCAGGGGAGGGGCTTTCTAAAAGGTGGCTGACTGGAGGAGGACAGGCAAGGCACGTAAACTAAAACTCCCCTCAAACCTCGG